>OZ024813.1:134621966-135231726 GCA_964017055.1 Chloromyia formosa | reverse complement strand
GCTTGAATTTTAGCTTCAAATGCAGCCTGAACCCTGCCCCAAAAACCAAAAATACCATTCCGGACGAAAACCTGCGAAAAACCCCGAAAATTTCATGGCAAAGTGACCCCTCGACTGCCAAATATAAAAGTGCCTGTAACTTCGTTATTTGAGCAGCTAGAGGGGTCAAACTTGCACTTTTTCAAAAGGCTCCATCTCCAAAACCACGGAGGTTAGAGACTTGAATTTTAGCTTCAAATGCAGCCTGAACCCTACCCCAAAAACCAAAAATACCATTCCGGACGAAAACCTGCGAAAAACCCCGAAAATTTCATGGCAAAGTGACCCCTCGACTGCCAAATATAAAAGTGCCTGTAACTTCGTTATTTGAGCAGCTAGAGGGGTCAAACTTGCACTTTTTCAAAAGGCTCCATCTCCAAAACCACGGAGGTTAGAGACTTGAATTTTAGCTTCAAATGCAGCCTGAACCCTGCCCCAAAAACCAAAAATACCATTCCGGACGGAAACCTGCGAAAAACCCCGAAAATTTCATGGCAAAGTGACCCCTGGACTGCCAAATATGAAAGTGCCTGTAACTTCGTTATTTGAGCAGCTAGAGGGGTCAAACTTGCACTTTTTCAAAAGGCTCCATCTTCAAGACCACGGAGGCTAGAGACTTGAATTTCAGCTTCAAATGCAGCCTGAACCCTGCCCCAAAAGCCAAAAACACCATTCCGGACGAAAACCTGCGAAAAACCCCGAAAATTTCATGGCAAAGTGACCCCTCGACTGCCAAATATAAAAGTGCCTGTAACTTCGTTATTTGAGCAGCTAGAGGGGTCAAACTTGCACTTTTTCAAAAGGCTCCATCTCCAAAACCACGGAGGTTAGAGACTTGAATTTTAGCTTCAAATGCAGCCTGAACCCTGCCCCAAAAACCAAAAATACCATTCCGGACGAAAACCTGCGAAAAACCCCGAAAATTTCATGGCAAAGTGACCCCTGGACTGCCAAATATAAAAGTGCCTGTAACTTCGTTATTTGAGCAGCTAGAGGGGTCAAACTCGCACTTTTTCAAAAGGCTCCATCTTCAAGACCACGGAGGCTAGAGACTTGAATTTCAGCTTCAAATGCAGCCTGAACCCTGCCCCAAAAGCCAAAAACACCATTCCGGACGAAAACCTGCGAAAAAACCCGAAAATTTCATGGCAAAGTGACCCCTCGACTGCCAAATATAAAAGTGCCTGTAACTTCGTTATTTGAGCAGCTAGAGAGGTCAAACTTGCACTTTTTCAAAAGGCTCCATCTCCAAAACCATGGAGGTTAGAGACTTGAATTTTAGCTTCAAATGCAGCCTGAACCCTGCCCCAAAAACCAAAAATACCATTCCGGACGAAAACCTGCGAAAAACCCCGAAAATTTCATGGCAAAGTGACCCCTCGACTGCCAAATATAAAAGTGCCTGTAACTTCGTTATTTGAGCAGCTAGAGGGGTCAAACATGCACTTTTTCAAAAGGCTCCTTCTCCAAAACCCCGGAGGCTAGAGGCTTGAATTTTAGCTTCAAATGCAGCCTGAACCCTGCCCCAAAAACCAAAAATACCATTCCGGACGAAAACCTGCGAAAAACCCCGAAACTTTCATGGCAAAGTGACCCCTCGACTGCCAAATATAAAAGTGCCTGTAACTTCGTTATTTGAGCAGCTAGAGGGGTCAAACTTGCACTTTTTCAAAAGGCTCCATCTCCAAAACCACGGAGGTTAGAGACTTGAATTTTAGCTTCAAATGCAGCCTGAACCCTACCCCAAAAACCAAAAATACCATTCCGGACGAAAACCTGCGAAAAACCCCGAAAATTTCATGGCAAAGTGACCCCTCGACTGCCAAATATAAAAGTGCCTGTAACTTCGTTATTTGAGCAGCTAGAGGGGTCAAACTTGCACTTTTTCAAAAGGCTCCATCTCCAAAACCACGGAGGTTAGAGACTTGAATTTTAGCTTCAAATGCAGCCTGAGCCCAGCCCCAAAACCCAAAAATACCATTCCGGACGAAAACCTGCGAAAAACCCCGAAAATTTCATGGCAAAGTGATCCCTGGACTGCCAAATATAAAAGTGCCTGTAACTTCGTTATTTGAGCAGCTAGAGGGGTCAAACTTGCACTTTTTCAAAAGGCTCCATCTCCAAAACCACGGAGGTTAGAGACTTGAATTTTAGCTTCAAATGCAGCCTGAACCCTGCCCCAAAAACCAAAAATACCATTCCGGACGAAAACCTGCGAAAAACCCCGAAAATTTCATGGCAAAGTGACCCCTCGACTGCCAAATATAAAAGTGCCTGTAACTTCGTTATTTGAGCAGCTAGAGGGGTCAAACTTGCACTTTTTCAAAAGGCTCCATCTTCAAGACCACGGAGGCTAGAGACTTGAATTTCAGCTTCAAATGCAGCCTGAACCCTGCCCCAAAAGCCAAAAACACCATTCCGGACGAAAACCTGCGAAAAACCCCGAAAATTTCATGGCAAAGTGACCCCTCGACTGCCAAATATAAAAGTGCCTGTAACTTCGTTATTTGAGCAGCTAGAGGGGTCAAACATGCACTTTTTCAAAAGGCTCCTTCTCCAAAACCCCGGAGGCTAGAGGCTTGAATTTTAGCTTCAAATGCAGCCTGAACCCTGCCCCAAAAACCAAAAATACCATTCCGGACGAAAACCTGCGAAAAACCCCGAAAATTTCATGGCAAAGTGACCCCTCGACTGCCAAATATAAAAGTGCCTGTAACTTCGTTATTTGAGCAGCTAGAGGGGTCAAACTTGCACTTTTTCAAATGGCTCCTTCTCCAAAACCCCGGAGGCTAGAGGCTTGAATTTTAGCTTCAAATGCAGCCTGAACCCTGCCCCAAAAACCAAAAATACCATTCCGGACGAAAACCTGCGAAAAACCCCGAAAATTTCATGGCAAAGTGACCCCTGGACTGCCAAATATAAAAGTGCCTGTAACTTCGTTATTTGAGCAGCTAGAGGGGTCAAACTTGCACTTTTTCAAAAGGCTCCATCTTCAAGACCACGGAGGCTAGAGACTTGAATTTCAGCTTCAAATGCAGCCTGAACCCTGCCCCAAAAGCCAAAAACACCATTCCGGACGAAAACCTGCGAAAAACCCCGAAAATTTCATGGCAAAGTGACCCCTCGACTGCCAAATATAAAAGTGCCTGTAACTTCGTTATTTGAGCAGCTAGAGGGGTCAAACATGCACTTTTTCAAAAGGCTCCTTCTCCAAAACCCCGGAGGCTAGAGGCTTGAATTTTAGCTTCAAATGCAGCCTGAACCCTGCCCCAAAAACCAAAAATACCATTCCGGACGAAAACCTGCGAAAAACCCCGAAAATTTCATGGCAAAGTGACCCCTCGACTGCCAAATATAAAAGTGCCTGTAACTTCGTTATTTGAGCAGCTAGAGGGGTCAAACTTGCACTTTTTCAAAAGGCTCCATCTCCAAAACCACGGAGGTTAGAGACTTGAATTTTAGCTTCAAATGCAGCCTGAACCCTACCCCAAAAACCAAAAATACCATTCCGGACGAAAACCTGCGAAAAACCCCGAAAATTTCATGGCAAAGTGACCCCTCGACTGCCAAATATAAAAGTGCCTGTAACTTCGTTATTTGAGCAGCTAGAGGGATCAAACTTGCACTTTTTCAAAAGGCTCCATCTCCAAAACCACGGAGGTTAGAGACTTGAATTTTAGCTTCAAATGCAGCCTGAACCCTGCCCCAAAAACCAAAAATACCATTCCGGACGAAAACCTGCGAAAAACCCCGAAAATTTCATGGCAAAGTGACCCCTGGACTGCCAAATATAAAAGTGCCTGTAACTTCGTTATTTGAGCAGCTAGAGGGGTCAAACTTGCACTTTTTCAAAAGGCTCCATCTTCAAGACCACGGAGGCTAGAGACTTGAATTTCAGCTTCAAATGCAGCCTGAACCCTGCCCCAAAAACCAAAAACACCATTCCGGACGAAAACCTGCGAAAAACCCCGAAAATTTCATGGCAAAGTGACCCCTCGACTGCCAAATATAAAAGTGCCTGTAACTTCGTTATTTGAGCAGCTAGAGGGGTCAAACTTGCACTTTTTCAAAAGGCTCCATCTCCAAAACCACGGAGGTTAGAGACTTGAATTTTAGCTTCAAATGCAGCCTGAACCCTACCCCAAAAACCAAAAATACCATTCCGGACGAAAACCTGCGAAAAACCCCGAAAATTTCATGGCAAAGTGACCCCTCGACTGCCAAATATAAAAGTGCCTGTAACTTCGTTATTTGAGCAGCTAGAGGGGTCAAACATGCACTTTTTCAAAAGGCTCCTTCTCCAAAACCCCGGAGGCTAGAGGCTTGAATTTTAGCTTCAAATGCAGCCTGAACCCTGCCCCAAAAACCAAAAATACCATTCCGGACGAAAACCTGCGAAAAACCCCGAAAATTTCATGGCAAAGTGACCCCTCGACTGCCAAATATAAAAGTGCCTGTAACTTCGTTATTTGAGCAGCTAGAGGGGTCAAACTTGCACTTTTTCAAAAGGCTCCATCTCCAAAACCACGGAGGTTAGAGACTTGAATTTTAGCTTCAAATGCAGCCTGAACCCTACCCCAAAAACCAGAAATACCATTCCGGACGAAAACCTGCGAAAAACCCCGAAAATTTCATGGCAAAGTGACCCCTCGACTGCCAAATATAAAAGTGCCTGTAACTTCGTTATTTGAGCAGCTAGAGGGGTCAAACTTGCACTTTTTCAAAAGGCTCCATCTCCAAAACCACGGAGGTTAGAGACTTGAATTTTAGCTTCAAATGCAGCCTGAACCCTGCCCCAAAAACCAAAAATACCATTCCGGACGAAAACCTGCGAAAAACCCCGAAAATTTCATGGCAAAGTGACCCCTCGACTGCCAAATATAAAAGTGCCTGTAACTTCGTTATTTGAGCAGCTAGAGGGGTCAAACTTGCACTTCTTCAAAAGGCTCCATCTCCAAAACCACGGAGGTTAGAGACTTGAATTTTAGCTTCAAATGCAGCCTGAACCCTGCCCCAAAAACCAAAAATACCATTCCGGACGAAAACCTGCGAAAAACCCCGAAAATTTCATGGCAAAGTGACCCCTGGACTGCCAAATATAAAAGTGCCTGTAACTTCGTTATTTGAGCAGCTAGAGGGGTCAAACTTGCACTTTTTCAAAAGGCTCCATCTTCAAGACCACGGAGGCTAGAGACTTGAATTTCAGCTTCAAATGCAGCCTGAACCCTGCCCCAAAAGCCAAAAACACCATTCCGGACGAAAACCTGCGAAAAACCCCGAAAATTTCATGGCAAAGTGACCCCTCGACTGCCAAATATAAAAGTGCCTGTAACTTCGTTATTTGAGCAGCTAGAGGGGTCAAACTTGCACTTTTTCAAAAGGCTCCATCTCCAAAACCACGGAGGTTAGAGACTTGAATTTTAGCTTCAAATGCAGCCTGAACCCTACCCCAAAAACCAAAAATACCATTCCGGACGAAAACCTGCGAAAAACCCCGAAAATTTCATGGCAAAGTGACCCCTCGACTGCCAAATATAAAAGTGCCTGTAACTTCGTTATTTGAGCAGCTAGAGGGGTCAAACTTGCACTTTTTCAAAAGGCTCCATCTCCAAAACCACGGAGGTTAGAGACTTGAATTTTAGCTTCAAATGCAGCCTGAACCCTGCCCCAAAAACCAAAAATACCATTCCGGACGAAAACCTGCGAAAAACCCCGAAAATTTCATGGCAAAGTGACCCCTGGACTGCCAAATATAAAAGTGCCTGTAACTTCGTTATTTGAGCAGCTAGAGGGGTCAAACTTGCACTTTTTCAAAAGGCTCCATCTTCAAGACCACGGAGGCTAGAGACTTGAATTTCAGCTTCAAATGCAGCCTGAACCCTGCCCCAAAAGCCAAAAACACCATTCCGGACGAAAACCTGCGAAAAACCCCGAAAATTTCATGGCAAAGTGACCCCTCGACTGCCAAATATAAAAGTGCCTGTAACTTCGTTATTTGAGCAGCTAGAGGGGTCAAACATGCATTTCTTCAAAAGGCTCCTTCTCCAAAACCCCGGAGGCTAGAGGCTTGAATTTTAGCTTCAAATGCAGCCTGAACCCTGCCCCAAAAACCAAAAATACCATTCCGGACGAAAACCTGCGAAAAACCCCGAAAATTTCATGGCAAAGTGACCCCTCGACTGCCAAATATAAAAGTGCCTGTAACTTCGTTATTTGAGCAGCTAGAGGGGTCAAACATGCACTTTTTCAAAAGGCTCCTTCTCCAAAACCCCGGAGGCTAGAGGCTTGAATTTTAGCTTCAAATGCAGCCTGAACCCTGCCCCAAAAACCAAAAATACCATTCCGGACGAAAACCTGCGAAAAACCCCGAAAATTTCATGGCAAAGTGACCCCTCGACTGCCAAATATAAAAGTGCCTGTAACTTCGTTATTTGAGCAGCTAGAGGGGTCAAACTTGCACTTTTTCAAAAGGCTCCATCTCCAAAACCACGGAGGTTAGAGACTTGAATTTTAGCTTCAAATGCAGCCTGAACCCTACCCCAAAAACCAGAAATACCATTCCGGACGAAAACCTGCGAAAAACCCCGAAAATTTCATGGCAAAGTGACCCCTCGACTGCCAAATATAAAAGTGCCTGTAACTTCGTTATTTGAGCAGCTAGAGGGGTCAAACTTGCACTTTTTCAAAAGGCTCCATCTCCAAAACCACGGAGGTTAGAGACTTGAATTTTAGCTTCAAATGCAGCCTGAACCCTGCCCCAAAAACCAAAAATACCATTCCGGACGAAAACCTGCGAAAAACCCCGAAAATTTCATGGCAAAGTGACCCCTCGACTGCCAAATATAAAAGTGCCTGTAACTTCGTTATTTGAGCAGCTAGAGGGGTCAAACTTGCACTTCTTCAAAAGGCTCCATCTCCAAAACCACGGAGGTTAGAGACTTGAATTTTAGCTTCAAATGCAGCCTGAACCCTGCCCCAAAAACCAAAAATACCATTCCGGACGAAAACCTGCGAAAAACCCCGAAAATTTCATGGCAAAGTGACCCCTGGACTGCCAAATATAAAAGTGCCTGTAACTTCGTTATTTGAGCAGCTAGAGGGGTCAAACTTGCACTTTTTCAAAAGGCTCCATCTTCAAGACCACGGAGGCTAGAGACTTGAATTTCAGCTTCAAATGCAGCCTGAACCCTGCCCCAAAAGCCAAAAACACCATTCCGGACGAAAACCTGCGAAAAACCCCGAAAATTTCATGGCAAAGTGACCCCTCGACTGCCAAATATAAAAGTGCCTGTAACTTCGTTATTTGAGCAGCTAGAGGGGTCAAACTTGCACTTTTTCAAAAGGCTCCATCTCCAAAACCACGGAGGTTAGAGACTTGAATTTTAGCTTCAAATGCAGCCTGAACCCTACCCCAAAAACCAAAAATACCATTCCGGACGAAAACCTGCGAAAAACCCCGAAAATTTCATGGCAAAGTGACCCCTCGACTGCCAAATATAAAAGTGCCTGTAACTTCGTTATTTGAGCAGCTAGAGGGGTCAAACTTGCACTTTTTCAAAAGGCTCCATCTCCAAAACCACGGAGGTTAGAGACTTGAATTTTAGCTTCAAATGCAGCCTGAACCCTGCCCCAAAAACCAAAAATACCATTCCGGACGAAAACCTGCGAAAAACCCCGAAAATTTCATGGCAAAGTGACCCCTGGACTGCCAAATATAAAAGTGCCTGTAACTTCGTTATTTGAGCAGCTAGAGGGGTCAAACTTGCACTTTTTCAAAAGGCTCCATCTTCAAGACCACGGAGGCTAGAGACTTGAATTTCAGCTTCAAATGCAGCCTGAACCCTGCCCCAAAAGCCAAAAACACCATTCCGGACGAAAACCTGCGAAAAACCCCGAAAATTTCATGGCAAAGTGACCCCTCGACTGCCAAATATAAAAGTGCCTGTAACTTCGTTATTTGAGCAGCTAGAGGGGTCAAACATGCATTTCTTCAAAAGGCTCCTTCTCCAAAACCCCGGAGGCTAGAGGCTTGAATTTTAGCTTCAAATGCAGCCTGAACCCTGCCCCAAAAACCAAAAATACCATTCCGGACGAAAACCTGCGAAAAACCCCGAAAATTTCATGGCAAAGTGACCCCTCGACTGCCAAATATAAAAGTGCCTGTAACTTCGTTATTTGAGCAGCTAGAGGGGTCAAACTTGCACTTTTTCAAAAGGCTCCATCTCCAAAACCACGGAGGCTAGAGACTTGAATTTTAGCTTCAAATACAGCCTGAACCCTACCCCAAAAACCAAAAATACCATTCCGGACGAAAACCTGCGAAAAACCCCGAAAATTTCATGGATAAGTGACCCCTCGACTGCCAAATATAAAAGTGCCTGTAACTTCGTTATTTGAGCAGCTAGAGGGGTCAAACATGCACTTCTTCAAAAGGCTCCATCTCCAAAACCACGGAGGTTAGAGACTTGAATTTTAGCTTCAAATGCAGCCTGAACCCTACCCCAAAAACCAAAAATACCATTCCGGACGAAAACCTGCGAAAAACCCCGAAAATTTCATGGCAAAGTGACCCCTCGACTGCCAAATATAAAAGTGCCTGTAACTTCGTTATTTGAGCAGCTAGAGGGGTCAAACTTGCACTTTTTCAAAAGGCTCCATCTCCAAAACCACGGAGGTTAGAGACTTGAATTTTAGCTTCAAATGCAGCCTGAACCCTGCCCCAAAAACCAAAAATACCATTCCGGACGAAAACCTGCGAAAAACCCCGAAAATTTCATGGCAAAGTGACCCCTGGACTGCCAAATATAAAAGTGCCTGTAACTTCGTTATTTGAGCAGCTAGAGGGGTCAAACTTGCACTTTTTCAAAAGGCTCCATCTTCAAGACCACGGAGGCTAGAGACTTGAATTTCAGCTTCAAATGCAGCCTGAACCCTGCCCCAAAAGCCAAAAACACCATTCCGGACGAAAACCTGCGAAAAACCCCGAAAATTTCATGGCAAAGTGACCCCTCGACTGCCAAATATAAAAGTGCCTGTAACTTCGTTATTTGAGCAGCTAGAGGGGTCAAACTTGCACTTTTTCAAAAGGCTCCATCTCCAAAACCACGGAGGTTAGAGACTTGAATTTTAGCTTCAAATGCAGCCTGAACCCAGCCCCAAAAACCAAAAATACCATTCCGGACGAAAACCTGCGAAAAACCCCGAAAATTTCATGGCAAAGTGACCCCTGGACTGCCAAATATAAAAGTGCCTGTAACTTCGTTATTTGAGCAGCTAGAGGGGTCAAACTTGCACTTTTTCAAAAGGCTCCATCTTCAAGACCACGGAGGCTAGAGACTTGAATTTCAGCTTCAAATGCAGCCTGAACCCTGCCCCAAAAGCCAAAAACACCATTCCGGACGAAAACCTGCGAAAAACCCCGAAAATTTCATGGCAAAGTGACCCCTCGACTGCCAAATATAAAAGTGCCTGTAACTTCGTTATTTGAGCAGCTAGAGGGGTCAAACTTGCACTTTTTCAAAAGGCTCCATCTCCAAAACCACGGAGGTTAGAGACTTGAATTTTAGCTTCAAATGCAGCCTGAACCCTGCCCCAAAAACCAAAAATACCATTCCGGACGAAAACCTGCGAAAAACCCCGAAAATTTCATGGCAAAGTGACCCCTGGACTGCCAAATATAAAAGTGCCTGTAACTTCGTTATTTGAGCAGCTAGAGGGGTCAAACTTGCACTTTTTCAAAAGGCTCCATCTTCAAGACCACGGAGGCTAGAGACTTGAATTTCAGCTTCAAATGCAGCCTGAACCCTGCCCCAAAAGCCAAAAACACCATTCCGGACGAAAACCTGCGAAAAACCCCGAAAATTTCATGGCAAAGTGACCCCTCGACTGCCAAATATAAAAGTGCCTGTAACTTCGTTATTTGAGCAGCTAGAGGGGTCAAACTTGCACTTTTTCAAAAGGCTCCATCTCCAAAACCACGGAGGTTAGAGACTTGAATTTTAGCTTCAAATGCAGCCTGAACCCTACCCCAAAAACCAAAAATACCATTCCGGACGAAAACCTGCGAAAAACCCCGAAAATTTCATGGCAAAGTGACCCCTCGACTGCCAAATATAAAAGTACCTGTAACTTCGTTATTTGAGCAGCTAGAGGGGTCAAACTTGCACTTTTTCAAAAGGCTCCATCTCCAAAACCACGGAGGTTAGAGACTTGAATTTTAGCTTCAAATGCAGCCTGAACCCTGCCCCAAAAACCAAAAATACCATTCCGGACGAAAACCTGCGAAAAACCCCGAAAATTTCATGGCAAAGTGACCCCTGGACTGCCAAATATAAAAGTGCCTGTAACTTCGTTATTTGAGCAGCTAGAGGGGTCAAACTTGCACTTTTTCAAAAGGCTCCATCTTCAAGACCACGGAGGCTAGAGACTTGAATTTCAGCTTCAAATGCAGCCTGAACCCTGCCCCAAAAGCCAAAAACACCATTCCGGACGAAAACCTGCGAAAAACCCCGAAAATTTCATGGCAAAGTGACCCCTCGACTGCCAAATATAAAAGTGCCTGTAACTTCGTTATTTGAGCAGCTAGAGGGGTCAAACTTGCACTTTTTCAAAAGGCTCCATCTCCAAAACCACGGAGGTTAGAGACTTGAATTTTAGCTTCAAATGCAGCCTGAACCCTACCCCAAAAACCAAAAATACCATTCCGGACGAAAACCTGCGAAAAACCCCGAAAATTTCATGGCAAAGTGACCCCTCGACTGCCAAATATAAAAGTGCCTGTAACTTCGTTATTTGAGCAGCTAGAGGGGTCAAACTTGCACTTTTTCAAAAGGCTCCATCTCCAAAACCACGGAGGTTAGAGACTTGAATTTTAGCTTCAAATGCAGCCTGAACCCTGCCCCAAAAACCAAAAATACCATTCCGGACGAAAACCTGCGAAAAACCCCGAAAATTTCATGGCAAAGTGACCCCTGGACTGCCAAATATAAAAGTGCCTGTAACTTCGTTATTTGAGCAGCTAGAGGGGTCAAACTTGCACTTTTTCAAAAGGCTCCATCTTCAAGACCACGGAGGCTAGAGACTTGAATTTCAGCTTCAAATGCAGCCTGAACCCTGCCCCAAAAGCCAAAAACACCATTCCGGACGAAAACCTGCGAAAAACCCCGAAAATTTCATGGCAAAGTGACCCCTCGACTGCCAAATATAAAAGTGCCTGTAACTTCGTTATTTGAGCAGCTAGAGGGGTCAAACATGCATTTCTTCAAAAGGCTCCTTCTCCAAAACCCCGGAGGCTAGAGGCTTGAATTTTAGCTTCAAATGCAGCCTGAACCCTGCCCCAAAAACCAAAAATACCATTCCGGACGAAAACCTGCGAAAAACCCCGAAAATTTCATGGCAAAGTGACCCCTCGACTGCCAAATATAAAAGTGCCTGTAACTTCGTTATTTGAGCAGCTAGAGGGGTCAAACTTGCACTTTTTCAAAAGGCTCCATCTCCAAAACCACGGAGGCTAGAGACTTGAATTTTAGCTTCAAATACAGCCTGAACCCTACCCCAAAAACCAAAAATACCATTCCGGACGAAAACCTGCGAAAAACCCCGAAAATTTCATGGATAAGTGACCCCTCGACTGCCAAATATAAAAGTGCCTGTAACTTCGTTATTTGAGCAGCTAGAGGGGTCAAACATGCACTTCTTCAAAAGGCTCCATCTCCAAAACCACGGAGGTTAGAGACTTGAATTTTAGCTTCAAATGCAGCCTGAACCCTACCCCAAAAACCAAAAATACCATTCCGGACGAAAACCTGCGAAAAACCCCGAAAATTTCATGGCAAAGTGACCCCTCGACTGCCAAATATAAAAGTGCCTGTAACTTCGTTATTTGAGCAGCTAGAGGGGTCAAACTTGCACTTTTTCAAAAGGCTCCATCTCCAAAACCACGGAGGTTAGAGACTTGAATTTTAGCTTCAAATGCAGCCTGAACCCTGCCCCAAAAACCAAAAATACCATTCCGGACGAAAACCTGCGAAAAACCCCGAAAATTTCATGGCAAAGTGACCCCTGGACTGCCAAATATAAAAGTGCCTGTAACTTCGTTATTTGAGCAGCTAGAGGGGTCAAACTTGCACTTTTTCAAAAGGCTCCATCTTCAAGACCACGGAGGCTAGAGACTTGAATTTCAGCTTCAAATGCAGCCTGAACCCTGCCCCAAAAGCCAAAAACACCATTCCGGACGAAAACCTGCGAAAAACCCCGAAAATTTCATGGCAAAGTGACCCCTCGACTGCCAAATATAAAAGTGCCTGTAACTTCGTTATTTGAGCAGCTAGAGGGGTCAAACTTGCACTTTTTCAAAAGGCTCCATCTCCAAAACCACGGAGGTTAGAGACTTGAATTTTAGCTTCAAATGCAGCCTGAACCCAGCCCCAAAAACCAAAAATACCATTCCGGACGAAAACCTGCGAAAAACCCCGAAAATTTCATGGCAAAGTGACCCCTGGACTGCCAAATATAAAAGTGCCTGTAACTTCGTTATTTGAGCAGCTAGAGGGGTCAAACTTGCACTTTTTCAAAAGGCTCCATCTTCAAGACCACGGAGGCTAGAGACTTGAATTTCAGCTTCAAATGCAGCCTGAACCCTGCCCCAAAAGCCAAAAACACCATTCCGGACGAAAACCTGCGAAAAACCCCGAAAATTTCATGGCAAAGTGACCCCTCGACTGCCAAATATAAAAGTGCCTGTAACTTCGTTATTTGAGCAGCTAGAGGGGTCAAACTTGCACTTTTTCAAAAGGCTCCATCTCCAAAACCACGGAGGTTAGAGACTTGAATTTTAGCTTCAAATGCAGCCTGAACCCTGCCCCAAAAACCAAAAATACCATTCCGGACGAAAACCTGCGAAAAACCCCGAAAATTTCATGGCAAAGTGACCCCTGGACTGCCAAATATAAAAGTGCCTGTAACTTCGTTATTTGAGCAGCTAGAGGGGTCAAACTTGCACTTTTTCAAAAGGCTCCATCTTCAAGACCACGGAGGCTAGAGACTTGAATTTCAGCTTCAAATGCAGCCTGAACCCTGCCCCAAAAGCCAAAAACACCATTCCGGACGAAAACCTGCGAAAAACCCCGAAAATTTCATGGCAAAGTGACCCCTCGACTGCCAAATATAAAAGTGCCTGTAACTTCGTTATTTGAGCAGCTAGAGGGGTCAAACTTGCACTTTTTCAAAAGGCTCCATCTCCAAAACCACGGAGGTTAGAGACTTGAATTTTAGCTTCAAATGCAGCCTGAACCCTGCCCCAAAAACCAAAAATACCATTCCGGACGAAAACCTGCGAAAAACCCCGAAAATTTCATGGCAAAGTGACCCCTGGACTGCCAAATATAAAAGTGCCTGTAACTTCGTTATTTGAGCAGCTAGAGGGGTCAAACTTGCACTTTTTCAAATGGCTCCATCTTCAAGACCACGGAGGCTAGAGACTTGAATTTCAGCTTCAAATGCAGCCTGAACCCTGCCCCAAAAGCCAAAAACACCATTCCGGACGAAAACCTGCGAAAAACCCCGAAAATTTCATGGCAAAGTGACCCCTCGACTGCCAAATATAAAAGTGCCTGTAACTTCGTTATTTGAGCAGCTAGAGGGGTCAAACTTGCAATTTTTCAAAAGGCTCCATCTCCAAAACCACGGAGGTTAGAGACTTGAATTTTAGCTTCAAATGCAGCCTGAACCCTACCCCAAAAACCAAAAATACCATTCCGGACGAAAACCTGCGAAAAACCCCGAAAATTTCATGGCAAAGTGACCCCTCGACTGCCAAATATAAAAGTGCCTGTAACTTCGTTATTTGAGCAGCTAGAGGGGTCAAACTTGCACTTTTTCAAAAGGCTCCATCTCCAAAACCACGGAGGTTAGAGACTTGAATTTTAGCTTCAAATGCAGCCTGAACCCTGCCCCAAAAACCAAAAATACCATTCCGGACGAAAACCTGCGAAAAACCCCGAAAATTTCATGGCAAAGTGACCCCTCGACTGCCAAATATAAAAGTGCCTGTAACTTCGTTATTTGAGCAGCTAGAGGGGTCAAACTTGCACTTTTTCAAAAGGCTCCATCTCCAAAACCACGGAGGTTAGAGACTTGAATTTTAGCTTCAAATGCAGCCTGAACCCTACCCCAAAAACCAAAAATACCATTCCGGACGAAAACCTGCGAAAAACCCCGAAAATTTCATGGCAAAGTGACCCCTGGACTGCCAAATATAAAAGTGCCTGTAACTTCGTTATTTGAGCAGCTAGAGGGGTCAAACTTGCACTTTTTCAAAAGGCTCCATCTTCAAGACCACGGAGGATAGAGACTTGAATTTCAGCTTCAAATGCAGCCTGAACCCTGCCCCAAAAGCCAAAAACACCATTCCGGACGAAAACCTGCGAAAAACCCCGAAAATTTCATGGCAAAGTGACCCCTCGACTGCCAAATATAAAAGTGCCTGTAACTTCGTTATTTGAGCAGCTAGAGGGGTCAAACTTGCAATTTTTCAAAAGGCTCCATCTCCAAAACCACGGAGGTTAGAGACTTGAATTTTAGCTTCAAATGCAGCCTGAACCCTACCCCAAAAACCAAAAATACCATTCCGGACGAAAACCTGCGAAAAACCCCGAAAATTTCATGGCAAAGTGACCCCTCGACTGCCAAATATAAAAGTGCCTGTAACTTCGTTATTTGAGCAGCTAGAGGGGTCAAACTTGCACTTTTTCAAAAGGCTCCATCTCCAAAACCACGGAGGTTAGAGACTTGAATTTTAGCTTCAAATGCAGCCTGAACCCTACCCCAAAAACCAAAAATACCATTCCGGACGAAAACCTGCGAAAAACCCCGAAAATTTCATGGCAAAGTGACCCCTCGACTGCCAAATATAAAAGTGCCTGTAACTTCGTTATTTGAGCAGCTAGAGGGGTCAAACTTGCACTTTTTCAAAAGGCTCCATCTCCAAAACCACGGAGGTTAGAGACTTGAATTTTAGCTTCAAATGCAGCCTGAACCCTGCCCCAAAAACCAAAAATACCGTTCCGGACGAAAACCTGCGAAAAACCCCGAAAATTTCATGGCAAAGTGACCCCTCGACTGCCAAATATAAAAGTGCCTGTAACTTCGTTATTTGAGCAGCTAGAGGGGTCAAACTTGCACTTTTTCAAAAGGCTCCATCTTCAAGACCACGGAGGCTAGAGACTTGAATTTCAGCTTCAAATGCAGCCTGAACCCTGCCCCAAAAGCCAAAAACACCATTCCGGACGAAAACCTGCGAAAAACCCCGAAAATTTCATGGCAAAGTGACCCCTCGACTGCCAAATATAAAAGTGCCTGTAACTTCGTTATTTGAGCAGCTAGAGGGGTCAAACTTGCACTTTTTCAAAAGGCTCCATCTCCAAAATCACGGAGGTTAGAGACTTGAATTTTAGCTTCAAATGCAGCCTGAACCCTGCCCCAAAAACCAAAAATACCGTTCCGGACGAAAACCTGCGAAAAACCCCGAAAATTTCATGGCAAAGTGACCCCTGGACTGCCAAATATAAAAGTGCCTGTAACTTCGTTATTTGAGCAGCTAGAGGGGTCAAACTTGCACTTTTTCAAAAGGCTCCATCTTCAAGACCACGGAGGCTAGAGACTTGAATTTCAGCTTCAAATGCAGCCTGAACCCTGCCCCAAAAGCCAAAAACACCATTCCGGACGAAAACCTGCGAAAAACCCCGAAAATTTCATGGCAAAGTGACCCCTCGACTGCCAAATATAAAAGTGCCTGTAACTTCGTTATTTGAGCAGCTAGAGGGGTCAAACTTGCACTTTTTCAAAAGGCTCCATCTCCAAAACCACGGAGGTTAGAGACTTGAATTTTAGCTTCAAATGCAGCCTGAACCCTACCCCAAAAACCAAAAATACCATTCCGGACGAAAACCTGCGAAAAACCCCGAAAATTTCATGGCAAAGTGACCCCTCGACTGCCAAATATAAAAGTGCCTGTAACTTCGTTATTTGAGCAGCTAGAGGGGTCAAACATGCACTTTTTCAAAAGGCTCCTTCTCCAAGACCCCGGAGGCTAGAGGCTTGAATTTTAGCTTCAAATGCAGCCTGAACCCTGCCCCAAAAACCAAAAATACCATTCCGGACGAAAACCTGCGAAAAACCCCGAAGATTTCATGGCAAAGTGACCCCTCGACTGCCAAATATAAAAGTGCCTGTAACTTCGTTATTTGAGCAGCTAGAGGGGTCAAACTTGCACTTTTTCAAAAGGCTCCATCTCCAAAACCACGGAGGTTAGAGACTTGAATTTTAGCTTCAAATACAGCCTGAACCCTGCCCCAAAAACCAAAAATACCATTCCGGACGAAAACCTGCGAAAAACCCCGAAAATTTCATGGCAAAGTGACCCCTCGACTGCCAAATATAAAAGTGCCTGTAACTTCGTTATTTGAGCAGCTAGAGGGGTCAAACTTGCACTTTTTCAAAAGGCTCCATCTCCAAAACCACGGAGACTAGAGACTTGAATTTTAGCTCCGAATGCAGCCTGAACCCTACCCCAAAAACCAAAAATACCATTCCGGACGAAAACCTGCGAAAAACCCCGAAAATTTCATGGCAAAGTGACCCCTCGACTGCCAAATATAAAAGTGCCTGTAACTTCGTTATTTGAGCAGCTAGAGGGGTCAAACTTGCACTTTTTCAAAAGGCTCCATCTCCAAAACCACGGAGACTAGAGACTTGAATTTTAGCTTCAAATGCAGCCTGAACCCTACCCCAAAAACCAAAAATACCATTCCGGACGAAAACCTGCGAAAAACCCCGAAAATTTCATGGCAAAGTGACCCCTCGACTGCCAAATATAAAAGTGCCTGTAACTTCGTTATTTGAGCAGCTAGAGGGGTCAAACTTGCACTTTTTCAAAAGGCTCCATCTCCAAAACCACGGAGGCTAGAGACTTGAATTTTAGCTTCAAATGCAGCCTGAACGCTGCCCCAAAAACCAAAAATACCATTCCGGACGAAAACCTGCGAAAAACCCCGAAAATTTCATGGCAAAGTGACCCCTCGACTGCCAAATATAAAAGTGCCTGTAACTTCGTTATTTGAGCAGCTAGAGGGGTCAAACTTGCACTTTTTCAAAAGGCTCCATCTCCAAAACCACGGAGACTAGAGACTTGAATTTTAGCTTCGAATGCAGCCTGAACCCTACCCCAAAAACCAAAAATACCATTCCGGACGAAAACCTGCGAAAAACCCCGAAAATTTCATGGCAAAGTGACCCTTCGACTGCCAAATATAAAAGTGCCTGTAACTTCGTTATTTGAGCAGCTAGAGGGGTCAAACTTGCACTTTTTCAAAAGGCTCCATCTCCAACACCACGGAGGCTAGAGACTTGAATTTTAGCTTCAAATGCAGCCTGAACCCTGCCCCAAATACCAAAAATACCATTCCGGACGAAAACCTGCGAAAAACCCCGAAAATTTCATGGCAAAGTGACCCCTCGACTGCCAAATATAAAAGTGCCTGTAACTTCGTTATTTGAGCAGCTAGAGGGGTCAAACTTGCACTTTTTCAAAAGGCTCCATCTCCAAAACCACGGAGACTAGAGACTTGAATTTTAGCTTCGAATGCAGCCTGAACCCTACCCCAAAAACCAAAAATACCATTCCGGACGAAAACCTGCGAAAAACCCCGAAAATTTCATGGCAAAGTGACCCTTCGACTGCCAAATATAAAAGTGCCTGTAACTTCGTTATTTGAGCAGCTAGAGGGGTCAAACTTGCACTTTTTCAAAAGGCTCCATCTCCAAAACCACGGAGGCTAGAGACTTGAATTTTAGCTTCAAATGCAGCCTGAACCCTGCCCCAAATACCAAAAATACCATTCCGGACGAAAACCTGCGAAAAACCCCGAAAATTTCATGGCAAAGTGACCCCTCGACTGCCAAATATAAAAGTGCCTGTAACTTCGTTATTTGAGCAGCTAGAGGGGTCAAACTTGCACTTTTTCAAAAGGCTCCATCTCCAAGACCACGGAGGCTAGAGACTTGAATGTTAGCTTCAAATGCGGCCTGAACCCTGCCCCAAAAACCAAAAACACCATTCCGGGCGAAAACCTGCGAAAAACCCCGAAAATTTCATGGCAAAGTGACCCCTCGACTGCCAAATATAAAAGTGCCTGTAACTTCGTTATTTGAGCAGCTAGAGGGGTCAAACTTGCACTTTTTCAAAAGGCTCCATCTCCAAAACCACGAAGGCTAGAGACTTGAATTTTAGCTTCGAATGCAGCCTGAACCCTACCCCAAAAACCAAAAATACCATTCCGGACGAAAACCTGCGAAAAACCCCGAAAATTTCATGGCAAAGTGACCCCTCGACTGCCAAATATAAAAGTGCCTGTAACTTCGTTATTTGAGCAGCTAGAGGGGTCAAACTTGCACTTTTTCAAAAGGCTCCATCTCCAAAACCACGGAGGCTAGAGACTTGAATTTTAGCTTCAAATGCAGCCTGAACGCTGCCCCAAAAACCAAAAATACCATTCCGGACGAAAACCTGCGAAAAACCCCGAAAATTTCATGGCAAAGTGACCCCTCGACTGCCAAATATAAAAGTGCCTGTAACTTCGTTATTTGAGCAGCTAGAGTGGTCAAACTTGCACTTTTTCAAAAGGCTCCATCTCCAACACCACGGAGGCTAGAGACTTGAATTTAAACTTCATATGCAGCCTGAATTCAGCCCCAAAAACCAAAAACACCATTCCGGATGAAAACCTGCGAAAAACCCCGAAAATTTCATGGCAAAGTGACCCCTCGACTGCCAAATATAAAAGTGCCTGTAACTTCGTTATTTGAGCAGCTAGAGGGGTCAAACTTGCACTTTTTCAAAAGGCTCCATCTCCAACACCACGGAGGCTAGAGACTTGAATTTTAGCTTCAAATGCAGCCTGAACCCTGCCTTAAAAACCAAAAACACCATTCCGGACGAAAATCTGCGAAAAACCCCGAAAATTTCATGGCAAAGTGACCCCTCGACTGCCAAATATAAAAGTGCCTGTAACTTCGTTATTTGAGCAGCTAGAGGGGTCAAACTTGCACTTTTTCAAAAGGCTCCATCTCCAAAACCACGGAGGCTAGAGACTTGAATTTTAGCTTCAAATGCAGCCTGAACGCTGCCCCAAAAACCAAAAATACCATTCCGGACGAAAACCTGCGAAAAACCCCGAAAATTTCATGGCAAAGTGACCCCTCGACTGCCAAATATAAAAGTGCCTGTAACTTCGTTATTTGAGCAGCTAGAGGGGTCAAACTTGCACTTTTTCAAAAGGCTCCATCTCCAAAACCACGGAGACTAGAGACTTGAATTTTAGCTTCGAATGCAGCCTGAACCCTACCCCAAAAACCAAAAATACCATTCCGGACGAAAACCTGCGAAAAACCCCGAAAATTTCATGGCAAAGTGACCCTTCGACTGCCAAATATAAAAGTGCCTGTAACTTCGTTATTTGAGCAGCTAGAGGGGTCAAACTTGCACTTTTTCAAAAGGCTCCATCTCCAAAACCACGGAGGCTAGAGACTTGAATTTTAGCTTCAAATGCAGCCTGAACCCTGCCCCAAAAACCAAAAATACCATTCCGGACGAAAACCTGCGAAAAACCCCGAAAATTTCATGGCAAAGTGACCCCTCGACTGCCAAATATAAAAGTGCCTGTAACTTCGTTATTTGAGCAGCTAGAGGGGTCAAACTTGCACTTTTTCAAAAGGCTCCATCTCCAAAACCACGGAGGCTAGAGACTTGAATTTTAGCTTCAAATGCAGCCTGAACCCTGCCCCAAAAACCAAAAACACCATTCCGGACGAAAACCTGCGAAAAACCCCGAAAATTTCATGGCAAAGTGACCCCTCGACTGCCAAATATAAAAGTGCCTGTAACTTCGTTATTTGAGCAGCTAGAGGGGTCAAACATGCACTTTTTCAAAAGGCTCCTTCTCCAAAACCCCGGAGGCTAGAGGCTTGAATTTTAGCTTCAAATGCAGCCTGAACCCTGCCCCAAAAACCAAAAATACCATTCCGGACGAAAACCTGCGAAAAACCCCGAAAATTTCATGGCAAAGTGACCCCTCGACTGGCAAATATAAAAGTGCCTGTAACTTCGTTATTTGAGCAGCTAGAGGGGTCAAACTTGCACTTTTTCAAAAGGCTCCATCTCCAAAACCACGGAGGTTAGAGACTTGAATTTTAGCTTCAAATACAGCCTGAACCCTGCCCCAAAAACCAAAAATACCATTCCGGACGAAAACCTGCGAAAAACCCCGAAAATTTCATGGCAAAGTGACCCCTCGACTGCCAAATATAAAAGTGCCTGTAACTTCGTTATTTGAGCAGCTAGAGGGGTCAAACTTGCACTTTTTCAAAAGGCTCCATCTCCAAAACCACGGAGACTAGAGACTTGAATTTTAGCTTCAAATGCAGCCTGAACCCTACCCCAAAAACCAAAAATACCATTCCGGACGAAAACCTGCGAAAAACCCCGAAAATTTCATGGCAAAGTGACCCCTCGACTGCCAAATATAAAAGTGCCTGTAACTTCGTTATTTGAGCAGCTAGAGGGGTCAAACATGCACTTTTTCAAAAGGCTCCTTCTCCAAAACCCCGGAGACTAGAGGCTTGAATTTTAGGTTCAAATGCAGCCTAAACCCTGCCCCAAAAACCAAAAATACCATTCCGGACGAAAACCTGCGAAAAACCCCGAAAATTTCATGGCAAAGTGACCCCTGGACTGCCAAATATAAAAGTGCCTGTAACTTCGTTATTTGAGCAGCTAGAGGGGTCAAACTTGCACTTTTTCAAAAGGCTCCATCTTCAAGACCACGGAGGCTAGAGACTTGAATTTCAGCTTCAAATGCAGCCTGAACCCTGCCCCAAAAGCCAAAAACACCATTCCGGACGAAAACCTGCGAAAAACCCCGAAAATTTCATGGCAAAGTGACCCCTCGACTGCCAAATATAAAAGTGCCTGTAACTTCGTTATTTGAGCAGCAAGAGGGGTCAAACTTGCACTTTTTCAAAAGGCTCCATCTCCAACACCACGGAGGCTAGAGACTTGAATTTAAACTTCATATGCAGCCTGAATTCTGCCCCAAAAACCAAAAACACCATTCCGGATGAAAACCTGCGAAAAACCCCGAAAATTTCATGGCAAAGTGACCCCTCGACTGCCAAATATAAAAGTGCCTGTAACTTCGTTATTTGAGCAGCTAGAGTGGTCAAACTTGCACTTTTTCAAAAGGCTCCATCTCCAACACCACGGAGGCTAGAGACTTGAATTTAAACTTCATATGCAGCCTGAATTCAGCCCCAAAAACCAAAAACACCATTCCGGATGAAAACCTGCGAAAAACCCCGAAAATTTCATGGCAAAGTGACCCCTCAACTGCCAAATATAAAAGTGCCTGTAACTTCGTTATTTGAGCAGCTAGAGGGGTCAAACTTGCACTTTTTCAAAAGGCTCCATCTCCAACGCCACGGAGGCTAGAGACTTGAATTTTAGCTTCAAATGCAGCCTGAACCCTGCCTCAAAAACCAAAAACACCATTCCGGACGAAAACCTGCGAAAAACCCCGAAAATTTCATGGCAAAGTGACCCCTCGACTGCCAAATATAAAAGTGCCTGTAACTTCGTTATTTGAGCAGCTAGAGGGGTCAAACTTGCACTTTTTCAAAAGGCTCCATCTCCAAAACCACGGAGGCTAGAGACTTGAATTTTAGCTTCAAATGCAGCCTGAACGCTGCCCCAAAAACCAAAAATACCATTCCGGACGAAAACCTGCGAAAAACCCCGAAAATTTCATGGCAAAGTGACCCCTGGACTGCCAAATATAAAAGTGCCTGTAACTTCGTTATTTGAGCAGCTAGAGGGGTCAAACTTGCACTTTTTCAAAAGGCTCCATCTCCAAAACCACGGAGGCTAGAGACTTGAATTTTAGCTTCAAATGCAGCCTGAACACTGCCCCAAAAACCAAAAACACCATTCCGGACGAAAACCTGCGAAAAACCCCGAAAATTTCATGGCAAAGTGACCCCTCGACTGCCAAATATAAAAGTGCCTGTAACTTCGTTATTTGAGCAGCTAGAGGGGTCAAACTTGCACTTTTTCAAAAGGCTCCATCTCCAAAACCACGGAGGCTAGAGACTTGAATTTTAGCTTCAGATGCAGCCTGAACCCTGCCCCAAAAACCAAGAATACCATTCCGGACGAAAACCTGCGAGAAACCCCGAAAATTTCATGGCAAAGTGACCCCTCGACTGCCAAATATAAAAGTGCTTGTAACTTCGTTATTTGAGCAGCTAGAGGGGTCAAACTTGCACTTTTCAAAAGGCTCCTTCTCCAAAACCCCGGAGGCTAGAGGCTTGAATTTTAGCTTCAAATGCAGCCTGAACCCTGCCTCAAAAATCAAAAATACCATTCCGGACGAAAACCTGCGAAAAACCCCGAAAATTTCATGGTAAAGTGACCCCACGACTGCCAAATATAAAAGTGCCTGTAACTTCGTTATTTGAGCAGCTAGAGGGGTCAAACTTGCACTTTTTCAAAAGGCTCCATCTCCAAAACCACGGAGGCTAGAGACTTGAATTTTAGCTTCAAATGCAGCCTGAACCCTGCCCCAAAAACCAATAACACCACTCCGGACGAAAACCTGCGAAAAACCCCGAAAATTTCATGGCAAAGTGACCCCTCGACTGCCAAATATAAAAGTGCCTGTAACTTCGTTATTTGAGCAGCTTGAGGGGTCAAACTTGCACTTTTTCAAAAGCCTCCATCTCCAAAACCACGGAGGCTAGAGACTTGAATTTTAGCTTCAGATGCAGCCTGAACCATGCCCCAAAAACCAAAAAAACCATTCCGGACGAAAACCTGCGAAAAACCCCGAAAATTTCATGGCAAAGTGACCCCTCGACTGCCAAATATAAAAGTGCCTGTAACTTCGTTATTTGAGCAGCTAGAGGGGTCAAACTTGCACTTTTTCAAAAGGCTCCATCTCCAAAACCACGGAGGCTAGAGACTTGAATTTTAGCTTCAGATGCAGCCTGAACCCTGCCCCAAAAACCAAAAACAGCATTCCGGACGGAAACCTGCGAAAAACTCCGAAAATTTCATGGCAAAGTGACCCCTCGACTACCAAATATAAAAGTGCCTGTAACTTCGTTATTTGAGCAGCTAGAGGGGTCAAACTTGCACTTTTTCAAAAGGCTCCATCTCCAAAACCACGGAGGCTAGAAACTTGAATTTTAGCTTCAAATGCAGCCTGAACCCTGCCCCGAAAACCAATAACACCATTCCGGACGAAAACCTGCGAAAAACCACGAAAATTTCATGGCAAAGTGACCCCTCGACTGCCAAATATAAAAGTGCCTGTAACTTCGTTATTTGAGCAGCTAGAGGGGTCAAACTTGCACTTTTTCAAAAGCCTCCATCTCCAAAACCACGGAGGCTAGAGACTTGAATTTTAGCTTCAAATGCAGCCTGAACCCTGCCCCAAAAACCAAAAATACCATTCCGGACGAAAACCTGCGAAAAACCCCGAAAGTTTCATGGCAAAGTGACCCCTGGACTGCCAAATATAAAAGTGCCTGTAACTTCGTTATTTGAGCAGCTAGAGGGGTCAAACTTGCACTTTTTCAAAAGGCTCCATCTCCAAAACCACGGAGGCTAGAGACTTGAATTTTAGCTTCAGATGCAGCCTGAACCCTGCCCCAAAAACCAAGAATACCATTCCGGACGAAAACCTGCGAGAAACCCCGAAAATTTCATGGCAAAGTGACCCCTCGACTGCCAAATATAAAAGTGCCTGTAACTTCGTTATTTGAGCAGCTAGAGGGGTCAAACTTGCACTTTTTCAAAAGGCTCCATCTCCAAAACCACGGAGGCTAGAGACTTGAATTTTAGCTTCAAATGCAGCCTGAACCCTGCCCCAAAAACCAAAAACACCATTCCTTACGGAAACCTGCGAAAAACCCCGAAAATTTCATGGCAAAGTGACCCCTCGACCGCCAAATATAAAAGTGCCTGTAACTTCGTTATTTGAGCAGCTAGAGGGGTCAAACTTGCACTTTTTCAAAAGGCTCCATCTCCAAAACAACGGAGGCTAGAGACTTGAATTTTAGCTTCAAATGCAGCCTGAACCCTGCCCCAAAAACCAAAAACACCATTCCGGACGAAAACCTGCGAAAAACTCCGAAAATTTCATGGCAATGTGACCCCTCGACTGCCAAATATAAAAGTGTCTGTAACTTCGTTATTTGAGCAGCTAGAGGGGTCAAACTTGCACTTTTTCAAAAGGCTCCATCTCCAAAACCACGGAGGCTAGAGACTTGAATTTTAGCTTCAAATGCAGCCTGAACCCTGCCCCAAAAACCAAAAATACCATTCCGGACGAAAACCTGCGAAAAACCCAGAAAATTTCATAGCAAAATGACCCCTCGACTGCCAAATATAAAAGTGCCTGTAACTTCGTTATTTGAGCAGCTAGAGGGGTCAAACTTGCACTTTTTCAAAAGGCTCCATCTCCAAGACCACGGAGGCTAGAGACTTGAATTTTTATTCATTCACTTGCTACAAGCCACACCCACAAAAATTCACCCACCCGCATCCACAAAGATTCTTGATGGCCATCCCACAATTTCGCATGGTTCCCCTTACCTGACGAGCGCACGGTCGCCATCTTTTCACAGTTTATCAGCGTTCATGTACATTTGCCAGAGAGGATCAAACAGCATGCGATCTCATTGATAATGCATCCAATACGAAATGGGTTTGCTATCCGTAGCCATGCGAAGTTCACTCCGATTTCAGAGGCCCCGCCAGGCACAATGAACGCGGATATAAGACACCCATAGACAATGCAATTCATCGTAAGACGACAACGCTATTTATCGTCGGATTAATCTAACGATGGATCGCCACAAAATATTTCGCGGCTAAAATTATATGGAACTGTAGAAACAAAACGACAACGATAGGCGCATACACTCTGCTATCGAACTGACGATCACAATATCGCCAGATAGGCGTCGACTGATCGCAAGGTAGATGGGGGGCTTTAGTTTTCACTTTTTGCACATCCATTGTGTACCGATTAGTGAACACAACACATACGCAAGTGAAATACTATGGGCAACCTTTGCTTAATTTATACTGAGTTCCAACTCTGTTATATTTTTCCTCTATGTAAAAAGTGTGTGATGAAAAATCGGAAACTGAATCTTTATGGTCGCATTTTAGGATATCCGGAAAGAAAAAACATGCTATGTGGTCTATGATTTAGTATTATATATGATTTATTGCATATGAATAATGATGTAGAATGATTTTTTCTAAAGTGGTGGAGGTGCTATTAGCGTGTTTTTAAAATTTGTAAAATTTTTCAAATAAATCGTTTTTTCATCACAGACGTTTCATCATGCACTTGACACAAGCCACGCCCCCAAAGATGGAAATGCACGAATGCAATGACCGAAAATGGTAACTCACACATATGAAATTGAGGAACCATGTCACGCATACAATAGCAACTGAGGAAGCTTGGGCGTTTTAATCAACAGACACAGTTGATTTGATGTGTTGCTGTCCTTATCACTCTAAAGGTCGGTTTACTTTAAATTGTAGCCGTTGCTTCTAGAGTGGTGAGGCTTATTTGTGTGCGTGGGATTATTTGCATCCTGCTTTAAAAATAAATCTGTTCTGAGTTCCTGCTCTTAGTATACCTGCTCTGTGTTCTTATATCGTGGAAATAAAAGTTATATCCATCAGGGCCGTCGAGGTTGAACTTTTTTTCGTCGGAAAGACGATGGTGTGCCACTCCTTATTCCAGGTCATATGCTCTCTAGCAAAACGAAGACATGTAGCCTTAAGTGCCCCATTAAGCGGTGTTTTTTTTTAGTTTTAGGGCCGTTTTCTCAATGTCTGGTTAAATCTTATCCTGTAGATAAACGCCAACCGGCGCTCATCTCCCGGTTAAGAATGTATCGGACAATAATTCCAAACAGCTGATACGTACTGCTGAGATTTTAACAGCTTGAACTGTTTACGTTTGCACATTCAAATGATACAATTAAACTGGTCACAAGGAACAGAGTTCTGGATATTCATTCGAAGGAAACGGATCTGAAACCAACTCAGCTGCTGAGAGGTGGCACAGACGTAGAATAGAATTGAATAGGTGGCAGAATTGCGCCAAGAAAATCAGCTGACTTTCTCCTCCATTAGCTGCGCTGTGGACTGCATTATCATATTTTGAGCGTTGCATGCGCTAACCGGGCATTGAGAAAACGGGCCTTAGTCTTTTTAAGCTGCAAGTGTTGCGTATTGCATGTGTTACAGCTGATAAGCTTGCTTTTAACACCGCTTTTTTCCCTGATCTTCGATGCAGAATGGCGAGAATTTGACGCAGCTCGGACAATATGTCTTCTGTCTGTTGCTGTTGTTGCTGAATAAAGATATCCTTTCATATTTTATCCGTGATTTGCACCTTTTCGAATAAAATTGCTCACTACATTTTGACTTTGACCAATTTTCCTGGCAATTTATCGCTGATTTAGGCCACATTCGAGGTAATCTTTTATTTGACCCTTTTCTAAGTAATCCAGTTGTTTACCGCGACCCATTTTACACTAAAATCACTATAGACTACCGGAATTGTTAAAAATAAAAGATTTCACACTGTTTGATAGCAACTGTACATCGCAAACTAAATGAATTACCGTTGAACCTATTCTGATGACCCAAAAAAATGTAGTGTTTAGAGTGAACAAAACAATCGAAGCAAGATTTAACATAGGTACGTACAGTCACAGAAATGTCCTCATTTATGTAGTATCAAGTCTAAACAAAAGAAAGTTTTAAACATCCAACAAAAATATAAATATAATAAATGAAAATTCTTGAACCTATTCTGGTAACGAGCAGCGAATTGTCATTAATCATTTCTGTAAAGCCTGCTACAGACAATGGCCCATCTCCGGCCATTTGAAGCCATCTCCACTGTGTGGACGGGCGGATGGCGTTCAGTTGCCAATGGCGCATAACCGTCATTACTGTCAACAGCGATGGGCCATGGGATGGCCACAAATGGCTTCGAGAGCCATTTTCCTCCATGCGATGGCCCATCACGTACGCAACTTTAAAAAGCTGATTTAAGTTCAGAGGCTACTACACAATTTTCGGAATGCGACTGTCAACGACCATCTGTCAGCTTTCAATTTCAATTGCCCACTATACACAATTTCCTGATGGCCCATCGAAGACCATTGTGTGGACGGACAATATTTGAATTGACATTTGGTGTGTGATGGCGGCCATCAAAGTCACCATCGCGATGGGCCATTGTCTGTAGCAGGCATAAGGCTAAAGATTGGTGGGAGGGGAGGTGGGGGGGGGGGGATGGAAGAAATAGGCTGGTCGCTGACTCTATTATTTTGATTTTTTATATGTAAGTTTGCAATTTGCAATATCGTCTTAACATGAATGGTTAAGCATCTCGAAGAGTAGGACAGTTTATCTCGTGTACATACATATCTATCTACAGTGCAGCTTCTCGTATTAAAACTATTACTTTGAGAGGTGACAGATGGAGTCTTTTTTAGGGTTTTGTAGTAAAACAAAACCCTTATGAAATCGGTCATGCGTCCGCCTGTCCGTCTGTCTGTCCGTCTGTCCGTCTGTCCATGAAATATCTCATGAACGGCTCAAGCTACATGCATGAAATTTGGTGAAAATATGTAGAAATACTATAATTCTCTGGAGAAAGTGATGCGTCGTTATAGGTGAACTTTAAGGGGGAGTCCCCATAGAGGGGAAATGAAGGTCGAAATTTCTTTTCGTTTGGTATAAGCAAGTGGGGTATCGTAAGAAAGGTACCGTCGAGTACATTTCATTTCTGGAATTTTTTTCAAGTTTTATGAAAGGAGAAAAGAGGGAGAGGGCAAAATATGTGATCCGAGTTTGTCCCCCCCCCCCCCCCTTGCATTTCGAGACCGTTATACTTAGAAATATGAAAATTTGCAGGAAGGCGGCATTTCACTAGCATAGAAAACCAAAAATCGTAGAATTTTGATATCTCATCAAAAAAGGGTTATAATAGTACATTTCTATAGTTGCTGTTAGCACACCCCTGCACCCTTTAAACGCATCACAGGTCAAAAATATTGATGGCCAATGATAACCAACACTATAAGCAATAACGTCTCGAAGTTTCATTACAATCACGTAATATTTAATAATAGTAGATTCATTTAAAGTTAAGCATTTTGACACTATCCACACAAAAAGTACACCTACCGGCCTCAGACGAGTACTATAGGTGTGAGTACTACTTTCATGTTGTTTTTCGTAGTGTGAACTGCAGTTATTTAATTAATCATTTTTGAAAGAGTAAAGATTGGTTGAGGGCGCTGACTAATACAACTTTAGCTGGTGGAGGGGGGGCGGTGTCCACATAGAGGCGAAATTAATGTCAATTTTTTTTATCGACTTTTATAGGCAAGTGAGGTGTCGTGAGAAAGGTAATGTTGAGTACAATCCATTTTTTTCGCATTTTATTGAAATTTGTAGAAAGGGGAACATTAGGGGAGGAGAAAATATTAGTAAGTAATTTGTCCCCTTCCCCTTGCAGTTCGAGACCGTTATACTTAGAATTATGAAAACTTACAGGAAGGTGGGTTCGGAAAAAAATGGAAATAATGGAATCTGTATATCTTCTCAGAATTGGTCAATAATATTTTAGTTTATTTCTATAGTTACAGTTAGCACACCCCTGCATGCCTTAAACAGTTCGAGGTCAAAAGTACTGATGGCCAACGATAACCAACACCTTAGGCAATAATATGTTCTGAGTTTCGTTACAATCACGTAATATGAATTGGCATGTAAAATGTAAGCGAGTAAGACATTTTAATTATGTTTTTTTTATCCATCTGAGTGGTATCAAAAAGAGCAAGTATCCGATATTTATATACCAAAATAAGCGCTTGCTACAAAACCCTCGGATTGCGGGCGTAGCTCTCTATATTCCGGTTTCATTTATGAATTGGCATGTAAGATACTATACTCCTCAAAACAAAATAAGGGCCACTAATAATTTTCCAATTGTTTTTTGTGGTTCTCCATACTCTCACACGTCGATTGTCATTAAAAAAAAGATACAAAGTATCTACACTGCATGCAGATACATCGGAACATGGATATGTCTATGACTACCGACTGCGTGGAACCTGTTGTGTTGAAGATATCGACGTAAGTTTTGTAAAGATCCCAGTATAGTTATACTAGATGATATCATTCGAGAAAACACGTCCCACGCTTTCGGTAGGCATAAGACATATCCATGTACCCATGTATCTGGTGGCAGTGTAGATACTCGTCATAAATTCTGCTTTGCTTTGTCCTGTCCGCTTGGGCTCCTTTCTCTCGCGGGATCGTTTCGTTTTCGTTTGCATCGCGTGTGTGCAATATTCACCTCCTCTCGTGCACCCTGTTCCATCTACCCGTTCGGTACAGTTTGCAGACTGCAGCCTATCAACATTTCGCTGTGTACGTTTCTGCTAATCGCAATCACGCTTCCCACCATCTTTTCCCAATCGGACGTGTATTGTGTTTGTGTATCTATTGCAAAATCGCTCCCACACTATCCGTCTCATCCCGCCCCTTTAATCAACAGTCCGGGTCCGGCACACACAATCCGTTTCTCAAGTAACGCGTGCCACTCTATGCGATTGTGTCCAGCAAACAGAAAGGGAAACTAACAAAAGTAAACAAAACATTCCAACACACGCACAAAGAGAATGCACAAGAAAAATTTTGGAATTTTTGCAGAAGGGGGGAGGGGGGGGGCATTTGATCTTCTGCAGACCTCTGAATATACATCATGTCACGATGAGCTGCTTGGAACTATAACATTCTGCGACGAATATTTCTCTATTTCGGGGCTTGGGAGATTTTAACTCGCGCAGTACAAATCGGCCATTTTGTTTTATGATACGTTTATTGCATGTGTGGTGGAGGCCACATTGTGGGCCAGTCAGACCTCAAATCGCCGCCATTGCAAATGCACAACCATTTGGATAGAATGAACTTCATCCGCGATGGCTCTCGCTCTATCTATATCTTCGGGGGGCGGGAGCTATGTAATGTACACACTCTCAAATTGCGTCTGCGCATGTCCAAATGTTAGTCGAACTGACTACTTGCTACCTTTTCTGGGACCCTATTGATTCAGATATGTAGTACAACGTGCGCTATTTTATTTGTTTGGATTCCAGCCATTTTGAACATTTTGGAATTTTTGCGGAAGGGGGGCATTTGATCTTCTGCAGACCTCTGAATGTACATCATAACATATAACATCCTGCGACGAATATTTCTTTATTTCGGGACTTGAGAGATTCTAGCTCGCCTAGTATAAATCCGCCATTTTGTTCTATATGTTTATTGCACGTGGGGTGGGGGCCCACATGGTGGACCAGTCAGACCTCAAATCGCCGCCATTGCAAATGCACAAACACAGTCGCTGGATCAGCCGATTTGGCTCGAATGAACTTCATCCGCTCTTGCTCATCTTCGGGGGGCGGGAACTATGTACACTCTCTCAAATTGCGTCTGCGCATGTCCAAATGTTAGTCGAACTGACTACTTGCTACCTTTTCTGGGACCCTAGTGATTCAGATAGTACAACACGGGCTATTTTATTAAATGATGAATGGGAATTGGCGGAAATTGAAGTTCATTGAAAGTCCGCCCGTTCACCCGTACACTATGTTATTTCTTGCCGTCCACAACGCCAACCTTTATCGCTATCAAATCAACATCCCAACATGTACACACAGGATCCCCGCAAGTGCACCGCCCGCGCGGATCTACAAGCAACAGCCATGCACAATGACCACTTCACTCAAACGACATGCACAACCAGAAAAGAAAAATTTTCGATGGGCTTGTTTCCTCTTCTGACCCCCGAGTAGAAAAACAGACATTTCGTGTGACGGACTGATTTTTAGGATGACCCCCAGCTATAAGACATATCCATGTCAAAAAAACTTCACTTTACACTCATCCGTGAAAAGCACCTCACGCCATTCCTCCATGCCCCATTCATGTTATCGTTAACAAAACACTTGAAAACATAACGGCATTCATAAAAATTAGTTATCGAAGCAAAAATATTCGGGTGACCCTTATTTTGTTTTGAGTAGTATATATCATGATGGAGATATTTTAATTATGGTGTTTTTATCCGTCTGAGTGGCACAAACAAGAGCAGGGAGCCAATATTTACATACCTAAATAGGCGCTTGCTATAAAACCCCCGGATTGCGGGCGTAGCCCTCTATATTCCGTTTTCATTTATATTTTATATTAGTTGCCTAAACTAAAATAAAGTGTTATGCAGTTGTAAGATTGTGATGAAAAATACAAAAATGCAATTTGAGCAACAGCTTTTTAGTGCTTAAAGACGAAAATCAGATTACCAACAATACCAATAATTTATTAAATGTAATAACCGTTAAATCTACCTGATTGAGAGTGCAACATACATATATTTTATAATCATATCAACTCAGATCTATTCTGTGAATTCGAAAAAGCTACTTCTCTATTTTATGAGTACAACATACTCGTATGAGTCTTTGGAATTGAAATTCGGATACATGTGCATTTTTATACATACAAGCAAACAATTTACACAACTACGAGTAGAACCGATCTTCATTAAAACTTGCCGAAACCATCTTAAATAAAATTTTTTGGGTTAAGTGATATAAAAAAAATTCTTATATGGAAGATATAGCTGAATCCACAAGAAGCCGATTGAGGCGTAATAGTATACTACTGTATACTCTGATGAACTGTTGTTTGTGTCTCTGTTTGTCTGTCTCTGAGTATATTTTCACATTAGCCATTCTTTCGCTTTTCGAATTGGAAATGCTGATGAGAAAAGCAGCCGAGGGGAATCGTGTTTAGTTCATTAGAACTGGTACCGTAGCTTCATAATTCGTTGCCCCCTAGCCCGTAGCCAGTCTATACAGGTTACTATTGAAAAAAGTAACCAAACCAGTTAATCATCGCGTCGTAGTCAGTTAGACATAACCGCCATTTGCGCTACTGCACAGTTTGTTGTTACAACTCCACAAGTCAAGTTGCCTTTTGGGGTACGTTGATGTTTAGAAAGTGTTTATTGCCAATATCGATATCGATTTCATTGAGAATTTTTATTATTTCCTTTACGTGGTTAACTTGCATAGCACCCATTAAATTGGTAGCTGCAATCATTCCAAATTAACAGCCGCGAATAAATACGCGAACAAATTAGAACGAAATATCTTGGAATTACCAGCATGCGGTTTGCTTAAAAATTTGATTTTCTCTATTCTTAGATACCGGCATTTGAGTTGAGTGTGACTTAATTAATTCTGAGCGGAACTTGTATCGACCACAAAAGATGTTGCACAAGTTTATTGGATTATTTGCATTTGTTGCAATTTGCAGTGCACAAAAGGTGAGTGCAACAACAAACATACATTATTCGCATTTGTAGTTTTGTTCATTTCAAAGTGCTCGTTGATTGTGTGCGAAGAAGTCGAAATTGGAAAGTTTAGATGTTTCATTGTTTCTCGGATGATAATTTGACGGAGTGGGCGAGGTGACAAGTACCAATTGGACTTATTCACTGTTGCATAACCAATTAGCTGACTATCGGTATCGGTTGTGTGTCATGAGTGCACTATTCACTTGCCCCTTTTACCCTATTCATACTCGTATGTTAGGGTTCTTGCTTAAAATCGCAAAGCGTATAGTGTTATAAAAATAAGCCAGTCTCGTCATTGTGTTGCCATGTCTCATGTGATGTCTACGGACCCCATGAATTTATAATTTGTCACACCCAAGTTCAATGTACTTTTTATAGACATTTTATGTCCACGTTTTATGAAATGCTGAATAAGAGTACCGATTTTCTCAGATATTCGAATGTTAGAACCTTTTTATTTTGCTCATTTAGTATGCTTCTTCTGTAGAAATCGTTTTCGCGAATTTTACTTCTCAACATTTTTTTTTTAGCTGGAGGGTGACCCTGACGGTTGTCTAGAGATCAAAATAATAAACGAATTATTGAATAAAATTTCTATGCATTACTGGAACAGGTTGATGAATACATGATGATTGGGTGTCATCTAGCAAGTTGAATTATTGTTTAATACTACATCACCGGAACGAAGTTAAATTTTATTAAATTATGGGGATTTATCAGGTGTTTCCTGTGATATAATGTTTTTATTAAGTAGAATATTCATTTAAATTATTTAAACGATCATAGATTTGGATCTACCGTATAAAATAAAATAATGTATTTTACTACCGGCATATGACCACTGGGTTACAAGCTAGCACCATAGTCACATACCGACGTAACGGAATAGTTGTTGAGCTGGCCATGTACGTTCAGGTTTACCTTGAGATATACCTGCATAGGTATAACTGTACAGGCGTCAACGCCTGTCCAGGTCTGGACGCCTGTCCAGGTCTGGACACCTGTCCAGGTCTGGACACCTGTCCAGGTCTGGACACCTGTCCAGGTCTGGACACCTGTCCAGGTCTGGACACCTGTCCAGGTCTGGACACCTGTCCAGGTCTGGACACCTGTCCAGGTCTGGACACCTGTCCAGGTCTGGACACCTGTCCAGGTCTGGACACCTGTCCAGGTCTGGACACCTGTCCAGGTCTGGACACCTGTCCAGGTCTGGACACCTGTCCAGGTCTGGACGCCTGTGCAAGTCTGGACGCCTGTGCAAGTCTGGACCCCTGTGCAGGTCTGGACGCCTTCGCAGCGAAACAACACACACTACGGTAGACCTGCGTTTGTATACTTCAAGGCATGAAACAAAGAAGACAAGATAATGCCATCCCGCGTCTCATTTTTCTATCATTCTGCGCATCACGTCATACATGAGTTCTTATTTGAGAGCTGTTGGTTCATAACATTCAGCATTGCAACCCTCACGAGTCACGACGTGAAATACGCGCACGGTGGATCGGTCTCCTGTTTGGGGTCTGCTTGCTATGTTATTTGAGAAGTGAATTTGTTTTTTTTTATATATATATCGTGATAACTATCACTCCTAGCCGTAAATGTTTTAGAATCCAAATACAGACGAAATTTCTCAAAAATAGGCTCTATTATTTTTTATCGCAGGACCAATACTTTAAAAGATATGGGATGGTCAAGGTAAATCCGCAACTGAATGGAGAACCGTAAAAATCTTCGCTAATCACTTTTACAACTTTTAAAGAGGTAAATCCGCAACTGAAAACAGGACAAATAGAAAGGATACAATAGATGCGTTCTTTTGCGAATCTTAACCTATACAGATTAGTGAAATAACACGAACTACAACAACAACATTATATAGGTTAGCGTTCTACTCTTGTCTGTGGCAAGATTAACCTGGATATAACATAAATCTTCACACTTACTATATTTAGGCTACATCTAGCGGTTCAAGAAGTTCGCTTGTTTTGCTCCATTCGACTGCAATGGAATTGATTTGGAATGTACAATTTTCTGATTGGAAAAATGGTTTTCGTTGAAATATTGGGGAACTATGCGGAATAAATTATTTCCTTTTGTCGTAGTTGCATTTGATAAGCTTCAAGCTTTTTTTTTGAATGAAATTTACTATTAATAATTTTTTATTTTTTCAAACATTGAAATTAGACAATCATCTACAATCCAAAACTTTAGCAGAGACAAAATCCATATAATATCAAATGCATGTTTCTATCCTATATGGGTCAGATACGAAACCTTTTTTTGTGCAAAGAATTCGCCTAATCTACACTTGACCTGGATAATTGCAAATGAACGCGCCTAAATAACAAATCAGCAGGTGGCTATCGAAAAACGTGAATGAAGCATTCGGGAACACTTCTCTGCTAATGATACCAATTGCAGTATATTTTTTGAGAATGGTGGTTTTCCTTTTTCTAAATAATTATTATATCTACAGGCATATGACTTTTCTCAAAGCTCATTTAGCTATAAAAAAATCCGTCCTGGACATTTTTCTCGTGGGACTATAATTTTGCTTGTTATTTGATGAAACACATCACGAAACAATAATTTTTCAGCTTCGTGGGAACAGGGAATGAATGAGATTATCTCGAAAACTATTTAAGATAGAAAAAAGAGATTCAAGCATTTTTTATGTATATTTTTGTAATCAAAAAGTTTTTCGCTTGTATTAATAGTTACAGAGACAAACGCCAAAAACTACAAAAAAAAAAAAAAAAATGTTTTCATTCACGAGAAAATGTACCATAGCAATTCGCGTGTGACGTAGGCGATACTGTAGTTAGACCCGGCATGTGCATGGCGATATCTTGTTTTCTTTGTATCACCTGCACAGGCATACCTCAAGATAAACCTGAACGTGCATGGCCGGCATTAATTTAATGTTTTTTAAAGCCGTCCATATACCTCCAGGCTTACCTTGTGGTACACCTGTACAGGCATACCTCAGGGTATACTCAGGGCAGAGCAGATCAATACCATACAATTACACTAACAAGGCCCGACGTCGGGCTGTCGCGTCACGATGATGATGATGACACTAACAATTTCATCTGAGCTGCTCTGGATAGTAGGTTAGTGTATAAATTGTACTCCGTTGTGTAGTTCCGCGTTTTGAAATGCAGGCGTGCAGAGGTCGAAGTTTTCGAATGTTGCTAGTTGTCATTAAAATTGAACTGTCCGATTGCATATAACCACAGAACCGACTTTTTTTGGCGGATTTTTCGTTACGAAAATATTTTTTTATGGGTCACTATCAGTACGCCAATGAAATCCTAAAAGATTTGTGTATTTTGAAAAAATTCATCGGTATGATCATGAGAAAGCCTAATTGCCAATATGAACTTTTCCGCGATAATATTGCTCTGTATGGTTTTTTTTACCACTTGCCCTGCTCTGATCTGCTCTGTACAAAAGAACACACCTATTGTTCAGATACCGGTAATGATACTGCACTGGCCAATGTACTTGCCCATAGACCGGGCTTTCGACGTACATATGTGCCAATTTGCTTGTTCATAATCTTACTTCCACAACTGAGAGTGAGCCTCATCACTAAGCCCGACTTTTAACTGAATGCCAAGGCCTGTTTGCCATAGGTGATTTTCAGAAGCTAGCGATTAGGCGGTCAAGCGGTTCAGTCTTTGCCAGAACCAGTTTTGTGCAGTTAGGCAGTTCAATAATTAATTGGCGTTTTTTAGGTAGCTCTCAAAGCCGTGATTGATTGACGGTATTACTGGCGATAGTATTACTAGTATCCACTTTCCGGTTTCATGGTATTTACGAAAAAAACAAAAACCATCCCTCACTTTTGACCTTTCATCGGCCATTGTGATTGACCCAATTGACGTATGACCTTGATTTGATTATCATTGGATAGATAATCTAATTTCCAACCAATTTGATCTCCTGGACTTGAATCACAAACTCACTCTCTGTGCAGGGGGCTGTATCTTCCCCTACCCCCTCGAATACGCAAACTCGTGTTTAGACTCGGGACATATCCCAAAGAACCCCTTAAAATTTCAGCCACTGAGTGTTTTTTTTAAGTAAAATATCTTTATTTACTGTACTATACTTGCCGGTTTTACTCGTTGACCTGCGTTGCTTATACATTGGCAGTTGTTGTTGTGATAGCAATAGTCGAAAGTTCGGTGTGACAGCGGCCTGGGAGTCAGATGCGTAGGTGCAGCTGGGCAGTTGAATTAGTGGTCCACATCATAAGGCGTACCATTGCAGACGACATATGTGTTCGAAACGTCCCGGTCAGTGCGACGTAAGAGTTAAGACGCGAACACCAGCGTAACCGAAGTTGAGCGAGTGTCGTTCTCGCTGCTCTTGGAAGGCTTCCCTCTTCAGGAGAAAGGGCTGGTGGTGGCGCCGAGAGGAATACATTTGGACCTAATCCCGCAATTGATGATTGTACATACGTCCGACCGATGTGCCGCTGCGATGGCTGATTTGTATGCGTCGTTGTCAATGGGAAACTTTTTGTACCTCTGGACATCTCTTCCGAGGTCCCTCAAATCACGCCTAACATGTCTTTGCGGCGGGCGTCTTGTCCATGAGGTTAGTGTTGCGGTGTTCCCGTCCGGCAATAACCCACCATATATTGTTTGGCAAGAAGTTTGTTGTAGTTCCTTAAAGGCATGGTCTTGGTTCCCTGATGCAGATGGTCCTGGGATGGCATCCAGAGACACCCAATTACAGTACGGACAGGACAACGCGTAACTTCTTAGCTGACGACGGGTCCCGACGGGTACTCATCCGCCGTTAATGAGTGGATGAATCTAAAAAAAAAAATGTAAAAATTACGCTATCCCCTATACGCGTCCCGTGTATTAGAACCTTTAATCTGTGTGGGCCGAAGAATCGGAAGAGGTATGTATTTTGGGGACGATGAGTTGCCATTTCTGGTATCTTTTTCTAATTCGAAGCAAACATGAAGGTTGGAACTTTCTCTCATTTTGGCCCAATCCCTAGTAGGGCATAGCGCGTCAACCATTCCATGGGGCTTAGCTGACGTTTCGTTGGCATAAATCAGTTTCGTACGATACACGTTGCCAGCATGCACCTCTTGGCGCAGTCGGTGGGATATTATTCTTCTAAATTCATCCTACAGGGCGAAGGGAGGTAATATCTAAATTTCCATAACTAGTATTAAGGGTAATATACGCCATATACTATGCGATCCGTCTTCGGAGCGATCTGACGATATTGTGATCATGAGCTCGAGCGCACTGTGTATGCGCCTATCGTTGGCGATTCTTATGACAGTTCCATATAATTTTGATCGTCAGATATTTTATGGCGATCGTTAGATCGATCTGACGACGGATCGCACAATCTGTGGCAAGTTTTAGAAAACATTTATTAACTTGATATAAAATACATACATACATATTCTTAATAAATTCGACATTTGACTAACCATTTGACTAAACCAATACAATACTGTCATCATGTCGCCTCTCCCAGTGTTGACAATCGCTTCATTTTCCCGCTTTCAAAATCGAAATCAAATCAACAAGCAGAAAACCATTTCGGAAAATTAGCATGTGAGTGCAAACCATACCTAACCTATTTACGAGTACATATGTACATACATATTTGTACTCGTGTATGCGCATTTCACCTGGGAGGCAATCGCGTACGTAAGAAATGTGTTCCAATAAATGCACTTTCTAATGCAAGCAAACTGAAATAACGAAAGTATCTTGAAATGAATGCTTTAACCTGTTGCAGGTGCAAATTCAGTTTTCTTTCTTTATGTCTTGAAATATTTGCGTATTCACTCGTAGGTGAACGTTAACTAGCTTCAATAGTATGTAGTCTAATTTCTCTGTTTATTTTAGAAAATTGGAATGTAATGAGTTCGGACGGGGACACTGAAATATTTTCAACATTTTGATCTACGAGTATCACATTAGTCTAGTCAATGAGTTCTCTATATAGGGGTCTAGTCGGAAAGTCAATAAGCCCCGAAACTTATTTCGGGACTTTGGACTGGTTAGTATAACCACATATTAAAAATCGTTGACCCTCGAGTGGGAGCAAGGGGGCTGCAGAGCCCTTCAAAGGTCCTTTTTTTTGGTTATTTGTAAATATCTCGCAAACGGTGGGTCTCACAAATATAGCTGGTAAAATTTCCTATATTTTCTCTATATAAGGTTTTCTTCTAACGGCTAACGAGCTACAAGCTTCTGTAAACGGTTATTTTTCGAAAGAACATTTTCCGCATCACGTTTTTTGTCAAAATTTCATCTCTAGCGCCTCAGCCTTACACCTAACAAACAAAAAAGATGCAAAGAAGCTGTAGAGGATTAAATTTCCTTCAAAGTGGTGTATTTTACCTTTTTATCTTACCCTGATTAAATGTCAGAGCGTTTTTAGCGTTTCGCTAATAATAATAGTACATTTCTACATGTTCTGTTGGCAGCCTCCTGATGTTGTTGTTAATAGCCTTGACCCCTTCAGGGGCATGGGCCCGTCAACATCTCTAGCATTTCTATGCCTTGTTGACGTTTCGATAGCATATACTCCTCGGAAGTGTAGTTACTGGCATGCACCTCCTATCCGCGCCGTCTTTATCCTGACAATTTTTTTTATCGCGCCAAGATTTGAACTCCGAGCTCTAAATTAGTATCGTAGAACTGTGACCGAATGACTGCGGCCACCGAGCGGGACAATCCTCCTGATGGATCCCTTTTAAAGTCCGGCGGTTGGTAGAATTGATGTCAGCTGATAAAAAGCATACTAGGCAATAGTCCTCTCGAGTTTCATATCAATATTTTCTCAGTTGCCCTAACCCCTTGTGGGGCATAGCCCGTCAACTGTTCCATGTTTCCCAGTTGACGTTTCGTCGGCATAAACTGGTTTCGGAGAATGCAGCTGCCAGCATGTACCTTCTGCACATCCATGGCTACGAAGGTCGTCGTGGACGGGATTCGAACCCGAAACGCCGGTAGTCAAACATGAGACTGATGCCTCAACACACTGCGCTACCGGTCGCCCGCATGGTACTTAATCTCAATATAAGGGTTTAAAGTTGACAATTTTGCCTCCAGCCACACAAAAATCCCAGTCCGTATCTCATATAAATGTACTACGTACGGAGGATCTAACAAAAGTTCGCGTAGTTGGTGATTTCTTATTAGTATTTCACAAATTAAGAAATTGTTGTTGATTGCTTATGGTTTTAGTATATTTCATTCCAATTTTTAGAATTCTTGTTAAAAATGCAGACGAGAAAACCAAAAATTCGAGAAGGAAGGTCGGTAGAGCCACCGCTGCCAACGCAGAAAGAAATTCGATTTGTTATTCTCTATGGATTTAAACGGCATTTGTTGCCAATACAAATATTCGACGAATGCTAGTTTGTTTTTTTTTTTTGTGGAAGATGAGTCTAGTGAGGGTCGCCCAAAATCTGACGCCGACGAGGGAAATGTTGCTCTCGTGAAGTCGGAAATTGACGTAGATCCAATACTAACAAAACAATTGATTGGTGATGATTTAGGCTTGAGCGCCATGGCTGTATCACAAATCTTACATGACAACTTGGGATACACCAAGAAATCTGCCCGGTGAATACCACGAATTTTGACTGACACCTAAAGAGAAGCATGTGTTCATTTTGCCACATATTTTCTTAAAAAAAAAATTAACCAGGCCGAAGCGTATATACCCTAGACTTGTACAGACCTAGTGGTGATACCAAAAGTACCAATTGGTAACGACCATCTGCATTAGAAGTGAGTTTCCTATATGGCCAGTTTATAGGGGAGGTTGGCAATCATTCAGGAGGATCTTGGCGATTATCAAAATCAATTAACTAGCCCATTCTACAAATATTTGTCGAATTTTTCAAGTCGCTAGCTTCATTCTATCGAAAGTTATTGCTTATTTGAAGTTTCACTTATAGGGGAGGTAGGGGTTCCCTGGGTCGGATCTTGCTCATTATTGCCACCCACAAATAAGATCATGCTACAAACATTTAAACAAAATTTCAAGTCTCTAGTTTCACTCTATCGAAAGTTATCGCTTATTTGAAATTTCATTTGTAGGGGAAGTAGGGGTTTCGTCCATCGGATTTTACGTATTTTCAATACTAGCAAACTGGATTTTATTACAAACATTTGACCAAAATTTTAAGCCGCTAGCATTATTTTATCATAAGTTATCGCTTATTTTAAGTTCCATTTCTAGGAGAGGTAGGGGTCCCTTTGGTCGGATCTAACCCATCTTGAATACCAACTAACCCAATCTCATTTCAAACATTTGACCAAAACTTCAAGTCGCTGGCTTGATTCTGCCAAAAGTTATCGCTTATTTGAAGTTGCATTTGTAGGGGAGGTAGGGGTTGCTTGGGCCGGATCTTGCCCATTTTCAATACCAACTAAGTGGATCTTACTAACAACATCCCACCAAATTTTCAACTTGCTAGTGTCATTCTATCGAAAGTTATCGTAATTAAAAGAATATTTAATTTTTTGAAATTTTGTAGGGGAGGTAGGCGTTCCTTTCATCTGATTACGCCCAACTTACTAGAACTCAAGCAGCTTCCCACCCCAGGGTTACATGCCAAAAATCAGGTGTCTACGTCAATTGGTTCAAGAGTTATAGACAAAAAACCTGAAAAGTAGGGTAGTACGGGGCTCTTTGTAAGAAAATTACCGTTAGTTTTCAACTGATCGATTTTATTTTCCCAGGAGAGTATAAGATTACCCTCACTAGCAATATACCAAAGATAGAGCGTTTCATGATTTTTTAATCGGGAGTTATAGATACATTTAATTATTTTACATATATAGGGGAGGTAGGCGTTTTTTTTTTTCCTGATCATGCCCATTTTCAATACCAACCAACTAGATCATACTTCCAACATCTGACCAAAATTTCAAGGCTCTAGCTTCATTTTATCGAAAGTTATCGTGCGAACGGACAGACAGACGGTCAGACAGACAGACAGACAGACATGGCTAAATCGAATCAGGATGTGACCCTGATCATTTATATATATACATTGCTATACCTCCAGAGCCTCCTTTAAGGTGTTACATATTTCCGTCGTGACAAAAACAATATACCCTATACTATAAGTCTAGGGTATAAAAAGGGGAGGTGTAGCACCTTCCATAAAACCGGCACCGGTGACAAATCTTAGCTGTCATTCCCTTGGAAACTGGTCAAGCGGTAACTCCGAAGTGGCATATACATAGAAACTTGCTTACCAGAAGTTTTCAAACATTTACTAGACAAAAAGGCGATTATATTGTATAGCATTTTGAAGGAAATTTAATTCTCTACAGCATCTAGATATAAAAGTTTGACAAAAAAACGTAGTGCTGAAAATGTTTTTTCAAAAAATAACCGTTTTCAGAATCGTCTAACGGTTGACCACCTATGAAACCAGCCATTAGACCATGCTACTTTGATATGTGGTCTAATAGATGTTTTAATGCGCGGTCTAATGACTGGTCCGATAGGTGGTCTAATAGTTAGTCTAATAAGTGGCTTAATGCGTGGCCTAATGGCTGGTCTGATAGATGTTCTAACGCGTAAAAGTGCCTTAAATATTTGACCAAACATCAAGTCGGAATACCAAATAGAATCTATTAGCATCTTCCTCGACTCAATATTTTTCTGTGTTGCTGAAACTTAACGCGCATATACTCGTATACGTAGGTAACTGTCATTTTTCTTTCCTTTTTTTCGGCTTTATGAAGATGTATTCGTGTATGTATATAGAAGAGCTTTTTTGCAGAAGAGTTTTAAGCTCACAGTCTCTCTCTATACAGTGAGAAAACATGAGTTTTTGTTTGTATATATATTGTAGTACGAGTACATTACATACTCATATATGAAAGAAAACTGTTTAAAATTTCAATAGTTGTATTTTTTAAAGCGCGGACATCTGCAGATGTTTATCTGTATCTATCTGCATCTCAGATGTGTATAATGAGCCGGCATATTATACTCGTGTATACAGACAGATTTCCGGTTTAAATATAAATATTCGTACATCAACTCAAATTCCGTATAAATATTATTAACACAAACTGTACATATATAGTATGTATCCAAATAGACAGTATATAGTAAGGTACCTTATTGTAGTCATGATGAACCGGCCCGACTACAAGGCGTGGCACCGAAACATGCATTTCAGATTTTGTAATAAACAACAGTCGCTGAAGCGTAGCCCGCTGAACGACCCCACAGAAAGGTGAATAACAATAATTTGTAAATTTCGGTCAGCAGTACTATGATAATTGATACTTAATGCAAAAGTAATACATAATAATGTACTCGTACATGTCGACATTTGAATATTTGTGGCATTGCTGAGTTGTGCATGATCAGATTCTTCAAAACACTAAACATTCATTTTTACGACTTCGCATAGTGTGGTGCTGGTTAACATTACGACAAAATACACGTATGAAGGCCAAATTACATATAGACGGACGCAATTGCATTTGGGTATTACCGCGGAATCAGTGGCGGACGTACATAATTTTAATAGGACTCATTTGTTTCCAATTTTATTTAACGGCCAATCAATTGTTTCCCCTTTGATCGTTCACCAAAAAATTAATTTTAAAAGCTCACTGCAATTGTAGATGAGGGACGCATTATGAAATTGTTCCAAGAGGCGAATATTGCAGAGGTTTGTGATTGCATTTACCACTCATAAGATGATGACTAAGTTGGTAGGTACATACATAGGTAGTTGGTAGACCAGATGACAGGTTTTATTTAACGCGGAATAAAATCCAATGGAATTCTTTTCGCAGCGAAGTTGTGATGTGTATGGTTTCGTGGCGAATCACATTAGGCAGCGAAAATAGTTCTTGTGAATCATTTCAAAGCTTTTTTTCCTTTTTTTATGAGATTTCGCGGGATTAACCGACTTTAGTATACATACATATATTATTCTTAAAGGTCGATTCAGACACATCAGTCACGTCACAGTTCAGTCAACCTTCCGAATCATAACCGTCGCCGTCAAAATAGCGGCTGTATTCACATATAGCCGTCAGGGTATTCAGACCGTAGTCAGTCATTTTTTGTGTATGCTCTCGAGTGTACCAAGATTTACCATCTACAAATATTTTTATTTCATTTCTAATTTGCTTCCATATCCTGTTTTTATATGCTATATCCATATATTTATTATGCGATAAATCGTACAGAACGGGGTAATTTCGAACTAACTCGATTAATTTTTCGTCGTCGCCCATGTTCACTTTCTAAACTGACGTCCGTCAAACACAAAAAATATCGTTGGGAAGAAATGTGAATTTGACTGTTCGGTGACGGAAGCGCGACTGACGGTTCCGATTCGTGACTGCGCCGGCTCAATGTAGACAGTGCCACTTGACTTTCAAGAAACGATATTTTTTGTGACTGATACTGGACGGTTCTGACGGAACTGTGACTTGACGTGACTGATGTGTCTGAATCGACCTTAAGTCAGATGATATGAACCCCGACTGTATTTATTTCTGGTAGGTTGTTTCGACAAGCCACCAAGGACACTCCAGCTACATATAGACTCTCGTACTGAAAAGATCACGCCGATTGTCGACTTCGTGAAACGAATTAGCTATTTTCCTTTCGAAACTAAAAAAAAAATTATTTAACGCCTTCATAATTTAATTTTTTAAGTGAAAAGTCAAGTTTTTGGATTTCACGAGAATGAAACCTTTTCTCGTACAAAATTTTCACTGACAGCTCAGATGTCGGTGTCATTCGGGTTGTGTTGTGTTTTCCCGGTGTTGTTTATAGTTGGGCAATAGATAACTTAACAAATTATTCGTTTTAATATATGCCGGTGAGGATTTTTTTTACATCGCATGCTCATGAACGTCGAATTGAATAAAATGAATGAACTGTACGCAGTACACTTAACAAGTGAAAAGAAGATGCGATGAAGAGAGGAGAAAAAAAAGGTTGGTAAGCACTGTCGAGGCGGCCATTTATTGGATATTGTACTTTTTCATACTTACTATTAAAGTGAAACTACATATTCGCGCGAGCGCCGAGTGAATTGGAGCGACGAATGACGAGCAGCCTACTGCACATGCGTCTAGTCACTCGTCGTACAAACTAGCTGGCAGAGCGCACGAGCACTCATGACGAGCGCAGACCCACTATACATTCGCTACGAATGGCGCCCGTACCGAGTAGATATTTGTGTCGTCATCGTCTTTGGTGTCTTTATTTCCAGCAGAGTTCCCGACGAATTCAGTATTAACGCGTGAAGATAATTTCATTAAGTTAATTAACCTTCGGGCTGCCATCAGTGTTCAAAGCGCAAGTGCACAAGTTCAGGTACCGTAAACCCAATCCCAATCGGTATGTCAGTTGAGCTGATTTCAGGCGATCGACGGCTCACGGGCTCACTAACTCATCGAGTCACCGGCTTAAACAGAGGCTTTCACACGATCTGCCCATGAGTCGGACTCATCGATTCACCAACTCACCGAGCGGTAGCCTTCATTTGACGCCATGTTAGATTCATGAGTCTATGGGTCCAACAACAAAAAGAATAAAATCTTCTTTTGCACCAAGTCTTCATTTGCGCTAGTCAGTTCGATGGATGATTCTAGTCTCGACCGACAAAAAAAAATGAATTTAGAAAGACAGTGGGATGCGGCTGGATTTCACGTAATCGATGGCCATAAACATATCGAAGATAGGTTTTCATTATAAGTATGAAGATAAAGATATAAATCGAATAATGAATTGATCGAGTGAAAATCGATTGCAAATTTTCAAGGGTGTTCACCTTAATCGTAATAAACACCACGATGCATCGCCGGGTAAGACAGGAATATATTAAAATCTTCTATTATTTCGACGCTTTTGGGCTAAATTAAATGGCGCTCGTCGTCTATATCCATTCAATCAGGAAATTGTATTGATAACACATAAAAAGGAGTTGGTGAGTTCGTGAGTCGCTTACCGTGTGAAACTGCCACTAGATCGCATAGCCATCGGTTGGTGAGTCAATGAGGACTCATCCGTGTGAAAGCACGATTTAATTCTGCACTTTTGGTTAGCTCTCGTCCATGCTAAAAGCATTACGGACTCAACGGCTCATCGATTCATGGTTTGAGTCCCAACTTACTCCAGGATATGTAAATTTAATCAATTATTGCGAAAATACATATACATAATTATTTAATTGTAGTCCGGATGGCGCAACGGTTAGCACTTTCGCCTTCTACGCACTGGGCCCCGGTTCGATTCCTACTGAATGCAGTAGTTTTCGATAGAACGGGGATTTACGTGTCGGACTATGAGCCCACTCAGCTGTTAAATGAGTATCCATTTATGGAGTAAATAACTCGGTTGAGCGTGTTGCTGATCACACACCTCTGTACAAGACATACCGTCACGATCTAGAAAATGAGATGATGCTAACTCATTTCGAGGCCATGGTTCAAATTGAACTGTTGCGCCAGTTATTTATTTATTTATAATTATTTAATTACCTGAATAAACTGTGAAATAGCATTTAGCACTGAATTGATTGATATTCCCATAAAAGCACATGCCATAAAACGTGAACACTGCCATTTTTCGCATTGAATCATTTGACCTGGATGTTTACCACCAGATTCTCAACTTGTTGTTCGTCACTTGCTGACTTTGCTTTGTAATTTACTTAACCGGTTTTGGTAGTACAGGGACTACATATTAAATTTTCTATCTGCTAACTTCACTAGAAATGACAAATGCACATTACCATTTTAATGGGTAGATATAAGAATGTTCGATTCGTGAGCTTGTCTGCTTTTTATGTGCAAAGTATAACTATCCATTATCATGTATGTATGTATATGTATGTTTTCTTAGAATATGCATTATACATATACGAGTATAAGCATAATGCTTATATAACCAGCTTCTTTTTAGTACATATAAAAGTATTTAATTAGGATGACCAATATTATTGGCTTATTATTATTGATTACATAATGCTTATGATGTGGATTCTAAGAAAAGAATTTGCGGTAGTAATGCTGGAACTGGACAATACCAGTATTTTCACGGCATAGCATGAACAAAAAAACGAAATACATACCGACTTAATGCCCGAGACAAGGGATTGGACGTGTTCATTTTCTTAAGGAGCCCCTAGACGGTCAAGCCGCTTGATAAATCGGTTGCAGTCCCGTCAAGCACGGACACTTCAATCAACCTTCTACACGGTCAATCAACTCTTCAAGCAACGCTTCAATCAACTCTTCAAGCTTTTGATCAAAATCATTCTCAGTTGAGTTTCCAACTCTAAAAGAGTGTGTTGAGTTTCCAACTCGGAAAGAGTGTGAAGTGAAGTGTCACAATGGTTTCCAATACAGATTTGGCCTTTCTTGCAATTACATTGGTTGCCCTCAAGCGGAAAAAAATAAAAGGAAACGACGTTGGTCCAAGGAGTGGTATAAAATGAGAAACCGCTTCACTTATGAACATTTACTTAACGTTCCCCGCGATACGGAACAATAAGACTACAGAAATTTCATTAGAAATTAGAAAACGAAGAGAGTTTTGATTTTTATACTCTAGATGAAATCTGAGAGTATTATAAGTTTGCCACAAAGTTTGTAACGCTAAGAAATAAGGCTCGCAGAAAAAAATGAATGATACAGAAGTTCATATTATCACTCGAATATCTCAAAACCGGATGTCCGTCTGTCCGTCTGTCCGTCTGTCCGTCCGTCCGTCCGTCCGTCCGTGACCTCTCTAGCTCGAGAACGCGTTGAGCTATGAAGTTCAAATTTTGCACACTTTATTTTTGACAAAAAATGAAGGCTAAGTTCGTGAACGGGCTAAATCGCTCCACCCCTTCTACCCCCTCCCATACAAAATGACACATTTTTGAAAATTTACAATAATCAGATTTTCTCAGAAACTATAAAACTTATTGCTTTGAAATTTTCAATATATCACTTTTATGATAATTGTAACCTATGTTATAAAACTTATTGTAATCCTCACCCTCCTTCTACCCCCTCCCATACAAACTGCACTATTTCATGAAATACGTTAAGCCAATTTACTCATTACCTATACAATTTATCGGGCTGAAATTTTGTACTTAACACTTAATTAACAATATCAGGTAGATTCAAAAAATGTAATCGATTACCCTTACTCCGTCTACCCCCTCCCATACAAAATGACACATTTTTGATAATTTACAATAATCAGATTTTCTCAGAAACTATAAAACATCTTGCTTTGAAATTTTGAATATATCACTTTTATGATAATTGTAACCTACATTATAAAATTTATTGTAATCCTCACCCTCCTTCTACCCCATCCCATACAAACTGCACTATTTCATGAAATACGTCTTAACGTCTTAACGACTTACGTCTTACGTCTTAACGATGCATCCGAGATTGCAACCAAAATTATTTATTGGCTTTAACCAGGTTCAAATTCATCTAGAGTATTGCATGATTGGGGTTTACCCCAATCGTAGTTCTTTTATGTTTTTTTACTGAAGTTAGTACGGCTCCAAATAGAGAAGAGGGATACAGATATGCGTGAAACGGTTCCTGCAACTCAGAGAATTTCTATAACATTGAGGTACCTTCTAGCATGGATGTGGAAGACCTGAAATTCATGTGCGCCATTGCTCCCCACACTCTGGAACTCATCAACATCACAATGGAAACTTGCTTAGCAATTATCGAGTGATTGACGCAATGCTTGATCAAAATTAGCCTAGACGGTCAAGCACCCTCGTCAACCGCTTGAGTCAATCAAACTTTCTATCAGTCACCCTGAACGCTTGGCTCAAGCATCAAACCGGTCCCTAGACGGTTAATCACGCTTGATTCAATTGACTGACACAAGATTTTGATTAAGCGGCTTGATCATCTAGGGGCTCCTTTTCACACAATCGGCCATCAGTGCCAATTGCAAGGCAATGCTGGTGATGGTTGTCAAGAAAGTGGATTAGAGAGCGATTGTGGCCATTAATGCTGGCCGATTATCTGCCATCGTGTGTAGCAGACATTAGCATTAGAGTATCGATACATGAAGGTTCATCTGGAATTTTCCATAGGTCCGGTAGTCTAATAGAAAACCTTGTTTTAAGCATACACAATGACTCAAACTTTAGACTGCTTCCAGAGGCGTAACTAGAGATTTGGGCGCCTATGGCCTACGGCACCCTAGTATAAAATATGTACATAGAGAATTTTAGTTATATGTATCTACTATAGTAGATTCGCAATTAAATAATTTATGGATACGATATACTTCATATTACTTTAATAACAAATCCAAAATACAAACGAAGATTTAAATCCAAAAAAGACAAAAGGAAAATTAAACATAGTGAAGTAATTTTTAACGTTTCTTTGCAGTCGATGAGATGTATGGATGTACATATATGGATAGCTTATGGTTTCGTAATTTTCATATCAATTTGTTTAAGCTCGTCCCTGACCGCGAGATCTATAATTAACATAAAACCTTAATGATTTGTGCTTGACCTTTTACTTACTTTAAGGCTGCTTTCACACGCCGACGCCATTCGATACGATATTTTCCCGGAAGAGCTTTTCTCGAAATTGAAACTGTATTTCACACGGCGACATTCGATTTTCCACATAAATGGTTTTATCGAATAGTCTCGTCCATTATGTATTAATGGCGCGTATACTTAAAATACTCTCGAGCTTTTAAGAATATCACACAACAGACTTGCGCATTGCATTCCCGACACACATGGGAATGCATACAAGCTTTACCGAATCATTGAGGCAAATGTCATATATACACGAGAAGCCATATTTCTCGATCACATGATTTTCTCGCATTAGCTCCGCGTGAACATCTTCATACAATGTACATTGCCGCTGTTTCAATCGATAAAAGCTTCCGTCCAATAACGTGTAACATACACGTCGTGTGAAAGCGGCGTCACTGTTTAATTCGATAAAAGCTCTCATTGAATACCGTGTATCGTACCCGCTCTTTGAAATCGGTCTAAGGCTGGGCGAAATTTGAGAGGCAGAGGCAGTGAGGTGAGGTGGTGTGACTCGCCATGGATTTCTGTGAGCTCTACGATAAACCACTCCTGGAACATTTATGCCGAAAATGCACAATGCAATTCGGGATGATTTTTTATATGGCATCTTCGTCCCTGAAAACAAATGAGAAAAGGACCTAAAATTTAAAAATTCGTTTAAACATTTTTGGAATTGTTCTTCATTGGAAGAATGGTCCTGCGGCGGCTATTATACTATAAAAGTTCTTTTACAAATATCTTTTATGAACGATATTTTGAAAGAGCTTTTATGAATGATAGTCCGGATGGCGCAACGGTTAGCACGTTCGCCTTCTACGCACTGGGCCCCGGTTCGATTCGTACTGAATGCGGTAGTTTTTGATAAAAAAAAGGGAGATTTACGTGTCGGACTATGAGCCCACTCAGCTGTTAAATGAGTACCCATTTATGGGGTAAATAACTCGGTTGAGCGTGTTGCTGATTACACACCTCTCCTCAAGACCGTCACGATCTAGAAAATGAGATGATGCTAACTCATCTCGAGGCCATGGTTCAAATTGGACTGTTGTGCCAGTTATTTATATTATATTTTATGAATGATATTAGTCGCCTAAGGGGGAAAGTACGGAAGCTTGTAAGAAAAGTACTTAAAACAAGCAACGTTCATGTCGCAAATCTTTTCTTAGGCGACTATTACACTATGAAAGTTCTTTTTTAATATCGTTTATAAAAGATATTTGTAAAAGAACTTTTATAAAGAAAGTAAGAGATGACCCCAAAAATTAATTGCCTTCGCCTGCTCTAGCCTTATTCGATAAAAGAAGAAATTGATTTCAGATAATGCCAAGGACCGACGTCGGGCTGTCACGCCACGATGATGATGAAAAGTAAGAAAAGATTATTTAAAACCTTAAATAAGGATCTTAAAGAATAATGACCGCATTAGCGAAGAGTCGTGTATACTGCTTTTTTTAGTTTATGGAGAATTTAGGAAAAATTTTAACGCATCGGTTGCGAGAATGGTGATCAGTTTATGTTGTTTAAAAGCAAGACAATGTAGTTGATCAGATACTATAAAAGGAATCGTTTTCGTTGAGATTTTTATTTTGAAGAAGTGGCAATTACAAAGAATTAAGTTCCAATCAGAGGCGCCGACTGTTAGAAATTATCGGGGGGCATAACAACTTTTCATACATTTTTGATTGACTGATTTTTTAATTTTTTGTGATGGTATCCTCACAATAAACTGACCCATTTTCGAAATAACAATTAACGTATCTCTGCAACTTTAAAAAATTTACTTATGATAGGTCCACTAACAGAACGGCCCAATAGCCCTAGCTAAAAAAGTCGATGTCTTAAAGCGGGTAAATATTTGATATCGTTACGAATGTATACTCTCATACAGTCAACCAAAATGGCCTGAAGATTGAGGGGAACCGATTTAGAACTAATTTTTTCGTCAAGTCTCGAGTTGTAGGGTCCCCACCGTGCAAATCATCAGCGTTGTATGGAAATGACGTTTGTTGTTTGTTTTGAAGAATTAAGTAAATTTTTTAAGCATTTATAAATGGAACCATAATGCTTTTTGTTTTATAACACAAAATAATGAATTAAATTTTAATTAAATTCCAACTCAAATATTTTTACCGTCCATGTCTTTTAAATAATAATCATTAGCACAAAAGATCCATTAAGTTTTGACAGCATCTTATTTATTTATTTATTTATTTATTTAGTAAGAAATACTGAACAGGAGTTGGTTCCAAAAATACAGTATGTAATGTGACAAGAAAATTGGAGTAAACAGAAAAAAAAAGAATTAATATAAAAGCAGAAGAAACATGAAATAAAAGGTTAAGGAAAATTAATGTAAATTAGAAGTAATAATTAAGAAAATTCAAAAAAATACAACAAAAAAGAAGAAATTAAATGTTAGTTATGGATAGCTTATGTAAAAGTAAACGCTTAAAGGCAGCAAAAGATGTGGGTAAAGGACCAAGCTCAAGTCTGTCATAATTGTGCATTATTCTGAGTAGTGGCGAGTTCTTATAAACAGATAGTTCAGCAGTTGGAGGGTCAAAGATGGCATTAGTGCGAGTATTGTAGGACGAAAACCGGAAAGTTATGTGGCGTGAAAGAGATGAATGTAAAAATCCGCAGCATAATTTATATAGAAAGCATTCATCTAGGTAAATCCGTCTTTTCTGCAAAGACACTAAATTAAGGAAATTAAGACGTTCGGGATAGGAGAGATAGGGAAGTTTAAACCTGAACATTAAAGCTCGTGTGAATTTTCTTAGGACGGATTCCAATGCCTCGGACGAAACAATAGTAGAAGGTGACCAGACAACTGAGGCGTATTCCAAGATGCTACGAACGAGTGAGTTAAACAAGTTAACGGCGGTATTGGTAGAATGAAATTCATGGGAGCATCGCAAGACGAATCCAGCTAACTTGGAAGCCTTGTTGATAGTGAGAGAGTAATGATCGTTGAAGCGAAGTTTGCAGTCGAAAACGACTCCAAGGTCATTGAACCTGTGGACGACAACAAGTGGGATGGAGTTGATATGATAAGAAAAGTATAAGGGAGAAGTTTTTAAGGAGTATATCATAACAGCGCATTTAGGGACGTTAAGGAGCAAGCCGTTGGTAGTACACCAGGAAGCTAAAATATTAATATCGGACTGCAAGACCAAACAATTGTCGAGACTGGAAACCGCAGCAAAGAGCTTACAGTCGTCAGCATAAAGTAAGGAGAGAGAACTGAATAGAGGAGGAAGGTCATTTATGAAAAGTATGAAGAGTAAGGGCCCTAGAATAGACCCCTGAGGAACACCAGACAATTGAGCAAATGATGAAGAGATTATATTTTGAAAAACAACACTAGAAGACCGATTAAGAAGGTAAGAGACAAGCCAGGAAATAAGCCAAGACGGGAAATTAAGTGTGACCAGTTTGTCAAGTAAAATTCTATGGCTGACAGTATCAAACGCTTTGCTGAAGTCTGTATAGATAACATGCACATCAAGGTGCTTGTTAAAAGAATTAGCGACAAAGTCTGTAAACTCCACTAAGTTCGTGACCGTAGATTTCTTTTTACAGAATCCATGTTGGTTTGGACTAATGAGGTGACCAAAGTTATCGTAAATGTGGTCATTGACAATACGTTCAAGTAATTTAGAGCAGGAAGAAAGAAGCGAAATAGGACGGTAATTAGAGGCAAGGTTCTGGTCACCTTTCTTGGGTATGGGAACAGTAAAGGATGATTTCCAACAGGAAGGGAAAACACCCTCTTGGAGGCTTTTATTAAAAAGAATAGATAGGGGAGAAGATATGGAGCTGTGAGTCTGCTTTAAAAAAGAATTTGGGATTCCATCAGGGCCAGAGGATGAGTTATTGTTAAGAGAGGTGATGAGAGAGTCAACGGTAGACGGAAATAGTAACGGAAACGAAGATTGGAAACCATCCTGTTGAAGATCATGCAAAGCAAAAGACGTAGAAGGTTGCCGAAAAGTACTAGAGAAGTACGAGGCAAAAAGTTCGCATATTTCCTTAGGGGTGTTAGCAGTACGATTGTCGTAACAAAGAGAAGAAAGAAGAGAAGAAGATGAACGCATGTTACGAACAAAAGACCAAAAGAGTTTTGACTCATTGTTGCCAATACTGTTTTCAACATTTATAAGGTAAGCAGAGCGTGCGGATTTAATGAGGCGTTTGGTCTGGGATCTAAGTTTCTGAAATGTTTTGAGATCAGAAAAACGCTTGTATCTCTTATAAAGGGAGTGAACACGGTCTCTTTTGCGTATAGTTTTACGTACCAGAGGGGTGAACCACAACGGACCCTTGCGGGGTTTACACTCACGAAAAGGTACGAATTCGAAAATGATGCTGTAAAGTATGTTATAAAAGGCGTGCACAGCAGATTCACAGTTGAGGCCACCAAGTACACTGCCCCAATCGATTCCATTCAGTCTGAGATTGATGGCTGCATAATTGGCTCTCCTAAAGTTCAAACGCGGATGATTTTTATTAAGTTGGGAGGGAGGAGAAAAAATGTTAAGCTGGTGACTGATGGCGGGGTGATACGGGTCGCAGGGGATATAAGCCGGAGTAGCACAGGAAGCTGACAAAGAGGAAACAGGTAGGTTGCTGAGGACAAGGTCAAGAACACGATTCATGAAGTTCTGGACTACATTGAACTGTAACAAATCACAGAATTCCATAAATGATGTGAGCGAGGATGTAAGAGAAGTGAAACACGAAGCTACAGGAATTCCAGGGTGAGTAGGCCAGTCTATATTTGGAATATTGAAATCGCCACAGATAATAATAGAACAATCAGGGTGGTCGATATTAATAATGTCGGAAAAATATGTAAAAAGACTGTCGTAGATGGCTAGAATAGACTTACATGGAACATAAACACAAGAGATTATTAGCGATGTAGAGGAGGTTTTGGGCAGAATAACGGTGACACAGTCAAAAGGCTGAGAGTGTGTGGTGGATAGAAGTGAGCAGTCAAGATCATCACGAACTGCAATAAGAGCACCGCCACCGGATGACTTACCAGAACAGAGAAAGTTACGGTCACAGCGGAAGATATTGTAACCATCCAGGATCTCACCATCATTTATAGAGGAGCACAGCCAAGTCTCAGTTAGGCAAATAATGTCATGAGGAGATGTCAACGCAGAGAGATTCAAAGTGTCAAGCTTGGTCCTTAACCCACGTACATTCTGGTAATATAATGAAAATGCACAACTTATTTTCGAGTTTTGGGGGTACGATGCCTCGGAAAATTTCTATTGGAAAATTCCTTGAGAAGTATCCCTGTTGGCCAAAAGGATTGTTCGCAGGGCGACAGCAGTTCAGGTGGGATGGTTAGCTTGAAGGACGAGACAATCTTATTGGGGATGTTGTCCTTCGTTAGCTTCCTGCAAATTAAGAGCGACGGTTCGTAGCCAAGCTTGTTGATGAGATAGCGTTTTATATCCGATTCAGTAGTATTGTACTCAAGCCGAGATATGAACAACTGTTTAGGCGGCGTACAAACGCGCAAGTCGAAAGGCTGATTAGAGCAGGTAGCAGGATGTTCAACGTTCATGTCAGCCCTAGAAGAAGTCGAAGCTATAGCAAGACTTGCAATAGGTTGTGGGGACTGCATAACTTCGAGCGGTTGCAGTACGTGCGAAGGTTGAGGTAGCTGAAGTCTAGAAGAGAGAGAAGTCTCTTGTTGTGGTTGCTTACGATTTAGAAGACTCGGAGAAATAAGTGGTTGTTGTTGTTGTTGCTGTTGTACGTTAACCGGCACTTGAATCTCCAACTGGCGGTTGGAGGATCTCAGAGACCTTTGCTGCTGTTGACGGGTAGAAACGCCAACAGCATCTATGGTCGTGTCTTTGGCTACTGGTTCACCATTTAGTCCAATGTCTGCCGTATTGATAAGAGGAGTGAAATCCGTAATAGCTGAGCGGAGCTTCGTTTGAACCGCAGCTAGTTCAAGCGAGATCGTCTCGAGCAACTGATTAGCGGAAAGCAATCTCGAGGCATAAATGGGCATGGATGCCGATCTGCACCTACTGCAGAACCAGTACAGGCCGGATCCGGCGTTGCGAATAACGTCGCCCACTGTTCCGGAAAAGCCAGCACATTTACTGTGGAACGGCCTCCCACAGAAACCAGCGCAAACAATAGAGGGCGTTTTGTCCGATCGGTCAAGACAGCTGGATGCCGAACACTCTGCCATGATAGTTTTGTCAAATGGCTAGATTCTTCTTATAAATGTGGACAATCCTGCACTATCTTGTACACACACCGGGTTTAAGTTTCAGTGAAAAAACAATTAACGCCTAGTGGTAGGCTATAATTGAACTGATTCAAAAGTTTTAAAGTTTCACACACAACACTATTAGCGCGCTTAGCATGTATTTCAACCAAATTTTATGGTGTAAAGTTTAAAAGTTTTACGAAAAAACGGTAAATGACTAAAATGTCACTTGTATGTTGCAATAGAGCAAAACAAAGCACAAATTGAAGGTATAAAATTAAGTTTTTAGGTCGTATAAGGCCAAATAGAAGCTGCACTTTGATAGACACTATCGCGGTTAGATCAAGGCGAAGATCGGAACACAGTTCACTTCACTTAAGGTTAAGAACCCGATTCTTTTGATAAAAAAATAAGGAGCGAGGAGAATAGCAACTACGGTGTGAAGAGTGTTACCAGATCTTGAGGAATCATAACCAAATTTAACGAAAAGTTTAATAGCTCATATGATATTATGGTTAGAGCTAATATCACACGGATTCTCATGAACCGGGGCCCTGGAGATTGACGGCTGTCAAGCATTGTTAAAGGTGCGTTACTGTTAGGCATACGATCGTCGTACATTATTCGCGATTAGCGATCAAGCACAGGATTCAATGATATAATCCTCTGTGCCATATATAGTATATGTTTCCGTAGAAGCTTCCTCCTTCCTTCCCTATTTGTCATAGCTACGTGTTTGATTGTTTGGATTGAGGAGGCAAAAAGTGCCTTGCCCCCATAGTCGGCGCCTATGGTTCCAATTGTTAATGGAAAAGTAAAACTGAGGTTTTTGGCGGTTGATAATCATTGACGGTATTGTCAAAAGTACAAGTTAATACTTAAACATGTGTTCGTGGAATAGGAGCCATTTTTTTTTGTTAAAAACTTAAAATAGTATACGTGTTTCCTGTTTCGTAGGGCTATTTGTCTGATTAGAGGCTAGGGCTGTGAATGGAATGATTAGGGGCGGTTGTGCTTGCCGAGTGTCCAATAGTGTGATAACATAGTATATCGCATCACTACCAGGACGTTGGAACGCTGTGTGTGCGATATGTTTCAAACATAAGCCCGTAGCACACTATTAGTGACTCGCCGAGTCACGAGCGACAGCTCGCTATCGATAAGTGACGAGTCTCGCGCAAATGGTTGTCAAATGGTGTCACTCGTCCATTGAGTTATCGACTGTGAAAATTTTCAGCTAGAATTTAAAATTGGTTTGTATATCTCCGCTTTTACTTCTAGCTGGTATATTTTTTTCCAACACGATTTATCCATGCACGGGAAAATTTATACGTTTGGGTAAGAATGCTCGCAACTCCTCGAGTGTGGTAGCGCCATAAGCGTTCCCATTAACCAGTGGTTAATAAAATACGGAATGTATTTTGCTCAGTCACGTGAGAACCAAAAGTACGAAAAATGCCGTTTAGAATATTAATAAATAACAATCTCAGACAATATTATTTATTGTCCTTTATCGCCCATATTCAAGTTTATTGTAGCATTTGCATGTAAAAGTCTTACGCCATGGTTGGGTTTGATTTTATTCCTTGTATTTTTGTGCCTCTAAAACAATAGCGCGTCAAGTCACTTTATTTCATATAAAGCTCCGAAATTATTCAACGAAAGGCAGCAAAACCACATCAAACACAATGGATGATTGAAATAAAAACACTGTGCAATCATGAGCATATAAATATATGTATATAGAAGGCAAACATAGATGCGATTGTATCTTTATATCAAATAATTCGACTTTAATTAGCATTAATAAAGACGCCCATAATTGTGACTCAAATCTACATCCGTTTGTGGACAAGAACCATAGAAAGTATTTTTCATCACTTCATGGTTCAATTGAGTTCGAAAGCAATTAAACCTTTAAGGTCACGCAATTACGGTAGCGATAATTGCATATGATTGTTTCATAGAAATCCGACAAACTTACACAGCTTGTTCATTGATAATTTAATTAATTAATACTGCGTTCGATGAATTGATTGAGCTAAGTTTTTGTCAGCGTTTGGTCAATTCGGTTATTAAACCCGCTAAGAAAATGAATCTAATTAATTCTAATTAATGATTCCATGAAGCATGATGCAATTAGAACTTGGTGTCAATTTGTGTATAAAAATCAGAGTATTTAGTAACATGACCAAGAATCATCAATAACAATAATAATCAACTACTGCGTTGAAATTAAGAAACTATCCCCGTTCGGAGAAGTTTTGAGTGGATTAAAATAAAATAAAACACGAAATATAATATCATACGCTCATTAAATTTTAAAGTTCTGCTATGGGTTACAAATGATATCTACGAAACACAAAATGCATTTCAATTAAATTTGTATAAATACATCTGCACCCTAATGCAACAAGGCCATTATGTCCATTTAAGATTTAAAAAAACTTGCTTCTTTCTTATAACTTGGAGAAACGATTTTTCGCAATAAACTTAATTTAAAAGTACCTACATTAAAGTATGAAAATCTTAAATTCTAATTTTTTATTATTAATAGACAAACTTTATTGGTCATTCATTTATTCGTTAATTTATCAGCCTCTGTCCTCTGCGAGAATTGGCTTCTGAGTCGTCGCCTCTAGTCTCGTATCCTCCAGTTTTAATATCTAAGCAATTTACTGCTATGTTTATCACGACCACAAGCTTTTCCAGTTTTTCTCTTCCTGAAAATCATTCAAGGTTGACATCCTTGTTCTCTGCTAAACGGATGGTCATACCATCACCACATATGGGAAGACTTGGCTAGCAATAGTCAAAAACTACTGTTGTTCCGCGACACCCACAGAAAGGTCTATGGAAGAGGTGTCTTCTGCTTCTTTCGACATTGGCCCACTGAAAATATAAATGCTATATAATCGTGGACATCGGTTATTATTATATAAATAAAATAGCGCAAACCCACTCTGGTCTCTTCATCAAATGAATTTCCGATTTAGGCGACCTACTATCGTCTATAGTCAATTACTTTCTACTCAAATTGCTATTTGTGTCCATTTTTCCGTAGTTTAAACTAAACTAACTAAAACGCGTTGGATTTTTTCCTTTCTACTACGGATCTTTGTCGCGCCTGGTGGCCGTGATCGTTCGCTCTACGATACTAATCTAGAGCTCGGAGATCAAATCTTGGCGCGATCAAAAACTGCCTGTGAGTACTAATAGAACTCTCACATTCCTCCGAGCTTGTCAGTATAAAAGACGGCGCGGATATGAGGTGCATGCTAGCAACTGCACTTCCACTGCTGTTGAAACGTCAACAAGGCATAGAAATGCTTGAGATGTTGACGCGTCCATGCTATTTGAGAGGGTGAGACTACGGATCTTCATTGCTTTTTTCTGCATACAATTGTTTCGGCAGCCACGTGCTGCCTTCTTTAGTGCTAATCCTTAGTTAGCACTGGCTAGCTTGTTTTCAGTTACATTTTCAATTAATAATTCAAAATGCAACTACTTTTTTAAATATCAAAAAAAAGTTTTTCACAATATTTTATGCACTGGCAACGGTTGATGCCAACTGGTCGGATCCGATCATGATGTTTGTTTTTTGAATTTGGTGCATAGCTGACCCTCAGTTTTTTTGTATCTCAAACTTAACCAACAGGACCTTTGCGTTGTGTTGTATTAAAAAGAAGAAAGTCCGTCTGTCTGTTTGTATTTATTATACCCAACATTATTTCGCATCGACAGTTTCAGTATGCCTTATTTCGTGGTATCGTCTCATTCCTGCCACAGAAATAATGGAATCGAGAAAAATTTCCTGCGGAGCTAAAGCGGTAAATATAGGCCGAGTGAGGACTTAACCACGATTTCGGAGTATCCCCACTGCACAGTTTACAAAACTATATAATAGTAAATGTCTAATGAAAATGATTTGATGATGGTGGTTTGCAACGATTTTTTGTTCCAAGGAAAGGACTCGAAAGATTCATTAATATTGAAAAATTGTCCTAAATTTTGTAACCCATTTTCCCAAAAATTTTGTAAAGTACTCGTATTGCCCCAAATTTGGAATTATTTTTCATTACTAAATATGTTTTCGAACCCATACGAAATATTTAGGGCGATTCACATTTTCGTTTTGGGGAGATTGTTTCTAGGGCGATATTTCATAGAGCCGTTCAGAGAAGATTATACCAAAAGTAAAAGATCGAGTCAGAGCATCGGAAAATCCATATTTTCTTTTTAATTATTAGAAAAAAAAATGAAGGATTAGGGCCAGCGAAAAAGTTTTTAAAACCACATGAATTATTGCAGGGAAACCTAAAATAAGATGTCCGTTCACAGTAGTCCGAGTAATTCACTACATGAAAAAAAAATGAAACCGGAATATAGAGGGCTACGCCCGCAATCCGAGGGTTTTGTAGAAAGCGCTTATTTTGGTATATAAATATCGGCTCGTTGCTCTTCTTGATACCACTCAGATGGACAAAAAAAAAAACATAATCAAAATGTCTTACCCACTTACATTTTACATGCCAATTCATATTACGTGATTGTAACGAAACTTAGAACATATTATTGCCTAAGGTGTTGGTTATCGTTGGCCATCAGTACTTTTGACCTCGAACGTGTTTAAGGCATGCAGAGGTGTGCTAACTGTAACTACAGAAATAAACTATTACTTACCTATTCTGAGAAGATATACAGATTCCATTATTTTCCATTTTATATGCTATTCGGAACCCTGTAAGTTTTCATAATTCTAACAGTCTCGAGATGCCAGGGGGGAGGGGGGGGAGGGGGGGGGGAGGGGGGAGGCAAATTACGAACTAATATTGTTTCCTTCCCCACTATTCCCCTTTCTATAAATTTCAAGAAAATGCGAAAAAAATGGAATGTACTCAACATTACCTTTCTCACGACACCTCACTTGCCTATACCAGTCGATAAAAAAAAAATTTGAGCTTAATTTCGCCTCTATGTGGACGCCTCCCCCCTTCCCCTCGGTAAAGTTTGCCAATTATGACACAGCGCCCCCAACTAATCTTTACCCTTTCAAAAATGATTAATTAAATAACTGCAATTCGCACTACGAAAAACAACATGAAAGTAGTACTCACACCTACATATGAGGCCGGTAGGTGTAATTTTTGTGTGGATAGTGTCAAAATGCCTAACTTTAAATGATTGTACTATTATTAAATATTATGTGATTGTAATGAAACTTAAAGATATTATTGCCAATGATGTTGGTTATCATTGGCCATCAATATTTTTGACCTCGGCTGTGCTTAAGGCGTGCAGGGGTATGCTAACTGCAACTATAGAAATGTACTATTATTAACCTTTTTTGTTGAGATATCAAAATTCTACGATTTTCGGTTTTCTACACTAGTAAAATGCCGCCTTTTTGCAAATTTTCATATTTCTAAGTATAACGGTATCGAAATGCAAGGGGGGGGACAAACTCGGATCACATATTTCCCCTCTATCTCTTTTCCCCTTTTTTCAAATTTGATGAAAATACCGGAAATGAAATGTACTCGGTGTTACCTTTCCCATGATACCCCACTTGCCTATACCAGATGAAAAAAAAATTTTGACCTTCATTTCCCCTCTATGGGGACATCCCCTTAAAGTCAGCCTATTACAACGAATCGCTTTCTCCGGCGAATTATAATAATTCTACATACTCCCACAAAATTTCATGTATGTTGCTTCATCTGTTCGTGAGATATTTCATGGACAGACGGACAGGAATGCCGTTATCGTCTACATTCGTTTGCCTTTAGGAGCACCTGGCCCGGGGCCTTAATCTCCCCCCATATTGGGATGGCTTTTCTGACAAGTCAGGAAGATGGTTACTTTGGAAAATGCACATTCCTCAGAACCCCACCTTAGGGTTGCGGTCTAGCTTAACCGACTTGACAACAACACACAGCCCCCACGAGTCCAACTCCATGATGGGACAGCACCTTGGTACTGCGGGCAAAACCCATCCCCGTGGTTCATTATTTGCTACTGACTTCTCTGTAACCGGAATGATCTCACCGTTCGATCACCTTGCGGAGAATCTTGCGGATTTAGTGTGCATTCCTGGGCTCTGCTAAGCCCACTATCGTCAGGGGAGTGGAGGTGCTTCCGTTCCTCGCGTACTAGTAAGCGTTGCTCCTGAGATCGCTTCCGTTCCTTGCGTACTAGCAAACGATCTCCTACGATGACGATAGTGCTTACTTTCCCGAACATGACCGGCGCCATGAGCAGTACTAATAAGACGTTTGATAGGGTGCGTGGGATTCTCAGGTCCCAAGGCAATATAGACGATTTCTTTCTTTCTCCCCAAGTTGGTTCCTACGTCAGAGAACTAGCCCGGGAAGACCCCGGTGCCGTGCCGTCCTCTGGTCTAGGAGTCGGAAGGACAGACGGACAGACATTTGACCGATTTCATAAGGGTTTTGTTTTTAATACAAAACCCTAAAAACATTACGCGCGTTTTTTTTAACAGCCATGAAGAGCCGAGCAGGCTAAGATCACACAATTACACTAACAAATTAATCTGAGCTGCTCTGGATAGAAGGTTAGTACAAGAATTCGACTCCGTTAAGTAGTCTCGGAAGCACATGAAATTCATTTCCTGACAATGTTCCCTTTGTGTAATTATATGGAATATTAAACATACAAAATGATTTCTGCTGCCGAAAGGAAATTTGTCCGATTTTATCTGTTAAACTAAACCAAGACACACTCCTAGCAAAGACATGTCCCATTTTCGTCTCCGCTAATCTAATCTGCTCTATAGCGTTTTTTAGGTTCTATTCTGATCTTACTCTTTTAAGCTCAAATTTTAATTTTTATGGTCTCTTAAAAACGTGGACTTTTCCGCCCTGGGGGGTTATGCGAATATATATTTAAAGTTTCAAAATGGTTATTTTTTCTGTTCCTCGCCAAATTTAATTTTCTTTAATAAAACATAATAATTTTTTCTTTTTTTTTCAGATCCCCTTCACAATATATTACGAATCACTTTGTCCGGACAGTCAAGCATTCATAACTCAGCAATTGTACCCGCAACTGAAACAAGGCCTCTCTGAGCGGCTTGATGTAAAATGGATTCCTTTTGGAAAGTCGAAGGTATTTCGAAATCCTTATATAGATTTGCTGTGCCATTTAAAGAGAGTTTTGTATATTTTAGTTTGAAACTCGTGGAGCCGATGTTATGTTTGAATGTCATCATGGGCCAAATGAATGTTATGGCAACAAAGTGCAATCGTGCGCTCTCGTACATATCCAGAGCAACTCGTACGAAAACCAATATACTCGCGAGAGCCTCATTTTGGAGTTCATCAACTGTTTAATGAGGGCTGGCAAGAATTTCCCAGATGACATTTATCCAGGTGAACGATGTGCTCGTGAAAATCATATCAACAACTGGGAGTCGATTGCACAGTGTGCCAACTCAACTGAGGGCAGTAAACTGCTCCAACAGAATGGTGAATTGACGAATGCCTTCCAGCGTGAATTGCAAAGTGTTCCTAGTATCACTTTCAACCATGTAAGTATTTAGTAGATTAAGGGCCGTTTTCGCAATGTCTGCTTAAAGTTTATCCTATACATAAACGCTAAACGGCACGCATCCTCCAGTTAAAAGTTTATCGAACGATAATGCCAAACACGGGCTGTTGAGATTTTGACAGCTAGAACTGTTTACGTTTGTACACTCAAATGTGACAATTAAACTGGTCACAAAGAACAGAGTTCTGAAAATTCATTCGATGAAAGAGGATTTGAAACCAACTCTGTCGCAAATTAATGCTGAGAGACTGTACAGACGTTGAATAGAATAAAACAGCCGGCGAGATTCCGCCAAGAAAATCAGTTAATTTTCTGATGCATTAGCTGATTTTTCTACTGCATTATCATTATCGCTCTACACGACACCTGATTTCCCTTTCTACTCAAAAGACCGGTTTTCAAGCGAATTAAATTGCAAAGTAATTGTTTTCGCGTGAAAATTGCTCATAATGATGTAGTGTAGAGACTTTTTCTTTCGAATGAAATAGGTTAGTACTGAGAGAGCGAGAATTTTTCGTGCGAACACAACTTTTGACAGTTTTTGTATGACATTTCGCACGAAAATCTGATTTTAGTATATTACCTTAAGCTAGGGAAAAGTTTCGGTATAATTTTCTCCTAGAATATTTCTGTGGTATTTGTGGAGTTAGTTCTCAGAACCAATGCGGAGAGCTAGGAAAGGTATTATCTCCCCGATTGTCTTCAAGAAAATAGCGGATATTATAGTAAAGTGAAGGAAATCTCGCCCAGCTCTCGATGCTTGGCCGATATTCAGACAGGGCGCGGATCCGAGTTTTCTTCTTCGCCTCATCCTTGCAGCTTCGGAAGTTTGCGCTGTACATAATACCCAATCTGGCGGGATCTCTTCCACTGGCGAAAGCCCCATCGTAATAGCTTTGACGCTTGCTACATCCGAACGGGGTCTCTTCAGAAGGGCATTTGTCCTATTTAATAGCCATCCATAGTGTCCTCGATGTGGCACATTTTGTCAGCGCGCTCCATCAATCGCTGACATATTTCAGGTGGAGTGTATGGATCTCCCTCTTTACAGCACTTAGCATCACGTGAATCACCAGCGCATAAAGCTCGTAAAGGGCGAAGCCCTATCTTGCCAGTTGATCCGGTCCCTCGTTCCGCGCTATGTTCCTATTCCCTGCAACATTTAGGAGGGAGTCCGTTTGACTATCGGCTCCACCCTCATCATTAGCACATAGCTCTATGAGAACATCGAAACCAAAATGCATTGGACTAATCTGTAAAAGAATCATCTCCCGTCATTGACTGTTAGTAATAACCTGGAGCAGAGAGAGCCAGGAGGTGTGGAATATTTCATCTTCAAATAGTTCACGGGTGGATTAAAGGTAGAGGTGGGAACTGGTGCAAACATTTTGGGTACAAGATATTAAGCTTCTATGCTTCTGGTCAGGATTCCTACTGTCATCTGGGCCGAGGTTCACGCCATTGACGAATGTTCGAAACTCTGCCTGAAAGCCGGTTATCATAATAAAAATTTACTGATCTTCACAGGCAATCAGGCGGTTATTATGGTTCAAATCGTCTGTTATATAAAAGCCAGTGCTCAGATGCTAATGTGTGCTTAAAAAAAATGGGTTTTTATAACAAGGTTTCCATATTTTAAATACGAGTATACTGTCGAATTAGTTTGGACGACCCTGGTTAATCCCTTCTATGGTCTGCGAGACACCATAATGTCCCGCTAGAAGCGCATCAGGGGGCCTAAGGCAAGCCAAGATGTTTATTTCGGACTACTCGAGTTATCTCCTGATCTAGAGTATTTTAGACCTGGAAGGACTGGGATATAGAGTCATTTCTTGCGCGGATGCTGTCGGTATTGTCATCTCGGGCAAGTTCCCTAGTGTCCTCAGGGATGTGCTACAGAATGCCATGTCATTACTAACTTGCTGGACTTGTAGCTTAAAGGTTAACCCGTACAAAACGACACTAGTTTTATTCACTAGAATCTATACAAAATACCTACCTCACCCACAGTGGTGGGAGGGACCAGATTGGTTTTTGCCTTTTGCCGATAAGGCAAGATTCCTACGAATTTTTTCTTTTAAGTTAGTGAAGTTGAAAAGAGCTATTGTACAGGAGCGTGTGAAAAAGGCTATCATCGCTCTTTACGCTCTTTAAAAAGCGATTGGAAGAAACTGATGTATTCAGCCTAGACCTAATATACAGGAGCGCGTGAAGAAGGCTACTATTGCTCTTTACGCTTTAAACCAGCAATTGGCAGCTGGGGTTTTCATCCTAAGGTTGTCTACTAGCTCTACGTATCTATTATACCCCAATTCGTTTAAATGGCATTTTTGTTTGGTGGAATGCCCTTAGGAGCGCGAATTTGTATAGCTTGCTGAATAAGGTCCAAATAGTAGCCGGTTTGCTCGTAAATGGATCCCTAAGAACTACTTCTTCTGCTGCCTTAGACATTATGCTTAACCTATTTGCTGTACTGAATTCCGGGCCATAGTGGTTTTTATGACAACCTCCATGCTGATGAACTTGATAGGCAAGTGACTATGGGCAAGGCTCTGAAACAACAAGATAATAATTTTCATGCAAATCAAATCATATAGACTGTACCTAAAATCTGAGGCAATTAATAGGCCGAATGCTAGGTGGGTGAGTGGCATTACGTATCATACAATTAAATCGATGTGACCTAGCAAAACGGGAGCATATCCGCTCTGTTGAGGGTATGATTAGTGGTCACTGCCTTAGTGGAGAGCATACTACGAGGCTTCGCCTTCCTTTTAATGATTTGTGCAGAGCTTGTGGAGATGTTGACTGGAGGTTCTGGAGAGTGCCAATATCAGTTGCCTCCTTAGTTATATCACCAGCTCAGGCTGGTCTTACAATTAGTTAGAGTTGTGGACGAAACCCTAAGTGTGCTGTGATTGTCATAGCAGCCAGATAAATAACCTATGTCCTGATCTATAACAGCTAAATAGGAATATGATTGAAGTCATTCTCCCGAGCAAAAACTCTAAAAAACCATCTTCAATCTATGTTCGTAATGGAGGATTGTAGCTGCTGTTTCTGCGAAGGTAATCATGAGACGTCATTGCATATTCTATGTGAATGAGAGGTATTAATCTATCGACGCAGGAAATGCTTTAGTGTCGCCTTTCTAGAGCACAGTGCATGCGAATTTTTATGGCTTAGAGCCCTCATCTACCCTTTGTTCAATTAGCGCTTTCAGATGATGAGAAGGAGTTTTTTGAAATAGATTCAAGGCAAGCCTGATCGTCGCATTGTTAGGCGACGAAATATTGTGCGCAACTCCGATTGTTTATGTAAACACTTGTTCAACATTCGCTTGATAATTAATTTCATTTGGAAGCAATAGCTAAATACTCGACATGGGTGAGTGACCTATGGTTTTTCACTTTCATCATTACATGTCTGTCTTCCGCCCTTACTGTACTCTCCTGGAACATCGTGCCATTCCGATTTCTAGATTCGCCACTGCCTCAAGCCCACATATCATCTTATCATGTAGCCGGACGGACGGCAATATTCGATTGATCATCTTTTTGATCAATTATTCTCATTCGCAATCAATATTTCGCCCTGAAATGTACGTCCGTCCGTCTTCATGAATTTCGACCTTAAAGGAGTGGTTTTTTGTCAAGAAAAACAGCAAATTTTCTGGCAAAGTCCGCCATGATTACAGGTAAGTTGTTCATAGAGGGGATCTTGTAGTATATGTCCGAGTATTCGTTTCGCTACGAATGGGGGATCACGTTTTCAGCCGGACTCATCTTAGCAAGTGACGACGCTTTCTATTTTTGTGAAGAAATGTAATTCGATCAATTTAAATTGGAAATTATTTGTTAATATATATACGGGAACGTGTATAGTAAAATGTATATCTTTTGTATAATAATTATGATATAGTTATTACAACCATACAATTAACCATTTTATGCTTTTTTTGCAGCAATTCGACAAGGAAATTCAAACAATGGCGTTGACTAACTTCCGTTCAGTGGCCTGTTCATACATCAGTTCAAATAAACCGCAATTGTGTGTTGCTAATGGAGCTGTCCACAGTGCTACTATTGCGTCGCTGGTGCTAGGAGTAGCTGCCATCGTTTCACGAATCCTTTAAATATTAACGATCCGTCCTTAATACCTCATTACGTTTATCCGTCCCAATTTTAATTAAAAATAAGAATAATGTTGTTTAACAATAGAGCACAAAATTTTATTTGACATTTTTCTGAATAAATTTTTCTACTTAGTATAGTCTGAGGAGAACAAGCGATTCATATACTATTCCTGTTATAATTCTTCAAATAAAATAAAAAGTTCAAGGTTAAGAACAGCTACAAGCTTGAGGATATTATGCATTTGAAAATTTTGTAAAGCTATTAAAGAAATATATATACATACAATATAATGTTAAGCGGAAAATTAGAATAAGTTATTTTTTGTTTCAAATTCCCCAATATCGAATAAACTTTAAAACAATAGACTACAAAACGAGAAGGTCAATAGTATTCTTTAATATGATGGTATCAATGGACTAAACTGACTTTTACTTCACGCCCATCGAAAATAAACTCAAGTAATTCAGCGCCAGAAAAAGTAAATCAATCCGATGGTTTACTTTCTGAAGATCCTATAACATTTTGTCCCTGACTTGGACATGAACAGATGGTAGGTTGTAGGTAATCGCAAGGAATAATATTGAAACTTTTTACTAAAGGGATGAATGATTGAGTCTTTCGATTGAAAATGCAAATCTGCTATTTGCTGATTTTTCATGGTGTGCTTACTTTGCGAAAAGTATCGTGTGGCTGCGAAGGGAAATGTGTAAATCAATATTGTAATACATACACTTATACTTAGATTTATTTAAAATAAGTAACAACATTTGAAAATTTGCAAGTTTATACTTATTAAAATCGTTTGAATTTATTATCATATTTCGTAGGAGAAATTTATTAAATTTAACTTAAGTAGCAGAGTTTTTATTCCAGTAGCAGTTTTGCTTATTTATTTTTCGCACAGCTTTATCCAAAACTTCCATATTCTACAGAAAATTAATTTTTATTCATCAATGGGTGAGCTTCTACGACGAATTATTAGACCTTTTTTCTGATTTTCTTAAGATGGACATTCACGGATGGTCCAAAGCCAAATTTTCCATGGTTGAAGCCAAAATTTCCCCGGTCAATGTATGGATTTGGTAGTCCGGATGGCGCAACGGTTAGCACGTTCGCCTTCTATGCACTGGGCCCCGGTTCGATTTTTACTGAATGCAGTGGTTTTCGATAAAAATGGAGATTTACGTGTCGAAATATGGCCCATTTTCTCAATGTCTGATTAAAATTTAAACTCCAGTTAAACAGACATTGAACGTACCCATCTGCCAAATTTTACAGGAAAAACAACAACAACAAATTTTATCTCGAGTTAAGATTTTAACTGGACATTGAGAAAACGGGCCTATGAGCTCAGCTCAGCTGTTAAATTAGTACGCATTTGGGGTAAGTAACTCGGTTGAGCGTGTTACTGATCACACACCTCTGCACAAAACAAACCGTCTGGATCTAGTAAATGAGATGTTGCTTACTCACCTCGAGGCCTTGGTCCTAAAAATTGACTGTTGTGCCAGCTATTTATTTTTTATGTATGGATTTGACAGGGAAATTCTAGCCTCGACCACGGAAAATTTGGCTTTGGACCGTTCCTGAATGCCGAGGATTAGAAACGCTTTCCGGTGCGGCGGTGGCGTAGATAACTTTTAGCCGAGGGGGGGATATGCTATTGGCAGTAAAAGAAATGTCAATATCCGCTCAGGGCTCGATTTGAAGCCTTTATCTCTTGAGTGAAAATCAACTCTCTATGCATAGATCAGCCACAAACTGTCCCCCTGTAATTTTTCAATGTATCTTCGAAGCGCTCATAGAAAACGAGTTGCTGATGAAATCCGCGATGAGTGCCATCAGGAAAGTCGTCAGAAAATTTGTGATGATATTTTTGATGGTTGAAGCTTAAAAACGTTTGACTCAAACGTCAAATAGAACAGTATTTGACCAAATTTTGTTATGGAGGAGGCAACAACATTTAGGCTGCGCGCAAGTTGGCACACGTTCGCCTGTCGTAATGTAATGAACACAATTTGTTGATACGACAATAGCCGAGCATTTGTCATATTGACAGATTCGCGTCTTTGGTTGGAATCCGTAGACTCAAACCGTTTTACATAAAACACGTGAACGCGACACGCGAACGTGAGCCAACATGCGCCCAATCTTATTGTCATTTTATTATACGAAAGGATACGAAAGACATTCAGTCTGGCATTTACCACGAGATCATTGACAATATGTCCCATCATCATATGGTCAGCATGCAGTAGAAAGGCCCAACTGTACCATATGCGCAGACTGTGCAATTGAAGAGAATGTAATTATTTGGGGCCGCAAAATCTCCTGCCTAATTAAATAATATATTATATTTTTAAAATTATGAAGTATCCTTAGGACTGTTTCACATAGCACGTACGGTATACGAGTTTCTAGCAAAAAGCACCAGTGTCAGCAAAAGCTTTATATGTACGAATATGCAGTTTTAATTCAACAGTCGTAGATACAAAGCCCACTTGCCACTGTTCAAGTTCGACAGTCTGTGGTGATACTTAGGTAGCCCACTTGCCAAGCGAGTAGCGAATGAAGTAACCCGGCTTTCAAATTTTCTCGCAAATGCTGAGGAACTTGGTAATTACCTCTTAAACTTGATTTTATTGAGCGAGTTTACTGATGGAGAGGGATTGATTTCTTGTGAATTCGCCGACGTGTAGCTAGTAAACTCGCCCAATGTAATGTACACTTTAGCGGCCAAAAAAACGGTGCCAATAAAGTGGAGGGAAGTTAGCAAGTTTAATGCGTTTAGTACGCACTTTGACAACTATGATGAAATTTGCCTGCTTCCCACCTTTCTCCCACCCCGTCCTACGCAAACCCGATAGTTTTTTTTTCGGCCAGCACCCTGCCATTTGCTATTCCCCCATACTCGCTAGCCAATAATTAACAGAGAAACTGCGGTTCGAGAATTCGCATTCTTAATTATACTGAACTAAGGGCCTTTCCTCACTTGTCGGTACGGCAGCCGCGCGGGTCTGTATACGGAAACAATTCCGCACTATTTTCATTTACGCACCAGGCAGTATATTTTCATCAGTATCGCTAACGTCCTCACCATTTCTGCCATGTTTCAAATTTTCCGCGCACGTTATCTCTGTCAGTACCGAGCGGCGCGGTAAAACGAAATGATCCCTCCCCTCATCCGCGAATACCGACCCCATCAAGAAACACTCATTGAAATAAAGGCGCTCGGTAAGCTCTCGGTAACGCGTATACCGAGCATACCGAGTCCGCACCGCTACCGCACCGACAAGTGAGAAAACGGCCTAAGTGTACTAACAAGGCATAGTAATGGAAGAGATGTTGACGCGTCCATGCCCCTGGAGGGGTCAAGGCAATTAACAAGTGTATTAAGTCGAATGTGAAAATGTGAAGGATTGGAGATTTTTTGGTGAAGCTGATTTACAAAATCGTAAATCGTATTTTTTTCGAAACTCGTAAAATTTGTTTTAGAGCTCTTTTAAAATAGTAAAATCGTATTTGAAGTTGAAAATCATACAAAATACAATAAATAGGTGCTCATGATGCTGACGCTGAGTCATATCGTATTCATCTTCGCTAGCTATCGCTGCAGGCTTCACTACCATGAATGTGCTTTCTTTTCTTATCAAGGGACACAAAATACTTTCAACTGGACTCCAGTGCACTGATCATCAGCCCGAATAAAAGGATACACAAATTGGCTAGGTGTCATACCAAGCTCAAAAAGTTCCATTTGTCCTGACCGCTCAGAATCTTTTCAACAGTACTCCAATGCGTTGGCATCATCGTCCCGATTCAAGGAATCTTTACCAGGTTTGGATTCGGTTTCGTTTCTTGATCAAGAGAGCAGGCCTGTCGAGAGGGGGGGTGCGGAAGCGGCGAAACGCCCTGGGCTCGTGATTTTAAAGGGGCCCGGAAATTTGAAACATGAAAAGAAGAAAGTCGGTCAGTTTTGTAAAAAAAGAATATACGAATCACACATTGTTCAAGAATGGAGCAAGAATAAATTCTTCTAATTTACCATGAAAATTTCGATATTTCAACTTGTTTTATATAACAATTTTAAATTTCCGTCTTTTCGTGCTAAATTTTCGATTTGTCCCGGTGCGAGTGCTGTTACTACTCGGGCCGCGCTCAACTTGGCTCGATTACAAAGGTAGTAACACCTGTGATCTGTGATCGGTGCAGATATGAGGGCCAAGTATCGGAGTGGCGTTGAGTGGATTGTTAAATAGTTATATTATATTATTCTAATTACTCATCCTGTGCCAGATAAAAACACATTTTGCTCGTAGTAGAACTTGAACTCGCCACCGCTCGAGTTAGAGATCAAATTTTTACTCATCGAGCTACCAAAACCCTGTTGAGTATTTCGGTGAAAAATGTAGGAAAAGTCATCAGCTACTTAGCTGATGATATCATGATGAACTTATCAATAACTTTTATTAAATATTTCATCAGCTGATGAGAGACGGTATGGTTAGCAGGGTATCTTGTATAGAATACTGAATGGATGGAAACCGACTTATTTGTTTGGGATTATTTGAGAAACAATATCTACGGAAGTAAGGCCCAAACAATTCAGTAGCTGAAAGGCATTGTTTCGGAGTGAAAGGAAATTTTCTTGAAGTGCTCTTTTTTCGAAAATTGAGACGGTCATTATTTAAGCAAGGGATGTTTTTTTTTAATTATACAATACATTAAAAGTAATGTATAAAAAAAAATCTTAAAAAATTCAGTTAAAGGGATTTGAAACCGTCGACAAATATGGCACATTCAGTACATGAGCCAAAAGTTGTTCGGCCCCGGGCCCGGATTTTCTCTCGACGGCCCTGCAAGAGAGTCGTTTTGTCCTGACGCAAACCTGCACTAGGATCAAAATATCACCGTGTGGTACCTATAATAACGCAAAGAAGCTACGTACAAAATTTAGTTGAAATCTCAATCTGAAAGCTAGAAATGCCTGGAAGAGCGATTTTTGACAAGATTAGGCGAGCATGTCTGGTTTAATAACAAGAAAATATACCGTTAGTCTAGTGGATAGTTAAAAATGCAGCCCCTGATTTGAGCTCAAGGCCACATAAGGACCCTACCTACTAAATTTTGTCAAGATCCGAAAATGGGAGGCCCTCTGACAAACGGACAAACGACTAACGAGCAACCATACAGCATGCTTTGGGTTATATTTTTCATATGAGAAGGGCCAAAAAACACCAAATACAATTAATTACCAACATATTGAATAATTTGTAATTTGAGTTAAGCCACTGAGTATTTTCAAATTTGTTTTGAGTACTTTTTAACACTTTATTGGAATTAAGGAGCTTGATTCATTCATTGATTCAACATCCAACTCGAATCATGTTATTTTCATGGAAACGGTGGGCTCGATAGTGAGTAACGAGTTTAAGTTTGCATTTGTTCGAATTCGTTGCCGCAGCCATCAGCATAAATTTTCTCACTTTAGGTATTACGAGTTTTGTCTTGATAATCACAACATTTAGACCGCCCGATTTAATACAGATTAAGTGTTTTCATAAGGATTTTGAAAGTTGTCCATGGCTTAATCCCGAGGTGGATCGTTTGACATTTAGTGATTTACCGCTTTTTGCAAAAAGTTTCAAAAGAGTTAAAAATGTGAATATTTGGAAAATTGCACTAAAATAATTAAAAAAGTACATTCAGCCGTTTGATCAAATACTGGACATCTGAATACTAAGGCACAGGGTAGTTACGATCTTAGTTGCATTAATTGTCACTGCATTACCTTTTATTTGAGCTTGTCGTGTATGTACAATATAAGTGATATTATTTAAAAAATGTATTATTGAATAATTTTAATCCTGTACTTCCCAGTTATTACCATACTCTACATATCCTATTCAGTGACGTAGAAAACGCAGCTATTGTTGCGTATTAATATTTGCATTTGACTAGTAAGTCTGCAAATTAAAATTGCATTCGAAATACCTATAATATATATTTGAACACAAATGAGCTTTTAAAATGGTCGAATGTTCGGATTGAATATATATTCTGAAATACGTAGGAAATCTATTTGTGTATTATGTTTCAAATACAATTTTCAAGATCCTGAAGTAGGAAGATGCCCGTGGGGCGATTTCTTTTATAAGGGAAAATCAAATTATTGAGTTTTATGGATATCTTGAACTTCATGCAGGCAGGCGGTCTGGAGAAATTATTTTGTCGATTGAGGAAAAATTGATTGAAATTCTTCAAATCACATGCTGCAATTACAATCTAATATTCCAGTATTTCGAAGAGTTATACTTGAACAGTTATAACTGAGAGGTGTACTTACACTGGAGCGTGTGTGTTGTAACGCTATGGTTTGATTGTACGGGTTACCGGAAAAGCATCAAAATTCGATTCTATTTAGGGTAAACCGGAGAGGTAGGCTCTCATTTGGTAACTAACATACACTACAAATATTTCTAATGAAAATTTGTGCGAGTCAACTCTTCCACTGTCCCTGATTTTTACACTATATTTACTGTAGCCATTGTATCCAGGGGCATATTCCGATTTATCTCGAAATACCAATCACCTGGCCTGGTCGAGCTACTTGCTCGATGTGATTAAGGCAGCTCCCCTGCTAAGGAGATGGCTGTCTGTGCCTTTCTTCTTACTTCATGGATAAAAAGGATACTAAAATCCAAAAGGGCTATCACGGAAATTGGATACTATGTTTTAGCAGTGAATGTCACTCGGGGATTTCCGCAAGGTGGAGTATTATCTTCCCTTCCTATGGTGCATCGTAGTAGACAGCCTGCAATAGAAACTCACCAGTATGGGGTTTTCAGCACAAGGGTATGCTGATAACTTGGAAGTTGCTGTTAGGGGAAATTTCGAAGAAGTCCTTGCGGAAATTTTTCAATCGGAACTAAACACAGTACAAAAATGATGCAATGAGTTACGAGTTACTCCAGCCACGCTGTCATCGTTCTTTTTTCGGGAAAACAACTTTTTACCAATGTGTTGTCCTGCCACATATAACACTCCAGTACTCCTGGCGAATTCCGCCAAATACCTCGGTGTTACTCTAGACAAAAAACTACTCTGATCGGAACACCTGATGATAATCTCTGATAAAGCCACCAAAGCTCTATGTATCTACCTATATAGGCAGTTTGAATGTAAGACTTGTCGAACAAGCCCTCGGGTAGTCCTATGGACCTATAAGGCGATTGAAAGACCCTTAATTGAATACGGGGCCATCATCTGTGCGTTGCTCAATCTTCCGCCGCTCCATACTCATCTATTCCTATAAGGAAGTACCCTACGGGCTTTCCAGCTGAAGTCCACAAAACTGAGGTATTGTACATATGTGCGGACTTATGCCTCGAGGAAGGTTACCCTAGAAGAAGTATTGCAATCGTCACTGAGAGGCAGACTGATGTCAAGCGCTAAGTAAATACTACTTTCCATCAAAACTGGTGTTGAACTGCTAAAAAGCTGTGCGGAGAATTAGCACTGCGGGCTCCTCTCAGGGCACTCGACCCACCACGCAGTGGTGCCCAAGAAAAAAAAGTGAAAATCGTAACAAATCGTTCCGAAAAATCGTAAAAACCGTATTTCCTTTATTTTGTGATTTCTAGCAAAGGGAGCCGGCTTCACTCGCGGTTTTTTGGGGATGTTACAGATTTTTACCATGCCTACCCACCTCTGGGGAGGGGCGGTCTTTGTGTTTCATCTGAGCGACCACGGAAACTATTAGTTTGACTAATCTTGGTAATTTTTGACACTTTTCACGGGTTTCGATCTCAATTCCTCGTCTACTCACCCCCATGAGGTACAGGGGTGTGGGTACTGCGGTTAATTCAAAAATTTCATTCATCCTGAGTTGAATTTTCGTAATTCAACTTCGAAAATACACGGTAAAATACATTACATACAAAGCGTCAGTGCAAGAAAACAGATCAAAGTTCAATTGATAACACCACGCCAACCAAGCGTTCAGTTTCAGTTCAGTTCCAAAAAATACGAAAATTGTAAATTTTGACGTTATAAAGGCGCCGACAGACATTGTTAAATGCGCGAATAAATAACGGCAGACAAGTCATTTAAGGGGGTAAGCCCACTTGTACCGGTGGAAAGCCGCTCTTCTACATTTGAATTTACATCTCAAGAACTCTTTGTTTAAATTTTTGAAATTTTTATAGTTCTAAAACTTAGTTTTTCAAACAAAGGAGTGTTGTGGAAACCATAATAGTATACTTGTGTTGAAAAAAAGTAAAGTTTGTCATCAGAAAAAAAAATATAAGTGCACATTTTCATAAGTATATTATATATGTATGTATGTTGTTTGTGTAATGTGTGTAAGTTAACCCGGATAGCCCCCAATTAACCCCACCGCAGTACAAAAGAAAACACGCCTAATATCGCTCCAGAAACTAAAAAGTCTTAATTTTCAAAATCTAAATAAAATACTTCCACTTACCAGAATTTGTCCAGGAAGACTTAAATTTTTTTTTCTGGTAAAAAAAAAAACAAAAAATGATGTTATTGACAATTTCAATTGGGCTTGCCCCCTTAAAACGTTCCGTTCCGTTCGGTGGCAATGGTAGCTTCAGCTTCTAATGTGACTTTAGAAGAGCCCTGTAACAACATTTTACGATTTTTTGAAAATACGATTTACGATGCTGATTTTTGGATTACAGTACATTTTGTTCCATAAGATATAACACACAAAAAAATTATACATAACAAATTAATCAACCCCTTAACTCCACAAACATTTTTTTTATTAACATTTATATTTTCCTGAAATCCTAAATATTCATTCATCGATTCCAACTAAATTTGGGAAGAAATGACAGTGTCGTTTCCTGAACAAAGCAATTGTGACGAAATACATTCAAGACTGTGTAGCACAATTGAAACTATTTGAAAGTGGATTCACAGTGATAGTCTAAAATGAAAAAATATCCTAAATATTTGTAGTATTTCGTTCCAAGGGAATTTACGTAAGTCAAAATTTTACGTAAGTCGAGGTTCGTTCTAATATGCATAGCAATATTGCCTTAAATGCCTAGAAAACTCAAAAACTCGGATTTAAATAGGATTTCTTAACATAATCAACTTCATTATAGTAAAATATAAAATTAATTGGTACTAAAAACTTGAAGTGATCAACTAATATGCATATTTGGTTTGATATCGTAGCACAAAGTTTACTAATAGTTGAAAGACGTATTTCACAATGTACCGACTGGCCGAAATATGCTGAGGTACTACGGGAAATCTCTCTTAGCACAAGTCGACCTCCGAGGCCCTCAGTCTTGAAAGACTTTCCATGGATGTCACCTCAGTTCTTACGAAGAAAAAAGTTCCCTTAGGACTTTTGGGGACAGTGAGGGAGCTCCGTGGTTAAACACCGAAATGTCTTGCTTGAGAAAATGAACAAGACAATTTTTCAACAAAGCTAAATGCAATGGTGAGTGGGATTTATTTCGTACCACACTGACTGACTACAACAAAAAGATTAGGGCTGCCAAACAGAATAGCAAGACGCACTTCTGCAAGGGTGTATAAAACACCAACATAGCTACCAGACTGCATCGTGTTCTTGCCAAATCTTTAAATCAGTAAGCGCACTTAAAAGAACGGATGGCAGCGATATAGAAGACACCAGTAGCACAGATACACACTTGCCCGCGTGTATTATCGAGCACGAAGATAACCACGTTTTTGACAACCAGTTTTTGCCCCAGAGCCAGCCAAACTTACTTCTGTAAATATTATCTTCTTATATGACAATGGGGTCTCTACAAATCGACAAGCACTTTTGAAACTTTTCGAGCTTTTCTTCAAAAAGGGTAACAGTCACTGATTCTATACCTCCTAAGCATTTTCAGATACCGCTTTGTTTTGGGCAACATTCCTAGGTCAGGAGGTCAGTTATGAGTGGTTTTTATCCAAAAATTTTTAAACAGACCTATGGATGACCCTATGTTCTATCCGCCAATCAGCCTTATATCATTAATGCTATAACCAATGAAAACTATGCTTGTGAGTAACCCGCTTCACAGTAGACAATTTGTCTAGTAGCAAGCCGGCAAATTTACTGAATACCCGCTAGACAACATTGTTGGTGACATCGAAGCGACTTTCCACAACACCTCTTTCGATTTACCAGCGCTCCCCATAGCAAAAGGTGTCACTCCCATCGCAGTCTGAGCGAAACGATTGCTTTCTTCCAGAAGGGTCATCAATCACTGAAGTTGAAGATACCACACTTGCTTCCAGGGAGGTGGACTATACCCTACTCTGGTGCATGGTTGTAGAAACTATCATGTGGAGATTATCCTCGTTGAGATTTTCAACACCAGAATATGCGGGCGACCTCATTATCGTCAGGTGTAAATTTGAAGAAGTTCTACCCATCACGTAGAATGTTACGCGTATAGTTCAAGAATAGTGTGACATTAGTGGACTTCGGGCCAGCCCGGCGAAGGGCGTTATTGTTGATCTACCGTCATTAAAATAAAATAAATAACTGGCGCAACAGTCCAATTTGAACCACGGCCTCGAGGTGAGTTAGCATCATCTCATTTTCTAGATCGTGACGGTTTTTGTGCAGAGGTATGTGATCAGCAACACGCTCAACCGAGTTATTTACCCCATAATGGGTACTCATTTACATAACAGCTGAGTGGGCTCATAGTCCGACACGTAAATCCCCGGAATCGAACCGGGGCCCAGTGCGTTGAAGGCGAACGTGCTAACCGTTGCGTTATCCGGATCTACCGTCATTGCACATTCATATCGAAGCAGACACGAAAATTATACTAGCAAGGCTTAGAGCCTGTAATACACAAGTTAGACCTAATCCATAAGAAAGCAGCTGGCCGCTAAGTTACAGTACGTTTAGTATGCCATCTGGTCAGGGAGCTAGGCGTTAAGCCCCAAATGAGAAACATAGAGAACCAGTGAAACAAGTCCTGCAACTCTCTCCTTTCCAACACAATAAAAAATGTTGGCCCAGGATACAACTATATCGGGCTACAGGTACGACTAGACCGCACTACTGCCCCCTACGCTGGCCTAAATTCTTTTTGTGGTCTAGCAATCTGAACTGTCAAGAAACAGGTCAGGGGGTGGGAACGGGAGAAACTCTCCCCGGTCTGAGACAATCTAAATTGTTTATCGTAGTATAATTCTGTAGCCGTATTCCTGACTTGCTCATCTTGAGCAGAAGCAAGGTAAGAATTACCTGGGGAAATCACACATCTCACTTCCGTCTTCGAGGTCCAACCAAAACTATGCGTATCGTTCCAGACAGAAGCTGCCGTTTTTGTAAGGTTAATTTCGAGTTCCGTCCCCCAAAAAATCTGTTAAACAAGGTACATAGTTAGAATATTTTTCATAAACTTTGGTATTTACATAAGTGCGAATTTACGTAAGTCGGCCATACATAGGTATGTCGGGGAGTGACTGTATACCATATAGACTTTTTTTAAATTGAACTAAAAAATCGTAAATATCATATTCTCGATTTTTCAAAGCCGTAAAATTTGTTCTAGGCCTTGAGAAAAATCGTAAAATCGTATTTGAAGTTGTAAATTGTAAAAATACGATAAATCGTACTATTTGTCATTGCTGTTTCATGTCCCATCAATCATCACTCTGATTCCGAGGGTGTATTTTTTAAGTTTGGAATCCATTTTACTTCCTAGGTCCTGTTGTCCCGACAAGCAGCTTCAGCAGCACTAAAACAGCCTGATTGTAGAAACCAGTCAATGGGTTTTGCTAAGATCAGCTAAGGAAGTTATATACCAAATTTGGTTGACATCGAACCAGACAATCGAATGAACATACACCATGGGTCGGTCTAGATGCCCGTTCCTTATTTGAATATATGGAATGGACCAAAAATCAAATTGGAATGACCACTACCAGCAACATTCAGCTACTCTAGAAGAGAATGATGTCCATAGTAAGTTGGGAGTTAATCAAATTTTGTCTGAGTTTTAGTTGCTTTCTGAACTCCACCTCCTATCCCCTATCTACGCCACTGTTATATACATATATTATGTATAGAATCGAAAGGCGTTGTTTTTACAAAGAATTTGATTCTTTGTATTAGGGAATAAGTTGACATCTGTTCCCCTACATACCCGCATCCATCACTTAAATGATTATACGAGCATGTAAAAGGATATGGTATTTCCCACGCTCTATCTTTGGTAAATTGTCGACTGCCTCCATTCCTAATACATACCTACTTAGTTCGCCTCAGATGTTTTCCAAATAAATGGATGTGCCATTATTTCGAAACCATGCTTTACGAACTGCAAAATGTGTTGCCGAAAAACAACAATGATAAAATTGCTAAAATAATTACAGCGGGGAACGGAAATATCACAAAACAAACATTTCATATGAGTTAAGCATGGCATGTGATTTTCACACTAAATTTTTGGTGGCTGAATAACACAATACACTGAAGGGCATTTTCATTATTGTGATGTTCCTAATAAGGGTTATTCTCGCAGTACGTCTGTAAATTACTCTCGAAAAGCCTGAGCAGAACGAACTTCCTACGAATCTGAATTTATACAAGTTTGCAAGATGCCAGAGCATTTGCAATCACAGCCCTTTTGTTCTTATCAATTTTCAGGATTTCTTCAGAATAGGGTCGGAAATGTACGAATATACTCGTACATTATATGCATGTTCTTGAATCGGCTAATCAGCAACATTTTGCATAATAATCGAAAAAAACATTGCCCCTGTAGAATAGGCTTCAGAATTGTTTGAAACAGTAATAATGAGAAAATACGGTTGAATTAAAATCTATACAAAGATTCCAAGATTTTCAGCTAAGAATAAGAAGTTATGACTCAGGAACAAATTATTCGAAAAAACCAATGATTTTCATAGTAAAAACATAATTAGCAATTCAAAATAAATTTAATAAGCGGCTGTTTGAATTTTATTCATTTTAATTCGATTGGAATATATTTAACTCATCAGATTTACGTCTTCAGACAATTTTTTACTAGAATCTAATAAACTAGAGAATAAAAAGAAAATGCATATTTTCCTTAAATATTTCGACAGCGACTAACCCTAGCGAAAATTTTTCTTAAAAAAAAAAAGTTGATGATATCTTTAATAATCTTGGGCTCACGATTTACTATCCTGCTAAGCTGTGGCCGCCTTAGCTATTTTAGCGTCCCGTCCAACTAATAGGACATATTAGATACAACACATTCAGCTTCAAGATGGCTGTACTTGTTAAAGTCGACCATTTTTCAACAGCACTCGTCATTTTATGAAAGGACTACCCAGCAAAAATTATAGTCCCCGCATGTGGGTACAGAATTGTACGAAGAGGGTAATTAAAAAAAGGCCAGTGAGGTGGCAAGTATTTAACCTACCAGAAGTGCGTCCCCAATGTTACTGCCCAAGTAGACCCCGTGTTTACCTATGCTAAGTTGGTCCCCTAAATACCCACCCTAACTAAAAAAAAATTCAACATCGAGTTAGTATGCCAATTTGATTTTACGGTTCGATCACCTAGGAAATACTTTTCCAATTTGATTTCAGCATTTGGTCGGGATTCGATCTCGGGTCGTTGTACTTCACAATTAATCGCACTAGCGCATACGCCATCGAGGCTTATGTAGAATGGCTTGCAAATAATGTTTTATATGCGAACCCAGCAAAAGACCGGATGTCTACAATGGGTGGGTACAAAGGCCAGTAATGTGGCCGGTATTTAACTTACAAGAAATGCCCTCTAATATTACTAAGCAAGTAGTCCCCGTACTTAGTGGGGTTATCCAGCAGAAAATATGGCTGCCCACAGGGGGGGGGGGGGGGGGGGGGGGGGTACATTGGTAGGCGAAAATTAAAAATCTTATCCCCTGCATGGGCGGTACGGAATTGAATGAATAGAAACAATTAAAGAAGGTCAGGGTCCTTCAAAAAAGTAGGGCGGCTGCAAATATGTCACACCAGCATTTCTGCTGGGTATCAAAATGGACGACTTCATATAACCGGTACAGATTTGCCGCAATAGAAAACTGGTGATGTTACGAAAAATACAGATTTTACGAGAAAACTAGAAATTCGCTAGTCTTTGTGTCGGTGAATGGAAACTAAAAAAAGAAAAGGCCGAGTCCTATTGTGTGCCAATCATATAACTCGGAACGAATCGAAATGCTGTCGAAACGATCAAAGTATAATAGTATCACGTAAGTCGATATTGTTGTTCTCTTGTTGAATAGGAGTCATATAATATTCGATTCGATTATAACATTTCGTATCACACAACTGGAGCTCGAGTTGGAAAATTTGGTATTTACATTTGAAAATAAAAATATTACGATAGCACAAATTGAATTCGAATAATTCTCGTGCGTGCTGGAGACTGTTTTTGGCTATGTACGTGTGATCATTTGAGTTTTTGGAAAAATAAATAATAGGCCAGTAAAATTAAATATTATTAATAATAATTAGGGAAAGATCTGGAAATAGTTTAAATCCCTTCTATAGATACTGAGTACATAAAATTAGTTTGCACGGTCGTAGAAGGTGAGTTTAACTTTTGGAGGGCGAAAATCCCAGAAATTTGAACCCTTTTTTTAATATTATCATTATAACTCCTAAACGGTGCCTCGGGCAGAAAAAATTTCGCAGTAGTAAATTAAAGACCATTGAATTCTGCGTTCAATGCACTGCTCAAAGTTGAAATTCGGTTCAGTAGCGTAGTCAAAATCGATAGTAAAAAAAAAACAATTTTCGAGGCTCCGGAGAAAAATCACACTTTATCACTTTTCAAGCTCACAGATCTTAGCAACGGAAGCTCCAAATGGAAAAGCTTGTCTGTAAAAGTTGGGGATAATTTGATTGTGAGCCTAACGTGGCCAGTGTATCAATGAACCAATGTACTTACCGAGATAGAGCTTTTAAGGCATAAATCGTTGAGCATTCATTTTTGAATTTTTGCTCATAGCTACTCTAAAAATGGCCTGAATTGAAAAACATTGGCCACGTTGGGCTCACAATCAAATTATCCTTAACTTTTACGGACGCGCTTTTCCATTTGGAGCTTCCGTTGCAAAGATCTGTGAGCTTGAAAAGTAATAAAATGTGATTTTTCTCCGGAGCCCCGAAAATTGTCATTTTTTGACTATCGATTTTGACTACTCTACTGAATCGAATTTCAACTTTGAGCTGTACATTGAACGCAGACAGAATTCAACGGTCTTTAATTTACTCCTGCTAGTTTTTTCGACCCGAGGCACCGTTTAGGAGTTATAATGATAATATTAAAAAAAGGGCTCAAATTTCTCGGATTTTCGCCCTCCATAAGTTAAGCTCACCTTCTACGACCGTGCAAACTCAGTTTCCATGTATTCAGTATCTATAGAATGGATTAAAATTATTTCCAGATCTTTCCCTCACTATTATTAAAAAGCCCCAAAATTGGCTTAATTTGACTAATGTTATCTATCATTTATGGTTCAGGCTAGGAAGTCCGAAAGAGACTAATTAGCAAAACAAAATCGTGTAGTTTTAAAATTTGGCATAATTGTTGGAGACAATCCGCCAAATATGTGCACAAAAGCCCTCGATGATAGCTGGTCCGGAAGTGTAGGGGAGAGCGGGTCAAAAGTCCCTTTTCAAAGGTTTTCTTGATTATCTTGAAAACTAAGGATTCCACAAAAACCCAACCCAAGGCCAAATCAAAGTGCATAAAATTTCCAACTAAGTGATATATCAATCCTTCGGCTATAAAATCGTATATTATACTCCAGACCATAAAATAATATAGGGTAAGTCGATTTCCTCACAAGGGCATGATAACTCCCGATAGAATACAGTTAGCAACATGAAAATTTGGTCAAAAATTTCGATTGAGATCTAGTTGGTTGGTACCGAAAATAGGTACGATTTGACCTAAGATACGCCTACCTTCCCTACAGATATTATTGTATTCTTGTAAACATGCCAATAACGTCCCATCGACTATAAGTCGGCAGGTCAAATTCGAGTAGATGTCTGCCTACGACCATACTGTAAGTCTCTGTAAATATTAGTTCAATCGGATGAAAGCCAAAACTAATGTCCATACAAGATGCCCCAAGCTACCCTACTTTTTAGATTTATTTAGTGTTTTCATTGCAAGAAAAACTGGGAAAAAAATCGTTGGTCATTCGTTGTAGAATTATCCTTATTCTAAGAACTTATAGCCCAGGGTAGGAACGAAAAGTAATAAAAAAAATCGTGCAGTTTTAAAATTTGGCACAAAGTTTTCTGAATATATCCTTCAAAGTTCCCGTTGATAGAGAGTCCGGAAATGTAGGATAAAGGGGGTCGAAGTATTTTTCTTCTGGTTTTCCTTGAATATTTCAATTTTTAGTGCAGACATAGCTATAGAAACTGAAAAAAGAATCGTGCAGTTTCGAAATATAGTAAAACTGATGTGGAGAGTCGTAGGACTATATGCTCCAAAGTCCCCGTGGATAGAGGGTCCGGAAATGTAGCATAAAAGGGGTCAAAGTCAATTTTTGACAGTTTTAAAATTTTTTCTTGTTCTCGTTGTTCTTTGATAGAGCTACAGCCTGGGAGGGAGTGTATCGAGATCTTTCTTTTTTCATGGATTGGTTTTGTTACAAGGGTGTGCACAGGCTATCACTTGCTCTGATCCGTGCAGTAGAAATAAACATACTTCCAAAAATGTTAAATTTCATTGAGTCTCTCGCTTAAGTCTTTTCAAGAATTTCAAAGGAAAAATTCTTTCAGACTTCCTTGTCTTATTATAAGTACCTCACGCTGATATTTTGGCCCTGCTGCAGGTGTGCGTCAGGACAAAAGGACTCTCTTAATTATGAAATGAAACAGAAATCAAACCTGATAGATATGGGTATCTTCTGATTTATCTTGATGAAACCAAACCAGCGGAGTGCTGTTAAACGAATTGTGAGTCATTTGGTCGGGATCGGGACTGATGACATTTTGAGCCCTTGGGGATGAAAAGGCAACACTCTTGGCCTGAAAGTGATACCTAGTCAAGATAGGTGTCATATGGCTATGGGTGTTGTGGCGAATGCACTAGACTACAGTTGATGGCATTTTGAGTCCTGGTGGCATTTTGAGTCCTTAGGAGAAAAAAAAGGATATTTTTGACAAGGAAGTGATATCTAGATAAGATGGATCGTATATGGCTGGGAGTTTTGAAGCAAAGGTACTAAGCTACTCTTAATAACAATTTTAGTTCTTTGGTCATGACAAAACCACAGAATCCAAACTCATCAATTATCGGTAATTTCTGAATCGGTGTGATGATACCAATACTCTGGATGCAAGGAATGGACGTTGAGGACCGAAAGATATATCCTCGAGTTCATGTCCTCCAATGCAATTAAAAGTCATGGCAAAATCCCATTTGCAGAAGGATGCGCAATTAAGGAATTAGTTTTTGAGAACAACTTTTTTGAATGCAAATAATAGTTAGCTTGAGAACAAATGCAAAGGGTTATCCATTTCGTGTTTCGGAAAGTAAAGCCCTGCCATTCGACATCTGTCAAATGTCAGTGTATTCCAAACTGATAGTGGTTTAGTTGAAGGTTTGCCATTTTACAAGATGGAACGTTTTACGACTGAACAACGCGTTAAAATTATTAAATTATTCTACCAAAATGGTGAATCTGCGGTGGCCACGTTTCGTGCATTACGCGCAGATTATGGTCGTTATAATCGTCCCAATGAGCGCATAATTGCCTACACAGTGAAAAAAATTGAAGAAACTGGATCGGTGACAGACATTTCTATACCTTTGCATCATCGTTTTGCTCGTTCGACTGAAAACATAGCCGCTGTGAGTGAAAGTGTGGCCGAAGACCCGAATTTGTCGATTCAGCGCCGATCCCAGCATTTAGGCCTATCTTACGGCACATTGTGGCGCATTTTGCATTTGGACCTTCATCTCCATCCTCATAAAGTCCAGCTCACACAAGAATTAAAGCCGACTGATCACAGATTGCGTCGTGAGTACTCAGATTGGGTCCTCGAACTGCAGGCCACCGATGCCGATTTTTCGAAGAAAATCTTCTTTAGCGATCAATGAATCTATCACTCTTTTCGTGTTATTCAGACTCACCCGACACTTATTCTGATCTACCGACTTTATTTTCAGTTTAAGTAAGTTCAGCGTAGTAATGTAAAACCATGGTTCGGACAATTCTTAACCCACAGATTGGTAAAACCTATAGAGAAAAATTTTTAAGCAAAAAACTTCAGTTTAAGGATTCGAGCCCGGTTCTTTAAAAATTGAAGTTGGGAATCTGTGGAGTTATAATTTGGTTTGCACCAAATTGTTTCGGGTGTTGTCCTATGTATTGAAAATCTAAACGTCGGTAGTCATAACAATCAATTTTATAAGCATTCTAAAGCAGTTCCGGAATTCATATTCGGGTTCTTCCTCCATACCTTGTTGTAAAAAGTTTCTAAAAAAACTCATCAGCAGCATGAGCATAATTCCGCCAAAGTACTCGTAGCCTTGCGCTTCGCTCTAGGGTGTGCATGTGGAACCCTGGTTAAATTAGTTAATTTATTCTCAACTGCTCATAGAATGGTGGCTTTGAAGTGGTTCGATGAATGCACTGGTTGTCGGAATTAGGTTCTGCTAAAAGCACTCTTAGTGCGAAACTTCGTCACCAGTGAACGGAACGACTATGATACGGGTTGTAGCGTTTTAAAGATGCGCAAAATATTGTTTTTGTCGACTAGTTTCGACTTCATTAGGTGCAAGACTATCTTATCTTAGGTACGTCAATATTTTATTAAAATACCAAAGTAATACTCGTATACCTACCTTTAGTGCTCCTGGAAATGTCAATAACTCAAAATTGAATTTCGATTAAAAACTTTAATATTAATTGCAACTCCTATATTGAGGTTACACTTCAGGAACTCGCATCGCAAACAAGCAAATTCGTAGTCGGTGCATTCATAGATATGAAAGTGCATGAAAACTATTACAAAGGTTTCGTATAGGTGGAAAGATTTAATGATGATATGTTATTATGTTTATCGAAACTGGTTGAGTTCTCATGGACTAGTAAATGACACAAAATTTACTTTTCGATATATGTATCCTGTCTTCAGTTTAGACATTGATTAATATTCCAATAAGCCAATAACTATCCATATATATATATATACAATATGTATATGATGGTACATAGGTTGCCCCATGTTAACAAATATGTAAGGCACATACTGGGCAATGTGTATTTTGTGATAATGTTATCAATCCTGTCGAGAACTTCATTAGCAAGTTAATTAGTCAAGTTGATGTGTAAACAGGTGATAAGTTCGAGTGCTTAGTCATAAAATTCTGCGAAGAAAAACAAAACACTTAAGTGTCGAATTTAATTTTCCCATCGGTGGCTCATTTGATTTTCTTTTCTGTTTTTTCTTTTTTGAAGTCTGCGACTAATGTTCAATATCATACGTGATTTCGGAATGATTTACTGTATTGTAAATATCATACATAGTTTATGAAGGAAGTCGGATTAACGTAGTGAAATCGAACATTGTACGAAAGTTCATATCGTTGAGGTAAAATGAAAAGGAGTATTCCTGGATTTCAACATAAAACTTCATGAGGCGGTGCGCAGCAGAACTAGCTTCTTCCGTTATAAGCGAATTTTCATAAAATACGAATTTTTTTTTGTTAATTTTAAAAATAACTTTGCAAACAAACTTCTTAATGGAGACGAAAGGGATACCATCCTTGATTGATCACTCAAAGGGAAAAATGCTTTAAATAATAACTCGATTCAAAATTTGGAATTTCAATTTGGAAGAAGAGAGTTTTGACACGTATGCAACCAACAAGTTGTAATTGAGCCGACCCAGGAAGTAAAGACTTTTGATTTTGATAATCGAAAGATATAAAAGGGATAATGAAAATTAATTATAAAATACGTATAATAAAATGAATTTCACAAATACTAATAATACAACAAAATTAAACCGAAAACCTTCGCCGGGCTGACCCGAAGTCCACTAATGTCACACCATTTTTGAACTACGCGTAACACTCTACGTGATGGGTAGAACTTCTTCAAATCGCCCGCATATCCTGGTGTTGAAAATCCCAACAAGGATAATCTACTACTTTGTCTTAACCAATAGCGGGGCATAGCGCGTCAACTACTCCTGCGCGCCATCGTACTCTGTTCTGGGCAATAGGGCGTAACTCCCCAAAAGACTTACCCAGTGCCTGACACTCGTTTGCCATAGGTCGACCAGCCTATCTGCCACCCTCCCCCTCACCCCGCTTCTCACCCTTCCCGACCCTATCCCACCAATCTCTACCCTTTCAGAAATGGTTAACTTCAATTCGATCTACGAAAAACAATATTCAAGTACGCACTACTCGTAGTACTAGTAGTAGTATTATGTAGCAGAGGCCTGTTACTTTAATTTTTTCTATGGATGATATCCAAATGTTCAACTTTAAATGAATGCACTATTATTAAGTATTATGTGATTATTACGAAACTTGGAGATATTATTGCCTATGGAGTTGATTATCGTTGGCCATCAATATTTTTGACCTCAGATGTGTTTGAGGGTTGCAGGAGTGTGCTAACTGTAACTATGGAAATATACTATTATTAACATAATTACAGAAGTTATCAAAATTCCATTAGTTTTAGTTGTGGCATTCTACCGTCGTAAAGGGATGCGTCCCCGATCCGAGGATTTTATAGTGCTCAATGTCAAGTCCACCATGCGATTTACACCAGAGGCCTTTGCATTTCCGCACTAGGGAAGTATTTAAAGTACTCTCAAAGCTCGATGTATCAAAATCGGCTGGACCTGATGGCATCTTCCCTTTAGTTCTGAGACATTGCGCTTCCTCATTAGCGAGACCTCTTCGAAAACTATTCTATCTATCCTACTCGACAGGCGTATTTCCATCAACATGGAAGCTAGCTCATGTCCAACCAATTCTCAAAAAAAGTAAAGCATGTGATCCCTCTAACTATCGACCAAAAGCATTGACTTCGGTCCTGTCAAAAGTCTTTGAAACCCTGGTTAACAACCAACTTATGAGCTATCTTGACTCACACCATCTCATCAGCGATCGACAATACGGTTTCCGTTCTTCGAGCTCCACCGGAGACTTAATGACATATCTCACCGAATGACTTACCCTCGACCTCAACTGATCTTCTCCAGGTTCATCAGGTGCATCGGTTCCCTGTGGGTTCCAATCGAGGGCTTGTTAAGCAATGTTTCCCGGCCCCTTTCGGAGTGTGTGACCTATCCATTGCCACTTTTGCCTTTTTTATAGGGGTGCCTATCCTGTCCTATCCAGTAATGAACAGGAGGTCGTCGTTAGAAATGAACTCCGGCCAGCGTATATGCAGGATGCGCCGTAGACACTGGTTCACGAAAGTTTGCAAACTAGTTGTTATCGCCCTGGTCACCTTTCAAGTTGAACAGCCATAAAAAAGCACAGATTTTATATCGGTTTCGAAGATCCTGAGTATGGTACGTCTGGAGATGTTGTTGTTTTGCCAGAAAGGAGTTAAACTGAAAAAAGCTGCCCGAGCCTTATTGATGCGAAACTGTACATCAGAATCCGCTCCACCATCTGCTGTAACTACGCTTCTGAGGTAGCAAAAATTGTCCACCTTTTCCACCGTCTGCCCCGAAACACAAATTTCGCTCTGTCTTCCTGGATCCAAGCTCAAGTACTTAGTTTTGGCAGCATTGATTTTAAGCTCCGCATTGCCACTTTCGCGGTGCAGGGCATCCGTCATTTGACCTAGTTGATCCGATATATTTGAGAGAAGACAAATATCGTCAGCGTAATCCAGGTGTTGAAGGTATTCAAACAGGTTCCATCTGATACCTTTGCTCGGGTGTTCACGAAGCGCACTGCAGAGTACGTCGTTAGTGGCAATCAAAAACAATATAGGTGACAAAATGCAGCCTTGTCTCACTCCGCTATGTACGTCGAAGGGATCTGAAAGCTCACCCTTGTGTAAGACGTGACATTGGGCTCCGCTATAAGACTCCTTGATGATGGATATGATTTTATCTGGTATACCTCTCCTACATAAAGCCTTCCAGATGTATTCCCGGTCAACGCTGTCAAACGCCTTCTCGAAATCGATGAACATGAGATGTAATGGGGATCTCCACTCTGCTGATTGTTCAATAATAATTCGGAGGGTGTTGATGTGGTCGCTACATGAAAATCCCTCGCAAAAACCAGCCTGTTCATCGTTCAGTGTGCGGTCAACTGTTTGCTTGATCCGGTTTAAGACTATTTTTGCCATCACTTTGGAGATTGCGGGGAGGAGGCAAATTCCACACCAATTATTACAATCCTTCAGGTTACCTTTCTTCGGGATCTTAATAATGACGCCCTTCTTCCATTCTTTAGGGAGAGTTTCGGTTTCCCAACACTCTTGGATAAGGAGGAGAAGAATATACGCAGTAGCGTTGATATCCGCCTTAAACAATTCCACCGGAATTCCATCTATCCCCGGGGCTTTAACCGCTTCCATCGATTTAATAGCCACAGTTAATTCCTGTTTAGATAGTGGATTGGTATCAACTCTGGCTATTTGCGGAATATTTTCTACTTCTAGTGAAGATGAGTTCGAATGTCCAAAGGTGTTGTTGAGGACCTCAATGAAGTGCTCTCCCCACCGTCGCAGTTGGTCTTCATCAGTGACCAGTAGAGACCCGTCCTTTTCTTTCACAGGATGTTCAGCTGTAAAAGATTCCCCAGTTAATGGCTTGATAAGTTTGTAAAGGGTTCCACTGTCACCACGGTAAGCCGCTTCCTCTGCCTTCTCCGCTAATGCATTGATGTTGTTTCGTTTGTCCCGTCTTACGCTTCTTTGCACGCCTTTCTGAAGAGAACGGTATTCAGCTCTAAATTGGCCTTGGACTGCGTCGTCAGTGGCTGAGTTGATTTGTTCTTTAATTCTCTTGCGTGCCGTGATTAGAGACCATGTAGAGTCACTAATGAAAAGCCTTCTACCACGCTCCAATCTGCTGGCAAAAGTTTCACCGCACGAAATAAATGAGTCCTTAGCGACGTTCCATCATCAATTGTAGGAGTCTCATAAGATGATTGGGCATTAGCTCTTTCGTGCTAGGCGGTGGAATAAGCACGTCTTATAGATGGATATTTAAGCTTTTGCACATTAAAACGTGGCAAGATTCTTGCATTTTGAGGGCGATGGATCGCTGCCGCTCGTAAGCCTACTTTTGCGACAACAAGTTGGTGATCGCTGCCAATATCAGCACCCCGCTTCGACCTGACGTCTAAGAGACAGTTCCTCCAGGTCTTGGAAATGGCTATATGGTCAATCTGGTTCTCTGTTCTGCCATCCGGAGAAACTCAGGTTGTTAAATGGCATCGTTTGTGCTTGAACAAAGTACCGCCGATGACAAGCTGACGAGAGTTGCAAAACTCCACGAACATCTCGCTATTTTGGTTCCTGTTGCCTAGACCATGATTGCCCATTAGGTGTTCCAAACCAAGATTGTCAGACCCGACTTTGGCATTGAGATCCCCCATAATAATCTTTATATCACCTTTGGGAGCCTTGTCGAAGGTGTCGCCGAGTCGGTGATAGAATGCGTCTTTAGCTGATTGATCCGCTGGTTCAGTCGGGGCGTAGCATTGAATTATTGTGAGGTTTCTTACCCTGGATTTAAATCTGGCTGTAATGATACGGTCGGAGATTGGCTTCCAGTCAATTAGAGATAGGCGTGCCTCCCTAGTCAACAGGATTCCGACGCCTGCCATTCGAGGTGACGTATCGTCTTCATTTCCAGAGTAGAGAAGTACTGTTTGGCAGCTTGGTGATAAAGTCGATCCCGATCCAAGCCATCTCGTTTCGCTTAGTCCTAGTATATCGATGTTATATGTGGTCATTTCCCGTTCGGCTTCAGTGAGCCTTGCACTATTGCACTCACCCCACATCGTTCGAACGTTCCAAAAACCGATCGTGGTCCGTTGTTTGTAGCCAAAAGACGTTGCCGGTGAATCAGTCCGTGGTATCCGAGGCTCGTTTAATGTTTCGAGTGTAAATTTATTTCAGGTATGCCTACATACCCATATTTGATGCCTTCCTAAAATCTTTCAAGTTTAATTTTTTTTAGTCGACTATGCCACTTCTTTCAACGGTTTCCTCAAATCTTGAAACTACCCTAGTCATCATCATCATCATCTTTACCACTGTCTTTCACTTTGCCGTGGTGATTTCAACATTTTCCTACCCGCTCGCATTCTGTGCTGTTTTGCCATTTCGTTGTCGATACGAAAATACATGAATGACATGGAAAAGCTCAGAAGTTCTCCTGTTGATTGGCTACAGCGTATTTCTATTGTAACGGAAAATTTGTTATATAAAGCGATAGGAGACAGGCTGCAGCCGTTCATTCATATCTTCGCCATCGTCAAGGCACGCCGTTAACACTACATCCGAAAAAAGCTTGCTAAACGCAAGAAGTGTTTTACGTCCGAGTTGCCTCTGTAGTGAACCGTTACAGCTGACCGTTATCGCGAATAAAGTTATCCGTTTTACAACACATAATTTTCGGAATATATTCGTGATTTTATTGTCCGTTACAAAATTGTCCGGGAGATTTTCTGTTGGTTGTTGGCTACGTATTTGTTAAATTATAGAAAAGGAATAGTGCAAACAAGTGTGTGCCGTGCGTCCTGATTTTCACATTTCAAGGAAGGAAGGATAAAATGTAGGTTTTACAGTTTCTTTAATTTGAATTTTATAAATTATCACAACATACTTGTACATATTTTATAAAAGTGCTGGTAACTACGTACGATTAATCCAAGTTCACGACAATAGATGTGACGAATTATTTCGTATAAACATTAGTGTACTTTCAGAGATGTTTCATAATCCATTAAACTATTTTATAATACCATCGAATGATATTCGAAAGTCAATGAAATTGATATCAGCGACACTTTAAGAAGTACCTATACGCTACTTAAACACGCTGCATCCTTAGATTTCACTGCTTCCTATTGATTGGAGAAAAATGAGTGTATGACTTAAATGTTGAAAAATTTCAACTATTTTAAAAAGGTTTTGTCGTAGAAATACTTTGAATACTTTATTAATCCGAAAGATGCAGATTTTATCTTTGGGGTACACGTTCGTGCAAACAATTTGCTTTAAGCGAATTAAAGCGACATCGGAATGTGGAATACTTCGTTTGTGTGTAGTAGTTGATTTCCTTGCTTGGGTGGAGTATCTTTTAAATTGTTCTTTTGTGGGATAAACATTAAATATTCTCGTTCCATTAATTTTTGTTATCGAAGTATTTGCATTTTTTTGTTCGGGAAGTATGTACCTAATCATAGTTCCGGTTTTGATTTTAAAAACGCAGTTTTTGCATATTCTATATGTTGAAATTTTGCCGTTTTGCACTCTCTACAGTATGATGACAAAAAATTCCCAACGTTAAGTTACTGCAGCTTGCTTTGAGTTCAAATAGAATTTTCACTGGGATTTTCTTATTGTCATGGTAAACCAGGGTAATTTATTAATAAATTTAAATTTTCAGGTAATTTCCTTAGTAAACCAAACAAATACATAAATGAATGTTCTGTTCTTTCTCTAAAAGCTGCAGTTACTGGTGGGAATAATAATAAGGAATATGATAAACAATAGTCGGAATCTGATACGATTCTCTCTGACTTCGCAATTTCAAAAATTTTAGCGCAACCACCAGAGATGGCATTTTTTCAGTGTATCGGTATTTTTTTGGAAAGGGCTATATTGTGAAAATTCTGGTCTCAGCGGGCCGGATAGTAAACACAAAACATAGCTTCTTTTTTATGGACTGGTAGGAAATAATCGTACACAAATACCGATGAGGCCTCATATCGTCGGGTTACGGCAAAAACAAGATAACTATATTTTTGCCATTTTTGAGAAGTGCGGTTTCGTGCTTAGAAAGTGCCCTACTACCATGTAAACTGTTAAAGCCAGGAAAAGTTCTAATGCCTGTAAGAGAGTGATCCGTTGGGGTTAAAAAAAGCTAAGTCACTTTCGACTACTTCGAATTCCACCAAAATAAGATAAGAGAACTTATACTTAATTATGATATTCTTGGACACCTCAAAAATATTGATGGTTCTGCGAAAACAAGCTGTATATGAGCTTTTTGAAGTTGGCACCGTCACATTCGACTTTTCAAGTTTAAATTGTGCAGTTCGTTTGCCCAGCATAGGCCCACGTTTGCCCACCCAAAATTTTCGTTTGCCCACTCCTCAATTTTTTTTTTATTCAAAAAATAAAAATTTCGATCCCACATTGGGCGCCATATTACACACCCTCAACACGATAATATTTAATTTAAATTGTCTTGTCCGTTACCCCATTATAAGCCCTTGTTTGCCCAGTAAAATATTTCGGTTGTCCACCTTTGCAGAAAAAGTTATTAGCAGACTAATTTTTTTTAGGTTGGGAACACTTATATCGTTAGTTTCGCTCCTTGAAGGATAATTTTGAAGTGCAAGCTGGGCAGTTCGTTTGCCCATCGTGGATTATCGTTTGCCTAGGAAAAAGTTTCGTTTGCCCACCCTTGGAAAAGAAGTTATTAGCAGACAATTATTTTTAGGTTGGGAATACTTATACTGTTAATTTGGTTCCTTAAAGAATAATTTTGTAGTGCAAGTTGGGCAGTTCGTTTGCCCATCGTGGATTATCGTTTGCCTAAACTATAATCTATAATTGGAAAATTTTAATTGAACTGCTCAGTTCGCAGCACAAAATTATCCTTTAAGGAGCGATGGGCAAACGAACTGCCCAGCTTGCACTTCAAAATTATCCTTTAAGGAGTGAAATTAACGATATAATGCTCCCAACCTAAAAAAATTAGTCTGCTAATAACTTTTTCTGCAAGGGTGGACAACCGAAATATTTTACTGAGCGAACAAAAGCTTATAGTGAGGTAACGGACTAGGCAAGTTAAATTAAAAATTATCGTGTTGAGGGTGTATAATAGGGCGCCCAATGTAAGATCAAGATTTTTATATTTTGAATAAAAAAAATTGAGGGGTGGGCAACCGAAAATTTTGGGTGGGCAATCCTGGGCTAACGTTGGGAAAACGAAATAGCAAAAAAAATTCCCAATTTTGCAAAGAAAAAATTCGTGTTTTTTTGCAATTTGAAAAAAGTATTGTATTTTGTTAATTACTTTTTTTGTAAGGGTGGGCAAACGAAATTTTTTCCTGGGCAAACGTGGGCCTGCGATGGGCAAACGAACTGCACAATTTAAATTTGAAAAATCGAATATGACGGAGCAAACTTCACAGAGCTCTCTATATGTGTAATTTATCTTATTTCACTGTATACAATTAGGCAAACAAACAAAGCCGAGCTCGTTCTGTTCACAAGAAAACATACCTGCCCCCCTTGAACCTCCTGTATTGGAGGGGGTGAGATTACCCTTAACGGACAAGGCTAGATTTCTAGTAACTGGAGGTGGAATATTCAGGAACGCGCCAACAAAGCAACTGTAGCACTCTCTTGTTGCAAGACGACCTTATACAGAAAATACGGTCTGCAAACAAAAGTGCTCCATTGGGTTTTTAAATTGGTTCTTCTCCCCATATTGCTGTATGGGTGGTTATTTGATGGTCAAAAATATTGGCACACATGCGTAATTGAAACCGTTGGAAATATAGGCGTGTTTTTTGTACTGCGGTGCAGGTTAATTGGGGGCTATCCAGGTTAGGTTACACACATTACACAAACAACTAGGGTATGTTGTTTGTGTAATGTGTGTAAGTTAACCCGGATAGCCCCCAATAAACCTTCACCGCAGTACAAAAAACACGCCTTATATGACCCGGCGGCTATAATCACTTCGTAAATAGATGGCCACTAGAGCGACGAAAAGGTGGGTGCTGGTGTCTTCTCCGATTGGCTTCGTCTTGCTATGACTTTCCGCCTCCCAAACTATTGCAGTGTCTTCCAGGCGGAGGCTCATGAAATAGAAGAGGCGGTGTTGTGGCTCGAGCGAAATAGCACAATTTTGAGAGATGTTATGCTTCGTTTACACGTGAATAGTGAGCGAAACACTGAACATTGAAAAATTGCATTGAAAAGCACCAATAACAAAAATATACCTTTCTGTTCTTACATGGCCAACACAAGTTCACGAGCATTTGAAACGAAATAATGAAATGAATTGATATGATCGTATTTGATTGGCCATTAAATTACATTTTCTTGTGGTATATTATCCTTTTTGAATTTTTTGCAGACCACGCAGACAGCTAATACGAGCAAACTGTGACATTTACATCTAAATCGGCTTAGTAGTTTAGGCGTCATTTCGGTACAAATAAATAAATAACTCGGTTGGCCGAGTAGTTGATCAAATACCTCAGCACAAGATATACCGTCACAGTCTAGAAAATGAGATGATGCAAACTCATCTCGAAGCCATGGTCCAGACTGGACTGTTGCGTCAGTTATTTATTTTATTATTCAAAATATAGTATATCGATTTTATTTATATTTGTATATGTGATCGGGACTGTTAAGAGAAGGTTAATGTGTCGAAACATCGATTTTAATTTTTTTTGGCGATTTCCATGGAAAAACGTATGCTCTTTCTGATAGTGAAAACCATAGATTCTAAATTCGAAAATGATTTTGAAAATTGATTTCGAAAATCTGCAATTTATTATCCTTAACATTGTATTGTATTAAGTTGATGCATGTACGTTCCAACATAACTCTGGAACCACTGAATTAATTTTAACAAAATTTGGTACACATATTATCTACACCCTCTAAAAAAATATTTTAAGGGGAGACACCTCTAGCGTCCTTAGGGGAAGTGGTAGGGAGTGATACGTAAAAAGGGTATTAGTGTCGAATTTATAGTTTTCACTGTCGTTAAGATGTACGAGTATAGTAATATTCCCGTTGCAGTTTAGTCTAAGGTAAACCCTAGGTGAGTGAGTGACTAGGGCTTAAAAACATAATTTGAAAAATAAGTACATGGTTGAATCCCAATTTAAATCGATATAAAAGACTATGTTAGAGCCGAGTAGAAATAAAAATGAATGTATTTTTCATTTTTTAGGCCGATATTTTATTAACAAAAACTATGTTTTAACCCTAACCCCGACGCTTATGTCCTTATTTTTGTATCAGATCCTAAACAAAAGCAGGAAAGAATCCATCAACATAATCGAATCAAAGGTCGTTTTTATGTGCTGATTAATTTTTGTAAGCCCAAAAGCTACATACTCGTATGTCCACACTTGTCCAAGGAAAGATCGCAGATCTATCGCCATATAGGATGCTTATGGGACAATGTATGCCATGATCACCACAACATGGTCTCTGTCTAATGCCTTTAATGCCCTAAAAAACTTAGCTATTAAACTATTATAAATATTACTATTCTTTAGTAAACAAAGTAACATACTGTACAAATTTGTTGGGAATAGTACGTTTTTTTCCTCTATCTGTGTTGGGTGGGGTGCAATTGAACCCCATGGCAAATTTAATGCCTTTGATCAACAGCTAGTAGTAAAAAATCAAGAAAACATTCTGAAGCCTGTTCAAACATCAAAAACAGGGTAGAAATCCATTTTATTAAGCTATTACTACTCTTTTAAAGTAGCTGTGGGGTGCATTTGCACCCCAGATGGTAAACTAGGGTATGGTATAACATAGCTTGATTATTACGGATGATTTTCTTGAAGGTCGAAATATGAGAGATCTTTGTATGGAAGCAGAGCGTAGTTGTCACGTAGTGGGTCGTATATCAACCTGCCATCTGAAGCATGAAGTATGCCAAAAATTATCTCTACGTGAACTTGATTAAGAATTATAGAAAAGGGGATTCTGTAGGAAATACATTTTTAAATCAATTCAGGAAGTAACCCAGATCATTTCCATATGAATAAAGATTTTAAATACTTTTTGATTCCATTCAACTTATTCATCCGTTATATTAATATGTATAATACATTGCAGTAAGATTTTGTCAGGTTATTTTTCCTTTTTTTATTGTCACAGATTTCGAGGATGGCTCTTCAGCTTGAGGAGATTTTTCACTTGCATTTCTATTCTTCCGTTTTATTTGCGTTACTTTTTTGCAGTGGTGCTACACCGTCTACTTTGTGATATCGGTAAATAAGTTTTTTGTACATGTAGCCCTGACGCTCCAAAGACAATCCTTCTGATTTTAAAACCTCTAGCATTGGACTATCTATCGGCTTTAGGATAAGATAATTGTCTTGACCCCCTCCTGGGACATGGGCTCGTCAACATCTCTTGCATAGCTGTCTTGTTAACGTTTTGATAGCATATTTTTCGGATGGTAAAGTTGCTAGCATGCACTTCCCGTCCGAGTCGTCTTTTACTACAAGCTCGGAACGCTGTGGGTGGGAGTTCTAGTAGTACCCGCAGGTAGTTTTTATTGACGAGTCGTATCAATTGAAGAATTGAATTGAAGAATCGTATCAATTTTTGATTTCTGGCCTTTCGAATATGTTCTAGAATCGTGTTCGGTTTCCTTTCTCGTTCTCCATCGACAGGAAAATCTGCAGTAAACTACTTACCCTGACTACAGACTGTCGGACACGAACCCGAACTCGAATACTAACATGGTACAAGTGGACGGGTATTCTTCAGGTTTGCGTGAAGTATGTGTGTGTGTCTTTAACTATTAGGAGGTCACTTGTATTCTACCATGTTCGTGTTCGACAGTATGTGTTCACCCTTATGCAAACAACGTTAGTTTATTCATTTAATATTTACTTTTAGATTTAAAATTAAGTATCCCAGCTAACCATGTGTCATAGTGGAGGTATTACTGAGTTCATGATGAGTGCCGATGAAAGTCATCATAATGACTTTTATAGTTGCGGGACTAAAGTCACTTATGTATGTTCGACTTATTGTATAGGTATATAATGAATAGATATGTGACCCCTCAGTAAAGTGATACATGAGTATCATTGATGAATTTATGCAGGCGAAGCTGATCAAATATTTGATGAGAATCATTGACAAACTTATCAGGTAGGGTTTTTTAGCATAACATTAGTATTTCGGGCAGAATTTGAAGAGATAAACCACTCTGTACCTATAGTGCCATCACTCGGTCGTCAACTAATTCATTAGTGACTAGCAGAGTAAGTCAGCAATTACTTAATTGATATCTCCAATTTTAATTGAAGCACTTATTGAGGACGAGTAATTCAACAAAGGTTCAAAAACAAAATAGGTAAGCGCCCAAGTGTATGACTAGGAATATTTGTTCAAAATTTTGCTTCCTCCGCTACCCCTTCGCAATAAAAGTGAGTGATGATTAGCATTAATATCGAAAATATTTAATTTATTTTAAGAGAACATACTTCTTCGAATTTCGCAGAGATCATCGGCTGGTTTCATTATAGTCACATATATAGTATCATAGAAAACGAAACAAAGTCGAGTGAACAAATTCGAGAAGTTTTGAAACCAGGAGTACATCATACCTAAACTCCCGGCCGTTTAGGTTTTACTTTTATCTCTATAACAACCAATCCTAACTAAAATTAAAGATCACAAAAAAATATATAAAAAATGAAATAACCATTTTCTCCGTATCTAAAATAGTTTTCGAGATATTCTTACATGAAAAACACCCCCTGTCAATTGCTTGTTTGTTTCCATGGAATGAAATCGTCGTTTCTTATGTATTTCATTAAATGACGGGTAAAATACCTATACTAGCCCCACGAGGAAAATCATTGTCGATTGTCTTTATAACTGAGTAAGCTCAAGTTTGAGATAAGTCAGATGCTCGTGAAAATAATAAATATTTAAAAAAAAGAAAAAGCAACTTCTTAAAAAATTCACTTTACGAAATATTAACGTAAACATCACCTAAGAGCTCCTAAGGTATGTGTCCTACTGAAAAATCATCCAAAACTTTCGAAAGAGTATTAAATTTCCTAAAGTTTTATATATAAAGCCACTCCGTACGCGCAAGCTTTCCCGAAAGAGAAGGCTCTTCTTTTTTTTAAGAAATTGCTTTTTTCCGTTTTCTAAGTAACTGTTATATCTACGGGCATCTGATTTATCTCAAATTAAAAGTTAATTAATTACAGAAAAAAAAAGTAGATTCTTAATAATTACCTCGTGGGACTAGCATTTTACCCTTTATGAGATGAAATACATCACAAAATCGACGATTTCTCCACTTCGTGGGAACAAATGACAAATTGACACGAACTATTTTTTAACGAAGAATATCTGAAAAACTATCAAATATACAGAAAAGGTGGTTACACCATTCTTATGTATTTTTTGTCGTCTTCAGTTTGATCTCAGAAATTCACAAAAATCAGATGATCTAGTGTTTCCAAGACAAAACCACACATTCAAATCGGTCGTCATCTACCCGTTAATTGCATATATGTTTAAAATACGCACGAGTAGAGACTATGCCGTCCTGAATGGCGACCATTGACTCTTCGGTTTCGGCAAAGAGGTAACGTCACGCAGCCACCTGTTTGACAGCTGAATATCGACAAATGGTTGCCCAAGACAACTAACGTGTTTGCCATGCATTGCTTTTGCCTTCCATTTGTCGATCTTCTCTTGGTCTAATTTCACCAAACCCAAAGAATCAAATGATTGATCCTTCAAGTTGAGTGGAGTCAAACCATTATCTGCCTTGCAGACAGCATCATGTTGCTTTGCCTTTGAAATAAGTGCGAAACGGGTTGACCTGTTGGTGTAAATTAGCAATGTCAACCAAACCTCTATCTTCACTTTCACGAGGTAGGCACATTCGCTCCACTGACTATTTTGGATGTATCATTCGAAATTTGGACATCAAACAACGTACCCCACGTTCAACATCCGCGAACTATGTGACAGACCACTGAACTATTCCGAATGAATATGTCAGTGAAGGAATTCCATAGAAGTTGATCGCATTTATTTTGGTCCTTCCCGAAAAATTGGATTTTAACACTAATCTCAACCTGCGCCAGAATTCAATCAGCAGTCCTTCTCTGAACTCATAAATACTGGTGTGCTCACCTTGCAGAATTCCTAAGTATTCGTAAAAGTCTGCTTTCGACATTGCACCTATGTAGGCATGGTGTAGGTGTAGCCGCGGCGCGATGCGTGAACGCCTATGCCAGTGGCACGGATTCGACCTTTGTCCAACTCGAAATCCATCCGAACGTCACAACTAAAATTTTCAGTGACCCGCAGCAGACTTTTGAGAAATGCATCGCTTCCCGAGTATAATTTGATGTCATCTAAGTACATCAAGTGAGTCAGTTCGAACTTGGAAAATATTCCAAGCAGACCATGCTTGATCGAACAGCCGCACTGTTTAGATAAATTTAAAAGTGGCACCATGCAGAACCAGAGAGGACTCCAACTGGAAAATGCCTTCGGTCGATGGCATCGACAATGATGTGTGCCATCTCTCCATCACTGTTGTCAAGAGATTAATCAGTGCAGGATCTATGCGGTACATGTGGAGGACTTCGATTAGCCAGCTATGAGGGATGCTGTCGTACGCTTCGGCGTAATTGTAATTGCACTGTAGCAGCAATAGAGATTCCTGTGCCTGCGCGTAGCTTGTCCTACCACAACGGAGTCGATCGTAAGTTGCTCTTTGCACCCCCTAGATTCGACTCGGAAGCCCTTTTACTTCTCAGCAAGGATGCTCTTCTGCTTGTAGATCCTGCCAGTAACAATGACTGTGATGTACTTATACAGTATCGGCAAGTATGTTATAGGCCTTGTTCCAGCAAGGCTTACCAATGTTTCCCGTTTGGGACATCGGACTCAGTGACCTCAGCGAAAGTCATACCAGGCGAGCTGACATGGCGGGTGGCTTAGGCAGTGATCCACTCAGTATGTTGGATGTGAAGTACCCATATGATATGCCAACAGCACCGGCTGCTGAGGAGCTAGAGGTTTTTTTTCGAGTATCTTGAGGAAGTCCTGGTGAGAGAAAGAAGGAGGCTCCGAGTGAGTGGCTATCATTTGTATAGGGGTTAATCTGGTTGGCTATTGAGATTTGAGTAGATCTAAAAAGCTGATTTTATTTTCGTTATTCCAAGAAGAAGTGCTACGTCTAACAGATCTTAAATGCTTTATTTTGTTAATAAGCTCCAGAAATCCTTAGAGTTGTCAGAATTGCCGACTTCATTTATTTTCGTTTTCCATTGTCTTTTTTGACCTCTTTAATATTTCCCTGCCATGGTTCGTTTGCTGCTTGAAAGCTTACAAAATTCATCATACTGAGATTTGGAAGGAAGTTTCTGTATGCATTGGATTTATTAACGAAATAATTTTTCAGTGAATTATCCCACAAACCTTTGGGTGTTCTTGAGTTGTTGCTAATTAGAAAGATGCTTTTTTTATTTCACATCTGATTTTGACAGAAATGTCTTGACCGGGCGCGTTAACTGTCAGCTTGGATAGCGATTGTTGCAGTAAATGTCTGGCTACAAATCTTCCACTTTTGGTTTTAACTTGCAAACTTTCATATTGGATTAAGGCATGATGATACGATTACTCAGAATTTTCCAGCTAAATTTAAACTGCTATCATTGGCAAAAGTTAGATCCGGAATGGGGTGGTTGTGCAATAAATTGCCTAAAGATTGGTAAAAAGTTGGCTCTCCGTTGTTTAAATTGACGAAGTCTGACTGCTTCCTATCTTTCGGACTTGATAGTGTATCACCCCATGACATATGCCTGGCATTGAAGTCGGTTGCCAGATTTGATTTGTTTTGCAGGAATGACGATATGTACTTTGTTCATTTCTGCAACGAAAACATTTGTTACAGCGCACAGTGGGACGGAGTCCCAAATCTAGGGCCAAAAGTCGAAAAATGAAGTTTCGTTTATGGGGTTCGAAGGGTTTGGGTTAGGTAGAGTAATAGTCCGAGGGTCGAAATGCAGATCGGGGTGGGTATGATCCCTTAAACCTGCTATGGTATTCCAGTTCAAAAGTGACCGTTGCTCGAGCCAGACGCGTCGCGCTCCGAGCGAGTTTAACAGTGTCGTGTTGAAAATGACGCCAAGCCTACAAAAATAGCGTTATCAAAAATCTAAAAAATGAATTCGAAAGGGAAAAGTAAGTACAATATTGTCATGATATCTAAAATTTTTAATAATTATGTATGTGATATCAACAAAGGAATGATTCGTCTGAAAATAAACGTAAAATTGCAACGGAAAATTGTAAAAACATGGAGAAAAGTTAAGTTGCACCCCATTTTTCCGCGGCCGGACTTGTTGTAGGTTGTAGATTAATCTATTGTTTAATGAAAACAACAATAAAATTGTGTGATTTTAAGCGCCACCGATAATGGTGCAAGTTTTTGTAATTAAAAGTGCAAAGTGTAAATATTCAGCATATTGGATTCGCCATTTTGTTTTTTCAAATTTTAACTTCAGATTCATAATCAGCGACCCCAAAGACGAATTGAATTCGTTTTCGATATTTGGCCAGAGATTTGGGATTCCGCCCCACTGTGCATCTCCATCATCCTATCCTTATTATAATGAAGGGGGTAAAACATGAAATGCTCAGTTTTGGTTTCGCCATTTTGAAAATCAGATATTGGATTCGTAATCAGCGGCCTTGAAAACCCCCCAGTAAGAGTTTTTGAGCGTTTAAATTTAGTTTTACTATTTATGGCCACGTTTTTGGGACTCTGCCCCACTGTGCAGCGTGTGGTTTGAAGTATACTGAAGCTGTTGTAATGTTTAGGTTCAAATTAGTCGTCTCTATCATGAATATGTCTGAAACTGCTTCAAAGGAAAATATTTTGGCTTTAATTGTGTTTTTGAAATAGGTCGCTGTTCCTCCATTTCTGACTTGCCCTCCTTTGTGTATGTGACAGTTGTAGTTCATTCCGTCAATTTCTTCTTCATTAAGAAAATGTTCTGATTGGCTCTTGGGTTGACTTTGTATATTAAACCGCATTATTTTTACAATTACTTATTTTATTGGAATGACTGCAGGCATATGCATGCTGGCAACTGCATTCTCTCTATCTTATGCCAACGAAACGTCAACTGGGAACCACTGACGCGCTATGCCTCATAAGAGTTGAGGGCAATTGACTGAGTGCCTAAAAAGTGGACTGCTTCTTTTAATTTGAAAAATTCTAACAAAAGTTGTGTGGAGTATAATAAATTTGTGCAGTATTTTTTGATACTCACTAACAAGGGGTTTCTCAGGAAAGGCTAACTTATCATGTTGGCATTGATATTGTTCGATTTGAAGGAATTTGTTCACTTGTGCGCCCTGAATTCTTTTAGTCACTGTGCTATACTTAGCCCTGGAGGTTAGAAAGGTATTAACATCTCCAATAGGGTTTTATTTTTAGTTTGATCCCTGTTGGGGAGGTGAGGGTAAATAATATCATATTCTTCGGAATTGTTAATAACCTCATAGTAATTATTGGAATAGTTCGGATCTACTTCATTTATGGGGATATTAAAAACAGGACTTATTTGATTCTTCTTTAAATATTTAACCCATTCTGGACAGTTCCTATCATTAGCTGAGTCGTCGTTTCCGTGGCATAAAATGAAGTTGAGAACTGTACATTCAACTCGGCAGTTATAATTTCCGCATTTCAGGCATCTCTTGCCGCTGGGTTTGGCTACATTGCCTAGGCCCAGGGATATAGTAGTTTACTTTGAGAAACATGTGGAAGATTTCTATTTCTTCAGGCATTTTAGCACCTTTAAGGGTGTACTTGATAGTGTTAGAGGGTAGAAACTTTCCTGGATTTGTTGGATCTCTTCTATTCAAGTGTTGTACGTATTCTATGTTAATTAAAGAGACAGATTCCTTTAATAGTTCTTCCTTCGAGAGCTCAGTGGAAATATCCTTGACTATTCCCTAGCGGTAAATAACATTAGATGAGATAAAAGCTTTAAATCCTGCCTTCCTTACTTCGTTATTCAGAACAAAATTATGCGCTTTCTGAACAGCATCTAGGGTGACTTTGAATCTTTTGAAACCAACTTTCTTTATGTTGGTGATTCCTTTCAGATTTAAATGTTTGATTTCTACAAACAAATTTTAACCTGTCCACAGTTTTTTGCGAGGCACCGTCTGGCGAGATTTTGTCTACCATGGCCAGAAAGTTTCTTTGTTAGTGGATTAAATCGTACATATTCGTTCGTTTTTCACTATTGAATCCTGTAGTGTTTGCTTGGTGCACTTGGGATCTGGCGTACCCAGCCGCCATTTTACCCACGGGTTTAATCATGCCAGTATAATCGAAAGTTTCTAACACATGTATTGAATCGGATTTAATAACCCTTTTTGGTGTTGCAAAACATCCATAGTGGGCCTTTTAAAGGTTTTCCTGCTCCTTAAGATGGTGAGATCATTTTCTTCCTCGATGGAAATTATGCTACTTGATGAGCCTGAGTGGGGCTCACCAAGCGAACTTCGATTTAAATTCTCTTCACTCATTTTTCTATTTTAACCAAAAAGCCAGATGGCTGAAAAACATAATTAGAAGGTTAAATAGGGACTCACTGAATTTAAACTGAATATTAGGCAACAGGTTGAACACAGTGGTACCGGTAAAAATTTTACTAACCGTGACCAATTGGGTATTATGTACTATGTTAAAATTAATCGTATTTTCAGAACAAAGAGCTCCGATCACCGTTCTAAAATAAAAATAAAAAAAGCCGCTATTTTTTTCAAAAACCGCAAGTTGAAGTCGCGCTTAAAAAAAGTTGAGCACTGTTTCAACACAACTTACTTGGTGTGGCAATGCTCCAATATAAAGGATGAACAACAATACAACACAGTCTGGCGATCAAAATCCCTATTTTTCCCGGTCGAATTCAAAATTTCCCCGGTTGATATATGGATTTGACTTGGAAATTTTGGATTCGGCCGCGAAAACCTTGAATTTTAGGCGAAAATGTGTGTCCACCTCGAGATGTTCTCATGACTTTTTTGAGATGTGTTACCGCAGCATAGCTGTTCGCGTAGATTGTAATGATCACTGCACTGGCAAGATTGTAGCTTCCGTAATCGCCATAACGCCTGCTTGGAAAACATTGTTGTGGTCGGGGATTTGGAACCTGTCGGACTCGACGTCAGTTTCAACCCAGCCGCTTGACTTATATTTACTTCTAACTAGCTGTGTAAATATGTACAGAGTTAGGAAACCCTCTGATTCCAGTTAGGCAGCTTGTTCCACGCTATATTTAAAGTATGGGGCGACCGGTAGCTCAGTTCGTAGGACTTACCATATGTCTGACTACCGGCGTTTCGGGTTCGAATATCCCCACGACGACGTTCGTGACCATGGGTGTTTGTATTGTCTTCCCCTATGGTGCGGGGCGCAATAATAAGCCACAGCACCTCCCGACTTGTCGCAGGTAGGCAGCTAAATGTGCGAGCAAGAGATGCATGCTGTCAACTGCATTCTCCGAAACTAGTGGGCCATATGGAACTGTTAACGCGCTATGTCCCACACGGGATTAGGAGAATGGCGTATTACATATCGTGAAGTCAGTGATCAGTTTTAGGTCTCGGAGCCTTTTGTTACAGCTTTCCTTAGACGCTCTATCCTAACTAACTCCGCGGTCAAGTGAAGTTTCAGGAACTCTCTAATATCCAGGGCCGGTCAAAGTCTATGTTAAGGTGCAGACAAGGAAATTTTGGCGATCGAATAAATCCCGAAATATTTGTAATTAAATGGAATATGAGTATATTAAATTCAGATCTAAACTTTCCCCTTGGCGCCCTTTCAGATTCGGCGCCCTAGACGGTGGTCTGCTTGGCCTTAGCTCATCTATTGTGCACTTTATACCCACTGGAATAACACCGTCGTGGGGCTCAGCAGATTCAAAGTAAAGATTCAAGACTCCCAACAATTTATAAAATCTTTTCCTTAGAATAAAAACCATCTAAATAACTAGCCTTTAGGTGATCAGAGCAGCCGGCCTTCTTTATTATCGATCTCCTTTACTAAACGTACTAAATAGAAAGGGACAGTGAGATCATGATTTCGCGAAATTTTCTTGCTGATACCAGTCTTTACCATCTCTTTAGCCTTGCTTGGAATAATGTACGTGGAGTCGTTCTGTAGTAATGTCGTCGTACAGAGCAATTTTTGCTATCTACTAACAAAATCTAGACTTGGAAATGAGAAACCGTATACATAATGTATTACTATTAAAATTAGGAAACAAATAATTCTAACATTCGATATGCCAAAAATTTGCAAGCATTTAAACAAAAAATTTAAAAAGCTTTAAAATGTTTAATCGTACGTACCTACTTTCTTCATTCGGGGACATTGTCACGGAAAAGGTGAACGTTTTTGGAAGGGTCGGGCATGTTTTCGTCTATGCTAATAATTAACGTCTATGTTTAATATTTGTTTATCTACATTGCTGCATGAAAAATCTAGCATATATGTATGACTCGTCATACTAATTAAAAATAGTCCCCAAATCATGGTGGCATCACTGCCGTAATTCCTCGTTTAAGTTGCTTCATATGCCAAAAAAAAAATCCTTTTAATGTGTCGACTGTGTGCTTATTATCGTGATGTGTGTGTGTAAGTGTAACCACTTTAATTTTTCGAGTGAGTTTAAATTACAGAGGTATTTGCAATGTGGCAGTCGTACTCGTAGTAGTTTGCATACTAAAGGACAGATCTAAAGGGGAAAAGGGACAGTTTTTTCTTTTCATGTGGTATAGGCATATGGGATGTCATATCAAAGGCCACAATGAGCGGTTTGAGTTTCTGGTATTTTTTTTCCATTTTGGTCAACCCTAGCGGAGTGAGCAGCAAAAAAATTTAGATTTTTTGTTAGAGCAACGTATTGATAGCGAATGCTTTTTAATTTGTGTGTTCTAGCTAGCGTGGTTTTCCAGATATTGTGTTTATAGTAATGCAAGATAGCCAATTTAAAAACAAATGTTAATGTCTGTAGCAGCTAAAGGATTAAGAATTCCAAAAAGTGTTCTTTAATATTTTTGTGCTATAAATTACATGGCGAATAACGTGGTAATGCGTTTATGCGCTGGTTTCTGGACACCCTGAATACAGCACGAAGACGAAGGAAGGGTCTGTGCAAAGTTTCAGCTCGATAGCTTTAAAACTGGGAAGATAATTTGCATAAAAACAGACGGACATGAATAAATCAAATTCAAATGACTGATGCCCTGCACCGCGAAAGTGACAATGCGGGGCTTAAAATCAAGAGTAAGTACTTGAGCTTGGATTCAGGAAGAAAGTGTGAAATTCGTGTTTCGGGGTAGATGGAGGAAAAAGTGGACAATTTTTTCTATCTCGGAAGCGTAGTTACAGCTGATGGTAGAGTGGATGCGGATGTACTGTCTCGTATCAATAAGGCTCGGGCAGCTTTTTTCAGTTTGACTCCTTTCTGGCAAAGCAACATCTCCAGACGTACTAAGCTCAGGATTTTCCAAACCAATGTAAAATCTATGCTTCTTTATGGCTGTTCAACTTGGAAGGTGGCCGACGCGAAAACAACTAAATTGTAAACTTTCGTGAACCAGTGTCTACGGCGCATCCTATACATACGCTGGCCGGAGATCATTTCTAACGTCGACTTCCTCTTCATTGCTGGCCACGACTGACAGGCTAGACACCTCCATAAAAAGACGAAAGTGGCAAGGGATAGGTCACACACTTCGAAAAGGGCCGGAAAACATTGCTAAAGATGCCCTCGATTGGAACCCACAGGGAACCGATTCAAGTCGCCGCATTGGACGACCTAGAAACACCTGGAGGGGATCAGTTGAGGTCGAGAGTAAGTCGATAGGCAAATCGTGGAGTCAGTTGAAATCGATGGCGGCGAGCAGGACGAGGTGGTTAATGCCCCACAAGGGGTTAACAGGATCCAGAGATAGAGAGATGGCTAAATCAGCCTATCTCATGATGCTGATACCAATAATTATTCTTTACTAGATGTGAAAGTTCGTTTCACGAACAACTTGACACTACGTTGTCTAGAGTTTAAGTAATAAATTCAGGAGGAGAAAAATTACAAACACACGCACACCGGAATCCTATCCTACTGATCCTACTAATATTATAAAATTTATCCAATATATTTATAAATTATAGCCTATGCGTTATTCTGATGTATAAGTCATAATACTGTTCAGTAGTTTTTGCGAGAAAGAGTAACAAACATTCTCACAAATTTCATATTTATAATATTACTTAGTAGGATATATTATACTTTACTTACTTTATGTATATTCGTAGATACTCCGTTCCATTTAATCAGTTTTGATAGAAAACAATTTTCCTAAAAAAGTAAACTAATATGAAGCGCTTAGCCATCAGTTGGTACCTTAGTTAGATATTCTTAATGTTTAATACATGAGGACACATTCTATTTTTATCCTTCTACTCTATAAAAAAATATAAACAGACAAAACTTAAGCTGAGTCATAATATTGATACTGAATGAAAATATTCTGTAATTATGAAGTGTCATGCTTTGAAATGGGCGATATTAAAGTTTCCTATTGTATAACTGCCACTATATGAATTGCTTAGGTCAAGTGACAATGGGCGAATTATGTAACAAGAAGTCATCATGTTTCTATTTTTGGCCCGTCTCATATATTCATATAATGGACGAGCATATAGTCCGATGCATGCTGTGCGTCAGTGCATTAGTCCGGGCACTTCCCGTGGTCCGATCTTAACCGAATTCGGTCTCTATGTGTTCCTTTTGTGACCCTGATCACGGTTCGGTGGCAGCAATTTCGGTCATCGACTGAGCTAACGTTAAATTCTGTTGCGTTCAAAGCGAGTTACTCGTCTAAGTCTTTTCAAAGATCGCTCCTCCATGCATTTCCCGTGGTCAGATTTGAACAAAATTTGATATGTACTGTCCTTGGGTTATTGCAAGGACCACATGGTGATATTTTCGTCTTGCCCCAGATATGCGTCAGGAAAAAGAACTCTGTTAATCATGAAATCAAACAGGAACCAAAGTTGGTAGTGTATAACCTTATTCGAGATGATGACACTAATGTACTTGAGTACTATTGACAGAATTTTGAATCCTTTAGCAAGGATGATGCAATGATGCCATTTTAAGTCCTTTGGTGATGAAAAAAAAAAATTAGCAATGAAGTGATATCTAGAAAAGATGGGTATCATATGACTGGAGGTATTACTCGATTTCCCAAACCCTTGTGTGGCATAGCGCCTGAACTGTTCTATGTGGCCCAGTTGAATTTTCGTTGGTCTAAACTAGTTTCGGATAATAAAGTTGCCAGCATGCACCTCCTGCACATCCATTTCCACGAACGTCGTCGTGGACGGGATTCGAACCCGAAACGCCGGTAGTCAAACATGAGACTGATGCCTCAACACACTGCGCTACCGGCCGCCCCTACTGTCCAAGTCATTTTGAGTTCTTTGAAGAAAAGAAATGATATTCTTGGCATTGGCAATGATATTTGACGGGGGTATTGAGGCGAATGCACTAGAACACCTTTGAAGTCATTTTGAGTCCTTTGGTAAGAAAAAGGACAATCTTGGCAATGAAGTGATCTATAAGCAAAATGCGTAATCATATGACTGGGAATCATCAGGCGTATCATTGAATTTCCGATGAAAAATCAATTTTGAAAGTTTGAACACTTGTATCTTTGAAGTAACGGTGAATTTCGAAACCGTGAAATTTAGTATGTTTTATGTGAAATTTTAAGAAGTTCCAGAAAGTGAGGTCAAATCTTGGATTAAATGATTGGGACTGTAGAAAATTTTGATTTTGTTCGGAAAGTCAAGCTTTTTGACTCAATTTACAGAAAGTCAAGCTTTCTGACTCTATTTACAGAAAATGCTGTAGATCTGTAATAGAAAAAAATCATTGTAAAATATACTGACATAGGAGACTTATGTATTGAGACAATAAATTTTGTTACGATTTAAGAAGACGGCGGAACCGGAGGACTCTATTTAAGGTTAGATTGGGGTGGCATTAGGGAAGAGCACTATGTTAGGGGGCACTGGCACTGGTGGGGAATGAATTTGAGTATATGCATACTTACTTATTTACAACTCCGTGGAATCGACGCGCCCGCCGTTTTTATCGAGCCACATCAGAATCGATCGAACGCCAATGGATCAAAGTTTACGACCTAAAACGACAAAGATTACCTAACAAAGGACCATATCCTTTTAGCAGATAATACTTATCTGATCCATCGTGACGATGCTGGAGAGAGACCACTTTAACCGAAATACACATCGCGAACATTTCTTTTGTTTATGTTGTTTGGAATAAGTGAACTTGACAGTTGTCAGCTGTCAAGATCAATGGAGACCATATGTTCACAAGAATGGTGCAAACAGGGATATTCACAATGGCGATGTGGCGAATTCAAGTTCAAGGTCATGAGTGGTAATGTCAATGAACTATGTTACATGCTTGTATGCGAAACTATCAACCGCAAATGAAATTAGCGGCATATAACCGTTCGACCGAAATTTAATAAAAGGACGATGCAGTTAACGGAATACCCTCTTTTGCATTTGGTAATTCGACGAACAAGGCGTCTAAGATAGCGACAGCGAGGATTTAAACCATTTCTTAAGGAGTTTGGCCCAAGATCAGCTAGAGGGCTAAGTGCGAGTAGCGAGACGGTGACGGCGACACCGACAACCATAACGAAACGGCTGGAGTTGAGAAATTGGCGACAACAGAGGAGTAATTGTCGACTAAGTTTGTTTAGGGAGAACAGGTAGAGAATTTGAGCCGCCTTGCCAAGGTTAGAGTAGCTATTAAGGTTAGTACTAAGTACCTAGTCATAAGCATATAATTTTCCTAGTTTTGTTTCCGTGATCACGAGTTTAGAGTTTACATTATAAGTGCCGCGAGTTTGTTCGAGTTAACTAGAATATACGTGTTAGCAAGATTATCCAATTGTTTTGCAATTGTACAGAGTGCTCCGGTGGTGCAACTATTCTAGGTGGCTGAACCGCGTATCGCGAATTCACGCTTGTCGTGGTATCTCCGGGTTCTGTTTACATAGGCTGGAAATTTCAAGCGTGTGGCGCCCCACGGCCCGCTCCGCGGTAAGCCGGCACCAGCCAAACACCCGCCTAGGTGGAATCGAGTGTAATAATTTATATAAAAACAATTTTAATTGGAATGGGTTTTCAGTCATTTTTTAAGTAATTCTTTTTCTAACATAAGGTGGTTCATTTTCACTGTGACTTCAGGCTGTATAAATGACACGAATAAAATTAAATGGTGCCAATCGATTCCTCGAGCCATGAAACGTTAAGAAAACAAACTCCGAGGATGAAACGCGTTATCGAGAGAGGGTCAAATGACTGACTTTTTTTTCAAAAATCAATTAAAAAACGAATTAATTTATTATAGAAAAAAAAATAACACAAATATAAATATAGAACTGTTTTGTGGTCGCTTAAGTTGTCGAATCAATAAAAAGTTTTATCGCGGTTGACGAGATGCGTCACGTTAAATTTTGTGGTGAATTGCCGGCCATAAACTGCCGAATACGAAAATGGCGCAGGTGGACAATTTGTCAGCATACCAAGCGAACCACAACCGCAACCCCCACCGGCAAGTCACTTTAGCGAGCAGAACCTTCGGTAGTATACTCACTAACGACTCGCCGGTAATGACTCTGTCGTCCAAAATTTACATTCGCGACAAATTTTATTTTTCGGATAACTTGCGAGTCACTTTAGCGAATATATAAGAAACTTATTTATTCGCTGAAGCGAAGGTTTTTCGGCTTGCCGGTTACCCAGGAAATATTTTCGTCGCGAATGTTAATTTCCCACTAATTACCGGCGAGTTCGTTGGTGAAGGCTTAAGCGAAGAATTTGCTCTTCAAATTGACTCTGGCGGTTCGCTTGGCATGCTCGGAGACCTTCGGCATTCTCTGTATATGTATGTACTAAATTGAAAAAAAAAATAAAGTTTTGATTTTAAGTTCACCTTCATTTTATTCCGTAATTTACTAGATCGCAATTTTTCAACTTAACCCATTTCACTTTGGACGGCTATGGATATTCTGAGCACTTCACTTTCAAAACTACAAGTATTCATACTACAAGCGCAAAACCAGAACTTTCCCCGCTTTAAGCGAATGAAATATTCACTTGTGACCAGTTTTATTTGAATCATCTAAGAAACTCTCGTATACCTTCGGCCTTAGCGGGTGTTTAGCGAAGAACATTGATTTAGAAAGAATACAAAACAATAATTATAATATAAACCTTCGCTTAAGTGACTCTTGAGCGAGTCGCATATCCTCGCTAAAGTTAAGACCCTATAGTATGTTGTTGTTCGATTTCCTTCACTATATGTATGTGACCAGTAGCGCAGTGTGTTGAGGCATCAGTCTCATGCTTGACTACCGGCGTTTCGGGTTCGAATCCCGTCCACGACGACGTTCGTGGCCATGGATGTGCAGGAGGTGTATGCTGGCAACTCATCATCATCATCATCGTGGCGCGACAGCCCGACGTCGGGCCTTGGCCGCCTGGATCATTGTCCTCCAATTATCTCGGTCACGTGACCGCGTCCTCCAATCTACTGAGCTCTCCCAACGAGATCTCGGTCGTCCTCGCAGTCTCGCTCCGTCGACTCGTTCTGCATTCATTACTCTCTTAGGCATGCGATCATCGTCCATTCTTTGTACATGCCCTGCCCATTGAAGTCGTTGTAGTTTGACGATTTTCGAGACTTGCAGCTCATCGTACATTTCATCCAACTCATGGTTGTACCGGATGCGCCATCCATCTCGATCGCAAACAGCCCCGAAAATTCGCCGTAGAACCTTACGTTCGAAAGTGTCTAGCATGTTTTCGGAGGCTTGAGTTAGGGTCCATGCTTCGCAGCCATAGCATAGCCCTGGTCGTATAATGGTTTTGTACACGCGGAGCTTCGTGTTTCTGTGCACATGTTTCGATTTCATTATGGAGAGAACCGAGAAAAAAGTCTTATTAGCTAACTGTATCCGTCGCTTGATTTCGTCAGTTTCGTTGGCGTCCCTTGACAAGTTGCAACCCAGGTAAATGAAGTTGTTCACGAACTCGATGTTGAGGTCCCCCACGTTGATGCTCGGTTGTGCAGGTGTCCTTGTCACCGATTGCATCATTATTTTAGTTTTACCCTCGTTAATACGTAATCCAACTTCCTTTGCAGCGGTATCGAGCGTATGCAGAAGTTCTTCTGCGTCAGCCAATCTTCGGGACATGATGTTGATGTCGTCGGCGTACGCTGCTAATTGTGTCGACTTGATGAGCAGCGTCCTGCTGTTGTCCATATTCATGGCCCGAATAACGTATTCCAGTGCTAGGTTGAAGAGCGTCGGTGCCAGTCCATCGCCCTGTTTCAAACCAGTGCGTGTTTCAAATAGATCAGTAAGTCTATTCTGGATCCTGACTTGTGAGACGGAGTTGGTCATCGTCATCTTTGTCAGTCGCACTAATTTTGCTGGTATACCAAATTGCAGCATGATGTTGTACAGTACTCCACGATCGATACTGTCGTATGCCTGCTTGAAGTCGACAAAGATTTGGTATACGTTTAGGTTGTATTCCCAGCACCTCTGGAGTATCAGTTTGACTGAGAAGAGCTGATCGGTTGTGGAGCGACCAGGTCTGAAACCGCTTTGATATTCGCCAATGACTCGTTCTGCGTACGGTTTTATTCTATTTTCCAGAATTTTCGTCAAAATTTTATAGGACGCACAAACTAATGAGATGCCCCTGTAATTCTCACACCGCAATTTATCTCCCTTTTTATGAATTGGACAGATGATGCTTCTGCGCCAATCGTCTGGGATCTCCTCGTTCTCCCATACTCGCTGGAGTAATTGATGTATAGCATCAGCTTGACTCGTTCCACCGAATCTTAGCAGTTCAGCTGGGATCTCGTCAGCGCCCGGTGCTTTATTTTGTTTTAGTGACCGCAAAGCGAGATCAACTTCCTCTACTGTCGGGGGTTGAATGGGTGGGCCTAGATCAACAATATCATCGAGAGCTTCCTGTGTGGGGATGTTAGATGGTCGGTTTAGAAGCTCTTCAAAATAAGAGGCCCATCGTTTGTTAATACCATCGGTGTCGCTGATGATGTTTCCATCCTTGTCCTTACAAAGGCTAGTCCTGGGTTGGTAGCCGCTCTTAATTGTATTTACTAGTTTGTACGCTTGTCTGGTGTTCCTATTAGCTAAGTGTTCGTTTATGTTCAGCAACTGCTCGTCAAAGTATTTACGTTTCTTACGTCTAATTATTCTATTCGATATTCGCCGTAGCTCGTCATATTTTTCTCTTCTGGCTCTGGTTCCTCGTTGAATCCATTGTCTGTAGGCCTCGTTTTTCGCGTCAAGTGAATTTTTGCATTCTTTGTCGAACCAGTCATTTCGCGCTCGCCGGGCTTTATATCCCACGACCTTCTCTGCGACATCCTTGATGGTACCCTTGAGTTCTTCCCAGAACCCATGGACGCCTGTGTTGCTGATGTTGTGTAGCATAGGTGATAGTTTTTCCTCAAGGGCGGTAGTATACGCCACCGCTGTAGCATCACTCAAGAGCTTATCAACCGCAAAGATTTTGGGAGGGCTGATTCTTGACTGGTGCACTGAGGAGATTCTACATCTGTAGGTCGTCTTCACCAAGTGATGATCTGAGTCGCAGTTTGCTCCTCGATAGGAGCGGACATCCATGACACTAGACGCCCATCTCCTGCAAATGAGGACGTGGTCAATTTGGTTGACGGTAAGTGCGTCTGGAGACTTCCAGGTCTGCATGAGAATGCGTCGATGCGGGAAACACGTAGAGCTTACGACTAGATTCCTGCTGCAGGCGAAGTCGATAAGTCGCTGGCCGTTATCGTTACATTCTTCATGGAGGCTGTGGCCTCCAGAGGTCCCCCGATGCCAACTTTCATTCCCGACTTTCGCGTTAAAGTCTCCCAGCAGCAATTTGACGTCGTTTGTTGGAAGTGAGTCGAAGAGAGTTTCAAGGCGGGCGTAGAACTCGTCTTTTAATGCGTCTTTTTTAACTTCAGTGGGGGCATGCACATTGATGAGCCAGAGATTGAAGAATCGAGTCTTGATGCGAATCGCACACAGCCGTTCATTTATGGGTTTGAAGTCAGTAATATGCGGTTTGAGGTGATTGTTCACTATAAATGCTACTCCAAACTCCTTGCGGCCCGATGGTTTGCCACTTGTAAAAATTGTGTGCGATTTCTTGTCATTAATCTCGCTGCCGAGCCAATTTGTTTCCTGGACTGCAGTTATGCTCAGTTTGTACTTTTCGACCTGTTGAAGGAGGGTCTTCTCGGCCCCCGATTTGTTCAGGGAGCGTACATTCCAGGATCCGAAAGAATAATTATTTATTCGTTTGCGTGGTCGTCGTTGTTGATCCGTCCAATCCGAGGCTTTTGTTCCAGGTTTCTTGACATGGAGTGGTTTTTACAAGGACGAGTTGTCAGTACGTCGCTTAACCCCATTCAGGGGATGGCCTCGGAGATAGCTGCTTCAGATGGTTTAATAAACGTGCTGGAGCCCACACAACTATGTAGCAGGTCCAACTACGCAAGTCATTCCATCCTACTAGACCTGAGACGCTTAGGTGTTTGTCAGCCATTCAGGCTACAGCTATCTGCCTTTTCCAAACTGTCTTATCGCTAAGACATTGGCCGTCAGCGAATTGATACACTGCCGTTACCAGGGGGCGCCCACGCGGAGGACTATGGAAAAGGTCTTTGCTGGCAACTGCATTCTCCGAAACCAGATTATGCCAACGAAACGTCAACTGGGCCACATGGAACAGTTGACGCGCTATGCCCCACAAGGGGTTAGGGCAATTGAGTAGTAGTAGTACTCCTCCGATTTTTGAACACCCCATGAATGCATTTCTAATTAGCGATCGATCTTTCCCCAATTTAATATGGTAATTGGAATTTCCACCAACCAATATTTAATTAGCAGCCGACTAAAGCACAATACTCCTTTAAATTCAATTACATTTCTTTATCAGTTCCTATTTTTACCGAATGGTGGAAAATCGTGATAGTGTTTTCCTGTTCAACGCTCCTCTATTGTATAAAATGGTGAAGCACTATTAGTTCCTGATGCATTCACCGGTTAAATGTTTGCTCGAAGTCGTATTCGCTTGAACATCGTTTCCCTAGGTAAATGTGAATGTTATTCTTTGAGAGGATACACTCTATGTACTCTTACATGTATTTTTGGACTGTGCATGTAGCAAGCTTTACCCGGAAGACTACACATCCTTCAATACACTGGAAATTTTGCCGTGACTGCGCGAATTGATCCTTCCTTTCGTATGAATTTATTCCAATAGCAGAATTTCACTACCATACAATTTAGTATGGAGTACAATACTCAAATCTACCACAACCTGTACTAAATATACATATGAACACGAAAAAACGCACCTAGTATTGTACTATGATTCATGTTAGTTTAGCTGTGCCAAGCCAATTAGTATACAGTCGACTCTCGATAATTCGAATCCCAAGGGACCACAAAATAATTTCGAATTATTGTGAGTTTGATTATTTATAGATACCACTATATTCAAATTGTTTGTTGATCACCGTTTGACACAAACTGAAATCAAACATCAAAAGAAAGTAGCATTCCATTCGCGTAACCGGTTTACAGGATGATAGTAGTAAGGTGAGTATGGTCAGTATTAATTTTTATTAAATCAATTGCTGTGTTTTATTTAACAGTCCAAATCAGAGCAGAACAACTGGTTCGAAAACAAAAACGAAATAGAACATATTAGAGTAGCGAAGAGGCAAATGGAGTGTGTCTTGGTTTAATTAGCATTCAAACGTCAACCCAAATTTGAAGAGAAACTTAAATCCTTCGTACAGACACAATCTCACAAATCAGCTTTAGGTAGCAAAATCATTTTGTGAGTTTACTATTGCATATAATTAAACAAAATCAACATTTTATTGTCAGGAAATGAATTCTATATATGTGGTTCCCAAACTGTAAGAGAACTGCATTGCCCACAGCGAATTCGAGTATTTTAACCTTGCAAATTCGCCTTCAGAACAAAAATCCTGTACCAGCTGCTCATCGAGAGTTATCGAGAACAATGTTGTTAATGTAATGATAGTGGTTATTTTAAAGATATCTTGGACTCATCAGAAATTATGTAGGTATGTCCCCCTACTACACCCACAAATATCATTGAAGATTGAACATACATGTTCAGCGAATACAAGATAAACTTCGTAATTCATTATGATACAACGAATTGACATATTACATTTAATTATTGTTGTGTAATTAATCAGATTTTATCATGACGTTGCTGCATAATTGCTAATTGATTTCGATTTAATGATTTCATCGTTTGCATAGTTTATTTAATCAAATGTACAGATATTGAATGTCTATCTGGCTATAATCAAAGCTTATACACCGAACGAGGACAAAGATGAAAAAATTGAAGATGACTTCCACAAAAATCTGAGAATCGTAGAGGAGACACCAATGGCAATAGTCCCAACGAGTCGATCGATAACTACAAACCCCTCATTTACTTCGACAGCAACATTATATCTAATCATCAGTTGTATGTACTACTATGTAACATCGACTCATAAACAAAAGAACATGAGCATTCCCGGATGGCCATACTTTTATAATATACCATGTCCGCATCAGGAGAAACTGCTACTCCGATCACTACCTAGCTAAACCAAATTCCGCTGTCCTATGTCAAAAACATATTTGAGGAAAACCAGCCTTTTGCACTAATATGACATAGTTAAACTGCTTATACCTGGAGTACGGCTATATCGGTGGAATACATATCGACGTAACCCTCGAGAGGGAATCACATCCAATCCTTCAGCGCACCGCCGAGAAAATCAATAGAAAATATGTGAAACTATGATACAAGGAAGAGAACATAGCGCCTTCCCGCGTCTCATTTTCGTATCGTTTTGCGTATGACGTCATAAGCGCATATATAATTAAAAGACAGGTGGTTCATAACACTCAGCATTGCAACCCTCTCGAGAACGACAGTATCGCTTTGTAAACTGAGGGTGCAGCACGCGCACGGTGCGGCGGTCTCTTGAGTGGGCTCTGCTAGATATGTTTTTTCAACTTCGTGCGAACAGGGAGCCATTGAATGAGATTATCTCGAAAACAATTTAAGATAGAAAAAACTTGATCACACATTTTTATGTATATTTTCGTGATCTTCAATTTCGCCTCAGAAAGTTTTTTGCTGGGATTAATAGTTACAGAGATAAAAGCCAAAAACTAAGTATTCATACAATAGTATGAGCGTTTGACGTAGGTATTCAGACAGCCGACATGCGCGAGGCGATATTTTGTCTGCCTTGTATCAAGGTGTGGAACAAGGTTAGCAAGATAAAGACAGTCGCAGAACAAGTCGTAGGGTATGACACATAAATTGAAAATGTTGTGATAATGAGTGCCTAGATCTGATGAGATGAATAAACGACCCATATAAGCAGTATACGACGAGAAGAACCAGTGAAAATCCATATACCTTGGTGCGAACAATGATGAGAATGTTGACGGAACGCGCGCCACGAGATTAAGCGACGAAACCAGCTAGCAAAATACAGCTGCAACGCAGTGCTCACCTATTTAAGATCAGCTGCATACGAAGGCGAAGCGAACATATTGACGTTCGCCATCGAAAGGAAAATTAGAACAAACCATCGATTATGAAACTCCGTTGGCAGAAACCCTAGAAACCATGAATGTCTGTTTGTATTCGTTAACGTCGTGTTTGTGTCCGGCGTTCCAGAATAAACGCCCAGAAGGAATGGTCGCTGCTACTGTAGTCAAGTCAAGTTAGCTATTGGTTATTCCTCACAAAAGTAGATACATCCAATGTAATACATCGATGGTTAAAAGCATCGAAGAAAAACATCACTGTTAAAACGTCGAACATATCCCATATAAAACCGCGTTGACATGATCAAAGTACGGTTTGACAAACTAGCATTTGATGAAAAGTTGAGCACCGTCCAACTACGGTTTGACAGAAGCACAAGACATCAAACCAGCTTGACAAGGGGTTCACACGTTCAAGTAGGTGGTTTGTCAAACCGTAGTTTGATCATGTCAACGCGCTTTAAAGAAAAACATTGATGGTCGAAACGTCAAAAACATCGACGACAAGCCTACCGATGGCGAACACATCACATCGACATTAAACATCGTTCTTTTCAAAACATCGACCATTGAAGCTCATTTCTAATTCCTACTAACGAATAACATAAAGTAAAGTAAAGATTCTGACTTTCTGTGATGTGAGCACCTTCTTATTCCCAACTACTGTTGATAAACACTAAACTCCAGGGAACGTCAGAAATGCGTAAAGGTGACTTCTTTTCTTGCCTAAAAACCGTGTGGCGTGTGAGAAAAGGTATATGAAAATTGCGAAAGATAATTTTCGCACTAATTATTTCCGTTTATATATTTTTATCTCCCCATTCCATAGCGAGACATAAAACATAATGCGATTAACATAAGCTTAAAATGATGAAATGTGTTTTAAGCTTTTTAGCTTTTATTGTATCTAGAAGATTATGATGGATTACACAAAATATGTTTGTAAGATATCAGCTCTGTTACATTCACTTCAATTTGATTACCCGAGATGCTTGTCACCATGTGAGAATTGAAAACGTATTACACCATTTTAATCTGTAGACATTTCTTCAAGGAATTACCACCTGTGCTTGTTTTTATACGATAGGGAAAGAAAAGAAATTCAGGTCTGATTCAGGCACAAGTAACGATCAACTTTTGTAGAGCAAGTGAAAGTTTTTCTTTTTCTTAATTGTACGCCTATGTTTCTTTTTAAATTATCGTTTTATTACACTGGGCGTACTTTAAATGTTATGGCAGTGTAATGACAATGCCAATTACTTATTACAGTATTTTGAGCAAGGAAAAAAATTCTAATTAATTTTGTAGAATTCTGACATTTCATCCGTCCAAAAGTCAAGGGTACCTATCCTAGTCCTAATTAGATATGATACAATCTCTCTGGATCCTGTCAACCCCTTGTGGGGCATAGAGCATTAACCATGCCGACTTTCCACCTCGTCCTGTTCGCCGCCATCGCCTTCAACTGTCTCCACGATTTGCCTAATGACTTACCCTCGACCTCAACTGATCTTCTCCAGGTGTTTCTAGGTCGTCCAACGCGGCGACTTGCATCGGTTCCCTGTGGGTTCCAATTGAGGGCCTGTTTAGCAATATTTTCCGGTCCCTTTCGGAGTGTGTGACCTATCCATTGCCACTTTCGCCTTTTTATAGAGGTGCCTATCCTGTCCTGGCCAGTAATGGAGGTCGTCGTTAGAAATGACCTCCGGCCAGCGTATGTGCAGGATGCGCCGTAGACACTGGTTCACGAAAGTTTGCAATCTAATTGTTATCTCCCTGGTCACCTTCCAAGTTGAACAGCCATAAAGAAGCACAGATTTTACATTGGTTTCGAAGATCCTGAGTTTGGTACGTCTGGAGATGTTGTTGTTTTGCCGGAAAGGAGTTAAACTGAAAAAAGCTGCCCAAGCCTTATTGATGCGAGATGTACATCCGCTCCACCATCTGCTGTAACTACGCTTCCGAGGTAGCAAAAATTGTCCACCTTTTCCACCGTCTGCCCCGAAACACAAATTTCGCTCTGTCTTCCTGGATCCAAGCTCAAGTACTTAGTTTTGGCAGCATTGATTTTAAGCCCCGCATTGCCACTTTCACGGTGCAGGGCATCCATCATTTGAACTAGATGATCCGATATATTTGAGAGAAGACAAATATCGTCAGCGTAATCCAGGTGTTGAAGGTATTCAAACAGGTTCCATCTGATACCTTTGCTCTGGTGTTCATGAAGCGCACTGCAGAGTACGTCGTTAATGGCAATCAAAATCTATATAGGTGCAAAATGCAGCCTTGTCTCACTCCGCTATGTACCTCGAAGGGATCTGAAAGCTTACCCTTGTGTAAGACGTGACATTGGGCTCCGCTATAAGACTCCTTGATGATGGATATGATTTTATCTGGTATACCTCTCCTACATAAAGCCTTCCAGATGTATTCCCGGTCAACGCTGTCAAACGCCTTCTCGAAATCGATGAACATGAGATGTAATGGGGATCTCCACTCTGCGGATTGTTCAATAATAATTCGGAGGGTATTGATGTGGTCGCTACATGAAAAGCCCTCGCGAAAACCAGCCTGTTCATCGTTCAGTGTGCGGTCAACTGTTTGCTTGATCCGGTTTAAGACTATTTTTGCCATCAGTTTGGAGACTGCGGGGAGGAGGCAAATTCCACGCCAATTATTACAATCCCTCAGGTTACCTTTCTTAGGGATCTTAATAATGACGCCCTTCTTCCATTCTTTAGGGAGAGTTTCGGTTTCCCAACACTCTTGGATAAGGGGGAGAAGAATATACGCAGGAGCGTTGATATCCGCCTTAAAGAATTTCACCGGAATTCCATCTATCCCCGGGGCTTTACCCGCTTCTATCGATTTAATAGCCACAGTTAATTCCTGTTTAGATGGTGGATTGGTATCAACTCTGGCTATTTGCGGAATATTTTCTACTTCTAGTGAAGATGAGTTCGAACGTCCAAAGGTGTTGTTGAGGACCTCAATGAAGTGCTCTCTCCACCGTCGCAGTTGGTCTTCATCAGTGACCAGTAGAGACCCGTCCTTTTCTTTCACAGGATGTTCAGCTGTAAAAGATTTGATTTTATGATACAATACAATGATACAATTTCCACACTGAAAATGTGAAGTTTATATAAAGAACGGACAAAAGCCCAAAATTGTTGGTACCCGTTTACACACAGTAAAAGAAAACTGCAATAAGTTATCATGCACAAGAAGCCTACGTAAAGGGCACATTGGGGTCTGCTGGACCCTGTGAATGTTTTTAAATGTACGAGCTCGACAAATTGATGGGTTAATTTTACAGTAGGATGGCGGCTAGCTGTTATAAACTCATAACTTATTATCTAGCCCCTCTTTAAAATGATATACATCTACCATTATAATACATGGGGAAGCCGGTAGCTCGATGTCTTCAGCCGTGAATCTGTTGTCTCATCATACCGCTTTTTCGCGAGTTCGAGTCCTGCCGTGGTCGTGGTTGTTTGTGTTGTCTTCTCTTGTAGTGTAGGGCGTAACAATAATCCATAGCCATTCCCGACTTGTCAACATTGACGCGCTGGGCAGCTGTAAGGGCTCGATCGCCACCCTACGATGCTGCATGTAGGGAATTAGGGGTTCAATACTACCGAACTTCGTGTGGGTACTATTAGAATTCCCACAGGGTTCCAAGCTTGTCGGTGATCGACTGTTCGGATAGGCAGTGTATGTTAGCAACTGAACCATCCAAACTATATGCTACCGAAAAATCAACAAGGCATAGCAATACAATATAAGTGCGATCGGTAGCACAGTGTGTTGAGGCATCAGTCTCTTGTTTGACTACCGGCGTTTTGGGTTCGAATCCCGTCCACGACGACGTTCGTGGCCATGGATGTGCAGGAGTTGCATGCTGGCAACTGCATTCTCCGAAACATCCCGACTGCAAACCGCTGTTTGCGATCGTGATGGATGGCGCATCCGGTGCAACCATGAGTTGTATGAATTGTACGATGAGCTGGAACTTTCAAAAATCGTCAAACTACAACGATTTTAATGGGCAGGGCATGTACAATGTATGGATAGTGATCGCATGCCAAAGAGAGTAATGAACGTAGAACGAGTCGACGGAGCGAGACTGCCTAGACGACCGAGAGATCGTTGGGAGAGCGCAGTATAAGCGCACGCCTGGCTTCCAAAATCGGAGGACGCGGTCACGTGACCTAGATAATTGGAGGACAACGATCCAGGCGGTAAAGGTCCGACGCCGGGCGGTCGCGCTACCATGATGATGATGAGTATAGCCATGAGAGTGGGCACGAAAAATTATAAATAAGAGCTTATCCTCGGTAATTGCTCGGTATCGTTTTTTTGCCGTTTGCCCTGCTCTGATCTGCTCTGTATCGCTTGCGTCGTCACTTGTTCTGCTTGGATTTGCTCTGTACAAAAAGAACGCAACTATTATTGTCAACTAGCCATTAAAAAATACATATACATAATGTACGAGTACTGTCGTTTCTTGTATTTTCGGTGCACATCTGGAATTAATCGAAATTTGATGATTGTTAAATTCTAATCTTAATTACTCAATTAATTAATTTATTAATATTAATATCTCCAGTTTATGCCGTCCGTATTAAGATTTCATCTGAAGAATATTAAAATTTGGATAACATTTCTGATGAAAGTAAGTAAAAGTGTACCATCACGTTATGTGCGTATACTGTCCTATCCAAGTCAATTAATCTAAAGATTTATAGCGCATCCTTATCATGATTACTCGTCATCCATCTTTTGACTGTGGTCAACTGTACTCGTAGAGACAAAAGTATCATTTAAGGTAGATACTATATTTTCTCAACTTTGGGGTTGTACTTTACCCTCATGTACAAACGCACGATTGATGACTATTTTAGATGCGTAATCATAGACCACTTACATGCTATCCGTAACACAATTCGAAGTTTAGAAGTTCAACTCGGAAGTGTTCAATGATCTGAATTCTGAAATGTTAAAGAATTTCCGTGACTTTGGAAGCAAGTATGGCAACTTAGAAAACAATAAGTAACCATTAGGGACATTTCTATAAAAACTTACAACCTTCTCTTTATTAAAACATAAGATATATGGCTCAGATTAAAAGTGAAGGACAGACACTCGTATTTCTCCTGTCATTGTCTATGAAAGTACTTTTTTTTTGCTTGCATTTTCCTTTTCAGCTTAGCGGTACCAACTTGTGATGATTGGTAATTGGTACACGTTTCCCTTAATAATGAACGCGTTTATTAGGGTCACGTTAATTTTTGCATAATAATACAATTATGATATTCCACGGTAAATTATTAGAGATACCCCAAAATTGCAGCTAAAAGATCAAAGAAAATGTTTAATTAAAATTAACATTTTAGTATTAAGTCCCACCGTATTGTTCGAGACCTCCGCTCTCATGAGTTTAAGTCTTATGAGTTTAAATAGAATAAGAAAGGATATTTGGCAGAAGAATTTTCAAGGGATGAATAATTTAATTACTTTGGGGTATCCACCTAAACTAAAAGATACTTGGTTTCTCAAGGTGGGAGTTCATTGTGAAACACCGGTGTCGGCTTTCGCTACTTTGAATAATGCTCGATTTCCTGAACTCTCAGTGGAACATGATCGGACGGAGCTCTATTCAAAGACGAAAGCGCATAGAATATGTAATATGCGAAAAGGTTAACGAATTTGGATTCTGAATAAATATCATAAATATATGGAAGTGAAAAATAAAAGTTAATATTATTTGCTGTACGAAGGCTTTATTGATACATTGTATGTAAGACTTTCCCATTTATATTACCTGTGGGATATAGAACTATAATGATAATTTAAAGACATTATCTGTGTTCGGTTCAAGTGGACAGACATCCAGAGTGAGTAAGATTTTCCGTTGTCTGCCCACTTTTTCGCTTTCGTCATATCGAATCCAGTGTGTGAAGTGGTCCATCTGTTGTCGATGAGCCTTAATAGATGGCCTGCCCAATTCCATTTCAGTTGCCTAGCTTGTTCGATAACGCCAGTAAAGTCTTCCTACTCGAAGTAACTTATTTCTCATTCTTTGCCTCTTAAATATTCGATTCGATGCCCCTTGCATTACATTACCGTTGTGATGAGATATCAGGCAAACGCCTCGACGCACTCTGAGCTACTGCCCACCCAATGCGTGATCTACGTACTTGTATTTTATCTTATCAATGAAAACGAAATGTTCAATCGACTGGCTGCGGGGTTCCGTTAGCCACAAAACAAAAAAAAAAGATCCCTTAAATCCTAAAATACTTTCAGGCGATTAAATAATCGGAAAGCTTGAAAGTATTCGGCGATCAATGTAGGGTCTGTGTAATTTTATATAGTCTAGAAAACTGTAATGGATAATCGAATTGGGGCATGGTACCGTTACTCTCGAGACACAAAAACCGAAAACTTTTTAGATATTAGGTATCACCAGAAACCTTCTGATGATTTTATTGATGACACTTTTCGAGTATTTCATCAACTACTCGTTCTTAATGAGTACTCCGAGGATATATTGAAAAACGTCGGCATATATTATAAAGTATATTATAAAACCATACACCAATGTGTTAGACATTGGTGTATGGTTTTATAATATACTCAATTCTCTTCTAGAGTGAGAGTTGTTGCATAAAGAGTTGATTTCCACTCAAGAAGTGAGCAGGTCTAAACCCTTCCTCAAGAAGTTACCATATTTAGAAAAATTTAGTGCCGATGGCAAAAAGCTTTCTACGCTACTGGTTCAAAGACTGAGATTCTTTTAAACCAAGAACTTAAAGCAGCACGTGCTTGCCTGTAAAGTTGAATCAATGTATCTCAAGCGGTTTTTTTTCGTTAATTATCAAAACAAAAAATTGAAGTCCGATTTTTGTTTTAAACTTAAGTGACTACTCGGATCTCAAATAAAACTGATGAATTAAAAAAAAAAAATGTCGATTTTTTAAAGTCACTTAAAATCTCAGGAAACAATAAAAATTGAACATACATTTTTGTAAAAATCTTAAAAATTCGGATTTTAAGTTAAATCTTAAAATTAATAACGGATGTTTCCACATGTGGACCTGATGATTGTCGATATGTGATCAGGCATGCTGTCGATAATGATTTTTATGTGCCCTTAGGGTATTAAGTCCCAGGCTACTACCAGAGTTGTTTTTAGTGGATGAAGGGTCTGTGGAGGATTGGAATTAAATTTTTTTTTCTTTTGAGCCTGCCCCAGACATGTTCTATACTTCCGAAAGGTAACCATTTATGTATCGTGCTATATGTGAGGTCGGGCATTATTGTGGATTAAAAGGAATTCCTCGTTGCCGCTGAATTTCACGCAAGGTAGCACATCTTTTCAAAGGACCTCTTTAACATATCCCACTTAAGTTAGACGCCCCTCCACAGTGGATTGCTTTGTACGTTCGTTTGAACTTATGCCTTCCCAATCCGTAACAGGCCCACCGTGGAAATTAACGGTTTCTTCAGTAGCAATCGGTAGAAAGCTCTATTAGAAGTTCTTTAGCCTACTCTGCATTCATGGGTCCAACGAATTTCACTCCACTGCCCCTACGTCTAATTTGCAATTTCGCGAACCGAAATCCAGCTTTACGATGATGTCGGGGCAGTTGTGGACCTCGGGCTGGTCTTCGAGCACGCAAGTCTCGTTACTCCATTCTTTCCTAATGGTGCGCTCACTTATATTTACTTCCCTCGTCGTTTGTAGGCTGTGCCGTATTTCAATCACCTCGCCGTGAGGAACCGATTTTTCAAAATTTCGAGTGCAATAAATCGGTAATCATCATCGTGGCGCGACAGCCCGACGTCTGGCCTTGGCTGCTTGGATCGTTGTCCTCCAATTATCCCGGTCACGTGGCCGCGTCCTCCAATCTTGGAAACCCAGTAGTTGCGCGGCGTCCACATAAACTGAGCTCTCCCAACGAGATCTCGGTTGTCCTCGCAATCTCGCTCCGTCGACTCGTTTTGCGTTCATTACTCTCTTTGGCATGCGATCATCGTCCGTTCGTTGTACATGCCCTGCCCATTGGAGTCGTTAAATCGGTAATAACCGATCGAATATGAAAGCAAAAGTTTCGGTAAACTGCCACTTGAAATTTTCATGTGCGATAGCAAATAATCCCATTACCGCATTTTTATATTTGGGGTATATTCCGTGCAGCTCAGTGTATAGTAATTGAGGCAAATATATTCTTGTGATGCCACACTAGTTGGAGAAACGTGATTATCAAATTAGGCCATGATTCTCAATACTTTTTGCTAAATCGTTCTACCACTAACGCCCGTATCGTATCCGGTTTCCCCCGAACAGACTAATTTTCATCCTGGAAGAAATGTTTAGTGGAATAAAGAATAGCAAGAATAGAACTCTCCGGATCGCAGCCGAACATTTCGACTATTGTTCCGGCGGCCGGATAGCGACCGGGAGAACAGTCGTTCATGTATTTAGATGAGCAGTAGAATAGTCGTTCTCGTTTTGATTGTGTTCTTTCGAGCATTCGTTCGTTATATCAGGTAAAATGAAAGAGCTAAGTGTAGATCCTGAATTTTTAATCAGCCTCGTCCAAAGCAGACCAGTTCTGCATAAGTATTTTCACTTTGTCCGGTCCGGTTTAAGCCAGATAATTTGAAAACATCCATCTTCAAATTTCCAGCCGGATGAAATTTAGCCGGTCCGGGGAAACCGGACAATGTGAAACGGGCGTAAGCTTAGGTCTTTTTTTTCTAACCTGACGACTATTATTGTGTTTATGTCTTTGTTTTTTTTTTGTGTTCTGTGTGTATGATATGATACGATATTTATTGGAAGTTATTAACTGGCTTTTAAAAAGTTGTCTCGCCGGGGACTTGAAGCGATAAATCTTTATATTTTTTGCATTATAGAGTCGTAACCGTGCGCCCTTTCAGTCACAAACACGACAACAGCACATGGCGTCACGGAGTTCTATGTAATATCTGCAGTGAAAAAATGATCTCAATTCTCAAAGATTGACCATTAACTCCTTTAACCGTAGGCTTTATATCTTCAGCCTGGTAACACCTAATCGGCTCATGTTCATTCATATGTCGGTATAGGTACTCAGAAAACCGTTTTCTTGTTACCTTGGGAATGGCGTCATAGTCATAGTCATTACTCTTCTATTGTTTGACCATAACTATTCCAGACACCGTCTAAACCCTATATCTAGTGAAGTGATGTCGCAATTTAGTAATAGTTGAACAAAATATTTTTGTTTATTCCTCAGAAAATAATAGAAAAGTTACATTTAGCACCAAAGTTGCTTTTCATAAAAACAAAACGTTTCAACTACAATTTCCAATCATCTGCGGTGAAAATTGAAAAATCGAATTCCTTTCGAAATTTGAGCTACCATAGTACAATACCTTGTTCTCTACACCTTAATCTCTTAAAACAATTTTCAGGAGACACCAAAAGTTCTTTAAATATAACTCAGGCTGAAAGGATTATCTGAAAGAAATTGAAAGAAAACAATAGTGTAAGTGTCGAAATCCCTACTACTCGTACTACGTATATTTGCTTCCAGAGCTAAATATGTGTGTACTCGTAATACGTAAATTCTTCGATGCATTTGACAGTATTTACGTTTTTTCCCTCTAGTGACACATTTGTAACTTCCTGGTTTTATTTTTTTAGGCTTATTATGTGGTTAAAGCAAAACGCTTATAAAATCGGTCAAGTGTCCGTCAGTCCATATAATACCTCACGAATGACTGAAGCTCAATGCATAAAATGTGGTGGGAATCTGTAGATAGGTAAAAAAAATTTTCGTCTGGTATATGCAAGTAGGGTATCATGTGAATAGTAACGCCGTGCACATTCCATTATTGGTATTTCCTTCAAATTTGAAGAAAGGGGAAAAAAGAAAGGAGGAAAAGGGAAAAATATAAGACCATAACTTATCCCCCCTTTTTGCATTTTGAGGGCGTTACACTTAGAAATATGAAAACTTATGCCAATGTGGTATTCCATTGGCATAGAAAACGGAAAATAATGCAAATGAAATAATGAAAATTATTATAGTTATATTTCCATAGTTACAATTAGCACACCCCTTCATATCCTTTAAAACATCCGAAGCCAGAAATACTGATGGCCAACCATAATCAACACTATATGGAATAATCCTATCAAGTTTCATAAAAATTCCTTAATATTCAATAATAATAAATTCATTTAAATTTTAGCATTTTGACACTATACTTGTATGGACCAAAAATATAACTACCGGCCTAATGTGTATGTATGAGTACTACATGCATGTTGTCTTCGTAGCTTTTTTCTGTTTGTTTTTACCATCTAATTAAAGTTGAATCCGGACTTATTCAACTATCCATTTTTGAAAGTGGATATGCATAATATTATAATATCATTATCATCGTGGCGTAACAGCCCGACGACGGGCCCTGGCCGCATGGATAAACGTCCTACAATTATCTCGGTCAATTGACCGCGTCCTCCAATTTCGGACGCCCAGTAGTTGAGCGGCGTTCTCATCTACTGAGTCTTTTAAACGAGCTCTCGCAGCCTTGCTCCGTCGTCCGTCGTTGTACATGCGATCATCATCCATGCGTTGTATATATCCTGCCCATTATAGTCGCTGTAGTTTAACGATTCTCGAGACTTCTAGTTCATCGTATAGCTCGTAAAACTAAAGGTTGTACCGGATGCGCCATCCACTGGGGTCGCAAACTGTTCCGAGAATTCGCCGAAGGACCTTACGTTTATCATGTTTGCAGAGGCTTGAGTAAGGGTCCAGGTTTTGCAGGCATAGCATAGTACTGGTCCAATGATGGTTTTGTATATGCTGAGCTTAATATTTCTGTGTACCTTCTTCAACTTCATTATTGGGAGGACCGAGAGGAAAGTCTTATTTGCTAGCGTATCCGTCGCTTGATTCCGTCAGTTTCGTTGGCGTCCTTTGACAGGTTACTACCCATTTGTATATATACAAGTCGTCTATGAATTCGATGCTGAGGTCCCCAACGTTGATGTTCTGACATCCTTGCTCTTGATTGTATCATTACTCTTGTTTTTTCCTGGTTAATGCGTAGTCCAACTTCTCTTGCAGCCGTGCCGAGATTATTTAGAACTTCGGCGGGCAGGTTTCGGGACATGATGCTGTCAGCCTACGCTATCAACTCCGACGACTTAAAGAGCAGTCTGTGTTATAATATAGTTTCTTTTAAAACAAAAATCCAATATAGGAACATATTCACATAAATGACGAGTATCTTTACTGCATGCAGATAAATTGGTGCATGGATATGTCTTATGGCTACCGAATGTGTTTTGTCGAAGATATCGACGTTGGTTTTATCAAGATCCCAGAATCGTTAATTATACTGTCTGTGTGCGTAACTTCGTCGCCGAGAACAATGAAATTTGAAAGCTTTTGCTTGTACGCACTAGCCGGCTCCGTTTGACAAATGGTTACAAGGGGGATGTGGATATGGAATAAGTTTGCACAATTTGAGAAAAAGCCCAATTTACTCATTACTGTCGTTTAAATTAAACTTGACCGGCTGACAGTTCTGCGAGCCTGGTTGGAAATAGTCGATTGTAATTTGTGTGGTGCGTGTTTGTTACCTTACAGTACGCTACGCAAAAGAACGCGCCTTCTATACGAGTATATGGTACAAATCAGCCACCACATCCTTGGCACTCCAAAATATTTTCAATCAATTGACTTGTTTCCTCTTCTGCTAGCCTAACGAAAATCGTGCCACCTGATGTGACGGACAAACTAAAAAAAAATGTATCACACTTTTTGGCAAAATAGCGTGGTACATTTTTTTTAGTACAGTCAGTTGAAATTGGGCGAAGTAATGATTTTGAGTACATGGTTGGGCAAAAAGTAATATTTTTTATAAAATGGAGACAGTTATTTTTTAATTTTATAATGTAATTTACAGAACAGTTATTTAGGGTTACATCACAAAAAGAAAATCAAAGTAAAGTGAAGATTTTCAGTTACAGTACTTGAAAGATCGTCACAGGGAGTACATTTTCTCCATCTTTTTTAGAGTGCCTATATTTATTTGGCTGCGGATAAATCGAAAAATTTAAAACGTCAGATTCTATTCTGAACTATAGCGGATATGTTTATGAAATTTTAATTGAAAACGATAGGGCCGTTCGACCGTAAAAAAAAACGAAAAAAAAACATATGTTTTTTTAGACAGGAAAATAAATAGGTAAATACAGGGTGGCACAAAACTACCGTTATGGTTCAAATGCTTAATAACTTTTTAATTTAATTTTTATTTTTTATTTTTATTTCAGAATTTTGTGAAGAAAACTTCGGGAATTTGAAATGATACAGTACCCAACACAGCAGCGATCAAAAATTGTTGAATTTTATTTTGAAACAAAAAGCAGAAGAAAATCGCTATTTCATTCAAAATTTGATAATGAGCGATGAAGCCCATTTCCAATTGAATGGTTTCGTAAACAAGCAAAATCGCAGGATATGGGCTACGGAAAATCCAAGAACAGTTCATCAGCAACAATTACACCCACTTAAGTGTACTGTTTGGTGCGGCGTATCGTCTGAAAGGATCATTGGTCCATATTTCTTTGAAAATGCACATGGCGCCGCAGTTACGGTTAATGGTGCTGAAAATCGAACGATGCTGGACAATTTTTTGAGGCCAGCTGTAGAAAACCATCCACAGTTGTGGTTCCAACAAGATGGAGCCACAGCCCACACTGCAAGGGATACAATGGCTCTGTTACGGGACCTCTTTGGCGAACGCATTATTTCGCGCAGAAGCGATTTCAATTGGCCCCCACGTTCACCGGATTTAACAGCGCCAGACTGTTTTCTTTGGGGTTATTTGAAAGAAAGGGTAAACGTAAATAAGCCAGCGGCCATACCAGAGCTAAAACAAAACATTCGCAATGAAATTCGAGCCATAACACCCGAAATTTTACAACAAGTTATGGAAAATGTACTGGAAAGAGCACGAATGTGCGAAGCTGAAAATGGCCACCACTTGCGGGATATAATTTTTCATACTTAAGCCAAAATTATTCCCCATTAATATACTGTATAACAAAAAAAAATTATAATAATTAACCATTAAATAAAAAAGTTATTAAACATTCAAACCATAACGGTAGTTTTGCGCCACCCTGTAGTTTCAACGGATTGTCCGTAAATTTCGTTAACCTAAATGACACCGGCCTTTTTAGTATGGTTTAGTATGGCCACATTATTGTTGAGCATGAACTCGAACACGAACATGGTTCCAGTGTCCTCCGAATGGCTGAAGACACACACTTCGTACAAATCGGAAGAAAATTATCCACTTGTACCATCTTCGTCTTTCAGTTCGGGTTGGACGGGCTTAAATTGAATTTGACTGTATGTTAAAACTTTATGCAGTCGCTAACCATCCTACTTTCATCCTCGGCTTCCCAAATATACTCGCGTCTAGTTGCATTATCCAAAATGACGCCGTGCCGCACTCTTGGTTCGGTTAATCGGGGTTCTACTTTATGTTGTAATATTCTTTATTTTCCTCCCCGGTCTTCCGAAAGTACTTGTGAAAAATTCCGTTTTGTGAAATGCCGCCGCCCTCTTTGGTTCGGTTAATCGGGATTTTACTGTATGCAGTATCATTCTGGAGTCGCGAACCATCTTATTTTCCTCTCTGGCCTCCCGAAAGTACTTATGAAAAATTTCGTTATCCGAAATAACGTCGCACCCTTGGGTTCGGTTGAACGGGACTTTACTGTATGTGGTTGCGAACCACCTTACTATCTATTCCAGCTCGCTAAATACACTCCTGCAAAATTATAAAAGATACGAATGTGAATATCTAATTTTTATTCAAATCGAGAAAAAAGGTCTGGCAACAACCAATGCCACAGCTGGATTTGAACCCATGGTAGGATGAATACATCGGACTTATGCCTCAACGCATGCAGATACGTGTTTCGGAAAAGGAATAGTATGATATAAATATTTATACCGCGCATTTGATTAATAACTCCGGTTCGGTTTTTTTTTCAATTCTGGTTGTGTATTTTTGGTACCCATATTGTCTTTTACACACCGGCGAAATGAATATGTATACCAAGTAAAGGTATTACATTTTAAACACCAATCGTGCGGTGTATTCGAGGAATGCGTATTCACCGAATGGATAGAAAAAGTTAATTATCCAGGAACTGGTGTTAACAATAGCGAAATATTTTTTTACAGTTATTAAAGAAATGATAATAAATTTCGTTACCATATAAACGAATCCTTGTAAATATTTTTTTAATACTATAAATAGGCGTGGTGAAGAAAAATACGAATGTGGTATTTCTTTTAAATATTCCTCACTTGGAATAAACTTCTACATTCGCCATTTATCTTTAAATTTTATCAAAATTGATTGGAAATTTCTATCTAACCCCAGTCAAGGGACTGTACACAATCAAAACTAAACGGGGATTCGATCTGATGACAAACAGTTACTATCATCTACCTGTTGATGGAATTCCATAAATGTTTCAGGGCAATAATGACTTAGTGAAGGCAAACGACGACGTGATGGGACCCGGATCGGAGAATTTGTAGGTAGATATGTACATATGTATATTAATACCCAACATTTCAGTGGGCAGCGAGCATGTCACCAAACTGTCCTCGTGATAAGCCATGAATCCTCCGAGATTATGGGTATTAGAAGCTGACACCTTCATCAACATTGCACTATCCACTTTAGGGTAAACATCTTTAATCTTATTACCGTAGTGGATATAGGTTTCCGGGTGAAAGTCGTTAAGTTAGGAACCCGCAGAGTGATGTAATGGTTCTTTTGATTACTCTTGTAGTGAATCGAAATATTTTGAAAATAGAACCGTGTTAGGCCTTCCGCACATGATGCAACTGCTTTGAAATTTGAGGTGCAAACCAGTTTGCGATGCAAACAGTTTCCAATGCAGTGGTAACAATTTTGGAACCTCTCGTCCGCTGTCCGCACACCGTCGACTGATTTACAACCCGAATTTCAAACAAATTGCACACCACACACAAATTGCAAGCACTTTTCACACTCTAGTTACATGTCGCTATTTGCTACGTTATACAGTGAACAACTGTCCCAAACGCAACACTTTTCTACTACCCGGAACGCCACTCAATACATATTGACAGATCACAAATTTTCCGATTTTTTGTTGGCTGGGGCCAACAACATAATACATACGCAACTTGCGACTGCAACTTCTTTGGGAATCTGGTCGCACGCAACGCGTTGTAAACTGGTTGAAAACCGGTTTGCGACTCTTGTCCAGATCGCCATTGCCATATACAGGCAATGTCACAAATCAGTTGCATAACAAATTGATTTGCAACTGGAATTACAAAGCAGTTGCGTTGTGGGTTGTGTGCGGAATGCCTAAAAGCCAGAGTAGGACGTGAGATTTTCGAAATTCGATTTTTATACCCTTCACGAATGTGGTATGGTATATTAATTTTGTTATGAAATTTGCGACGCACATACGCACCATGTAAACTATTATATGCACATATATTCTTGGTCAGTATGACGAAATGATTCGATTAAGTCCGTCTGCCTTCGGCTAGCTTCTTTTATTTCTTTTTAATTATCGGAGAGAGATGCATATATTTGTTAAATTTTGGTTCGTTGCCTATAAATAAATATTTTTATTACAAACTAGGCCAGGAAAAATAGACGCAATAACTCTGAACAGTTTAAAATCTTCTCTTCACTGGGGTAAACTATGCATCTCAGAATACCATTTCTTTTTTAAAACAATGCCTTAAAATAAAAAATGTTACATTTTAAACTAATAGGACGTTTACGCTGGACTCGAAATCTCGTGATTTCGACCAGCTGACGCCGAAATCCCGAAAGTGTTTATTCTGATAATACTAAGGATTTCATTTGGCAGTTAATAAATTATATTGGGATTTTACGACAACGGCTGACATGATCCGATATTATTTGACATTTTTTTTTTACATTTTTAATTGTCAACTGTCATTGGTATTGAAAATAAATTGTATTGGCATTGGGAGTTTCGCACTTTTATATTGGCATGTGGGGCATTGCCGTATCACATCAGGATTTCATAGTGTCTTTGCTAACAAGATTTCGTTTCGCAATAAAATGTATGCGAAATCCGGTGGATTTCAAGGAGTTTTCGCTGAAATCCCATTTTACGAGATTTCGAGTCCAGCGTAAACGTAGTATAAGCAAAATTTAGAATATTTAATTAGCTGAGATTGGGGAATAGAAAATATTTCATATCAAATTATTTTAAAATTAAGTTTGGTTTTCTGTATTGGTAAACACAATTCATTTATTTTGGAAGTAATCACAATGACTAGTGTTAACGCTCGTGGTCCCAAAACACTAAAATCATCAACGTGGTAAGGTTTCAATCTACCCCCGGGTCCGTGGATCTTGAGTTATCTCAGAAACAGCTATAGTCCATCCAGTTCCATCGGCTGTCAGTTTTTGTTTCTGTCAAACTGAACAGGTAACAGCTGACGGCATTCGAATTGAATTTGTTCTCTGCGAATATTGCGACAAATTCACAAAAAAAGATGTCTATCACACAATTTTTACAGGACAGCAAGTGAAAACTGACGACCCCATAACCAAAGAACACCACAGCAGCTGAAAACACGTCGGCAGGTATCAGATGCGAGCTGTCAGAAGTTTGAGTAAAATGAACCGGTAATGGACCGGACAAAAATTATTATATGATCCGAAAAATGACCTAACCTGGAACATGTTCCATTGTACCGGAACCGCACAGGACAGCATTTCTAAGAAAGTCGGAAAAAAGGACCAAGAATCAAGATTCGTCTTAGAAACTCGCTCAATATAATCGATATCGTTTAATGTTGTTATTTCGGACAGTAAGGGACGTCAAATGCAGGTAAAATAATGTTAAATTTTTAAACAGAATGGTTGTTTAAGACCTCCCGGTCGCGCTCGGTGGCCGTGGTCGTTCGATTACCGCTCAACGATACAAATCTAAAGGTCAGAGTTCAAATCTCGGTGCGATCAAAAACTGCCTGTGGGTCTTAACAGAGCTCCCAATGTGCTCCGAACTTGTCAGCATAAAGACGGCAGGGATAGGAGGTGCATGCCAGCAACTGCACTTCCGAAAAGTAAATATGCTTTCGAAACCTCAACAAGGCATAGAAATGCTGGAGATGTTGACGCGGTCATACCCCTGGAGGGGTCAAGGCAATCAAAAACATAGTCGATTGGGAATAATAATAGCAGTAACTCTGCTATACATACATCATATTAGAATGTTGCAGTGAAGTCACTAGTCTTGTTAGTGTCACCTCATACGAGCTAACTAATTGTTAGTAAAAAAATGATGGTATACCATATGGGTCACGTTCAGACATGCATACAAACTGTTTTAAAGTTCTATGTAGAATATATTGGACTTGAGCTTGAAAAGCCTCTACAGCGAATGCAGGTTCTCGCATAGAAATGTCCCAAAAGATATCTACTATACAACAAATTGCCACTGTTAAAACACTGGCTGTGGATACATCCGTAAAGTTTCTCACCTAAATTTCGTAAAGGGAATTGCAGTCACTCCGGCATACAGGATGCTAGTTGGTGAACGGATGACACTTTGTATTCAGTGTCTCCTCAAGGAATACATGTGTGTACGTTTACTAAGTGACGAATATATCCAATTCTGTATACTTATAGATATACGAGTAGACATGATAAAAAACGTTATTGTGGTAGTTTTTCTATCGAAGTCTGCCACATATTAAGAAATGGTCAATTCACAACTGACTGTGAATTGCTTCGGAACAAATGATGAAACTAGGGTCTAGGGAAGATCTGGACATCTGATAGAATTTCGATTCTGTAAACATTCACTCACATTGAATATTTTCGTTTTTTGTTACTATGTCAAACTCTTTGTGGAGTACATCGTACATAAATTTATATCAGAAGGCAGAAGGACTTTGTATTAGATTCAGATGTTAGCTTTAACTGCCAAATATTTTATTTTGAAATTTATAAAGTTACTAATGGTGTTTATTGAGTGGAATTCTTGAGCACATAACTACAAGTGCTTTGAACATTCGTTGATTGATATTCTCGAACAGAGAGGCTTAGTTGAGACGGTAAGCGATTTAACCTTGCAAAATATGATATGAGATGAGCCCTTTTCTAAGATTCTCCTCATAACTTTTAAACGGGACCCCGGATCGAAAAACTTTATAGGATACAAATTAGAAAGCCTAAAATTCTGCATCCAATGCATTGCTCAAAGTCCAAATACGGTATATCGATAGTCAAAAAACGCCACTTTTTTAAGTTTTTGGAGAAAAATCACACTATATTACTTTTTAAGCTCCCATATCTCCGAAACGGATGCTCCGAATGAAAAATCTCATTAACCTTCCGTATACAAGGTGACTAAAAGTCCCATCCCGTACAAGATGGGGTCTGACATACCTCAAAAGATATTTAAGATAATATCTTCATATCTTAACTTTTTCTGAATTTGATATCAGAGTATCACTCAAGCATTAATAACAAATGAAATTCACTAAAAACTGGAGATGATTCGTCGTTTGTATAGCTTTTGTTGTACAGTGAAAGAAAGTACACACGCTCAGCGGTAAATACCTTCGAAGATTCCCTCCAAAATTTGAAGGGTTTATGGTGTGGGGTTTATTTCGGTCATGAAAGTGATGGAATATGCTTTCCCAGCTGAAAAGTAGCAGCTATAGTTCACTTGCAAATCCTGGATATCGAATTGGAGCCTTGTGCGTTGGGCATTCACAGCCATAAGCCTTTCTAAAGGTTTCCGCCGCACGCAAATTCTTCCGTTGCTAACATGTTGTTAAAATTTCGATGAAAGTGTTCTTCATCTTTCAAGCCCATGTGATATACTCCTGAGTCCATTTTAAACATTTAACCCTGACGTTTTAGCGGAAAGTCTGGCTGCAATGTACGTTAGTCAAATTTCTCCAGCCTTTTTCTCATCAAACTTGGGGAAATTCGCATACCCGTTGCTAAAACAGTTCCTAAAGTCGGATGAAGTTTCGAACCAGTTCCGATGGCTTTATAACGGTAAAAAGCGATCTACAACTGGGGTTAAGTGGGGCCCATTTCCCGGAACTTGTTCGAGTACGATTGCACAGTTCACTGAGAAATATCCAGTCTTTCACTTATTTCGCAAATACTCGTAGTTCGACTTTCTCGCGCCAAGACCAAAATATTTTTTTTTTGTTTTCCGCGCTTACTTTTTAATATTTTTTCACACTAAACTGCACTTTTCTGATTATTACGCTATTATCACCAACTTTCAAATTTTTTCACTACTTCTAGACAGGATGAACATACTTTGTTATAACCTAAGCCAATAAAACACCATCACTCTAACTACTTCCAGGAATTTTTGCGAAATTATACAAAGTATCTACACTGCATGCAGATACATCGAAACATGGATATGTCTTATGCCTACCGAAAGCGTGGGATGTGTTTTGTCGAATGATTTCATCCAGTATAACTATACTGGCAAATAGTATAGATTCCACAAGAGTTATCACTCCATAGAACTTTCTCCTCTTCCAGGAGATTTGTATGTATTGACAAATTGTATAAACATAGTATAAACTACACAGTATAGATACACAAGAGAATCAATACATACAAATCTACCGCCGGAGGCGGAGTCAGCTTTCTTGTGAAGTCTATACAATTTGTCAATACATACAAATCTCCTGGCAGAGGGGAAAGTTATATGGAGTGATAACTCTTGTAGAATTTATCAATCCTCTTTGATACTGGGATCTTTTTAAAACTTACGTCGATATCTTCAACACAACAGGTTACACGCAGTCGGTAGCCAATGACATATCCATGTTTCGATGTATATGCATGCAGTGTAGATACTTTGTATCATTTCCCACCAAAAGCAAATAACCTGTCTTCCAAGAATCAATTCCCGATAAACCCGCCTCAAATCAAACTTAACACCCCCTTTAAGAGACAGAGAGACATGCCCCATTGAAAACTAACTAACTCCCCATATGAACCGGATACACCCGTTCTAATGAGATTGAACACCCAACCACATGAGACAGATAGACACGCCCTATTGAAAGTCAACATTTATGCTGCTAATACATCGTACCGTATGTGGAGCTTTTGTTCTATGTTTATAGCACCTAGTATAAATCCGCCATTTTGTTCTATATGTTTATTGCACGTGTGGTGGGGGCCCACATTGTGAACCAGTCAGACCTCAAATCGCCGGCATTGCAAATGCACAACTACAGTCGCTGGATCACCCGATTTGGCTCGAATTAACTTCATCCGCTCTCGCTCATCTTCGGGGGGCGGGAACTATGTACAGTACACTCTCTCAAATTGCGTCTGCGCATGTCCAAGTGTTAGTCGAACTGACTACTTGCTACTTTTTCTGGGATCCTAGTGATTCAGATAGTACAATGGGTGCTATTTTAAATCGGCCACTACATTCATTCTTGCCGTCCACAACGTCAATCAACATCTCAACATGTACACACAAGATCCCCGCAAGCGCGCCGCCCGCGCGGATCCACAAGCAACAGCCATGCACAATGACCACTTCACTCAAACGACATGCACAACCAGAATAGAAAAATTTTCAATTGGCTTGTTTCCTCTTCTGACCCCCGAGTAGAAAAACAGACATTTCGTGTGACGGACAGATTTTTAGGATGACCCCCAGCTATAAGACATATCCATGTCAAAAGGAAATAAAATGGTTTGAGCAGCCTTTTTTTCTCACTGTATGTACTCGTGTATGTAAAATTTAAGATACTGCTTTATAAGGAGGATATGCCAAAATGAGTACTTGTTGAGTATAATTTACTAGACATAGGTATACCCGTACATTAACGTTAACGCGTTCGGTATTAGTGAGGTCTCGGTTGCCATCCCACGATGCTTTCATCAAGAGATCAGAGGTTCATTTCGCCGGCGCGTTAAAAATAAATAAATTAAAATATAAAAACAAAGTAACTGTGGTTACTACAATATTTTAACTTCCACAGTATTTCAACCTTGTCTATAAAAGACAGCTACACGGATAAGTTGTGTATGCCAGCAACCGCACCATTCGAAACTTATATGCTACCGTAACGTCAACAAGGCATTGCCTTGCTAGAGATGTTGGTGCGCCCATGCCACTTGAAGGCGATTAATAACAATTTATAAAAGAAATGGAACATGTAGATAGAACATGTGAGCAATTTAGAACCCGGATTATGAGACAACGCCTATACACACCCCATACACATTATACGGCAAAGCTCAAAAGTATTTAAGTTATCTTTAAAAATATAACGATCCTTAAGGGATTTTGAATACAAGAGCCATCAGCGACGAAACCTGTTGCAACCAGCTATTCGTTTTCCTGACGGCATTCCTCACAATATATCTCGTGGCTCAACTCGCAGCAGGTCTCGTGGCTAATCTCTCAGCAGGTCTCGTTTGTATTTCCGCAATCGGGCGGATATGTGGGTATACTTCTTTTGCACGCGATGTAGAAAGTGATGCCGCTTTTTACCAATAAGCTTTTACTACAGATACCCGAGATAATATAGCTATCCAGCGCGAGTTAAACTTGTCGCATGGCTTGGGAGAGTTCGGGGTCCCGGATAATTCACACGACCATTCCTTCAGTCTCCGACCTTGTCAAATCTCCAAATCTCGTGAACGTTACAGTTTGGCAAGACAATGCTTATTGACTTTCACTTTCAACTTACGCAATTTGTATAAATACAAAGAAAAAAAATGTATAAAAATATATCCGATTGAACTTTTAAATTTTCCCATGATCTTGAATTTTAATGAACTGCTTCCTGTCTTCTAGTTGTTCATCACCTTTATAAATCACTTATTGCTATTGACTTGAAATAATAATATTTATATCAAATGGCATAAAATCTATCGGAAAGTTGTTTTTTTTTTTACTTACCACCTATGCGTGTAGCATTACAAAGTACCCATATTCGCCAATAAGTAGTACAGCTTTTGGATCGATAATAATTCCACCGTGCAAAAAAAAAAGACATATCAAAATTAAATGACATTCCTGTTTCGCGATTAATAGGAGAATTATCTCTATCGCATTTAGGGAGAATTTTCACCACACTCAAGGAATTCCCGCTTTAGGAACTACAAGTCTACCGTATATGGATGTTAAATTCTTATCACCTAAAGGGAAAATGAACCAACTAAAGTGGAAATGAACCACCTAAAGGAACTAAACTAAAGTTGGAATTTTAACAATTCTCTCTAAATATTGTGCAATAGAAAGAATTCTCCTTTCATTCGCGAAACAGAAATGTTCTCAAACAAGGGGGAGTTTCTAGCCTCGTACTAGCTTGGCTTTAAAATAATCACAATTATTGGAACATTATGGATTAAGCTAAGGGCTAAAAGTTAAAAGAGAGCTTTCAAAACATTTTGTGATTAGAACTTCACGACGAACCGCATCATACAGTCATCCCTCGTATAACACCATTAATTGGTTTCTGTGTAATTCAAAATGCTTTATTGAGATGCTAAGATTAATATTAATTAATTATTTTTTGACAGTTGCATATCATTTTGATCGTCAGATATTTTGTGGCGATCCAACGTCAAATCGATCTGTCGACGGATTGCACTGTCTATGGCGGGTCTTAGGGAACCTACATACATACTGAATTTAAGATCGTAAGGATCGGACCACGGGAAGTTCTCGGACTAACGCACAAACACACAAACGTACAGCATGGATTGTATATGCTCGCCCATCATTTGAATATATGGGAGAGGGCAAAAAGCGAAGAGTCAGCAAAGCCAATTTGATTAATTGGATGCTAGAAAAGTGATGAAACCAAATAAACACAACATAATTGAGAGAGTCCATCTTTTTTATCTCTTTCTATCTCATAATCATCGTGACGCGATAGCTCCACGTCGGGCCTTGGCCGCCTGGATCATTGTCCTCCAATTATCTCGGTCACTTGCCGCGGCCTCCAATTTTGGAAGCCTAGTAGCTACTCTCTTTGGCATGCGACCATCATCCATTCGTTGTATATGCCCTGCCCAATGAAACCGTTGTAGTTTGACGATTTTCGAAAGTTTCAGCTCATCGTACAGTTCATACAACTCATGGTTGTACAAATAGTATAGATTCCACAAGAGTTACCACTCCATAGAAGTTTCGCCTCTGCCAGGAGATTTGTATGTATTGACAAATTGAATAAACATAGTAGAAACTATACAGTATAGATACACAAGTGGTGTGGGCATAGAGGATTGATAATTCTACAAGAGTTATCACTCCATATAATTTCCCCTCTGCCAGGAGATTTGTATGCTTTGACAAATTGTATAGACTTCACAAGAAAGCTGACTCCGCCTCCGGCGGTAGATTTGTATGTATTGATTCTCTTGTGTATCTATACTGTGTAGTTTACTATGTTTATATAATTTGTCAATACATACAAATCTCCCGGCAGAGCCGAAACTTCTATGGAGTGACAACTCTTGGAATCTATACTATTTGTCTATACTATTTGCCCACACCAAATAGTATAGATTCCACAAGAGTTATCACTCCATAGAAGTTCCGAATCTGCCAGGAGGCGTGGGCAAATAGTATAGACAAATAGTATAGATTCCACAAGAGTTATTACTCCATAGAAGTTTCGCCTCTGCAAGGAGATTTGTATGTATTGACAAATTGTATAAACATAGTATAAACTACACAGTATAGATACACAAGAGAATCAATACATACAAATCTATCGCCGGAGGCGGAGTCAGCTTTGTTGTGAAGTCTATACAATTTGTCAATACATACAAATCTCCTGGCAGAGGGGAAAGTTATATGGAGTGATAACTCTTGTAGAATTATCAATCCTCTTTGGTGTGGGTAAATGAGTACCAAAAATTTTGTATCATGTGCATTATATAATTTATCTTATTATATAATTATAATTGAATTAAATGGATGCCTGTGACATCGACTTTGTGCGACTTAGTTTCCATTCTGATTATTTTATCTTAAAATGCTGTTTTGCTTTTCAGATGAAATATACAATATTTCACCAATTTTCTCTTTTGCTTTTTAGATATAAAGTTTACAATGCGACAGATTGTATACGTTTACCTTATGGTCATCTTTGCAGCTACTTTGGCAGCGCAAAGCGACGCGAAACGTAAGTACAGAAGTAAGTTGAATACTATAAAACGCAAAAATCGCAATTCGTGGCAAGTATTAGTAGTCTAAAAAGTTTTGGCAATTCGTTTTTTTTTTATAATTTGTACAATGAAGTTGATAAAACAACTACTTTCTACATATTTGCTTATAAATTTGCCGCCTTACGCAATTAATTCTAATTCTAATTCCGAGAACAAAAATAGTACATAATGACTGCGTTTTTGACGTAATGAAGTCTTAGTGGACTATGTTCAACAAGTCCGGGACGGAAATGGAAACATTTCCGTCTTCGAGTTAATATACCAACATTATTGCATATTCCAACCAAGCTTGTGGCGACCGCGCGACCGGTATCCAGGTGGCGCGGCGAACGTACGACGAGGAATTGAACGGCTACAACTCGACTGACAGTTTCTGCCGAGGTGCGAACGCCATTGTGACAACAGGGATATCATTGTCATCTAAAAAAAATTTTAAATATAGGTGAGAAAAAAATATTTATGCTGTTACAATACCGTTCGCACCCCGATTGAGACTGTCAGTCGGATTGAAGCAGCTCGATTTTTTGTGCCGCTTGTGCACCACCTAGTCTCCGGTGTCCCGGTTGCAATAAGTTTATCCAAAGCCCATCCAATAAATTTGGCTAAATACCAAACTGAGTTACCGCTGTTTTACCGATAGCGAGCGGAGCGGGCTTTCTATGGCTCTATTCTGCGTGTATCGGTTGAATTTTTTTTTCCTAAACAAAAACCCAACACTTGATATCGGATGCTGAGATTTTGACAGCTAGAACAGTTCACTTTTGCAAATTTAAATAAAAACAATGAAACTGGACACAAATAACAGAGTTCCTAGAAATTCACTCGATAGAAGAGAATTTGGAACAAACTCAGTCGCAAATGAATATGCTGAGAGACCGTACTGATATAGAGTAGAATTGTGGAAGGTAGAATTCAAGAAAAACAGCTGATTTTGACATAATTTGAGCTTAGTGATGCGTTCCATATATTTTGAGTTGGTAATTTAACCGCCTTATGAAAAAATTGAAATATTTAAGGAGCGGTTTATAGCTTAGATAAGCTCATGTCCCTGTTAGTTAACAAGCAGTTTAATCGGGCATTTAGAAGGCTGGCCTTCTCTCTCAGTTGACCTAACCCCTTGTGGGGCATAGCGCGTCAACTGTTCCATGTGGTCCAATTGACGTTTCGATGGCATAAACTGGTTTCGGAGAGTGCAATTGAAAGCATGCACCTCCTGCACATCCATGGCCGCGAACGTCGTCGTGGACGAGATTCGAACCCGAAACGCCGGTAGTCGAACATGAGACTGATGCCTGAACACACTGCGCTACCGGTCGCCCGGCTGTTGATTAAAATGCCAAAGGCTTTTTAGCGGTTATCATATGCGTCACATGGTTTACCAATTTCATATGTGTGAATTACCATTTTCGGCCATTCGCAATTGCATTCGTACATTTTCGCTCATGGTTAGGGTTGCCAACAACGAAAACCACAAACGTAACTATTGATCTCTCTTTCTGCAAATGGACGTGGGTATAAAACCCCCATAGACTATGCGATTCATCGTCAGGTACTCATTTGCCGTAACCCCTACTGGGGCATAGCGCGTCATCTATTCCATGTGGCTTAGCTGACGTTTCGTTGGCATAAACCAGTTTCGGTCGATGTACGTGGCCAGCATGCACCTCCTGCCCCTATTTAGCCGCCTACTTGCGACAAGTCGGGAGATATTTTGGCTTATTATTACGGTCTGTACCACGGGGGGGGGGGGCTTGAACCCGTAACGACAGTAGTCAGACTTGAGACTGACGCCTTTACGCACTGAGCTACCGGTCTACCCGTCCGATTACAATGCTATTCATCTTCGGATCAATCTGGCGATGGATCGCCACAAAACAAAAGGCACGTTCTTTTTCTTTTCTTAATGTCACCATACACTGTCGAACTCGAACACGAACCTGGTACAAATGTCCTCTGAATAGCTCAAGACACACAAACACACATCCCATAAAAACCTGGAGGAAACCGATCCATGTGTGAAAATCAAAATCTTCAAACATACGAGTTTCATTTTTTTGTTCATTGTGTCCTTCAAGCCCTCTTCTATCCAGGACAATGGTTTCATGTCCCATCAATCACCACATGAATATATGGGACGGGCCCAAAATTGACATGAAAAGAAGCACTACCGGCTACATTCGCTTCAGCTAGAAGTGAAAATTGTTTTCCACATTCGAATGCTCACTAGCAGTTGGAAGTTCAATTACATTATGTCTGCATTTTAGTTGTATTCTCAATATCAGGATGCGAGGAGGGGGGGGGAGGGGTTGATTCCCTTAATCCCTTCTATCTACGACACTGTTTTATATATATAGTGTAAAATTTTTTCTTGCAATACTAAATTATATGAATGCCTTCACAATTTGAATTATGAATAAGATGTTTGCTATGACACTGTAAACCCCTTTCAGAAAATTTTATGGTAAACCTAAACTCCCACATTGTCCTTATCATGAACAAATATGAATATTAATCGGGTAAGATTGTATTTTCAGATATATTGAGTCGAAAATACAACTGCAAGAGTATCAATATTACTGGAAGGGATTGAAATTAATCGCAATCATTAGGAATTTAGGATCCATTTGGATTAGTCGGGCTGAAGATTGCAATCATTCGATAGTCCTGAACGTTTGGGAAACATCGAACATTATTTTTTACTTGTCTTGATATGAACGGTTCTTGATTTATAATATTAAACTTATGAATTCTGAAATCTGTTATCTAAATCGTAATTTGTATCTAATGATGTCATATTATTTTCAATCATAAAAATAATTTGGTAAGTGTGTTGATCTATATATTCATTGAAGCGTCTCATTTGGTGTTTACCCATTGGGTGGCAATTTTGATCTTTATGATCTCTCTCTCTCTCTCTCAATTGCCCCAACCCCTTGTGGGTCATAGCGCGTCAACTGTTCCATGTGGCCCAGTTGACGTTTCGACGGTATAAACTGGTTTCGGAGAATGCAGTTGCCAGCATGCACATGCATGGCCACGAACGTCGTCGTGGACGGGATTCGAACCCGAAATGCCGCTAGTCAAACATGAGACTGATGCCTCAACACACTGCGCTACCGGTCGTTCTTTATGATAGACACATGTAAATAACCCGATGTCTTTAAAGTCTCCTATATTGGTCTTAAATATATTTCCAAGATTGGAGTATAATCAAGCCAGAAAGTAGAAGTCTTCGCCCGCAATACGAAGGTTTTGTGGTGTCTGATGACAATAGGAGATAAACTGTCCTACTCCTGGGGATGTTTAACCATTTATGTCAAGACGAAGCTGCAATCTTGTAGAGTGTATCAATAATTATACAATAGTTAGAATCACCAAACCTCCACAAATACCAACTTTTACCCTTTCACAAATGGTTAATTTAATAACTGTAATCCTGATTCGTCCGAACTTAAATTTAATCGATACTGAGTGAGTAAACAACGATACTGGGTAAATAAAACAACTCGTGCAACTCCTCCGTTTGCGGCAAAGATGCCGAAGACCCCAGAATCTGGTTTAGTACACCGTTAGATGACCCTTCAGGTGCTGCCTTCGATCTGCCGTTAAAAGCAGCACGAACAGATAGATGTAAACCCGCCAAGCAGCTTACTTGGGCTGTTCACCAGGTGGGCGTGGCTTTTGTATACCACACTATAAGACAAGGCATGGCAACAATCATGTTCCTGGACCAGAAGCAGGTGCCCCGTCCAAATAGGTTGCTTGGTGGGTTAACATCTGGTCGTCCTGCTTATAACGGCAGATCGAAGGCAGCGTTAGGTGTAAATAATTTTCCTGTCGATGAAAGTCGTTTAGTCGTGTCGAGAAAACTCCCCCGAACAACATGTAAAATGTGTCACTCATTACCTTACTAGCAAATTTTGTATTATAATTTAATTAAAAACAAATCGCAAAATGGCGTCATAATGTTTAAATCGTTTATAATGAAATATGAGCTCATCCAATCGACAAACAAAAGATACAATTTTGAAGTGGAAAGAATTCTTTACAAATTCGTGCTACTATCTTATTTTCTTCGATTCCTATTTATAGAGTACTCAATAAAAAATCAATCTCTCAATTGCCCTAACCCCTTGTGGGGCATAGCGCGTCAACTGTTCCATGTGGCCCAGTTGAAGTTTCGTCGGCATAAGCTGGTTTCGGAGAATGCAGCTGCCAGCATGCACCTCCTGCACATCTAAGGCCACGAACTTTGTCGTGAACGGGATTCGAACCTGAAACGCCGATAGTCAAACATCACACTGATGCCTCAACACACTGCGCTACCGATCGCCCCAAACAACAACAACAAACAATACCAACAAGCACCATTTTTAACAAGTTGAAGGGGATGTTGTTGGCACTGTTGCCTAAGGGATAATGTTCATTGCCGTGAAACGAGTATTTATAAATTTTTTTATTGATTACACAATATAATAGGAATTGTAGGAATTAACATGGTATTTTGAATTCATAGGGAATTCTTTCTACTTTAAAATATCATCTTTTTTGTCGATTGAATGAACTGGTATGGAATTATGAATAATTTAGGCATTATGACGCCATTTTGAGATTTGTTTTTACATAATTAAATAACATAATTTGCTGGTAACGTAATGAGTGACACTTTTTAGATGTTGGTCGGGGAGTTTTCCCGACACGATGAGATATGACTTTCATCGACAGGAAAATTATTTCCGCCTCAAAGCTTAATTTAACTAGTCTATTATGCGTTCCACAGACTCCACGGTTTTACACCGTAACCGCGCCATAAGATGTTTCCACATTCAAAAATGCGGCAGACGGACTTTATATCGCCAGTGAAATTTAAAAATTTAATTAACTACTGGCGCTTACAAAAGCTCCGTTCTGTCGATAAACAAAATGTCCGTTTGATATTCACCACAATTCCAACTGCTATCAACGGTTAAATTTATTTCCAATGGATTGCTATTATTTAGAAATAACTTATTATTTGTAAGGCTGCTTTTAGACGCTAGACCAACTACCCCCGTTAGACCACCCATTAGACTACCTATTAGACCTCGCATTGGAAGAGTAATTAGACCACAAATTATACCACCAATTAATAAACCACGCATCAGACCCACCATTAGACCACGCATTAGAGCACGCATTAGACCGCCTATTAGACTACGCATTAGACCACGCGTTAGACCGCCCATTTTTACCACGCATTAGACCACCCATTAGACCCCCCATTAGACCACACAGTAGGCCTACTATTAGACCACGCATTAGACCACCCATTAGATCACCCATTTGACCACCCATTAGGCCACCCATTAGACCACGCTTCGTCCCAATTTGCGCTTAACTATCTATGTTTCCGAATTTCATATTGCAGTTCACCAAACGTACCTTTAATTACGAACGCATGGTGTTCAATAACGGAAATGGATGGATATGGATTTAGATAGAGAGATGCCATGTCTACGAACTCTCCTCGTGATAAAAAACAATTTTGTATCTACAATACAATAAGTTATATATGTAATTATTCAAAACGAATAGCTGTTCTGATACGTGGTGTAATGGGTGGTCTGATACGTGGTCTAATGGTTGGTCTAAGGCTTGGTCTAATGGGCGGTCTAATGCGTTGCCTAATGGGTGGTCTAATGTGTGGTCTAACGGCTAGTCTGATGCGTGGTTTAATAATGGGTGGTATAATGCGTGGTCTAATTGCTCTTTTAATGCGTGGTCTAATGGGTGGTCTAACGCGGGTAGTTGGTCTAGCGTCTAAAACAAGCCTTATAAATAATAAATGATTTCTGAAAAATAACAATCCATTGGAAAAAAATAAAGTAAGTCAGACTTTCATTTAACCGTTGATAGCAGTTGGAATTGTGGTCTGGTGCGTGGTCTAATGCGTGGTCTAATGGGTGGTCTCTTCGTGATAAAAAAAAAAAAAAAAACAAAAAAAAAAAACAATTTTGTATCTACTATAAGTTATAGGATATAGTTATTGAAAACGGATAGCTGCTCTGATACATGATCTAATAGCTGATCTGATGCGTGGTCTAACGGCTGATCGGTCTAATATCTAAAAACCCCTATAAATAATTTTTTTTATTGCGCTTACACCATTTTAACTTTAACCCGTTCATTTATCTATTTATACGTCAATTGCTGAGATAAATCTATCGTTACCCACGCTAGTAAATACTCGTAATAGAAGAATGTAATTTGTGGATTAGACCAATGACATTCACTATATTAAATTTCCTTTTATTTTAAAATTTTGATTCGAGTACTCAACAAGAATCAGTTCACAATAAACAGTATAACGAAGCAGCATAACGACGATCTACTCGTATAATATAGAGCTATGGAAACTATGTGCTTCTGTTCAGAGTGGGTTTATGTTAGTTGAATGTATACTCGTATATTATAAACATCGCTTGAAAACAGACTGTAAATTTAAATTCACTTAAGAGTCGTATCTTTGCGGATATGAAGGTGCATCCTTCAGGTCTATGACTTGCAGGAAAGTTCTATATGAAAAGATGACGATGCCTTGTTAGCTTTCACAATGCGTTCATCAGGTTCATTCGGATGCACCGTGTCGATACGAGTTGGCGATATCTGAATAAGCTCTTCGTTCTATGTTTGTTTTCCACTGATAAACTATGAAATATGTATGAGTATCTTTACACAAACAGGAAACGCGCATAGGTAATGATAGTTAAAGTTAGACTGATTCTGGAATAGGTTCTATTCACAGAAATAACGTGAACATGAATTGGAATAGCATTAAAAATAATCCGGAGCCAATAAACAAATATCCATATGAAATATGTAAGTAATGGAGGATGATAGTTGTGTATGGAGTCTACGCGTGAAACAAACAGAAATAGAGTTAGTGCCAATTCATAGAAGGTACTGCAAGGCTAAATTGTTACTTCTGCGAGTATATGAATATCATTTAAATTTCTAATTTCACGGGCAGCGTTTTGTTCAACTAATTGGAAATCGCTCGTGATATTTTAGCATAGTCCTTAAAAATGTATATTAGACATACATCCCGCTTCGAAATTTCTGTACCTGTTAAGTTGACTGCCCTGTGTCGTCCTTATTTTAGCGCCAGCTTCCCTACTGAAAACCTAGAGAAAATTATTTACAAAATTGAATTTTTGGCGTTAGAATACAGATTAATTTATTGTCGATGAGGAACCTATTTTGCCTCTAGGTTTATGGAAGTCGAAGTCATTTCACAGGTCCTTTCTCCCTTAACCGATCGAGGATCTAGGCTTGGATATTGGGAGTAAACTCCCGACATCACTAGTTCCAAAGCGGTGCCCATATTCGAAACTGTTGCTGCCTACACGATGCAAAAGTATCTGAAAACAGAACAACATGGCTGTGCCTATGTTGTGGGTTTTGGTTATTCTAGAGTTACATAGCCATACATCCTATCCAGAGCCGGATTGAGTGGTGTGGGGGCCCCGGGCACCAGTACAGTGGGGGCCCTCTACATTATACAAATTAATTTTTTTTTTTATATTTTATGATTTGAATGAAATAGAATTTATTATTTAATCGACAAATTACATAAAAAAGTTAAATTGTGCAAAAAGTATATGATGTATGAAATTTCTAAGAAGTTAGGTAATGCAATTCAGAAATTTTAGTAAGCCAATGGGACTTTTCTTGATCGTTTCGTGGCAAAAATATCGATGATTTCTGTAAAATTGATTTCTCGTAGTAAATCACTCTCCATGCTGTGCAATGACAAGGACGACAGTCGTTGTTGGGTCATTGCTGTGCGAAGTCTGTTCTTTATCAGTTTCATTTTAGAAAACGAACGTTCATCGCTGCAGTTAGAGACCATCAATACCAGATAGATTCTCAAAGCAATCCGAATATTGGGGAATGCCGTTCCAAAGTTGTTGCTGATAAGTATCCTATAAAAAACTGCTCTATCGATTCACTTTGACTGCGTTGTGCCTTGAAGGAATTGATCAGGGATACGAATTGCACCAATTTATTGCCGAGAGAAGGTTCCAAGTCATCTTTATAAATTTCCACCAAGTTATCTGCAGCAGTTTGTAAGTCTGTCTTATTTAATTCATGCAGATGACTAAAGAAATCGTATCTTTCGCAAGCGGTTTCATATGCGCGAAGCCTATCACACAAAGCAGAATAGAGGCGATCAACCATAGTAATAAAACTCTCTATACGGAATTTCTCTCGAAGAGAGAGTTGGACATCGGCTTCTCGTGATGAATCCCCAGAAATTACCCAAAAATTACGTCTTTTAGAACGTGCTGGCGTATAATCCTCTGAGTTCGATAACTTTTGGGCAAGTTTTTCATACTCTGTAAATTTATCTCGTTTCGACTCCACGAAGGATCTGAGAGATTTTAGAGCTGCAACTGCCAAATGAAGAACCATGTTTGTATCCTGAAGCAATTTATTTGTGACATTAAATCTCTCCAAGATGTCGTTCCAAAATACCGTATAAAATCCAATTTCTAAACTGCACATTTTTTGAAAGAGTCTTTTCGGTTCGATTTTAACTATATCTTTCTGCTCTTCATCCTGATAAATATCATCTAGCGCTCCTTTCAGATTATTATAATTATTAATAAGCGCTTTCACAGCATCGGCTCGGCAAGACCAACGAGTTTCACTCAATTTTTTGGAACGTTGAAATTTTTTCCTTCCTTCGATAATTTGGCGATCAAAATTGCATATCGTTCAGGAGTTGCTGTAAAAAAGGTGTAGATATTTTGGAAGAAATCGAAAAAATAAACAGCAAAAGCACATGAATCTGCTTCAGCTTTCCCGGTTAGATTCAGAGAGTGACCACAACAGGGAACGAAAATCTACAACTCATTTTTCTCCACGATCATCGCTTGCATTCCTCTGTACTTTCCAGCCATGTTCGCGGCATTGTCATAAGAATTATTGATAGCAATACCGTGAGTTTCAAGAAAATTCAGAAGAGCATTGGCTAAAGCAGAACCAGTGTGGCCACAATTTGGGAGAAATGTAAGAAATCTTTCTCGTGGAGCACATTCTTCCATAAAGCGAATTACGATAGTCAACTGGCCTATATGAGCCTCATCAGGTGTGGGATCCACTGAGACCGAGTGGTAGTTCGACTTTTTAATTCTGTTTGTTATTTCGTGCATGTGCTTGGACCGAATATCGCAATTCATCATCATCGTGGCGCGACAGCCCGACGTCGGGCCTTCGCAATTAGCACAGTTTAAATATTTTTCAAATCTTCAAGTATACCCAACACACAACTGATTGATTGAATTTCATTTTCAGCGCGCTGAGTGCATCTTTTTGAATATGTACAACAGTAGTTACTGTAGTAGTTCTGCGATTTTTAATTCTTGACGTTTCTGAAGCTTTATTCTCCTTCTTTTCTATGTACTGTGCTGGATCCCAAATGTGTGGGGGCCCCGGGGCAGTGCCCCGGTTGCCCCGTGTTAAATCTGACTCTGATCCTATCGTCCAGTTTATTTTTGCATGTCTTGGCATCGGCACCTCTTCAGCCGTCCGTCGGTCGTGGCTAGTCCCTTGTCTAGCTAGTCCATCCGCTATGTACCTATATAGTAAAATCTGTACCTGTTTCTCTTGCTGGCGTTGAAACATTCAACAGAAAACGGGAGCAGAATTTTAAATGGCATATGAGTTTTCATATCTGAAGAAGTGAAAAGTAGATTCTTGGTTTCTGTTCTGTTGTCAAACATCCATTTTCTGTCGGTAACTCTGTAGCCGATTCCGTAGCAAAAGTGGAAATTTCATTTTCCCATACTACAGAATGCGAAACAGAGCGGAATTTTTTCCCTGCAGTAATATTACGTTTACACTATCCCCAGATTACTTCATCTGCGCCAGCTGAGATAATCTGCGACTGTCAAATACATACAATTTTGAACTCACCACACCCAGATTACGCTGCAGATGAAGTAATCTGGGGATAGTGTAAACGTAATATAATTTCATTGAATTTTGTCGCTGTAGGGCCAGGAACAGAAATATAAGCCTGTTCATGTCGCAAATGTGTTGAAATCTTTTCCTGATCCTAATTCTGTTTTATGCAAAATTGCCGCTAAAATAAAAATGCAAATGCACTGAATTCTGTACCTGTTGCTAATTCTGTTGTATGCGAAATTGCTGCTTAACTTAATTTTATGATTTGGATTTAATTTTTCAGCCTGCAATTTTTACTGCACGATTTTTCACGTTTCCAAGTTTTTATTGCGCCTGTTCGTACTTTACAGCATGAAAATCCGGTCTTTAAGTACGACTTTTCATTTCTACCTATTAAACCGCTTGTCTGATTTCCAACACATATTTTTATATTTTTATTTTAGAGCAACGTAGTGGGTTAGATTGCCGTTGTATTTGAGCGTTCTAGCTAGCCTAGTTTCCGAGATATTGTATTTTTAATAATTCGAGATAGGCAATTTTCATAAAAAATGCCCTGTATCAGCTAAAGGGCTAAGAACTCGAAAAAATCTTCTCCAATATTTTTTTGTGCTGAAAATTGCACATGCGCCTATTTCTGGACATCCTAAAAGATTTCTTTTAATCTCAACTGATGATTCTGGATCGTACTTTGTTGTTCTTTTCTGCTGGGTTTTACAAAAAAACATATATTAAAATACATTTTTTATATTTAAGAAGAAGCATGCTGTCTACAATAGTTCTGCCTTTGTGAAAGAATTTAGTGGGATGCTGAAGAAAAGTTTATTCCACGTTTTACACTTCGGTCTGTATTACATTACTACAACTGAACAATAAATTACGGGAGTTAATGGTCTTTCCAACTTTATAAACATTTCATAAAAAATAGAGTTTATGAAAAACTTGCCCGGACTAGAGACTGGACCTAAAGAAAAGAAGAAAATTTAGTAATATGTATTGTGCACAACATAAACTTGTCGGTGGATTTGCCTACGCAAAACAAGTGCCAAGCATTAGCGAGATTGTATGCTTGCAACGAAGTAATGCAAAATGCTTATAATTTTCATAATGGCCGAGTGATGAGCTTTGATATTAAACTCAAGTACAATAACCTCTATAACTTAAAGTGCCAAAAGAACGTGTTTTTTTGACGAGTTACCGAGAGGTTCAACAAATCGAGGTTACTACTTATCGACAGAAAAAAAAAACAAAATACGAGATAAGAGGTTTTTTCTTTTGTTTTATTTGGAAAAGAAAACAATGCAAACCTTACTTCATTGACATTGAACAAATAAAAACCAAAACAAAATATATTTCGATCTAAAGAAAGGAAAAATTAAATCTAAACCAGGCCGAAGCGTATATACCCTAGACCTGTACAGACCTAGTGGTGATACCAAAAGTATCAATTGGTAACGACCATATGCATTAAAAGTGAGTTTCCTCTATCGTCAGTTTGAACTGTGTGTGTGGATCCAATGAGAAGTTTCATCGTTTATCCATTCGGATGTTATGTATGTATATTTGAACTAACATTTACAGGTTAGGTTGGCGTTCATTCGGTGGAATTTTGGCCAATCTCAAAATCAACCAACTTGATCCTACTACAAATATTTTACCAAAATTTTCAAGTCACTAGCCTCATTTTATCAAAAGTTATCGCATATCTTAAGTTTCATTTGTAGGGGAGCTATGAGTGTATTTGATCGGATCTTGCGCATTTTCGACAGTAGCTAACTAAATCCAAGTCAAAATATTTTACCAAAACTTCAAGTCGGCAGCCTCATTCTATTGAAAGTTATCGCTTATTTGAAGTTTGATTTGTAGGGGAGGAAGGGTTTTCTTTGGTCGGATCTTGCCAATTTTCAGTACCAACTATAGCTAAATCTCAAATATCAACATCTGACCAAATTTTCAACTTCCTAGCTTTATCCTGTCGAAAGTTATCATAGGTTAGGTTAGGTTAAGGGGCTGCCGTGCAACACACAGCACACTTAGGCCTCCGAAGGCCCGTTGTGACACCACCCGGAAAAGAAAAACCGTCTCCTTAAGAGGGCTGCGTATCAAACCAGCCCGTGCTACTGATATAGCGATTTATCCGGAAGGCGCATATATTCTTAAGGTCATCCAAATCATGAAAGATCCGCGAGCCCAGAAAGTAGCCCCTCCTACCAGCCAAGGCCGGACAATGACAGAGAAAGTGGAGGATGGTCTCCTCCTCCTCCTCATCTCCACAACTCCTGCAGAAGTCATGATGGGGGATATTAAGCCTCCTGGCATGCTCCCCGATTGCGCAGTGTCCGGTAATAACTCCAACAACTCTGCCAATGTGCCTCCTATTCATCGAAACCAGGCCGGCAGAGCGGCCGGCATCTAATATCGGCCAAATCGACCTTGTCGTATTGCATGTTGCCCCGTTGAGCCATCTTGTATTGGCCCTGTTGACAGCAGTGGCCTTAATCGCCGATTTACACATAGCAAAAGGCATTGCTATATCCTCCAATCTTACGTCAAACCCCCAGGTCTGCCCTCCCGAGCCAGATCATCCGCCACGCAGTTTCCCACGAAATCACTATGGCTCGGTATCCAACACAGGGTGATGTTAAAGAAGCCACCCACCTCTTCCAGAGCTGCGCGGCAATTCTTAATGGTTTTAGAGGTTATCGAGACGGACTCGAGTGAGCGAATAGCCGCCTGACTATCCGTATAAATAACGATGTCCCTTGCAGTGATGACAGAACAGCTTAGACGGGACAAGGCCAACGAGATCGCCGAGATTTCCGCCTGTAGGATGCTGCAGAAATGAGGGAGACGAGCTGACAGAGTGATTCCCAGGTCTTCGGAAAATATACCAACCCCGACCCCTTCGTCGGTCTTGGAGCCATCCGTATAGATCGCCATAAGATCCGAGGTCGAAGGCATATCTTCCATCCACTGGCTCCTCGTCGGAATCACGCTAGTAAAGTTTCTGCCGAAATGGTAATCAGGGGGTGTATAGTCCGTCTCTGTAGGGAGATTCAGGTCGCTCAGTATAGTGGAGTGCCCCTTATTTAGCGCCCGCCACTGTCCCGCCTCGCGAAGGCGCAGAGCCGTGTTAGCCGCCAGTTGTTCTCCCTGAATATCCAGCGGAAGCAAGCCGAGTATCATATCGAGTCCGGCTGACGGGGTGGTCTTAAAAGCCCCCGTGATGGCCATCGTGGCCAGCCTTTGCACCTTCTCTAACAGACCACAGTAGGCCGCCGTTCTAAGTGCTGTCCACCATACACAAATACCGTACAACAATATGGGACGTACAACAGCTGTGTACATCCAATGTACCGCTTTGGGCTGAAGGCCCCAGTTCTTACCTATGGCTCTCCTGCACTAATACGGCGCAACAGTGGCCTTCTTTACTCGTTCCAGAATGTTGAGTTTCATAGTTAAAAGTTATCATAGTTAAAGGAATATTTTATTTTTTGACATTTGTAGGGGAGGTAGGCGTTTCTTTAGCCTGATTATGTCCATCTTGCTAAAAACCAAGTAGCTTCTCATCGGAAGTTTATGTACCAAAAATCAGTTAACTACGTCAATCAAGCTTTTCAAGTTTATTCAATCGGGAGTTATAAATACATTTAATTATTTTGAATATGTAGGGAAGGCAGGCGCTCCCTTTTCCGGATTACCCCCGTTTTCAATACCTACACCTAGATTATACTCCAAACATTTTACGAAAATGTCAAGCTTCTAGCTTCATTCTGTCGAAAGTTATCGTGTGACATGGCTAAATTGAATCAGCAGGTGACCTTGATAATTTATACATTATCATTCCTACGGAGGCTCCGTTAAGGTGTTACATATTTTCTTCATGATATAAACAATATACCCAATATGTACCTTATAAGGTCTAGGATATAAAATTATGCATATTTAAAAAAAAATCTGTAATTTGTGTTTGTAAGCTCTTGTTCTGCCGCACTTTATCAAGATTATTATCTCGCCCTATAATACTATATCTGCAAAAACCCTTTTGTTAACATTTGACATCATGAAATAATTTCGTAAATTTTCAATCGAAGCTTTTGCGATCTTAGTGGTAATTAAAGGGATTTCATCTGTTTCATCAATTTATTCGTTCGCGTCTTCGAGCTCCAAAATTTCGTCGTCGTTAGGGGTTTCTGTCACAGACAAGTCATCATCAAAGTGTATACATATATTCGTTGAAACTAACTAACTTCATTTTGTGAGACGTGATGTCACTCTGCTATATTAAGCAATTCTGCGTGTTGTGTTACTGCATTCGAATCGTTTAGAAAACCGCAAGCATGGAAACTATTCTTAGTTCTTTATTCTTTCTATTATTCCAGGTTTATGGGCAATGTTCATTGCAACATAAATTCATAGGTTAAGAACTTTTCCATCTTCAATACTGTCAATCAGTTGCGATACCACCTCCTTGCGGTAAAATGTTTTAAAGTTCTGAATTATCCCTTTGTCAAGCGGCTGAAGTATTGAGGTTGTACTCGTATTCTAATCGATAACGACTTACACATCCGCGATGATGACAATTTGTACGATTACATTGCATGAACTAAAATGCGTTGCATTGTGAAAATGAATCGGTACATGAGAATAAATTTAACAGTACAATAAATACATGCATCAGCACACACAATTACGAGTTATATGGAATTTTTAAATGAAAATGACGAGTTATAAGGAGTATTTGGTCAATTTATGTACCGCAAAAAAATGATGAGATCACACGAAATACCTATGTGTTTTGTAATTACGAATTATAAGAGGTTTTTGAATGAAAGTTACAAGTTATAAGGAGTATTTGGTAAATTTTTAAACTAAAAAAAACCATGTTATCGAAGGTACTTTTCAAGGGACCAAGGAAATTTTACGAGTTAGTGTTTCCAAAGAGGATTGATAATTCTACAAGAGTTATCACTCCATATAACTTTCCCCTCTGCCAGGAGATTTGTATAATGTATTGACAAATTGTATAGACTTCGCAAGAAAGCTGACTCCGCCTCCGGCTGTAGATTTGTATGTATTGATTCTCTTGTGTATCTATACTGTGTATTTATTACTATGTTTAAACAATTTGGCAGTACATACAAATCTCCTGGCAGAGGCGAAACTTCTATGGAGTGACAACTGTTGTGGAATCTATACTATTTGGTCTGGCTTTCGACTTACCAAGGTTGCTAGTTATCGAGGTTTCACTGTATCGTGATACGATTGATAGTGAATAAAATATGGTATACTAATTTTTTCACTTACATAACATTATGTGCCTTGTTGACGTTTCGATAGGATATATTTTTCGGAGGATGAAATTGTTAGTATGCACCTTCTGTCCGCGCTGTCTTTATTCTGACAAGCTAGGAGCGCTGTGGGGGTTCTAGTAGTTCCCACAAGAAGATTTTATTAACGCGCCGAGGATTGAACCTCCGTCTCGTTAGATGTAACATCGTAGAGCGGTAACCGAGACCACATGGCTACCGAGCACGTCAAATGTCTTTAGGTCATAATAATACGATATGATAAAGATACAGTTATTGCTTCCAATCAGCTATGATAAGGATTGATTTAATTCGGTCGACATGGGAACATCACTCTCGGGCGACAAAAACAAGGTTGAATCTAAATATAACCGTAATACTCGTACATATATATCAAGACAACCCTTTGTTCTGACTTGCGTTCCTAATTAAGTTTCTTCATTTCCGAAAATGGGAGCAATGTTCAGAATAATTAAATTCACAAAGCTGGTTCGGCGAGTTTCGTTTATGAGACTATTGATAATTGTATGCAAATCTTTCAATTTAAGTCTTTAGGATCTGTGGGAAAAATTATTAACACTCTGTCGCAAGGCTCTTAGTTAATACATCAACATATTATTCGATGAATTAAATTCGAATGGAAGTCAACGGCGAGATAGATACAAAAATAGTAGAATACCTGTATTTATGCGGTGAACGATACGAGAAAATTAATAAATGGAGAGTTATGAATAAAGAAATTTATGAATGACGCTAAGAAAATGCCAAGCAAATATTTTTGAATCAACTAACATTTAGTGTTTAACAAAATAACCTTTTAGAAGGAAAGGTTATTATGACAAAATAAATGCAATTGTGAAGAATGGCGAGGCCTAGTGTATACTTGGCGTAACTTTTCATATGATACCCCACATGCATTTACCAAACGACAAACAAATGTTGACCTACATTTGCTCGACATTGTGTTAAGGGAATTATTCAGGTAATTCATTAATTAATTAATTATACATCCAATGATAGGTTTAATCTTTCGAATCGTTGACGGTTCTGAACGGTAAATCTTGTCTTTGAAATTGGCTTGCCTTTTACATGACAGCAGGCATGAACTCCGAGCTCTAGATTAGTATCGCAGAGCGGTGACCGAACGGTCACGGCCACCGAGCGCGACCATCAGCTTGAGTCAATCGAACTTTCTACCAATCACCGTTAATGCTTGGCACAAGTATCAAACCGGTCCCTAGACGGTCAATCACGCTGGATTCAATCTTTCTTGCACACAGACGATAAACAGCAAATAAAATGAAAGTGCATGTCCTCCCTGTTGGGTGAATGGAAGGGGCTTGACACAAATAGGGCCCCTGGCCAAAATATGGGTCGGATCGAGTTAGGGGTGATTTCTTTCGACTCGCCATGGCCAAAATATGTGGAAAATATACTTTGTTCGGCACTTTAGGACCAATTTATATTTTTCGAAATTTGGCAGCGATTTTGGAAAAAAAGGGCCTAAAACCCAACTTCCTTCGAAAAAAATGGATCTATTCGGACAAATATTTTCTTATAGTCCCTAGAAACTATGTTCCAAGTTTCAGACCGCTACCCAAAAGTGTAGCATTTCAGTGGCTTTCGCATTGTACCGAACGTACTAATAGGCGATTTTATAATCCTGTCTCAAACTAGGGAAATGTATGAAAAAAAACACTCGTTTCCCTCAATTTGACAGTAGTCTGGCACCTATTGCAGGAAGATATGATTGCTGGTCACTAGGGATTGGTGTAGTTTTACCCACCTTGAAGAGAGGTTATGTGATGATTGACTCGATCGACAACTTATCGAGTTTGTGGAAATTCATTTTAAGCCCAAAAGAAAAAATACCGTACTTTGTCTTTTCCACTTTTATAAAAAATTTATATGTGATGAGGTATCCTTTACTGCTGCATGACCATCAATGAAGATAGCGACGAGTTGGCGACAAATTTTTCTGATAATTACCTTAGCACAGATATTAATGATATTGGTCTCAGCTTGAGAAACACTCATCCAGAGACTCTTTGCGATTTAAATCCTGATGGTGTAAAAGTGGAACATATGCTACAAGGACCTCCAAATGTATTACAACTAATTGTCTTGGTGAATTATGTCTGTCTAACATAATTCATTGTTGTAAATAAATTGAATTTAAGAAAATACATCACATCTGAATCATCATCAACTGAATGTTTGAAATAACTTACTATCATTGCAGGAAACCTATTTTATACAAGGCAGAAATTACAACAGCCTGCTGCGGTTCGTGTGAGTAAGTCTAGTCAAAAAAAGTAAAGGACTGTACTTAAAAAATCATCGGTCTCCATGCTCCCTGTCATTTATATTTTAGAATATTTTGGAAATTTAATATGGTTTGAGTATTATGTAAAGTTGATGTCTGGCATCCAATTGTAAATTATGTGGTATGTAGCACGTTAATGTACGTACAAGGATTGCATATGCTAATGATGTAAAATTTTCGGATAAGGAATCCATATTATAACTGATTGAAAATTTTTATGTGTGTAACTTTGGGTAAGCCGTAAGTTTTTCTATGTGTAACCATTTATTGCATATAGGAGTTGCTATCTCTCGATACTGTCTGAAGATATTTGAAATTTAAATTTCCGCAAATATTTTTTTTTTTTTGCCTCGCACACATTCATTGAAAAGGTTGTTGAATCTAATAAAAATAAATTCCCGGGATAATCCCATGTGTATTCGCCTCTGCTACGAGTCGTCTGAAACATTATCTGTGTGTATGATTCGCACTTCAGGTTTCCGTAATATTTGATATAAAAGCAAAGGAGTGAGATGCCTTTTATCCTCAGCTCTGATTAGCTGATACGCCTATACCAACATCTTATTCCGCTTGACGACATGAAGTCATTATGCCTCCTGGTGTTATTTCGTTGCTCAATTCCTAATAACTTCAATTGGAAAATTTCAGAGAATAATTTCCCGTATATGTTTTTTTTTTTTTTTGTTTTTTGGTTTTTAGAAAGTACTTAGAAAAGTAATTGAGTGATTGGGAATGTACGAGTAACTAAGGATTAGGTTCATACATTTGATTATATTCAAAAATCTCCGAAAATACCGGTTGGAACGACGTGTAAAGAAATGAGTTTTACAGTACTCAGAACAGATTTTCAAATGGTAAGGTGTTACATCCGCTCCACCCCATTAATGCTGGCACTTTTCAGAATATGTTTGTCATTTTTTTATGTCCATTTGTGTAAATGGGATGCAATCTGTTGTAAAACCGACTTGTGAACTAAAAGAATTTATTGGATTCAGCATGATGTACGAACTCCTGATGGTTTCTTATATTACGTTTACACTATCCCCAGATTACTTCATCTGCGCGGGCTGATTTAATCTGTAACTGTCAAATACATACAATTTTAAACTCACCACACTCAGATTAAGCAGCAGATGAAGTAATCTGGGGATAGTGTAAACGTAATATTATTCTATCTCTTCATCAAATGCCCATTATATTTTACACAATTTTAATGGAGTGTACGTCTAATAATATCCTTATTTATTGTTGTATCGTGAACTATATGGTAGGTTTTTTTTTATTTATGCCCTAGACCTAGCACCATAAGGAGGCTCCGTAGTTATAGCAATTTCTATTAAAATGATGAGGAAAGGTCACCTCCTGAATCGATTTAATCATATACGAGTACGTCTATTTGTCCGTCCGTCCGTCTGCCCGCCCTGCGAACCATCGTTCACCAGTCTAAATTTTTTTTACGGAAAAGCAGCGGAGGAAGCAAAATCATACAAAGATATGTACATACATATATACATAAAGACGTATACATACCCACTTCTATGAAATATGGAAATAATATTCATCCAATGAATTGTCACTGTGTTTATTTATTCATAAGCGCGCATATCATACTTGTTAAGAATAAAAGTGGAGTGGGTCATTGTGAGTCTAAGTCAAAAATGACTCAAACTCACTCTCCACTACCACACAAAAATAATCGGCTTAAAGTCAATTCTTCCCCAGTCACTTGGTTTCGTCCACACCATGGATCACTCTTCAGAAGCTGCCTTAGTCAGTTTGAGTCATTTTTGACTTAGACTCACAATGACCCACTCCACTTTTATTCTTAACAAGGAAATAATATTATCTACCGAATAAATCAATAGCCATCATCTTATCATTTTCCTTGTATTTAACCCGTTTTTTTATGAAATTCATAAAAAGCGATGATTTTTTCGTTTTCTGGGAACAAACGAGTAAGTGACTAAAAATGTTTTCCAAATGAGATTATCTTAAAACAATTTGAAATAGGAAGAAAAATTATAAAAACATTTTTTATGAATTTTTTGTGGTCTTTAATTTCGTCTCAGAAAGTTTTTCACTAGTATTATTTGCTACAGATTTAAAAACAAACAAATAAAATAAAAAAAACTTCCCTTTAACCCCTCGCTCAAGGACTTCCGGTCCACCGGGGAGGTCGAAAACTTGCTGCTGCTGCTGCTGCTGCTGCTGCTGCTGTATTGCCCTAACCCCTTGTGGGGCATAGCGCGTCAACTGTTCCATGTGGCCCAGTTGACGTTTCGTTGGCATAAATTGGTTTCAGAGAATGCAGTTGCCAGCATGCACCTCCTGCACATCCATGGCCACGAACGTCGTCGTGGACGGGATTCGAACCCGAAACGCCGGTAGTCAAACATGAGACTGATGCCTCAACACACTGCGCTACCGGGCGCCCCCCGGTACTAAGGCCAGAACCATTCACAATATATCAAAAAATCAGTTCTAACCCAATTTATGCTAGGTAAAATGTCTCAGGTGACATACGGTTTTTCCAGAAACAAGTCTGGCACGACGTCACAGACATTCATGTGGTAGTGTACACAATTGTTATATTCGTGGAAATAACACCTCGCCGCCGCGCCGTCTTGAACCGTGTAACCTCTGGTGAAGTTCTCTCTCATATGGATAATTTTGCTAACCATCAACGGTCCACTGCCCCGACTAAAGAGGAATTAGCCGCTGCAATTATTGCACTAAAACGAGAAAAAGCCGCTGGACTTAACTGTATCCCTGCCAAAATTTATCTAGCAGAGCCAAGCGTAACTGCCAAGTTGATGCACCCACTGGTTGATAAAGCGTGGAATACAGAGACTTTTCCCAGTAAGTGCAAGGGAGTGTTTATCATCAAACTTCCGAAGAAGGGTAGCCTTACAGACTGCAACAATTGGACAGGCTTTTGTCTGCTTCCTGCTGTTGATAATAGCTAAAATCGGCCTAGGAACACTACAGGCTCACCTGGAAAGCTGAAAAGCGGGCTGATTTTCGATCCGGATCCTCCTGTGTCGATCACATTAACACCTTCCGAATCATCATCGAGCAATGCTCCGGGTACGATTCTCCGCTTCACTTGCTTTTCATCGATTTCGAAAAGATTTTCAGTAGAGTGGACCGGGATTCTATATGACTTTGCGCAGGAGAGACATCCCTATTATTAAGGCAACCTATGACGGCGCAATTTCGAGAAGGCGTTTGACAGCGCTGACCGGGAATACATCTGGAAGGCTTTATGTAGGAGAGGCATACCAGATAAAATCATATCCATCATAAAGGAGTCCTATAGCGGAGCCCAATGTCACGTCTTACACAAGGGTAAGCTTTCAGATCCCTTCGAGGTACATAGCGGAGTGAGACAAGGCTACATTTTATCACCTATATTGTTTTTAATTGCCATTAACGACGTACTCTGCAGCGTGCTTCATTGAACACCAGAGCAAAGGTATTAGATGGAACTTGTTTACACCTGGATTACGCTGACGAAATTTGTCTTCTTTCAAATGGATCGGATCATTTAGTTCAAATAACGGATGCCCTGCACCGCGAAAGTGGCAATTCGGGACTTAAAATCAATGCTGCCAAGACTAAGTACTTAAGCTTGGATGCAGGAAGACAGAGCGAAATTTGTGTGTTCGGGGCGGACGGTAGAAAAAGTGAACAAATTTTGCTACCTCGGAAGCGTAGTTACAGCAGATGGTGGAGCGGATGCTGATGTACTGTCTCGCATCAATAAGGCTCGGGCTTTTTTTCAGTTTGACTCCTTTCTGGCAAAGCTACAACATCTCCAGAAGTACCAAACTCAGAATCTTCGAAACCAATGTAAAATCTATGCTTCTTTATGGCTGTTCAACTTGGAGGGTGACCAGGGCGATAATAGCTAGAGTGCAAACTTTCGTGAACCAATGTCTACGGCGCATCCTACACATACGCTGGCAGGATAGACACCTCCATAAAAAGGCGAAAGTGGCAATGGATTGGTCACACATTTCGAAAAGGGCCGGAAAACATTGCTAAACAGGCCCTCGATTCGAACCCACAGGCAACAAATGCAAGTCGCCGCGTTGGAGCTAGCAACACCGGATCAAACAAACAGTTCACCGCACATTGAATGATGAACAAGCCGGCTTTCGCGAGGGATTCTCATGTAGCGATCAGATCCAACACCCTCCGAATTATTATTGAACAATCTGGAGAGTGAAGATCTCCATTACTACTACTCAATTGCCCTAACCCCTTGTGGGGCATAGCGCGTCAACTGTTCCGTGTGGCCCAGTTGACGTTTCGTTGGCATAAATTGGTTTCAGAGAATACAGTTGCCAGCATGAACCTCCTGCACATCCATGGCCACGATCGTCGTCGTGGACGGGATTCGAACCCGAAACGCCCGCCGGTAGTCAGACTTGAGACGAATGCCTCAACACACTGCGCTACCGGTCGCCCCATTACATCTCATGCTCATCGATTTCGAGAAGGCGTTTGACAGCGTTGACCGGGAATGCATCTGGAGGGCTTTACGTAGGAGAGGCTTACCAGATAAAGTAATTTCCATAATGGAAAGTCCTACCTGGGAGCCCAATGTCATGTCTTACACAAGGGTAACCTATCAGATTCTTTCGAGGTGCATAGCGGAGTGAGACAATTCTGCATTTTGTCACCTATACTGTTTTTAATTGCTATTAATGATGTACTAAGCGGCGCGCTTCATGAACACAAGAACAAAGGTATAATATGAAAGTTGTTCAAACACCTTCAACACCTGGACTATTCTGACGATATTTGTCTTCTATCAAATAAATAGGATCAAGCACCTCAAATGTCTGATGCTCTGCATTGCGAAAGCCGTAATGCGGGGCTTAAAATCAACGCCGCCAAAACTAAGTACTTGAGCTTGGATCCAGGAAGATCAAGCGAAATTGGTGTTGCGGGACAGGCAGTCGAAAAAGTTGACAGATTCTGCTACCTCGGAAGCGTAGTTACAGCAGATGGTGGAGCGGATGCTGATGTACAGTCTCGCGTCAACAAGGCTCGAGCAGCTTTTTTTTTCAGTTTCACTCCTTTCTGGCAAAACAAAAACATTTCCAAACGCGCGAAACTCCGGATCTTCGAAACTAACATAAAATTAGTGTTTTTTTATGGCTGTTCAATTTGGAAGTTGACCAATAAGAGAACAACTAGATTGCAAACTTTTATAAACCAGTGTCTACGGTGCTTCGTTCACATACGTTGGCCGGACGACATTTTGTTAATGACGACCTCCTTACTATTACTGGTCAGGACAGGATAAAAACTTTCATAAAAAGGCGAAAGTGGCAATGGATAGGTCACACACTCCGAAAAGGGCTCAGCAACATTGCCCAACAGGCCCTCGATTGAAGCCCGCATAGAACCAACGCAAGTTGCCGTGTTGGACGACCTAGTAACACTTGGAGAAGATCAGTTAAGAGAGAGGGTGCGTCAATAGGCAAGTTGTGGAGTGCGCTGAAAGCGATGGCGATGAACAGGACGAGTCGGAAAGTATGCGCGGTTAATGCCCTTTAAGGGGTTAACAAGAATCAGAGATAGAGGTGTCCTATTTGCCTCACGGCTGGAACCGCATTTTTTTTACGGTTTGAATGATGATGAAATTACACATAGTTACACATATCGGTTGTGTACCGCAAGAGCAGTGCAATGAAGAAGTGCTTTCACAATGAAGGAACGGTGGGGTGTAATAATGTCAAGTGCTATAAAATCAATTGACGTTATTCCACTTTGAAAGTGAAATAACGTCAATTCACATTATTTCGGTTTTTCAAATGAAATAACGCCAATTGACATTATTTAACTTAAGAAAATCTCTAGCTGTTTGCACGGTTATTGCGTCCAGAGCGAGCGAGGTGAGCGTTTATGCTTATGCGGTTATGAAGGTTGTGATCCCATAAGCGCCGAGCGAATGTAGCGAGCGGAGCCTACACAAAACACTGTTGTGGCCAGATCGAGCAAAGCGAGCGTTCAAATTTGTACGATACTGAGGGTTGTGGTCCTTTAAGAGTGGCGTGAGTGCATCAGAGACTGTTGCATTCCGATCGAACAAAGCAAGCGTTCGTGTTTGCGTGATACTGAGGGCTGCTATCTCTTCAGAGCGGAGCGAGCGTACCGAGCGGAGCCAACACTAGAAACTGGTGATTCACAATAGACTCTTGTGTGTGCGGGTGCTTGGAAGGTTCACTTCATATAATTCAATATATTCTAGAATAGCCTCTTTTATGAATAATTATAGTGTGGAATAGTTTCTTTTGTGTCTCCGCTCGTTCCGCGCTTAAGGCATCACAACCCTCAGCATCGAACGAAAATAAGTGCTCGCATCTCCATCTACATCTGAAAGCGAAATTCCACATGCGGTTCCTAGTGCAAGAGTTATGCGATATTTTGCCGCATTGCTATTGCGGCAGGTACCGCATGTGTTATTCGTGTCTAATTGTTCAGAAAGCTAAAACAGACACATACTGCAACAAATAGATAATCTCATAATCACTACGATAGTGATAAATCAGAAATTAGCCACAGTAAAGATAATAATAATAATATCAGGCTATAAATGCACACACATGCATAGTCTTAGGAAGAATAGAAGTTAGCCTATTTGAACCTGTGATAATTTAATTAATTACCGCTTTCTCAATAATTAATTTTATAAACAACGCGTGGTGTGCTATCTGAAACCTTCTTGGCATAAATTCACTTTATTGCTTCCATGAAAAAATAATCAACTCACTGGGAAAACAGTTACCCAAGGTAATGTACGAGGGCTTATAAATCTATAATCACCGTCATACTAAACTTTATTGCATTTTATTGTCGGCATATTGTAAATAACTTCACTCGTGTAGAAGGCGGCAACATAAACAGAAAAGTATCAGTGACAGTCTTTGGTGCAGGGATGCTTATTGGATTGAATAAATCACCTGTACATTCGTTACTTACTTAATAGCCACTGGAAAATATGACTTATATTGGTTGGTTGAATTAAATCCTAATTGTCTACCTTTATTTAAATAAATAAATAATAAATAAAGCTCGGTGGCCATGGTCGTTCGGTCATCGCTCTACGATACTAATCTAGACATCGGAGTTCAAATCTCGGCGCGTTAAAAAACTGCCTGTGAGTACTAATATAACTCTCACAATGCTCCGAGCTTGTCAGTATAAAGACGGTGCGGATAGACGGTGCGTGTTAGCAACTGTATTTCCGAAAAGTAGATATGCTACCGAAACGTCAACAAGGCATATAAATGCTAGAGATGTTGACGCGCCCATGCCCCTGGAGGGGTCAAAATAATTAACATCTTATCTACATATTTCTAAAAGAACAGCTATGTATGTGAGGTATGATGCGCGTTCTTTCGCTTTTCCTAACCTGTATAGGTCAGTGAAATAGCAAGCAATACAACAACAATGCTACGCTATATGGGTTAGCGCGTACTTAACCCAGTAATTTATTGGGGGCCGATTCTGACCTGGATAGCGTACAATTAAAGCTTTTATTTAGGACGCATTTAGCGGTTGCTAGAAGAAGTTCGTTTGTTTCACGATGTTCCACTCTGTTCTCACCTCAATTAGATTCAATGGAATTCCAATTTTTTCCAATTGGAAAAGTGATTTTTGTCGAAATATTAGGAAACTACTCAGAATCAGTTAGTTTCTTCTTAGATAATTCAATGCTCTTGATGCAATAGAATGAAAATCGGAATTTTTGGTGACACTTGGTTTCATTTAGCACACCAACTTAGTATGCGTTTGTAGCTTAGTTCGTTAATGCACCGGGCATTTATTTGCTACTCAAAACACGGTCTCTGCGGTTGGAGCCCCGCAAAGGGACCAAATATTTTTTGTTCTCAAATTCCCTCTGTTTTTAATTTCTCCAAACTGGTTGATGGTTTCGTGTGGCGCAGCTATCCATGGGCAAGACAACCACGAAAGTGTGAGAGTTCTGTTAGGCGGCTATTACACTATAAAAGTTCTTTTACAAATATCTTTGAAGCACGATATTTTAAAAGAACTTTTATGAATAATATTAGCCTCCTAAGGGTGAAGGAGTGCAAGCTTGTAAGAAAAGTACTTAAAACAAGCACCGTTCATGTCCCAAATCTTTTCTCAGGCGGCAATTACACTATAAAAGTCCTTTGAAAATGTCTTTTATAAAAGATATTTGTAAAAGAAACTTTTATAGTGTAATAGCCGCCTTAGTATACTATAAGACGTGAAGGCGTGATTTTACTTGAAAACTCGACCGTGGAGGTCTAGATGGTGTGAAGCACTTATATTAACTCACTAGAGGGGGTGGAGAGACAATGAGAGGTGGAGATATTTGTTCCCTGGCAATTTTACTTGTATATACCTATATTCAATGTTCTTGCAAATGTGCAAGTGCGAATTATTTCAGTGAAAATCGGAATTTGGATAGCTGCAAAGATGCAAGACCTGATGAGTGCTTCTATCCATACGAAACCACTAAGTTTGGAGAAATTAAAAACAGAGGGAATTTGAAAACAAAAAATATTGGGTCCCTTTGCGGGGCTTGAACGGCAGAGACCGTGTTTCGAGTAGCAAAAAATGTTCGGTGCGTTACCGAGCTAAGCTACAGACGCATACTATGTTGGTGTGCTGAATGAAAACAAATGTCACCAAAAATTCCGATTTTCACTGAAATAATTCGCACTTGCACATTTGCAAAAACATCGAATACATAAAATAGAATGAAGTTTGTTCTTTATATTTTTCAAAGAGTGGTATTATGCCACCACTTAATCCAAACTTTATCTGAGACCCTGTATGGATCAGATTCAACGTTTTTTCGCACAAAAGCTCGTGTTAAGCACGCTTGACCCGGACACCCGCAAAAGAATGCGCCTAAAGTTTTTAGTGGTTGATGCAGTGGCTTCATAAATTAAAAAACAAATAACTATCCATGAACTCGCATTTTCCTGCTTTTGGTATATTGAACATCAGTGGCTCTCAAATTTAGCTACGAACGTCAGTTTTACATATCAATGGTGAAGGTCCATAAACTCCTATGTCAAAAAGGGCACCTCTGCAGTCAGTTTACATACGAGTAGGATGTTGTAGAATTAAAAACCACATTGATGACGCAGCTAGTTTATTATTATGATATTGTGCGCATTTTTCTTTCCGCCCCGTAAAGTGCAAAAAAAATCATACAAAAGGCAATTCACTAGGCATATTTTGAATCGTTTGGATGTTGCTGTCACCTAACAGTTTTTCATTGAAAATAACAATATAGGAGGTTGAACAATTGATGCATATATAAATATGTTGACAACACTTTAGTAAAAGAGGGAAGAAAAAAAAACATAAATTGAAATAGGAGGTTGAGACTCTTCACCATCGACATTTGTTTAAATGCTACGTACGGACTTGAGCACATAGCCAAGTAGAATTGCGAATACAATAACAACAAGCACATGCACTTGCGCGCCTCTATGCTCTGATCGAGGAAACTCAAAATTTAATTGATATTTTATTTTATTTATTTCGAGAGTAATTTTGAAAAAAATCAGTGTTCACGATGGCCTCTCCATGAATAAATTTTCCCGGAATGAGGAACATCCGGACATTGACAGAGATATCTGTCTGACGTAGAAAATAACCCGTCTCGTAGGACCATACCACTTTGTTGAAATTTCAGCGCACCCAGTGATGCCCCACAATCAGTCTCAGTTCCACCCTACTCGTATGAGGCTGTTGTCGTTAAGAAGAGATTAATGGATTCCTAAGATTGCCGCTTCCTGGAAGATTGTTGCAGCATTTTATTATTAGACTATTCCTAACCAGTCCGGTTAGCACGTTCGCCTTCTACGCACTGGGCCCCGGTTCGATTCCTACTGAATGCGGTAGTTTTCGATAAAAAAGGGGATTTACGTGTCGGCCTATGAGCCCACTCAGCTGTTAAATGAGTACTCATTTATGGGGTAAATAATTCGGTTGAGCGTGTTGCTGGTCACACACCTCTGCACAAGACCGTCACGATCTAGAAAATGAGATGATGCTAAGTCATCTCGAGGCCACGGTTCAAATTGGACTGTTGCGCTAGTTATTTATTTATTTTATTCCTAACCAGCGTCCTGGCTGTGTCCCAACCCAGATCAAATTAATTTACTGAACAACAGATTCGGTATCTATTGGCCAATAGATACAGTACCTACTAAACAACAAGTACATTATCTGTTGAATAACAGACCAGCAGTATCCATTGACAAACAGATACAGCATCTTTTGAACAACAGACACAGTACTTATTCAGCAAAAGATGCAGTATTTATTAACCAACAGATACAGCATCTACTGAGCAAGAGATACAGTACCTACAGACCGACAGATAGTCTAGGGCACTTGCCTCAACGCCACCAGTCATATCATGCCCATCTTGCCTATATATCACTTCATTGCGAAGAACGTGCTTTTCCTTACCAAAACGCTCAAAACTCACGAGAATATCCTTTTTCCTTACCAAATGATTCAAAATGACTTCAACAAGACTACTCCTCAACAAACCGTGTCATATGATACCCATATTACCTAAATAGCACTTTAATATCAAGAAGGTCCTTTTATCCTGACGCACACCTGTAGCATGAGCAAAATATCACCTTGTGTTATTGATAATAACCCAAGAAAACTACGTGTCACATTTTGTTGAAATCGGACCACGGGAAAAGCCTGGAAGAATGATTTTTGAAAACAGTTAAGCGAGTAACTCTGATTTGAACACAGCCGGATATACTGTTGGTCCAGTCGATGACCGAATTTACTGCCACCGTTCCGAGATCAGGATCATTCAAGGAATCTACATAAATAAATAAATAACTAGCGCGACAGTCCAATTTGAACCATGGCCTCAAGATGCGTTAGCATTATCTCATTTTCTAGACCGTGATGGTAGGTCTTGTGCAGAGGTGTGTGATCAGCTACACGCTCAACCGAGCTATTTACCCTATAAATGGGTTATCATTTAACAGCTGAGTAGGCTCATAGTCCGACACGTAAATCCACTTTTTTATCGAAAACTACCGCATTCAGTAAGGAATCGAACCGGGGCCCAGTGCATAGAAGGCGAACGTGCTAACCGTTGCGCCATCCGGACTACAAGGAATCTACATACCGAATTTGATTATGATCAGACCACGGGAAGTGCTCGGACTAACGCACAAACACACAAACGCATAGCATGGATCATTCCGTATGCTCGTCCATCATATGAATATAAAAAACTGCAGCCTTTAAATCCTTATGTATGGATTTTTTCTAGTAACCGTTTCTCTTTTTAATTGTTGGTATGTCAAGATAAGATGCGAGTAAGTCCGAGACCCCTTTATCACCCGTTGACCATGTACCACTGATTAAAAAGCTCTGCTGTCGAAAGAATGTCAAGAAAAATAATAAATCTACCGGTTGCGGTTCTGTAATCGTTAATAGTTTTATCAGCTTCATAAATTCAATTAATCAAGTACTGAATATACTTTACTATAAGTTATGTTCACGTACTCATATCTATCACATGTGTTTTCTGTCATATTATAGGAGGTTGTGCGCTATACGGACATTCATGCTATGGGGGGCATGGGAAGCGGTCCGAAGTAATTGATGAGGTTGCACAAGATAAGTCAATATTGCCACCACAGATACCCATGAATGATAATCGGCAATCGTTATCCTACGTGAGTTCAATCATAAATTGATTATGGAATATGATAATGATCATTAATATTTTTTTTTTTAATTTTTGGGGTAAAACAGATGGTTCCACCGGAAGTGAGAGACTTGGACGCATACCAAAGATACCGTCTAGCCAGAATCATGAAATTATGGGTGAGTTAATCAATTTAATTATAAATACATATCGTCGTGTTACTGCAAAAAAAAGCTAAGTATTAAACATTTTTGCCATTTTGAGTTAAGTGCAGTTTCGTGCTTAAAAAGTGCTCTGCTATATACTGTCAAATCCAGGAAAAGGTGTAATACCTGTTCCGTTAGGAACAAAAAAAAACTGAAGTCACATTGGACTACTTGGAATTCCACCAAAGTAACATAAGAGCCCTTATAATTTAATGTGATATTCTTCTACACCCCAAAAATTTCTTATATATAAAAGAAAGTCGTCTACGTATGTACGGACTTGGCGTCGTTATCTTTTATCCGATTCGTTTCAAATTTTTTGTAATCGGTTTCTTTACGCTCCACTTGAAACCGAATATCATCAAACATTGGAAATTTTCCCGGGAAATTGGGAAATTCGGGAAATTCCATTTTCCCATACATTTTGTATGGAGACATGTTTTCCCTTCTATCTCCCTAACCCTACATACGATTTGCCTGAAATTTTTTCCCTTTTGCTCCTTCACGCTCAACTTACATGTTTACCGAAAGTCCAAAAAAAGGACGACCTGCTGGCAATAAAGGATATTCTGGTGTCCTTCGAGGAAACATATCCAGTACGTTGCATGTACTTCACTCATGTTCTCAATGCAATTAATTTTTTTCGTTTCCCATGGTCTCTCCTAAAAAGGACTACGACCTCTTGCCTGAAATGAAAATTGCCCTGTGTCCGATTTGACTGAATTTTTTTTTTGTTCTGTCTCTTTACGCTCAATTTGGATCCATATCCAGCTCAAACTCTTAAAAAAGGACGACCTGGTCAAAAAAAGGACGACTTTGTATGAAGAAATGTTTTTCCTTCCACTTCAATTATCCTACATCCGATTTGCTTCAATTTTTTTCAGCTGTGCTCCTTTCCGCTCAACGTGCATTCTTACCGAGCCCAAATTCCCAAAAAAGGATGACCTGTTGCGAAGAAGGACGACCTGGTGTCCTTCGTGCATCCAATAGTTGCATGTATACTTTATACATTTTTTCATTGCAATTTGTTTTTTGTTGTTTCCACTGGTTTCTCATAAAAAGGACGACCTCTTCCCTGAAATAAAAACAGTCGTTCTTTCGATATGTCTCACATTTTTCTTTTTCTTCCGCTTCTTCATGCCGAATGTGTATCCTTATCCACCTCAAATTTAATAAAAGGGACAACCCGCTTTAAAAAAAGGGACGACCTGTTGCCTGTTGTCCACCATATTTTCTTCTTCTTCTTTTTAAAATATAAAATGCTTCATATGACATACAATTTCTATGCATTTCGTGGGTGGTGGTGCACGTTGATAATTATGTGCTGCATGCACAAGCGTACAAATGGATCGCCATGACCAAGGCTTATGTGGTTAGGGTCGTCAGGAGCGAGTTTCATGTGATCAAGGAAAAAAAAATTTCATGCGCTTCTGACTAAGTCCATAAGTTTCATGTCATCAAGGAGTACAGTACAAATGGACCACAAGGACCAAGTTTCCGGTGTTCAAGGATAACAATAAAAAATTGCTCCTTATAAAATACCAATTTACATGGCTCATAGTCTAAGTATTAATTGATACAATCATATTGTACATCTCGCCTCCTGTTGACATATAAAACCCATTTTCGTTCTTCACAAAGGCAACAACGCGAGCGAAGCGAGCCGACGCAGCTAGTTTATTATTATGATATTGTGCGCATTTTTCTTTCCGCCCCGTAGAGTGCAAGGTGGGTTAAAATCATACAAAAGGCAATTCACTAGGCATATTTTGAATCGGAGTATCGGGTATGAATCTACGACGAGATTACTTCATTTACAAAACTATTTTACGAAATCCGATGAGGAAAAGCAGTGGGCACTTTTAGATCTGTTTCCTATTTACAAATATTTTATCGGAATACCGGAAGATATTTTCTTGGACTAGCTATAAAAGACGATTCGCGTTGTGTAGGCCCTATATTCCGTAAAGCATTACAGCCGCAGTGTCCAACCATTTTGCTTCACTGGACTGGCAGTAGTTTATGAGCGGAAGCTCAAAAAATGTTGTTGTAAACTTTGTTTTCTTATTAGTTAGTTTTCATAGCTAGTTCACTAGTACGTTTCTAACAAAAGAATAGCAAATTTGTTTACACACAATTGATAAACAGAATCTGAACATGTATCAGGGTCAATAAAGCGTTTTTGCCTTAAAATGAACGATGATTTTGCCTCCTTACCAAAGGTATGAAACTTAACGAAGCCCCCAAATTTGCTAGAATTATAAATTAAATGTAGTCCGGATGGCGCAACGGTTAGCACGTTCGCCTTCTACGCACTGGGACCCGGTTCGATTCCTACTAAATGCGGTAGTTTTCGATTAAAAATGGGATTTTCGTGTCGGACTATGAGTCCAATCAGCTGTTAAATGAGTAGTCATTTATGGGGTAAATAACTCGGTTGAGCGTGTTGCTGATCACACACCTCTGCACAAGACCGTCACGATCTAGAAAATGAGATGATGCTAACGCATCTCGAGGCCATGGTTCAAATTGGACTGTTGCGCCAGTTATTTATTTATTTTATAAATTAAGTAAGTATTCCCTATATTATAAATGAAGAATTTATTTTTTTCCTCCTCTTCTTCTTAGTTAAAATTTAAGGATTCGGATGGTCCACCAAAAGAAGCAACTTTGAGCTCCAACGAGCTACGGTTTGCGACTAGTTTTAAAATGTCTAGTGGGGTCCTATTTAACGATTTAAACCATTTCCAGCTGCCAATATCTGCCATACGCATGTTAACAGCATTTTTGTGCACGTAGATCTCACTCTTTTCTTAAACAAATTGAATATGAATATTGGAATATGGCAAAGTTTGCCATTATTCTTTAAATAAAAATCACATTTAATCATTAACAAAGGTTTGATAAGTTCGCAAAATAATTTTCGTGCTGAATTTTAGCACATTTTATGATTTCTATCTGTCATTTTTTAAGTTTTACAAATGTGAAGTAAAATTTCGTGATTTCTACCTAAAAAATTATCAGGTTATAATCATAAATTAGGCAAAACTGGTCCTGGCACTTACAAGTCTATATAATTCTTGGTAATTATTTTTCCTTGCTTTTTCAAAATGCATATATACATAGGTGCGTTTAGATTTAGCGAAACCACTCGCGAGACTGTTGCGCGAGGAAACTCACTCGAAATTCTCCCGTGGCCAGTCTGACAGTTTCGGGTGCGGAACACGTTCACACAATTTTGCCTCGCGCATCAGTTTCACGAGTGGTTTCGCTAAATCTAGATGCATCTTATGATGTTACAATTGCTGGGTTCTAATAGAGAGATTTATTTAAAGTTGTAATCAATTGAACAACTGAACGCAAAAAGTATACTTTAGAAAATGAGTACATTCAGTATATCTTACCACGAACTAGTGAATACATAACTTGAATATGATCAAGATTTGGATAAGTGTTTGGAATCCATTTCCTGACGCAATCAGACCTGGGCGAAACTCGATAGGAACTGAACAAATGCTTCATTCCCGGTTTTAATAAAAAATTAAGGATCGAAGCTAATCGGACGAAATTGTATTTTTTCTGAAAAAATAAACTTTTTCTAGAAAACACGTATTCTAAATCATGTTTCGATTCAGAACGATCAGATCAGATTCAATTGGCGGTGGGCATCCTGAAAAGTCATTCGAGGAGTCTTGTGAGAAAGCGAAGCGGTATAAGGCGGCTCAAATAAATGAATAATCCCCTCAAGAATTAATTGCATTCTCTCACTCTGGATTCTGCTAACCTCTTGTGTTCCACAGGGCATTACCCATGCCGACTTTCCACTTCGTCCTGTTCGCCGCCATCGCCTTCAAATGGCTCCACGCTTCTTGACTTACCCTTGACCTCAACTGATCTTCTCCAGTTGTGCTGCTCGAGCCTTATTGATGCGAGACAGTACATCAGCATCCGCTCCACCATCTGCTGTAACTACGTTTCCGAGGAGGCAAAAATTGTCCACTTTTTCGACAGTCTGCCCCGAAACACAAATTTCGCTCTGTCTGTTAGTTTTGGCAGCATTGATTTTAAGCCTTGCATTGCCACTTTCGTGGTGCAGGGCATCCATCATTTGAACAAGTTGATCCGATCTATTTGATAGAAGACAAATATCGTCAGCGTAATCCAGGTGTTGAAGGTATTCAAACAGATTCCATCTGATACCTTTGGTGTTCATGAAGGGTGCTGCAGAATCCGTAGTTAATGGCAATCAAAAATAATATAGGTGACAAAATGCAACCTTGTCTCACTCATGTGTTCCTCACATGTTCCTCGAAGGGATCTGAAAGCTTACCATTGTGTAAGACGAGACATTGGACTCTGCTATAGGACTCCATGATGTGTGTGTGATTTTAGCTGGTATACCTTTCCTAAAGCCTTCCAGTTGTATTCCCGGTCAACGCTGTCAAACGCTTTCTCGAAATCGATAAACATAAAATGTAATGGTGATCTCCATTCTGCGGATTGTTCAATAATAATTCGGAGGGTGTTGATGTGGTCGCTACATGAAAAGCCCTGGCGAGAACCAGCCTGTTTATCATTCAGTGTGCGGTCAACTGTATGCTTGATCCTGTTTAAGACTATTTTCGCAATCTTTTAAGATAAGATAAAATAGTGGAGCTACTGTCCCAGCAGGAAGGCACTGCGTCAATAAAATATCTATTTTGCCGTAGTTCATTAATCCAAAAGACCGTTCACCCTTCTAATAAAGGGCAATAAAACTTTAGCAGAAATCATCTGAAGTCTGCAGTGCTGATAGTAGCTTGCCCGAGAAGTGATCTCCTAAAACGCGCGATGGCGGGACATTCGCACAAGATGAGTTTGGCCGTTTCCACGTCCTCCAGACAGAGACGGCATTCAGTCTCGGTGGACAGACCCATCTTGTTATACTAGCCTTTTACTGAAACCTTGGAACCAGGGCCGTTGGGAGGCTGTGCGGAAGCAGCGAAACACCCCGGGCACGTGATTTTAAAGGGGCCCGGAAATGGAAAAAAAAGATCGGTCAGTTTTGTAAAAATAAGGCTCTAAAAAGGAGAGTACGCTCGCGGCCATTTTGTTGACATCGAATGGAGATTTGTGCCCATCGAATGGAGATATGAGAGAGAGACAGCACTAATGTTGTTAACTGGGAGCTGTCATTTTTATATGCCTGTCACTTTCCATTGGTTGGCAACAAAATGGCGTCGAGTGTACCTTCCTTTTTAGTGCTCTGGTAAAAAACAAACATTTAGAGTAAACATTGTTCAAGAATGGAGCAAGAATAATTCTTCTAATTGACAGTGAAAATTTCGATACTGCAACTTGGTTTATTTAGCAATTTTAAATTTCCGCCTTTTCGTGTTAAATTTTCCATTTGTCCCGGTGCAAGTGCGGTCGCTACTCGGGTCGCACTCGACTTAGTCTGATTACAAAGATAGTGACACCAGTGATCTGTGCAGATATGAGGGTCAGGTCGCGGAGTAGAGTTGACTGGTAAATATTGTATTTTAGTTATATTATATTATTTTAATTATTCATCCTATGGAAGATATTTAAAAAAAAACATTTTGCTCGTGGTATCATCATCTCTATACTCATCGTATGGTTAGCAGGGTATCTTCTACAGAATATTGATTTGGTGGAAACTGGCTTATTTATTTGGGATTATTTGAGAAGCAAAATGTACAGAATTAAGCCCCAAACAATCCAGCAGCTGAAAGGCATTGTTTCACAGCAATAGAGCCAGTGAAATGAAATTTTCTTCAAGTACTCCTTTTTTGCAAATTGAGACTGTGATTATTTAAGCAAGGGATATTACTTTTAATTATATAGGGTGACCAGATAAGAACGATAAAGAAATGAGTTTGCATAAAACAACAACGGGGAAAGGTATCAAATCAGTTCTGGCTTTATTTTGAAGCTACATTTATGCCATTACGTATGGAATAGCACGTCATTGAAATGACCGCATCGGCTTCGCTGGCAGTACTTCAAGCGGCCGGTCCAATTTTTGACGATTCGGTCCAATAACGGCGGCGTAATTCCAACAATAGCGTCTGCCTCGTAGGCCTCGGGCTCATCTAAAGTGGTCAGCTTGTTAGCGTAGACTAAGGACATGACGTAGCTCCAGAGAAAATAAGGACCATTGACGGGAACGGTGTCTCCTTCCTCATTTCGAAAGAAATAAAGTCCGATGATGCCGCCGTGCCACAAACCGCACCAGACAGTGAATCTTTTTGGATGCAATGATGCTTGGTCGATGATTGTGGATTGCGGTCGCTCCAATAATGGCAATTTAGCTTGTTGAGATAGCCGCTGAGCAGAAAATTGGCCTAGTCCGAGATGATGATTTTTTGGTAAAAAACGGCCAACATTTGCAGCGCCCAATTAGCGAACTCACGGCGGTGTCTATGATCGTCCAGCTTCAATTCTTACGTCAGCATGATCTTATACGGATGTAGTCCCAAATCCAACCGTAAAATAAGCCGGGTTGACTCTATGGCGATGCCCAATTCAGCTGATCGGCGCCGAATCGACATTTCTGGGCCTTCATCGACACTGACCGCTACGGCGGCTATGTTTTCTTCACTTCGCACCAATCTCTGTCTGGCTGGTGGCTTAAGGTCCAAAATAGTGTACTCATGCTCAAACTTTTCAACGGTGCGACGAATTGCCTGCTCACTGAAGCCATGATGACGACCAAACTCACGACAAAATTCACGTTGCGTATTTACGACTGAGCCGAAATTTCGATAATATTCTTAAGTAATTTTCAAACGTTCGGGAAACATGAAACGATGCATGACGAAATGGCAAAAATTATCATTAGTATCTGGTCACCCTATACATTAAAATTTAATTTTACAAAAAAATCTTAAAAAAAAATACAATTAAAAATATTTGAAATCGTCGACAAATATGGGGCATTCACCATTCAGTACATGGACCAAGAGGTGTTCAACCCCGGGCCCGGACTTTCTCTCGGCGGCCCTGCTTGGCACGCTGTGGGAGTTCGAATATAATAGTAACCCTATTCATTTTTTTATTTTCTTAACGCGCTTGGTAAATGAATCCTTGAACTCTGGATTCAGGCATCGTAGAGTGGCGACCGAGACCTCATGGCTACTGAACGCATCAAGATGTGTCAAAATGATCGTACAGATTTATGTTTGTTTGCTGAACAATCGTTCTTCATTTGTGTTTATTTCAATCATAAAGCTAATACAGATGTTTGGTATCAACGCACATTAGATGCCACTGCGATTTACAAGCCATAGACTTTAGAAATAGCTCGAAAAGCTGAAGCATAGCAGAAATCCATTCTGAGTCTATAAACTTTGTCTTACCTACCTAAAGTGCAAAAAAAAAATATTATATATTTTACTAATTTTTATTTCACGGGCATTTCAGCACTTTGAGAGCTTATGGTCAATGACAGAATTTATATTTAAATATTCTTTTTTGTTTCAGATGGAGAACCAGAGAAGCATGGAGAAAATGAATGATCAAGATAACATTTCCAGCGAATTTTTGAAAGACAACACTGTATTTTAAGCCTATCCCCTTAATTTCGCTTGAAAGCACCGTTAAAATGTAAATATAAACCTTAAACAACTATCTCATATTTATCTGATTTTTTGTGATTAGTAAGCATCATACGGCATATACATATTATAAAAAATATTTAAAAAGAATGAAACAGAAAACTACAAGACTTAAGCGAATTAAACCATTATAATCCATTTGTTCGCAATATATAATGTAAAGCTACATATCCTGAAATCATAAAATATTTATGTGTCAATTACGAAAAATTTATTATTATTCCTTTGAAAAAGGCTATCCACAAAACCAAAATGAGATTATTAGATTTGAAACATTGTGTAAATATCAAGTAGTATTACATTCGTGCATGTTTCCAAATTACTGAAAAGAAAAATATCAAAATTCAAGCAACTGCAAATACTAAGACTTAAATATCTATAAAAATAAATAAAATACATAGAACAGATTATGATACGACTGTGCATCAAGAAAAAAACTAGTTAAATCTGAGTTTAGAAATGCTTGGCTGGGGTTCTTTCAAAATTCAGATTTACGCAAAAAAAGAAGAGCAACTATGAAAGTTTGCCGGAAAGACTAATTTGTATTAATTGCATGTAATCAACAAATTCTGAAATACATTTATGTATTATTATATAGGAACATGATTGGAATAAAATGTATTTGTATCTTCAAAAAATATGTAATGTTAATGAATAAAGTTACAAGCAATTATTTGTCACAGTGTTTTATTCCCATTCGCGATGGAATAAAATTAAAAATTTTAATTCAACTGGGTTGGGGATAACATTAGTCTTATGCTTCGTTAAAACGTGAACGCTGACCCAAGCACCGAATATTAAAAAATGGCATTGAAAAGCACAACAACAAGAAGATACCTACTCTGCTCTTACATGGCGAACATGAATTCACGAGCATTTGTGAGCATTTGAGTCGTTCCCACAAGAGATAGGAAACGCTCACAAATGCTCGTGAATTCATATTCGCCATTTAAGAGCAGAGAAGGTATCTTCTTGTTGTTGGAGCTTTTCAATGCAATTTTTCAATATTCGGTGCTTGGCTCTGCGTTCACGTCTAAACGAAGCATTATAGAAATAATTAGGTGCCTTGATTAAAGTTTTGTATTGAAATCGATTCAGATCCAAACAAATCGAAAGCACCTATTAAGGTTGATTGATAAGTTTAGCAGTATATTCGAGTTTTCAAATTTCAGCACCCAAAAATGATTTGGGATCAATGGCTGATAAAAGGCAAGGTAGGGTCTTCCTTTTTAACGATGGATTCGGCATTCTCAGAGCGCTTACATTTTTCACTACTTCCGTGCCCTCTTTTAGGGTTTTTTTTCCACTTTTTTAATTAATCCAGGGAGGGGTTCCGTCCCCAGTTTGTAAAAATTTCCACTCACTAGCTTTTGATTGCCAGGTCATCGTACTTTGCTTTATCGATGATCACTGTCTAGCTTCCTTTATCAGCGTTCAGATAATAAACTGGTTTAGATCACAGTTTTTGGATGGTCAGATGTTCGTTTTGGGAGGGGGGGGGGGGGGTTCTTTATACCACCTCGCTTTTTTATTCGAGTATGTCTATAACGCAGCGTCTTGCACATTATTTTTCTTCTTTACCTAGGGTTCGTATAGCTCCTTCTGTGTCAATGATGATATCTTCTAATTGTGTTTTCCCCGTGACTGCATAGTTGAGTCCTTTATTCAGCAGGTTCATTTCGTTGGCTGTGAATTCGTGAGGTGAGTTGTTAACAACAAAATTTGGTAGGATTTGTACTTGTTTCGGAACTTTTCTTTTAGTCGGGGACGTCTCTATGAGGCCTAGAAGTTTTCTGGATAGTCTTCTTTTTTCGATAGTGTTCGCATGCACGGTGAAGTTTCATAATAGTTTGTTCGAGGAGTAGATTGCTAACTGTGAGTTCTGCTGCCAATTTTAGGTAGTTGTGGTAAGCTCTTGTGGTAATTTGATTTAGTTTGGTGTACATTTCATGAAGGCACTATCAATGAATATTCCATTTGCTAGACCCAAACTCCGAGGCAGACGGAAACACACGTGGATCCATCAGATGAAGAAGTAACAACAACGCGTTAATCTTGGCGATGATACGATCCAAGACCGAGCTGCCTGCAGAAGGAAGCTGAGACTATACCGCCAGAAAGTGCGAAGTGCCAACACCACAGGCAGAGCAACGCGAAGCCGCAGAGTGGTATGAAAGGGCAAGGAAGAAGAAGAAGTTTGGTGAACATATCCTTGATGGTTGCTTTTAGTAGGCCTCTTTCCAATTTTTGGCGATGTTTTTCTGCATTTGGTAGCATTGCTTTCACTTTGACTCTATGTGTTTTTGGGACCACGTTATGTTTTATGCATAATTTCAGGAATTTGATGTCTTGGCTTAGAGCTGCCATTTGTTTCTTCGATTTTAGTAAAATCTTGGAGGCGGAACGAGACTCGGTTATTATCTTTATGTGGTGATTTGATAGTAGTTCCTTTGATTCCGATAGTTAATTAATGAAATAAAATACCTCGTTTTCCTTTATACTGGCGATGGTTTATTTTTATTTGCTAGTTGATAAAGTTTGGGTTAAATTGTTTCAACAGTTATATATGCGTTGTGTTCATTCGACTTTTTTCCAATTGGCTCCATTTGAAATGCCTACACTTTTATTAAAAGTGAGTGATAATGTGAGATCCTAAGAATGGGTAATGCTGATATGTGTACAAATAAAGAACAAGATTCTAAATAAACTAAAAAAGTTGGCACCTGTTCTAAGTTATGCAAGAGTTTCTGAAGATGAACCCTTTCCGAGTATGGTTCAGAGTGGAAATCCTTTGCTCTCTAAAAGGTTTGATACCTCAATATTCTTGTAGGATGAAGATGCTGACAATTCTGAAAATGGAGAATATTTTGATGATTCTGAAGCAGACAAAAAATTGTTTGCCGGGTGACAGCTCAGTCAATTCCTATGTTTCACCAAATTAACGAGGATCGATAAATTTAGTTTGAGAATGCAATGAAGAAGTAATTATTCCAGTCACTAACAAAAGTAGGAAAAGACCAAGGAGACCCGACCAATTGAAAAGGAATATCAAAAATCAGACAACAACAAACTGAAAGTAAATACAGGATTGGAATTTACTAGTGAAACAGTCTATTAGTTTCATTGCTTGCAAAATCTGTGAGGGGAACATAAATGTCGGCTAAAGTGTCCAATAAATGTTTCTGCGGATAAGCAAAAAACAAATTCACAAAGGAAACTGCAGACTTGGTGATCATTCTTTGCAACGAAATTTCATTTTGAATAATACATCTTTAGTTAATCCAAAGTATCGGCAGTGTACAGAATCGTCAACTAGAGGCAAAAATATTGCCTATTATTTTCTAAATGATGGAATTCAAATCCGAGTGTGCGAATGTATTTTTATGAAAACATTGGACATTGCAGATAAATGTCTTCTTAATTCAGGTGTAGATTTTGGTGACCAAAATTTACACCTTCAATAATAAATGCTTCCAAACACAAGGATCTGCTTGAACATTGTATTGTAGATTTAACGCAATTCCTACTGTCCACCACGAATTTTTCAAAAATCTTCAAATTTCTAATGTTATGTTATAACAAGTTCTGCTGACACTGACACCGATGGCGATTAAAGATTTTTCATTTCGAATCAAACTTGGATTTCTGTTATTTTTTGCTTGTATCTTATTTTGTATCTGTATTTACTAAATACTCTGAAAAAATGTCTTTCAATCAAAAATTGCTATTTTAACTACAAAATATCAGTCTTCAACATAGAACATTATGGTCAGTTCAGTACAGCTACATCTCAAATTTTACGTAGTTCATAAGTTTACCAATCGCATTTTAAATCTTTTATTTCTCTCAACTAACAGCCTTTGGCCCATTTTCTCAATGTCTGGTTAAACTGCCAGTTAGCTATCTGGGACACTAAATTTAACTTTAGCGCTTGCAATGCTCAAAATATGATAATGCATCCACAGCGCAGCTAATGCAGTAGAAAGTCAACTGATTTTCTTTGCGGAATTCTGCCACCTGTTCAATTCTATTCTACGTCTATGCCACATCTCAGCATTATTTTGCGGCTGAGTTGGCTTCAGATCCATTTCCTTTGAATATCCGGAACTCTGTTCCTTGTGACCAGTTTAATTATCTCATTTGAATGTGCAAACATAAACAGTTCTAGCTATCAAAATCCCAGCAGCCCGTATCAGCTGTTTGGAATCATTGTCCGATAAGCTCTTAACCGGAAGATACATGATAAGATTTAACTAGACATTGAGAAAACGGCCCTTAAACGCGAAGTTCTTTCTTAATTATAATATTGTAATTTACTATCACAAATAAGTTTCAAATCACTGTTGTGTGAAATTGAACATTTTTAACTTGTGGACCTCATGCATTACATGTGCGATTGACTGAACTGTGTGAACGGGATGGGATTCTCTACCTAGTTTAATGTTTGTTTCAATTAAACTTTACGTTAAGATTGCGTATTATATAAGAGTTCTTATTAGATGTTTTTATTTTCGGGAAAACCAGTATTGTCCAATAAAACAGAAGCATGATTCAATATTTTTTAGAATAATAGGTTGTGGATACAACCAATAAATAAAAAAATTATGCGAATATCTTCTCAATTTACTAAAAACCGGATCAAGTGGATGATTTATGTCCGTCTTACAACTTATGCTTGTTTGGCGTTGTTATTAGATACTATCAGCTCATCTCGAATCGCATTTTAAATGAGGTGATTTAATATTGCAAAGGCTTTCAAACAAGCCTTTAACCGTGACCTTTAATTCGATGTCAGGTATAGATTTTAAATGCATTTTTCTGAATAACGTAATTAAACTATTCAGAAATTTCACGTATAAAAGACAGCGTCACACCCATAAGTAGCATCAGTTTGAATATTGAGAATATCCAAGCCTAGTCAACATGTTCAAGTTTGTAAGTGATTTTACTATTTCGGCGATCGCCGAACATGCATTAGATATACGGATCATGCGAATTAAAGGATATTAACTTCCCTTTGTTATTTACACTAGGTCGTACTCGCCTTCGTAGTTGGCTTGGCCGCTGCTCAACGCCCACAAGCCTATAGCTCACCTGATGCTACTGCTGAAATCCGCAGCTTCGCCAGCGATGTCAGCCCAGACGGTTCATACCGTTGGTCCTTCGATACTTCCAATGGAATTGCCGCTCAAGAACAAGGTGTAGGTGGTGTCCAAGCTGCCGGTGCTGCTTCACACACTTCTCCAGAAGGTCAACAGGTCCAACTTACTTATACCGCTGACGAGAATGGTTTCCATCCAGAAGGATCTCATATTCCAGTCCCACCACCAATCCCAGAAGCCATTGTCCGCTCTTTGCAATGGAACGCCGCTCATCCAGAAGAAGAACGTGCCGCCACCAGCGAATACGTTGTCAGACGCTTCTAAATAAGCAGCAAATTTTGAAAAGAAAAACAAAAGAAAATGAAATAAAAAAAAGATAATTTATAACTATAAATAAAAGGTTTTTCTTTATTTGATTACGTTACAAATTAATCACTGATTATAGTGGGTGAGATTGATTGATAGTCCTCTCCGCATCAGAAAAGGAAGCGTTGCCAACCATATTCAACTTAGCAAATTAGGCACATTTAATCCAGTGGATCGACGACCCATCAATCGAAGGCTAATACCTAATTGTTCAGAAATCCGACGTGATGCCTTAGTGCTTTTTCACACGAAGAGGCGCACGGCTCTCGCTCGCGAGTTCTTGATAAAGCGTGGCAAAAACTTCTTCTTCATCCTGCCTTTTGTTAATAGGATAGACCCATGATACAAGGAATACAAGATATGGAATTGCGCATGCCGGCTCTCTGAATACCTACATACGTCATTGGTGAAATTGAAAAAAACCGGTCAAGCAGAGCCAGCATTGCAATCCTCACGACAGTATCGCTTCGCTTGTTGAGGGTGCAGCACGCACACGTTGCAGCGGTCCCTTGTGTGGGCTTTGCTTGATATGTGTGTTATTTAAGAAGTGAATTTCCTTTTGAGTTTATATCGCAATCATCTCAAGCGGAGACCGCCGCACCGTACTAAAATTCACACCAAAACTAAATTAAAACACTTAGTTCCGAATTTAAAAATATGATGTTTATTTCTCTTTGATGAATCGAAGAGTGACTTACAAAACTAAATTACTGACGAAGAAAACTATGAATCTAAAGATAAGCAAAACGTTAACATCGGATATCAATATAATCAATATAAATTTATGACTCGTAGACAGTCATAGTTTAAAGTTCATGAGTCTACGTTATCAGCATATGTTCTTATTATCTGAAGATGATATTAACTATAAGGAAAACAATTTAATTATGAGGGATTAGTTTAGACGTCCGAACGGTTTATCTATTAGATTAAGAAGGCGGACGTAACTCCGTGTGCATCTTTCGCCGTGCGCGGCCTGCACCATGCGCGTCCTTCACCGTACGCGTGCTGCTTCTTCAACAAGCGAAGCGATACTGTCGCGAGGATTGCAATGCTGAGAGTTATGAACGGAATTGCGCATGTCGGCTCTCTGAATACCTACGTCATTGGCGTGATGCGCAGAAAAATACGAAAACGAAACACGGGAATGCCTTATCTTGTATTCCTTGCATCATGGGATAGACCCAATACGCCATGGAACGTTGACATTTTTTTCATTGAAGACAGCGTCGACCGTAAAGAAGATAAGTGGCCACAGCACGTGTAGAATCCATTGCATGCAACGCGTGTATTGCGACTGAATGCAGAGCGAGAGCCATTGTCGCTCTCTACCTACCTGTGTGAATGCAGGCGGCACTCATCGCATTGCATTTATATCAAGAGACGCGACGCACGGCTCGAGATGCATGAGCTGTATCGGCTCTCACTCGTGCAACGTAAGGCTCTTGCTCCTCGTATGAAAGCTGAAGTGTACTCTTTGCATTTCAGTTTTACGCGCCTCGCTCCCACTCGCGAGTGAGAGCCGTGCGGCTCTTCGTGTGGAAAAGCGCTTAGTGTCATTATACACTGTCGAACAAGTACAAGTGGACTGGTTTTCTTTGTGAAGTGTGTGTGCGTCTTTAGTTATGCAGAGGACATTTGTATCAGATTCGTGTTCGAGTTCGAGTGTGTATGGTGACACTTACAGTCTTCACGACTGAACCATCGAAAGCCACCGATGCTCCTAGACCTAGTCATAAATTCAAAGCCTTTTTCATATCAAGACATCTATAAAATAATCTCGGAATTCCAAGATTAAAGCAGATAGAATACTTCCTCATCCGGTGAAGGTGGACATCGGAAAATAATCGACGAATGCAAATTCAACTCACCACTAGTAGACCAGAACTCAAATAACCAATTTCTTTAATTTAAACGAATTCGAAAATGCGATTTCGAAAAAAAAAACTAAACACAAAGTTAGCTTAAGAGAAAGCTCCATCCACAACAAGGTCCGTGGAAGACACATGGTATATGCTGAAGTACGCAGATCGCAAAATTACCACAGAATGAAAAACTGGTTTGACAACGAATACGTGAAAGCGACGATAACAAAAAATTCCCATATGAACAGCTCACGGCGAGAAGGACCAGAAACAAACGATACGATACGATCATATACAACATTTACTTCGGAAAGACACTGATAAGACCATAAATCGAAAGAAAGAATATGTGCGGAATATACTATGAAAATGACACACAAATTAACTGAAAGGAATGAAGTACTTCAAAGGTCGAAGTCCCAAAACACAAAAATCAGGAACATGGTCCAGTCTGCTATGATTCACCCAGATCCACCTGCGGTCAGTTTTTGATGTTTCTGTCAAATTGAACAGCATTCGAATTGAATTTGTTCATTGCGAATACTGCGACATCTAGAAATTCACAAAAAAGATGTCTACAATACAATTTCTACACGACAGCAAGTGAAAATTGGCGACCGCATAACTAAAGAACACCACAACAATTTGAGATATATCCGCAGGTATCAGCTGTGAGCAGTCAGAATATTTTGGGTAACATGGACTGGACTGCTAATGGATCGTAAAAAATTATGATCCGATCATGTTTACTTGGAAATGAACCGCACCGGAAAGCGTTTCTAACGAAATCAGGAAAAAGATCCAAGAATCAGAAAACAGATCCATCGTAGAAACTCGCCCAATAGTGGAGTTTTACTCGAATTTCGATACAGCACGTGTGATATCTTCGTACCGATGCGATATAGTGTTCGCTCGTTCCATGATTCAAAAGAATAGTTTGATTTTTCGCGATTGCGCGTTCATTTTCATCTTAATCGTTCATTCCGAAGCTAATCTTTCCCTTGTCTAAATGAATTTCCTCTAGTTCGTGGTGATCTTCTGAATACTATGCTGCAGTAGGTTCCTTGAAACTTGTCTTGACATGTGGAAATATGCGAAAAGCTGTCTTCATGTAATTGCAGTTCCCTGCAGAGACGGTGGTATTCACGAAGTTCTTCTCTTTTTTTCATTAATTGAGTGCACCCAATATCGTCTCTTTCTCCTGGTACACTGTAATGCTAGAAGATGCAGGAGTTTCTCCTCGTCATAGCCATTCCTTTTCCCAGAAAAATCTGCAAAACGCTAAGCCACTGTTCATCTTAACCTGTGCCGAAAACTGTCATAATACTAGATCGCTCACATAGATATCGCTTTGTATTTGACGAAGTCATATCGACCGATCGCCGAGAATATCGCGCGATCGCTTATCGCTGCGACAGGCCGCGTTATGTATACTAAAGGCTTTAGTGATTTGGTTCCCTTTTGTTTGGTTTTTGATAGACGTTCCGGTTAATTCGCACTTTTTTTTCAACTGAATTTGGCGTTTCAAATTTCTAAGAACTCGTTTTTTGCGATTATTATTATTTATTTTATATAGGTGGCTCACTACATACCTCATGGTTCATGATCTTGTAAGATAAAGTCTTACTTTACGCTTGCAGCCAACGCTTCTGAGCCTTTCCTCAGGGTCTTCTTAGACCTTATGAAGAGCCAGCTAGCTGTCCGCTCTTTTTGATTTTCCTTTTTGAAGGGCGAACTCTCCGTTTCCTCTTTAAGTAAACACTCAACACCTCGTATAACAATGCCTAAAAAGACGCTATTTCTTGCAAGGAAATTCTTAATGCTGCGAGTAAATTTACGATTATAGTATGTAAAGCCAAACTACTTTTTCACCTCCTTTCTATAAATATAACTAGCCGTACATTAACATAATTTCAAGTTTCCATAGAATGATTTTAACAACTGGGTAAATCCCAGAAGATAGAATTTATGGTATTCAATTATGTGGGTTAGAAGTGCATTGAAATTGCGTCATACGGAACCGGATACTCTCGTCTATGTTGTGTCCATGATTCAATAATATGCTGGTATATTAGCCGTGTTAATTTCACCCGGTCTCAGATCCAGGTTGAATCGAACGCCACGAATCTGAGACGAACGAATACAAACAATACACATCCAGATAGACGGTGGGAAAGTACCGGATTGTTTCCTCGTAAAATGCAGTGCACTTGCGCCAAATGGAACTACGCGCTAACTTGGATATTTTTTCTGCCTATTGGCTGTTTTATAACTTGGATAAATGTAAAAGACGCTATTACTTGACCAACAAAATTCTTATCAATTTCGTGGAAAAAAAATCATTGAAGCATATCCAGTGTGCAAGACATCATGGTATATCGTAGTTATCGAAGCATTTCTATAGTAGTCGTTGGGAGTGTGCCGTCAAATCTATCCCATGGAGATGAGAAAGCGTAAGGAAATGGATCACAGCTTCCTTATCCGACCCATACTAGCGGCCTCAGCAGTGAAGATTGTAAGGAATACACAATCCCACTAACTAATGTCCCATCGTCGGGATATAGCGACATCCGAGTGGGTTCTATTCAGAAGAGCATCTTGTTGTTTCTTCTGTCAAACTGTATCATACAAAAAAAAAAAAATGAAAATCGATAAATATTTATCCAAATAAAGCTAAGATTCCACGAAATGTACAATGCCTATATACAATATATGCTCAAAAATGTCTGTGCAAAATATGATGCATCATACTTGCTCACATGTATATGCTCACTCTATTCCACTGTATTGGCAGTTGAGCAAATGTTTATATGTTCGAAGCTTGCACCCAGAGTGGGGCATAACGCGAAAACTATTCCATGTGGTTTAGCTGACGTTTCGTTGGCATAAACCAGTTTCGGACGATGCTCGTTGCCAGCATGCAACTCCTGCTCCCATTTAGCCGACTACTTGCGATAAGTCGGGAGATGTTGTGGCACAGGGGGAAGACAATACAAACATCCATTACCACGAATGCCGTGGTCGGGTCTTGAACCCGTAACGACCTTAGCCAGACATGAGACTGACGCATCTACGCACTGAGCTACCGGTCGCCCCATACTCATATATTGCACTATCTGCACAAATTAAATATGTGCACATCGCAAAAAAGTATGTGCAAGCAATGCAAAGTATGTGCAATCGAAGAATCAGTAACTAGGGAAACAAGTAGTCATGGTATGATCCGCTTATTTTGCGGTTTTAATCGGACCTGATCCGATACGGCACATGACCTAGGTCCGAAAACCTAGGTTGGCGGGTCTACCCTATGTTTGTGTAATGAAATGAATTAATCCGTAATTCACCTGATTGAACTTACATTTGTAATACGAACCGTTCTTTATTTTAGAATATGATTTTTAAATTTTACGCTCGTTTGGGTTTTTCTCGAGAGGGTGATGTGATGTGAGTTTTGTGAAAGTTCTCTCTAATCGAATAGTGAGAATTTTAATAATTTTTGCGAAGCAGAAATTTTCCGGTTTCTATTATTTTTTGCGATTTTGACTTTAGATTCGACATCAGCAACTTTAAAAATCCCCTGCAAGTTTCCACCAGCATTTCCTACAAAAATCAATCAATTGACCTATTAAACCAAATACGTAATCTACGAAGACCTACCTCTAATATTCATTTCCTTCAAAACCTGCGTTTCTACCTAAATCATACCTACTCAGACCTCCAGTCTTACCCAGTATTGACTTTCTGTGCTTTCAAAACCTGCGTATCTAGCCAAATTTGTAGACATACTCAAACCTCAACTCATAGTTTCCATTCATACCCAGAATGTCCTTATGTTATAAGTCATGACCAAAAGACTCAAAATGCCTTATACATAACTCCAGAGCTTTGCTCTCATAACTCCCATTTCAGAAAATACCCATATTCGCAACTTTTCACGTCGTTCCCATAAAGGTCCTTTTTACTGACCAAAGGACTCAAAACTAATTCAAAGTACTCTAGTGCATTGGTATCATCGCCCCGACTCAAGAGATATCCATGTATATCAGGTCTGGTTTCTGTTTTATTGACGATCAAAAGAGTCTTTTCGTCCTGACGCACATCTCCAGAAGGACCAAAATATCACCGTTTGGTACTTATATTAAATGCGCATATCAAATTTGGTTGAAATCGGACCACAGGAAATGCCTGAAGGAGCTATCTTTGAAAAGACTTAGGCGAGTAACTATGGTTTGAATCTGTTTTGTTCTCTTCAGACTTTTCAAAGATCGTCCAGTAGTCCAGTCGATAAGCGAAATTGCTGCCACCGTGTTGTCCAATTGTCACCCAAGGTCGCCCAAGGACCTCAGGAAGAAGTATGTGAAATTGGCACCTTGAGATGATTTTTTTTTCCGAGCAAACTGGCTAAATCGTTTGTTCATCGTTAGCATACGTTTGCCCACTTTTAGAAAAAAAGGTATTAGCAAATGAATTTCTTTAAAGGGTGGGAACCACTGAAAATCTATTTTATATTTCGATTTTTTGCGATTTAATACGCTAATTCGAGCCCATCCTTCTCCCAGGATTGCCCAACCTTTACTTTTGTTTGCCTACCTCTCAATTTTTTTTATTCGCACATCAAAATGCTTGTAAAAAATAATATACGAGCGGGTTCAAACACCATAGGCGGGGACTTTTCGTACAATATATTATACTTCTAGTTCCAACCAACAAATCGCGCCAAATTTTAAATCTCCTTGAATTTTTTCCCTCGATTTTTACTCGTTACCTAGAGGTAAGAGGCGATTTGCCGAGAAGCACGTTGACGTTCTGCCACCTCACTTTGAACTTTGATCGGATGAGATCCCATACGAGACCTTAATTAAGACCGGTCACTCGTTTTGTATGTGAATGGCTCTGAGACTGAATGAAACGAACGCTTTATAGACACATCAATCAAAATGCAAGATATCCCCGCGATGATCACGATTGAATTTTTTCCTACCGGTGAATAATAATCCAGCTTCATTTTACTAGTACTCGTATTTTAGTCGACCGGTTTTCAGGTAAAACGAGGAAGAGACCGTGGTGAATAGTACAAAAGCTTAACTTAAGGCGATCGTATTTCAAAATCGAGGCTACTTGCCGGTTGCCAAAAAAAAAGCGAAATTCAAAAGATTCAATTTCCATAAGAACAGGAATTTAAGGCCTTGCCAGTGCACATCCGCTGGCAAATACATTTGGTGATGCCAAATGAACGCAATTATGTGTTTATCATTTGAAATTTGCATCAAATGGAAGGTTCATTTGAAAATCAATCGATTATTATTATTGCATATACGACATTAACGTATGTAAAATTTCAAGTGCATTTTAACAACGGGTCCATTTTTTGAGCATCGCTCGTTAAGTAGGTATTATTATTCTTATTACTAGCTCTGTTAGTGATTCTTCAAAGCTATGTTAAAGGTCGTTTGAAAAAAAGCTAATTACTTTTCAAACCAAATAAATTGTTATTTTCACGGTTGCCAAATCGATTCTATTCGTCGGACGTATTTTCCAATATTCATCTTTACGGATAGTGTGAAGAAACCGAACTGCGAACTGTTTAGTGTTTATTAGTACATTTCGTTTTTTTTCTTCGTTTTGTTGAATAGAATCAATATTGTCGAATGACTAATAATCCAAGAGACAGGGAGTTTTTACCTTGTAAAAGGTGCGGTACTCGCAGTTCTGAATTATTTATATGTTGTATAAGGACGGTGGGATAGTAAAAAACCATAGTTTGCGTTCAACTTTACATGGAACACAAAAAACTGATTAATTTGAAAAGGACAAGTCTTTTTGCTGATATTTTCATTAATAATGAATTTTATTCGTATCTAAATTAAAAACATTTCAGTTGTTTATACAATTTTGAAAGCGAAGTTGATTAAAAATGGCAATATAAATTCAAAATAGGACAGAACGTTGTGAGTGCCAACGTTTCTGCAAGTCATAACGTTGTATGTGCCAACGTACTTTCAACTAATAATTTTTAACAATTCTTAATATTTTTAACTTATTTAACTAAATTTTCGTAGAATACTCTGCCTTCGCCCGATAAAAAAAGGTAGCACCGCCAAAATATCCTTTTTCTTTTCTTCACTCAAGGGTTTTGGTGTCTCACTCATGTATATATCCAAGTTAATAAAATTTGCAGCCGAAACATCGGGCTTGAGTAATTGAGTTTCCAACAATGGGCTGGCCTCAGAAAACGCCTTTTTTTGTTTTGACCACTCCGAAGCTATTAGTTGACACTTTGCAAAATCCCAATCGCACGAAAGGAAGGTGTGAGCTTTTACTAGGAATTTATGAGTTACCTCTGAAAGTACCCATTTGCTACTAATGTCAAAATCATAGCTCAACTTTTAAGCTCCATTAATAAGGCATTTATTTTAATTTGGGTTGAATCGCATGTTGGACAGGTGTCAACTCTGGGTGGCTTGATTTAAAAGTTATATTTTGTCTGGAAAATATGGTTGAACCATTGCCTTGACACTGGTGGATCAGTACTATTTTGGTATTTTTCTTGAAATCCTCTATATAACTTCGTTACATTTAAATCACTAGATAAATATTTCCAATTAGGAGTATAGTTACGAGAGTAATGGCTTTCTTGTGCAGGTATGGAATGTATGTACTCCATTATTTTTGACTTCCAGTCACTGTTAGGTTTGGACGCGTTCCTCCACATTTCTCTTGGATGACATACTCCTCAGGGCCACATTTTTTTCGCTGAGTAGTTGCACCCTCCGTTTTGTTACACCAAACGTTTCGCAGATCTTCTTACATACTTTCAGTGAGAAAATATGGAACATTCCTAGTTGACTGGGCGACGCATAGTGGTTCGCGTCTTTGACCAATATGCGGTTTTAAATTGAGATGATTTCGCGTTCCCCTAGCATGGGGTTCCAACCCTCAGTACACTACCCTAGAACGTTTTGCTTCGCTCGCTCCATATCCATATGATTTCTTTGGTAGTTACTGCAACCAGGAGGCACTTAGAACTTTATGACTTGCACCTCCCGTTATTTTCCATTACGGGACATTTTCTCGTGCCAATTTTCTAACAACAAGTGTGTGCCGGCACATATATCATTTTAAGCTAATATAAAGGTTTTTCGTTAGTATGGCACTTACAACCTTATGGTTTAGCACCCCTCATATGTTGATGTCGCACGCTTGTGTTTTTACCAATCGGATTAATAAAAATATCAACGGACAAAAAAAAGATACGAATTTGCTGGGGATCGAACCCGCGACCCATTTGAATAGAGCTACACTCGTGACTGTCACTGATAAAGAACACGTTTGAATGATGTTTGTTAAGTCAGAGCGGTACGCCGAGTTTAGAAACGTCTGCCGTCGCAATAAATAAACGTTCCGAAAATCAAACTGACATTTCTTCCGATTTTATAATTTATTTTCACCACATATGAGGCGCACCAACTGGCGTCAGGGTAGACAACTTCACGATTCGGAATTTAACCTGAATGCTACGCTAGAGCGTTTTTTACGCAACTAGTGTAGGGACCCTACACGGTTACGCAAAAAAACATGCCTATAATATAACTTTCTAGATAGAAATGTGGGTACAACAAAAATGAACTATGTCGTTTTGTTTGGACTAGTTAGAAGAAGGTAAACATACTAAAAGTCCCCGGACCTACGAGGTGGAGAAAAGGGAGGGGCAAAAAAGAAAGTGCTTTTTTTAGTTTTTCTAATATATCTCGGAAGTCGTTCACCATTGAAAAGAAAGTTGTATGACAAAATTAAATAGCATTAAATACCCTGTAATACTGTTCAACATCATTATTTTGTGTTCTCCACGCGGCCAAGGCCCGACGTCGGGCTGCCGCGCCACGATGATGATGATGATTTTGTGTTGTGCATAGTTTAAGACATACATATATGCTTTAAAGGTTGAAATTTTGCCAGAGAAACGAATATGTCTGATTCTTTTGCCAAACCACTGTGATAACTGCGGATTTAGAAGATCTTGCAGGGTCGTAACCAATAAATATCAGATACAGACACGCACTGGAACTCCGCGTTTCTTGGCGCCCTCGTTACGAGCCTGAACGATGGCCTGCCTAGAAGATCTCCTGATCTGGATCCACTTGGTTTTTTTTGTGAGATTATTTGACAGAACGTTTTTATAATAGTTGCCACAGACGATCGAGCCAACTAGTTCGCGATTACCACGCAACCACGTCAGATTCATAAAAAGTGAGGAAGAAATTCTCATCTCCACCGTTCTATTGAAGTTGAAATTTTATTTCGGTGACAGGTGTTACGTCCGGTTCTGTGTGTTTCGCTTCTTGTAAATATCGTTTGAATTATCTGTACTTATGTTTTTCTAGAACTGAAATCGATTTTCTGATAGTGGTAAAGTGCATTGACTGACATCAAAATAAAAGCTAGTTCAGCCATGAGAATAAGGGAATAATTCTAATTTTGTATCCGATATTAAGTTTTATGAGCTGTATACCTAATTAACTTTTAAGTATGGACGTACTTCTGCGCGCCATCGTACTCAGTGGTGGGCAATGGGACGCATCTGCCCCACAACTTACCCATAAACTCACACTCTGTCGCCATAGATCAGTGCCATGACTTTCTAGGACAACCCCTTCGCTGGCCTTCATTGGGAATGCGGACCCATTTCATGGCATGTCCACCTATGCAGTTATCACCCTTCCACTATTTGTGACCTATTTACTGCCATTTTCGCCTGCATTTCAGTTCATCGATTGGCATCTGACCCGTACGCAGACTCAGCTCTACATTTGATATTGTTTCGGGCCAGAAAATTGCTTAAATTCGACGAAGTCATGAGTTAAACTTGCAGCTTTCTGGTAAAATTGACGGCGACTATCCATGTGTTGCTTCCAAACAACAGCACAGACAGTACCAATGAGCGAAACAGGCTCAGTTTGGTCTTGATACTGACATAACTGCTCTGCCAGATTTTGGACAGCATGCCGTATGCGCATTTAATATGGTTGATACGAGGAGCGATGTCCTGCTCTGTACCACCATTTTCTGCAGCAATGCTACCCAGGTAGACGAAGTTCTTCACCTTCTCCACAGGCTGCCCATTAATATTACATTGATGGCAATAGGTGTAGCATTTCTTTTGTGCAATCGCGGGCTAAGAACCTTGGTCGAGTAGGTATTAATCTTTAGCCCAACCTTGCTTGCCTCCCTCTCAAGATCTAACGCCATTGCGGACAGGTCCTTAATTTTGTGAGAGAGTAGACATATGTCATCAGCATAGTCGATAAGTTGTAGATAAGATGTTAAACTTCACTGAATTCCTCTGTCTAGTACGGACAGAGCTGTATGCAACACATCGACGATTACTATGAGGAATAGGATCCGTGAGAGGATACACCCTTGCCGAACTCCACAACGAATCTCAAAATCCCCCGAAACCTTACTTTATGCAGAATGCGATATTTCGCGCCGCCTTAGGTTAACTTAATAATAGCCAAAAGCTTCTTATGGATGCCTCTCCTATCGAAAGTCTTCTGGATGATGATTCGCACATTAGAATCCGGATCGAAAGTCAGCTTGCTCTTCATCAATTTAGTCTTTTCAGGATGATTTTAGCTATTATCTTGGCAACGGCAGGAAGCACACAAATGCCTCTCCAATTATTACAGTCTGTGAGACTACCCTTCTTTGGAAGTTTGATGATCAAACCTTCCTTCCATTCAGTGGGAAAGGTCTCAGTATTCCACGCTTTATCAACCAGTGGGTGCAGCAACTTGGCAGTTACGATTGGCGCTGCTTGATAAAGTTCGGCAGGAATACCGTTGAGTCGAGTTCCATTTCGGAAAGGGTGAAGATTTTTTGGCAAGGGAATATAAGAGTATAAATATTCATACAATTTATTTATTTATTTAACTTTTTGGCGTATTCAAATGCAGTCTGAAAACATCCCACTTGTAAATTTCATAGTTGTTTATGCATTAAATTTATTTAATGCTAAGCCTGGACGTAATATAAACCAGTCCGTTGCTAGTATTTTGAAACGGGAGTAGATACATACGAAATTGCAGAAAAATCATGGCTGTCAATATAGTTTCGAATTTTTTGCAAGAGGCTTCATACTTTTCTTTTTTTTTTCCTTCAAACGTTTTGTCTGGAATGAATTTTAAACCGGTAGCTACTTGTAGAAAAACAGCTTTAGACTGAATATCGCCAGTTGTCGACGAAGAGCCTGCATTTTTCCATGTTTCAAAATGTCTAACTATATTTTTTTCGAATCACTTCTGAAATTCCAACGTTCGATCATATTCGAGTATTCGTTTGTTATGGCCTGTAAAAAAACACTACTGATGATTGCAGCATATCGAACAATGATGTAGCTGACACTGTACAATTGACAATATCACTAATTACCAAGTTAAGTACGTGAGCATGACACCACGTATGAACATGATTCACATTCACAATTTTTTTTATCCCCTTTCAGGCAACATTTCTTGGAATTCCGCAGAAAATTTGTTCGAAAATAAAGCTCGACGTTCAGACATATACTGCCGCTCGCAAAAAGGAGCCCCAAAATACGAAGAACCCCGTGTAATGAACCACCTGCAATGGACCATATGATAGTGCTGCTTCCACCGGCAGCATCTATGGCAGCACCTGATGAGTAAAGATCTGTCGGTGGTACGAAACCAGAGGCCGAGGGTCCCATTACACCTGGACCCCAATACGAGCACGAAGGTAAGCGAGCCATCTGCCAACCATTCCATCCTTATCGCCTCATTTTTTTATTCCCCATTTTTAACTCCCTTGTTATTTTTTATTTTATTTTGGCTGACTTTTGTAGTCAATAAAGGAATTTAAACTTAAAAGTGTTGTTCAACGTTTTAGACTACAAAAAAGTGGTTCAACTGTTTAATTAAAAAAACAGATCCCAGTGACATTATGCCTTGTTTGTGTTGTCTTCCCCAGGCCTATGAATTTTTGTTAATACGTAAAGGACAGGGGCAACGAGCGGCGAAAATCCCGCCCACGTCTCCCGAACTGAGCTACAGCAAGCATAGGCCGCTGCTTAGCTCGTTGAGGAGCCTTTTTCTTCGCCAGATGGAACGGCCTGACCTTCACGGTCATTATGCTGCCTAAGGCTCCGTCCCCACGGGCATCTTCGGATGCCCACCAAACCGTCCGTTACACCCGGGAAAATCCCGGTAGCCCAGCTAGCCAGCACGCCCCTGAGTATATGAGGCCGGTTAATTGCACGGTTTGTGTATTTTTCGTCAAACTACAACGACTTCAATGGGCAGGGCATGTACAAAGAATGGACGATGATCGCATGCCTAAGAGAGTGATGAATGCAGAACGAGTCGACGGAGCGAGACTGCGAGGACGACCGAGATCTCGTTGGGAGAGCTCAGTAGGTGTGGACGCCGGGCAGCTACTGGGCTTCCAAAATTGGAGGACGCGGTCACGTAACCGAGATAATTGGAGGACAATGATCCAGGCGGCCGAGGCCCGACGTCAGGCTGTCCCGCCACGATGATGATGTGTATTTTTTGTACGGATAGTATCAAAATGTCCAACTTTAAATAAATGTAATATTATTAAGTGTTACGTGATTTTTACGAAACTTAGAAATATTATTGCCTATGGTGTTGATTATCGTTGGCCATGAATATTTTTGACCGTAGATGTGCTTGAGGGATGCAGGGGTGAGCTAACTGTAACTATAGAAAAATACTATTATTAACCTATTTTGAGAAGATATCAAAATTCCATTATTTTTGATTCTCTATGCTAGTTGGAAGTTGGAATTTTAATATTGTGTAACAGTCTCGAAATGCAAGGGGGTGGGACAAACTATGATCACATATTTTCCCCTCTCTCTCTTTTCCCTTTTCTTCAAATTTGAAGAAAATGCCAAAAATGGAATGTACTCAGTTGTACCTTTCTTATGACACACCAGTTGCCTACACCAGACGAAAAATTTCTTTTGACCTTCATTTCTCCTCTATGGGGAACTTCTTTTAAAGTTAGCCTATTATGACGCATCGCTTTCTCCGGCGAATTATAATAATTTTGCACATTCCTACAAAATTTCATCTATGTAGCTTCAGCCTTTGGTGAGATTTTCTATGGACAGGCGAACAGATGGTCAGACGGACAGACAGACATTTGACCGATCTTAAAAGGTTTTATTACAAAACCTTAAAATGTCATTAAAAGCCTGGAACTATCGCCGCACCACTTCGAGAACTCTAGAACTATTGCTAATAAGCAGGGAGCTTTTGAAAAATTTCAACTTTTCTAAACTTTCTGGGAAACCTGCCTAGGAGTAATGTGATGGCTTTCCATTTATATAATATTGCTTTTAAAGTTTTGCTCCAAACCAAATTTTCAAGTATTCAATATTTTTAATTTTTCAGTAAGTAATAGTCAAAAATCAAAAAGTCGATACATTAAGGAAATTCTTTTAGAGACTGCAGACTTGACTTTCAGATCTAAACAGAGACCATGTATGCATGCAGTTCTATCGCTATATTCGTATACATACTCGAATGTGAACAAAGTTGACCAAGTATCTTCATTCCACATCTGCATACATTATCGATGTTGATGAAAACGAAATTTCAAATCACTATCGTGGGATTACCGATTTCAACGTAGCTGTTTACTATAAACTATATCACTTTGCGAAATTGCCCATGTCATTATCATAATTTTCCATGATTTACTCAAGTGGGCCCATTAATCGATCGCCTAGTTTTGTTTTTAAATTCCACTATACTCGTACGTAACTCTTATTTTTTTCCTAGCAGCTATCAATCCATTACCGGCCGAAAAAGTTACAAATTAGAACAACCTATAAATTAATTTATTATAACAGTAAAATTTCTACAAATAAACTTAAAGACGTCTTGATTGGATTTCAAATTGTGGGTCATCTTGTTCTGGATGGGCGGCATTCCATTGCAGGGACCTCAAGATGGCTTCTGGGATTTGATGCAAGTGATTGCCTTGCGGGAGGAATCCATTTTCATCGGCAGTGTAGCTAACTTGGATTGGAACTCCTTCAGGTGATGTATAAGCGAAGCCACCTTGGGCCCGAACGCCTCCTTGCCCTTGTTCTTGAGCAGATATTCCATTGGTTAAGTCATATGAGTATTGGTAACTTCCATCGGGATTCAGATCGCTCGAGTAGACTTTAATTTCAGCGCCAGCCTCTGGATTAGCATATGGACGTGCTGTTTGAGCAACAACCAAAGAGATAGCTACAGCAAAAACGGCCTTTAAAGAATGAAAATAAATAGATACATGAATATTTGCTAATAAATTCGTAAATAAAATATTGCGTGGGGTGTTGTAAAATCGGTAAACTTAATAAAAATGCAATAACCAACTTACAAGCTTGAACATTGTGACTCTGCCTGGGGAGATGTCTTTCAAGGTGAAAAGTTAGTGTGACTGATGATGATGGACACATTGTTACTGTCTTTTATATTAAAATTCAAATGAATCCCTCTACCATTCCTGGTTGCGCTGTAAATTCATTTCTGGTTATAAATTAGGTTTTTTGGTTCAATTACATCAGCGCCAGCAGAAAAAGCTGGCGAAACATAGTTTCAATATAATATTGAAACTCGTTGGTAAAGTGAAATTTGACCCTAGATTGGAGTGTTACCGAAAACGGTTTCAACATGTTGGTACTCATGATATTTAGGTTCATGAATTCATAATATGGTTATCAAATAAAAACGGTACAATTATAGTACAAAAAAAAACATTGCATTGTTCTTAAAATAGAATTTTATGAAATATTTCCTGGCAGCAATTAATAAGTGAACTATTTAGTAAAATATTTAGTAAAAAATACTAAACAGGAGATCCAAAAATACAATAATACGACAAAAAAAAATTAAATTAAGTGAAAAAATAATTAAAACAAAAATAGAAGAAGCAAGAAATAAAAGGTGAAGGAAAATTAATGTAAATTAAAACTAATAATTAAGAGAATTCGAAAAAATACAACTAAAAACAAGAAGCAAAATATTAAATGTTGGTTATCGATAACTTATGTAAAAGTAAAGCTTAAAGGCAGTAAAAGAGGTGGGTAAAGGACCAAGCTCAAGTCTGTCATAATTGTGCATAATTATGAGAAGTAGCGAGTTCTTATAAACAGAAAACAGAAAGTTATGTGGCGTGGAAGGGATGAATGTAAAAACCCGCAGCATAATTTTTAAAGAAAGCATTCATCTAAGTAAATCCGTCTTTTCTGCAAAGACACTAAATTATGAAAATTAAGACTTGCTACTTATGAGAGGTAGGGGAGTTTAAATATGAACATTAAGGATCGTGTGGATTTTCTTAGGACAGATTCAATGCCTCGGAAGAAACAATAGCAGAAGGTAACCAGACGATTGAGGCGTATTCCGAAATGCTACGAACACGTCAGTTAAACAAGTTGACGGCAGTACTGGAAGAATGAGATTCTTGGGAGCATCGCAAGACGAATTCCGCTAACTTGGAAGCCTTGTTGATAGTGAGGGAGTAATGATCATTGAAGCAAAGTTAGGAGTCGAAAACGACTCCTAGGTTATTGAACGAGTGGACGAAAATGATATGATAAGATAAAGATAAGGGAGAAGGCTTTAAGAAATATGTATATCCCAACTGATCAATTTGAGACGTTTTAATGGGCAGGGCATGTACAACGAATGGTCGGTGATCGCATAAGAGTAATGACCGCAGAACGAATCGACGGAGCGAGACTGCGAAGACCACCGAGAGTTCGTTGGGAGAGTTCAGTATATGCGGACGCCGAGCAGCTACTGGGCTTCCAGGACGCGGTCACGTGACCGAGATAACTGGAGAATAATGATCTAGGTGGCCAAGGCCCGACGTCGGGCTGTCGCACCACGATGATGACGATGATTTTGAGACGTTAAGGATCGACCTGTAGTGCAGTGCGTAGAGGCATCAGTCTCATGTCTGACTACCGCCGTTTCGTTAGTTCGTCCCATCCACGACGACGTTCGTGGCCATGTTGTCTTCCCTCCTGTCATGCGGGCGTAGTTATAAGCCATAGCATCTCCCGACTTGTCGCAGGTAGTTGGCTAAATGGGGGAGCAGGAGGTGCAAGTTGGCAACTGCATTTTCCGAAACTAGTTTATGCGAACGAAACGTCAACTGAACTATTGGCATGATCCGCCCCACAAGAGGCTAGGGCAATTGGGTAAGTCGTTGGCAATACACCAAGAAGCTAAAATGTCAATATCGGATTGCAAGGCAAAACAATTGTTGAGACTGTAAACCATAGCAAAGAGCTTACATTCATCATCATAAAATAAGGAGAGACGACTAAGTAGATGAGGAAGGTCATTTATGAAAAGTTTGACGAGTAAGGGTCCTAGAATGTACCCCCGAGGAACACCAGAAAATTGAACAAAGAATAGAGATTAGGTTTTGAAAGACAACACTAGAATACGGATTAAGAATGTAGGAGACAAGCCAAGATATAAGCCAAGAGGATAAACGAAGTTCGACTAGTTTGTCACGTAAAATTTGATGGCTGACAGTGTCAAACGCTTTGCACAAGTCAGTATAGATAACATGCACATTGTAATGGCTCTTTTTTAAATCTTTCGCGCGCTCCAATCATTCAACGTCAACTTAATGCTGGATGAGTGATTGGTGTCACACTGTGACAGCCGTCAAGTGGGGAGTTGCTTTTCATCCGCCAACACCATCGACTGGGTTTTTGGATATCTTAGCTTAGATTCGTCATCACCTTGACGGAAAATAGTTAGTGTGGTCGATTACGTTACTTGAGATATATCTCCAGAAGATAAACCCCCGCGCGAGACGAGTAATTTGTGAAGACTTTTTATTCTGCTGCCCAGGGCGGCTTGCCGACGTGCCATTACCGGATTATGATTCAGGTTGTCGGAGCGGAGCACGACTGTCTTTGTTTTGAGTTGGTTGGCCCAACATGTTTTTTTTTGCGCGTTTGCTCTCTATACCTGTGCGCTGGACCGCTGTGACGTTAATTGAGCCGATCAGATATTCCAGACGCAGACGGGGAGGCAAATTCCATTGTACCAACTTCGAATTCGGAAATATTGCTACTCCGAGCGGCGCTGAATTGGTGACGTACGTATATACGAGCCGCTTTGTATGCTGTTTGCCAGGGATTTGAGGTTGTGCCCAGTGTATAGGTAGTGTGGTTCAGATGATAATGCCAGCGAAAAATAAAAATTCCAACGAAGGAGCATAAGCAGTTTTTTTTAATGAGTGTGGATAACGTAACGACTGTTTCTACTGGTTGCAGTGGCGTTCTTATCAATGGGACATGATATGATGTCGCCATTAACATATAGACATTTTTTTAAATTTATTATCTTCTTAATTTTCGTCATTCCTTTTTTTAGGGTTTTGTAGTAAAACAAAACCCTTATGAAATCGGTCATGCGTCCGTCTGTCTGTCTGTCTGTCTGTCTGTCCATGAAATATCTCACGAACCGCTGAAGCTACATGCATGAAATTTTGTGAAAATATGTGGAAGTACTATAATTCTCTGGAGAAAGTGATGCGTCGTAATAGGTCAACTTTAAGGGGGGGTCGCCATAGAGGGGAAATGAAGGTCGAAATTTTTTTTTCGTCTGGTATAGGCAAGTGGGGTATCGTAAGAAAGGTACCGTCGAGTACATTCCATTTCTGGAATTTTTTTCAAATTTGAAGAAACGGGAAAAGAGGGAGAGGGGAAAATATGTGGTCCGAGTTTGTCCCCCCCCCCCCCCCTTGCATTTCGAGACCGTTACACTTATAAATATGAAAATTTACAGAAAAGCGGCATTTCACTAACATAGAAAACTAAAAATAATTGAATTTCAAAATCTCATCAAAAAAGGTTAATAATAGTACATTTCTATAGTTTCAGTTAGCACACCCCTGCACCATTTAGGCACACCCGAGACCAAAAATAGTGATGACCAATGATAACCAACACCATAGGCAATAATGTCTCTAGGTTTCGTTACAATCGTGTAATATTTAATAATAGTACATTCACTTAAAGTTAGGCATTTTTACACTATTCATACAAAAAATACACCTACCGGCTTCGAAGGTGCGAGTACTACTTGCATGTTGTTTTTCGTAGTGCGAATTGCAGTTATTGTTACATATTATGGTTAATTACATTTATGAAAGGGTAAAGATTGGTAGGGGGCGATGTGTTGTAATTGGCCAACTATAACGAGCGGGGGAGGGGGTGGGGCGAAATTAAGGTCAAATTTTGTTTATCGACTGGTATAGGCAAGTCGGGTGTTGTGAGAAAGATAATGTTGAGTACATTTTATTTTTGGCATTTACTTTAAATTTGTAGAAAGGGGAACAGTGAGGGAGGAGAAAATATTAGATCGTAATTTGTCCCCCCTTGCATTTCGAGACCGTTACACTTATTGTTAGAAAAATGAAAACTTTCAGGAAGGTGGGTTCCGAATAGCATATAAAACGGGAAATAATGGAATTTGTTATCTCCACAAAATAGGTTAATAATAGTTTATTTCCATAGTTACTGTTAGCGCACCCTTGCATCCCTTAAACACGTCCGAGATAAAAAGTACAGATGGCCAAGGATAACCAACATCAATATGTTCTAAGTTTCATTACAATCGCCTAATATGAATGGGCATGTAAGATACTATATGATGGGTCAGACATTTTTATTATGTTTTTTTTTATCCATCTAAGTGGTACCAAGAGAAGTAAGGAGCCGATACTTGCGTACAAATATAAGTGCTTGCTACAAAACCCTCGGATTGCGGGCGTAGCCCTCTATATTCCGGTTTCATTTATTTATGGATTTTCTCGAGTTCATTCGGTAATTTTAGTTCAGATCGGTGAAGAAGTAGGAACCAAGGGGGTATTCCCTAAAACTCGCCAGGGCCGTACAGGTACACAGAAGATGAGACGTACTTTCCTCCTCTTCCTCGTCCCCACAGCTCCTACAAAAATCATTATATGGAAGACGAAGTCTCCTGGCATGCTCCCCAATTAGGCAGTGTCCAGTTAGCACTCCTACGACAGTTCTTAGATTATTTCTGTTTAGCATTAGCAATCCAAAAGAACGTTTGGGATCCAGTTCGGGCCACATCTGTCTAGCCACATGACATGTACTGCCATTGCTCTATCTGATGCAAGCCCTATCATACGCCGCATCTTTGATGGCCAGTTTACAAGCAGCCAACGGCATCCTGGTGATAAGTAACGGCCCGCTGATCTCATTGATCGTACCTGCTCGAGCCAGTTCGTCGGCCTTGCAGTTACCAACATAACCCAGCACAGGGAAATGTTAAAGAGCCTTCCCATCTCTATTAGGGAGTTACGACAATCCAGTACTGCCTTCGAATTTACCAAGACAGAGCTAACCGATTTAATCGCCGGTTGGCTATCCGATCCGTGTAGATTATAATGTCCCTACCAGATATATCGTTTTGCGACAACCAGGCTAGAGCTTCAGATATTGCTGTAACTTCCGCCTGAAAAACACTACTAAAGTTCGGGAGTCAGAACGGCAAGCTAATATGCAACTCTTCCGAGTATACGCCAGCCCTCACTCTTTCGTCAGTCTTAGAACCATCAGTGAAAATCGTAATGGCATCTGATTCCTGAAAAGCGTTTACAGGCCAATCATTCCTAGAGGGAATCAGGCCTGTAAAGCCCATTTCGAACAAGTATTTCGGGGAGGTATAGTCCGTCTCCTCGGGAATATCAAGGTTGATCAATATAGCTGAGTCACCTGTGGTTGACGCCGCCCAAAGACCGGTTTCACGGAGGCGAACAATGTCCAAGGGAAACAGATTCCACAGAGCGCCCAAGGCAGCGGTCGGTGTAGTCCTTAGAGCCCCCGTGATAGCAATGCATGCCAATCTTTGAACCTTCTCCAGCAGGATTCTGTAGGATACAACCCAAAGCGCCGTCCACCAGACGACAACCCCATGTAACAGAATAGGTTGCAAAACCGATAAATAAAGACAGTACACTATCTTCGGTTGTAAGCCCCATTTCTTACCTATGGCCTTCTTGCACGAGTATAGTGCAACAGTAGCCTTTTTAACACGTTGCTGAATGTTCAACTTCCAGCAAAGTTTCCTATCCAGTATGAGACCAAGGAACTTGGCTTTATCAGTGAGCACAAGTCTTGTGCCCTCCATCAAAGGTGGTTCGAACGAAGGTAGGCTGTATCTCCTAGTAAAGAGAACAAGTTCCGTTTTTAGCAGATTTACTTTAACCTCAACCTTACTAGCCCAGTTCGCCAGGATAGAGAGGGCGTTCTGCATTACACCACTAAGGACACAGGGAAACTTTCCCGAAATGGCAATAGCAATGTCGTCCTCATAAGCAATGAAATTGCATCCCAGCCCTTCCAGTTCTAAAAGGAGTCCGTTGACCGCCAAATTCCAAAGAAGGGAAGAGAGAACACCACCCTGGGGAGTACCCCTGTTCACATGTCTGCGTACAGATGATGTGCTGAGACTAGTGGAGATAACGCGAGATGTAAGCATCATGTGTATTAGTCTGCACAGCGAGTCATCTCCACGATGATAAGTGGCCACTACGGTAAATGGGTGAGTAATGCTTTTTTATTTTGTAAGTTTTATATGGATTTATATTTGTATGTAGTTCTTTTGTTTTGACGTTACCGGGGAACGACTTTATTCCTTATTTAGTTTAATTTTTTTTATTGATATTAATTCTTTGGCTGTTGTGGTAACGGTCGATGGTCATTGCCTGCATTTTTTTACTGTTTTTTTCTGAGTCGTGGGACTCAGTTTCATCGTTCGTTGTGTTCGTCTTCCCCCAAAGCACATGACAGAATTAGCGACAAATTCGGTAAACTCCGCTAAATTGGTAACAGTAAATTTCTTTTTACAGAATCCATGTTAGTTAGGACTAATAAGGTGACCAAAGTGATCGTAAGTGTGGTCATTGACAATACTTTTAAGTAATTTAAATCAGGAAGAAAGAAGCGAAATAGGACAATAATTAAAGGCACGGTTCTGGTCACCATTTTTGGCTATGGGGACAGTAAAGGATGATTTTCAACGGGAAGGGAAAAACCCCCTCTTGGAGGTTTTTATTAGCCCTAGTAGTACCGGCAAAAGTTTATTCCTATTACTACCGACACGGGTACACCTATACCCAACCTCTGATTACCGCTAGAATGGAAAAGGAGGACGAGGAGGAAAAGGAGGAAATGATTGACTATTACAATCAAACGAAAGGAGGCGTTGACATAATGGACCGGATGTTGTGTAATTACACCACTAGACGTAAAACAAATCGCTGGCCACTGGCTGTATTTTTCAATATGATAGACGTAATGGCTCTTGCTGCTTCGATAGTATTCCAAGAATTGCACTCTGATTCCACAAAAGATCACCGCCGAAAGTTTTTGAAAGTCCTTTTGCATGAATTAGCTATAACTAACATAACCCAACGATCGAAATTTCCACGGGTAATAGCGCATTTCCAGATCAAGAATGCAATCGAAATTGTGACTGGGGAGCAGATCAACTATAATCAAAACACGGCCGTAGGAAGAGATGCTCAAGGCAACAAAACAATAAAAGGAGTATGTCATCTCTGCCTTCTTCCAGGACCTGATAAAGTTAGAAGGAAAACTCGAAATGTGTGCAGCATATGTAAAAGACCAATTTGTGCCATCCATGCTATACAATTATGCACAAATGTATAGGATGTGAACAATAATTTGAATTTGGAGTTTTTTTTTATATTTTCATTTTCTAAAATACTTTAATCGAATGAAATGAATTTATAGTATATTTTAATTCACAAAACTTACATAAGGAATAAAGGTAAAAAATGGGAAAAATAACGACAAAAATATTTGATTTCACGCATTTTATAGTAATATGTATTTGAATGGGTACAGGTGTACCCGTGCCGGTAAAATTGGTATACCATCAATTTAATTTTTTTTTATTTAATGACAACCTATGCAAACATTCAAAAACTAGTTGAAATAGTTCAAAACCGTCTAATAAAAGATGTCAGGAAGAACCAAGCTAATTGCTTTGGAAATCTTGGAGACTTGACACTTCAAACTCTAAAAGGTACACCTGTACCCGTGTCGGTACGACTAGGGTTAAAATGAATAGAAAGGAGAGAAGATATGGAGCTGTGAACTTCACCTATTTCCTAAGGGGTGTTAGCAGTATGATTGTCGTAAAACAGGGAAGATAGATGAGAAGAAGAAGAATGCATATTAAGAACATAAGACCAAAAGAGTTTTGACTCATTGTTGCCAATACTATTCTCAACATTTATGAGGTAAGCAGAGCGTGCAGCTCTAATGAGTCGTTTGGTCTGGGATCTGGGTGAGTGAAGAGACTACTTCATCCGTTGTCTTCCGTTTTATCTCTTTCTTCAAATTTAATATTTTTCCTGAACATTATGAACATTCGCAAATAAACATAAAAGCAAGGACAATGATCTTTAAAACAGAATATCCCAGTTGAATTTTCACATCACATTCAAAAGCATTACAGTGCATTCGCCTCATCAACCCGATCCAGACGCCACGCCTTCGAAAACACTCCAGTACATCGACCTTATCACATCATCGAATTATAAAACGATATCAAAAATCAAATGTACTCCACGTGTCAACCAACCAAAAAATCTATATAACTATTGACCCTACGTAAACAGAAACTGAATCTTTATGTTTGCATTTTAGTACGCCCGGAAAGGAAAAACATGCTATGTAGTGTACGATTTAACATGATATATGATTTATGGCATATGAATTATTATGTAAAATGATTGTTTTCCAATGTGGTGAAAGTGCTAGGAGGGTGTTTTTAAAAGTTGCAAAATTTTCGAAATAAATCATTTTTTCATCACTGATTTTTCATTCATGCACTTGCCACAAGCCACACCCACAACAATAAACAGCCGATGGCATGCGATCTCATCAAGCTCTTTGCTTTATCGTCTAGATTGACTCATACGGCCTAAGACAAATTTTCTGCTCTAAAAAATTGAAATTTTTAATTTTCGGAAAATAATAAGTGCAATTTGATCATCCCAATTTTTTAGGTTTTTTTTTAATTGTAGATCTTGCGATCAGAGTTAAACTTAAACAATTTATATGTTAATTACGAAACCATTAGTTATAGTTTGACAAATCTCTCTTCAAATTCCCGAGTAGCAGTGTATTCAGTATCCAGAATGACTCTTCTGAAAAGGAGTTCGTTCGCTTCAAAACAACGCCGAAATCCCCTTCCTCGCAGCCGAATCGTCAAGGTAAATATTGAAAAAACTTCCGAAGTAATGTAGCTACAATGCTCGCACTGCAATCATTTGAAAATATATTTTTCATGAATTTCACGATAACTCGACGAAGAATGAAGCATCGAATGAGTAGGCCCTATTTTTGGTCAGAAAAATTCCTTCAACATTTAACATAAAATTTCGGTAGGTATGGAGCCCTCACACTTCTGACGATTTGTGTGTAAAATTTTAGTAACAAAACTACCTTAACATTTTGTACAAAATTTCAGTATTGATCCATATATTTATAGCCACTAATTTTTAAATGCAGCACAACAACAATCACCAATTGCAAACGCACAGTCAACAATTTTTCTACCTATTTTTGTCAAAATTATACCCAAAACCCTTCGATGATTTTTGCGTACTATTCAATACCTTCAAAATCTATCTATTGATATAGATATCTATCTATCTATTTTATTGAACAAAATCTATCATTACTTTCAAAATTGTGCAAAACGGGTTACTCAAAATTTTGTTAATTGCTGAAAGGGCTTCGATTTGAATTCTATACAAATTGACATTGATAAATAGGAAACATAATTTGAAAAAAAAAAATACAGCCGATTGGCTAAATTGTATTTAAATTTTACTGCATCTCTTTGTTGCAAATTTTCAGTTCTAGTATTGCATATCATTAGGCATTAGTTCGGTTTGGGTGCGCCGCTTCGGTCGTTTCGATTGATATGTAAAAGAATTACGTGTAAGGAATCCTTATTCAAACGTGGTAATCATTCAAAAGCTTGACCCATTTCGTTTAGGTAATATCACAGGTTAAATTCATAGAAAATGTTTCCCCCACTAAACAATCGTTCAAATATATTATTTTATTAGGTGTTTGTTACCAGATTTATTCCCAGTAAACAGCTTCTGCGTTGACGCCAAAAATTTAATTTAATTTTCGATATTAATTTCCAGTGGACGAAAATCCAAATGGGATGGGTTTGAACCCTTAAAACCCCTACCTTGCGCACGGGCCTCATATAAGTTATCTAAAAACAAGGTTTTTGAAAATTTTTCATGTATTCTAAACAAATGACAAAAACTACTCAGCCATACGCAAATACATAATTATATTAAATAGTCATTTAGTCTATAGCTATAATATTGTATTTTGTAAACACAACCAATGAATTCAAATAAAGTATCTGTCTATCTATCAAAATTAAAATGTAATTGCTTGGGACGGGTTTAAAGTGCCGATGAACGTTATCGTTATCACATTCCATTTTTCTATTTGCTTAAAACTGAATGAGAAGATTATTACCCGGTTAATGTACTCTACACTAACCGGTAATAATTCGATATTAACGTAACAACTTGTGTCATTAAGCAGTCCGAATACAGTTTCGCCATTTGGACCACCGACGATGATTTCCCAGAACGACAAATATGCACTTAATTTTAAATAAAATTCTTGCTGCAAAAGCAGCCTCTTTCAATTGAACACCTTGAACTTTCAATTATAAACTCTATCATTGCAGGCGAGATTTCATTCAAAAGTTCAGCCAGGGTTATGCATCGTAAAATTCAATAAAAATAATAATTAAAATTTTGCTTTCAAACATGACACCTTGATCTTTGAAAGTGCATCGTTAGTTTTCCCGTGCAAAAGCTGCAAGACTATGAATCTGCTGTCTTCACGAGGAACATAGAAGTTCTTCAACCGCATCATTCATGCCTTTCAATGCTCCGGCAAGTTCAATTAAACAAATCAAAACCACTGACTATTGTTGGAATCTACCTAAAAATTATTGTTTTATTGACCAACATATGTTCATTTTCATTGTGATCATTTAACAGTAGCCACAAAACGTGTAGGCCCATTATGCACGCGGCACGCTCAGTGGGTCGTCCGGTTAATTTGAATGATTTACATCCTCCAAAATGTGTTAAATTTTCATGTTTCATCGGCTGTTGTCATTGAAATCGAAACTGGAAACTTGCAAGCCGATCGGACGAAATCAAAGAATTATGATCGGATTTTGAAATTCATCATTTGCATAATAACTTGACCTTGTCCCTTTTACGTAAGCACATGAACTGATCGATTCACATAAATTCAGAAGATGATAATTCATTCAGCATCTTTTGGATGGTTTATGAATGAACTCCGAATATGCGTGGGAAAATTCGTGCAGTGAAAGCATTTCCACAAAAGTAAACAAGAAATGGAAACCTTGAAAAAATATCAAATACTCGTATATTAATGCAAAACCATCTCTATACAAAACAAAGCCTAGAACCAGATACGCTTATTGTAAACAAACGGCCTATTTATAATTTCTCTGTACCATTACAATTAGCAATTAACAGAGGTAAAGTAAATAAGCTCGCCTTCGTTATACACTTGACCAGGTTCCAGGCTTGCTATGTGGATCGTTTTTCTACTAAATATCCCTTAAAGAATAATTAAGATGACTAAAAAAAAATAGGATCAAATGTTTTAAATATTTTTTTTTTATTTACTTATACCTAAAACTCATTGAATCACTTTAGAAACGTCTGACTGGGACACGAACAACTTCTTCGCGTTCTTCTTCTGGATGAGCAGCGTTCCATTGCAAGGAGCGGAGGATGGCTTCTGGGATTGCTGGTGGTTGGGGCAAATGGGCACCTTCTGGGTGGAAACCATTTTCGTCAGCGGTGTAGGTAAGTTGGATTGGAATTCCTTCGGGAGAGGTGTATGTAGCAGCACCGGCAGCTTGGACGCCACCTACTCCACGCTCTTGGGCAGAGATACCATTGCTGGTTTCATAAGCGAATTGGTATGAACCGTCTGGGAGAATATCACTGGCAAAACTCCTGATTTCGGCGGCAGCCTCAGGGCTTGCACTGTATTGTCGTTGGGCAACGGCCAAACCGAAAATAGCAACAATTACAACCTGCAAATGAAAGAAAAAATTCAACCATTAAGATATCGATGGAGCACACAAGCATTTACTGCAATTTAAATTAAGTACTATCACGCTCAATTTTTTTGTTTCTGTGAACGATCAAAAACTAAATTGACAAACTTACAAATTTGAACATTTTGATTTTTTCTTTGAATGTTTACACCTCTTCGATGGTGAAATATCAGCACGAGAATGATTTGAGTCATGTCACTCTCTGCGTTTTTATACCAATTTCAAAAAACAACTGGACTGGAGGTTATTTCAAAATAAGATTGAACCTGATTAAACGATATTCATTCCATTTTTGAGCATATAATCACACAACGTTAATATTATTGGCATTGCACAAGAGCGAGAGACTATTAAATTTACGCAGATTTGAATAAAATTTCGGTCAGCAGCCTAAATACATTAAATTAAAACGTATCGATATACACACATCTGCAAGGCTATTTTTCTCCGCCAAAGGGACTCCGGTTGCTATGTGCATTTTGAGACACACACCCCATACATATATGAAAATTTATATCGCTCCAAATGCCAATGATACGTGAAAGATGAGTATAAAATACATCGATTATACGGCGCCCATCGATTTGGTGGTATGGAGGCTAACTTTACCTACATTTGCATAAAACTGTACACCGACGAATTCAAAATGAAAGACCGGTTTCGACAAAATCAATATTTTTATCAGAGTAATCCATCACAACCGTTGCTGCTTCATGATACCGGCAGGATTATGAGTTATTTGATAGGATTACAAGACAAGACAAAAGAACTGCCGACCTTCACGTGATGAACACAGATCCGCTATTAAAATTATGTTCACCAAATGTTAAGAAGTGATTACCATTTAAAAATTAGATTTTAGTTAATTAATAAGAACAGTTCCTTTGCATTTAACTATTAAGATTCGTATATAGATGCTACATGCTACATATGCATATTTCTATATGTAAGTATATTAGAGGCATGACGACGGCATATTCACTATCCATTTTCAAGGATAGCAGGTGTACGCATGTTTCCTGCAAACTTTAAGAAATTGGCGCTTTATTTGCTGATTTATAGCTTCAAAAGATGTTCAACTATATTGGAGTATATACCAAATCAAGAAAGTAAGATACTCAGGAGTCATTCATATAAAATAATATAAGATGAACTTCCACAAAATCGAAAAGTCATCAATCGAATCAATCTACTGCAGTGGCGGATCCAGAGAGGGTCATGCGGCCCGAGCCCGCTCCAAAATGGTTGATGTATTGAGCTTGGTCCTGGAATATTCGAGGTAATACTCAACAAAATTTATAAAAATGACAACGTAATATAAACTCTGCTTTCTCTTCTTAGTTGTAAACAGGCTGCTTTAAAACCTGCAAGTTGTCGGGCTGCAAGGTATGTTCTTATGCGGATAACATGACTTAAGGCAATTCGTTAGTTCGATTGTTCCTTGGTCCGTGCACTTCCCATATTCTGATCCTTGTGTGACCCTGAGCACGGATCGGGGACCCCAGTTTTGGCTAACGACTGGACTGTTGTATTCAAACCAGAGTTACTCGCCTAGGCCTTTTCAAAAACCGCTCTTCCAGGCATTTATGGTGGTCCTATTTCAACCAAATTTGGTATCTAGCTTCCTGGGGTTATTATAAGTACCACATGGTGATGTTTTGGTCCTGCTGTAGGTGTGCGTCAGGACAGTAGGACTGTTTTTATCTAGAAATGAAACAAAAAACCAAACCTGGTTGACATGGGTATCTTCTGATTCGGAGCAATGAGACCAGCGCACGAGAAGTAAGTCAAGAAAAAAGGACAGTCTTGGCAATGAAGTGATATCTAGGCAAGACGCTTATCAATGAACTGGGGGTGGTGAGGTGAATTCAGCAGACTACTAATGATGGCATATTTTATGTCCTTTGGTCATAAATTGAAACACAAATCAAACTTAGCAAACATCGGAAATTTTAGGATAGTGGTGGTGATCTAAATCAGCTCGACGCTAGGGACATATAGGATATAAAGGACATAATGGACATAAAGGACCGAAAGACAACTGAAAGTTACTTTACTCCAGGATGTACATCTAAAGATTTTGTTCTTCGTGGAAAACATTTTCCAAAGCAAATCGTGGACAGCTAGAAAGCAAATGGATCAAAATGGAAATATTTTCGCTTTGGACGGGCCTAAAGTGCCGACGAACATCGCTGTTTTTGTGTCATTTTTAAAACAGTTTTTCGTACAAACTAAAATGATACATAGCTTCCAATATTGTTTGCAATTATTTTTCATGTGTTTGGAATCAAAAATTCTCCCAAATTAAAAAAGATTAGAAAAACTTTAACCACATCCGAACAAAATATTTTCGTACATTTATTTTTACATTTTTCCCAAAACAATCAGCTTTTTAAGCTTGTGCTGATTGAGATTGGGCCAGAATCATGAACCTGTATAGATTTTACAAAAATACATTAACGAGTACGGACAATGATGTACGAGAATGCAAAAGTTTATTTATTGTATGAAATTTAATAGTAGAAAAAAATTGACGTTTTCACAAATGAATTGAATTTTTCTTCCTTTCGTTGCAGGAAAATCTTCTAAAAATTTTTAATTTGATTTTCGATTCCAAGTGCTGAAAAATTTCATACTTGGGCTACTTATTTTCTGCTGAGGGTGACTTTCGCGAGGCTGGTTTTGGTTGGTAAATACTAACTATCGCCGATAATTCACTCACACTAGAAAATGAATTATCTAGAGGATATCTATAAGGCCAAAAGCGATATATATATGTTGTTGGTTGCTTCATCCTCTTTAAATTAAAATTTAGATAAGATTCATAGTACGCGTATATTATATTATTTGGCCACCTTCTGTGTGTAAACAAACTTAATTACAAGAAAAAATGACCGCTTAGAAAATACATAGTTAATTTTTGATAATTAACCTAAATAATTAAAATGCCATTGATCATATCTAAACAAAAATGCATCATTAGATTGAAATTTATAGTGTAAGACCACGAATCAGAGCAGTTATTCGTTTTCAATTATATCCTATGCTGTTTTTACACACTAGACCAACAATCCTCGTTAGGCATTAGACCGTCCGCGCATTAGACCGTCTATTATTATATTATCACGTATCCGAGCAGTTATTTGATTTTTATAATGATTAAAATGATAACCTTACCATAACCTACATATATCTTAATAATGTCTAAGGTATCACTATACTTATACACTAAACCTTATTGTATGATACAAAATGTTTTTTTGTCACAAGAAGATTTCATAGAAATAGCATCTACCTATTTAAATCCATATTTATCCATTTCCGATATTGACCACCATGCGCTCGTGATTCAAGGCGCGTTTGGTATACGAATTTCAGATACACAGATAGTTTCGCGCACATCGGTACGAAGCAATCCAGGATTTCGACTTACAGTGTGAGTATTTATTTACATTTATTTATTTTATAATAAAATGTAATTTTATCAGTATTTTCGTGAAGTTCGTAATTATTTAATAAAAGAAAAATTAAAGCAAAGAAAATTATTAATTATTTTTTCATTCCAATTTTGCTTGGTCTAAATACGAGTAATTGTGCCTACGACTGTATATTCTATATATGCCTACAATCTAAGCATCCTTCGATTCTACAAATACAATTTTTCTTAAAAGAGTACATGTGTTACATGCTCAACCGCTTTTTCGACTCATTCTGTATGGATAATTCTACCAGAACCGCGCACAGACAGAATGGACGAAAAGCTAAAGTCTTGCGCTGTTTGCATAAAACCATGATGATGATGTGGGTAAAAGGACGTATAGGTACAACAGGGAATAAGGCGGGGATGCCCTAGCAAAATAGGGATGTGCGGCCTTTCTTTGGACAAGAACCTAGAGTTGCTCTGGGGAACGTTATGATTGGAGCGAAGGTTGGGAAGTGGATGGACTCCGTACATCAACGAAGATGGCAGGAGTTAGTCACTTGCAAACAAGCTCGAAATGTAATGACCAGCTTTTTAGGCAGGGAAGCGAAAAAGGTACTCAGTTACAAACGGAGTACCCTAAACTGGATAACTGCCTTGATTACAGGGCATGGTAATTTTAAGACTCATCTGGCAAAGATGAAAATCGAGGAAGATGACGTTTGCAGACTATGTCTGAAGGAGGCTAAGACAGGCTAACATGAGGGTGAGGATCACAGGTAAGCCCACGATAAGTGTGGTAGCCATGAGTGGACTCAGCCTCAGGGCCGGTCAAAGTCTAATTTAAGACACAGCCAAAGACATTTTGACACCCCTTCTTCATATTTTTTTCAAAAGAGTTTTCCATATAAACTAAAATGATACATCGCTTTAAATATAGTTTGCAAGTATTTTTAATGTATTTGGAAGCATTGGGTGCATTCGGGGGTCACGGCTGCTAGCTAGCTTTATGTGCTGCCTCGTGATTTGTATTCCGGATGTTGCGCTAAACCACTGCTTAACATAACGCAAATAGCTAGGCGCTAACACTTTTAGGCAGCACAGGCTTAGCGGAGATTTGACAGTTCGAACGAATTGCCTGCATTCACAAATCATAGCGCTACCTGAGCGCTCCCATTTTTGTTGTTGTAATTCAGTGCAAAATTGGGACAAAAATAGGAGTGCTCAAGTAGCGCTACCGATTTGTGAATGCAGGCATGTCAATTTACAACAGGTGAGCCAGCATACCATTCGGGCGTCACAAAAAAAATTGTTATGTGCTGCTTAGGAATTCGTTATTTCTATGCAGCGCATTACGCTTTTTTCCGTGACGCCCGAATGCACCCATTGTTACATAGCGCCACTTTTGTCTAAGCAGTTTCGTTTCATTATAGCTGCTGCTTGGTGGTTGTGAGAGTGCCACTTGTGTGTGTTTTTTTCGGCACTAATTATCGTCGATAATGAGTACGTTCCGAGAAAACCTTAAACGTTGCAAATTGTTTCAACTCTTTCAGATCTACAATATGTAGGTACATGCATCTGAATTGCTGAATACTTGAAACGTTTAACGTTTAAAAGTCGCCACACATGATCGCGCACAATCACGACTGAACTTTTATCGGATCATCAATTTCATAGAATGCGCGGAAAAAAGTTCTCCTTAAATCTTTATATCTACCGTTCTATGAATTTATGGTTTGATGGAAGTTCGGTGGTGGTTGTGCGCGATCATGTTAGCAACCATTATATACAGAACACACTTAATAGTCGTGGTCCAAAAAGCGGATTTGGAACGGACATCTGGAACAAAAATTGAGTTGACGGCGCACATTTGACTGGAGGGAAAGCATATGGAAGAGAAATCGAAAAAATCTCAATCTGGGTCTGCTTTCAGGACTTCAACTATTGATCGCAACAGACGATCGAACTAAACGGTTCACAGCCACGTCAACTTCAAAGAATGTGCTTAAAAATTCTCCTCATTTACATCGCGTTTCGCGAACCATTTTTTTCCACGTGTTTTTCGGGCTTAAGTCACTCTCACTATAAAATGAAACAAAGTTTCGAAATTGAATCGTTCACGCGTGTAAATTAGAACTTTGAGAATCTGTTTGGATCGGATAAATCGCGAATTATGTATATGGAATCATATTACATTCACCTCTAAAGTGAAGATCACACCGATGCGAAAATTCGCAGAGCGAAATTCTGCTGTCGAAATATCGGCAGCGTCAAAAATCTGATCACGGAGTCTTACGAAGATACCCACACCGATGCGAAAATTCGTCACTTCGGACAACAATTAGATGCCGTGTTCAGATTTTTGACACTGCGGATATTTCGGCAGCGAATTTCCGCATCGGTGTTATGTTCACTTAAATTGACAAAATTCGCTATAAAGCTTGGCTTTCCTTCTGGCTCCTTGTTCGGCGCCCTTTCAGAGTCGGCGACCTAGGCACCCACCTGTTTCGCCTTAGCCTTTGACCGGCCCTGCTCAGCCTTAAAGAAATGCTAGCAATAACAAGGGACTCAGTGATGAAGAGGGAGGTCGACAATTATCAGTCGACATCTGGAAATCTGGGGCGAAAAGGGACCCAAAACATTGGTGAAATGCTTCGGATATCCCCCGGAATACAATTATTATTATTATCATCTTATAATAATAATAATAATATTATTATGATCTCTCCCAATTGCCCTAACCCCTTGTGGGGCATAGCGCGTCAACTGTTCCATGTGGCCCAGTTGACGTTTCGACGGCATAAACTGGTTTCGGAGAATGCAGTTGCCAGCATGCACCTCCTGCACATGGCCACGAACGTCGTCGTGGACGGGATTCGAACCCGAAACGCCGGTAGCCAAATATGAGACTGATGCCTTAACACACTGCGCTGCCGGCCGCCCCAATTATTATTATCATGCACCAGTGTAAGTATTTTCTAAAAAAATAGTCAAATTTGGCTACGTGAGTAAATACTCAAGGCATTTCATTTGTTTTTCATAAGGCCCACTATATGTACTGAAAGGCAAACAGACAGACATTTGACCGATTTCTTAAGGATTTTTTTCTACAAAACCCTAAAAACCACCGGACACAATTGCATATTTTTCGGCTACGGAATCAATGGCACTTGACACAATTTTTAAGACAACACGCGGATATCACCAAAAATACCAAAAGCTTTCCATCTTTAAAAACGCAATAGACCAAATATACACATATAATAAAAACTCATTTTTAATAATATTCAAATTTTAATCTAAATATACGTAATACTATGCGTTAACAGACCAATCACATTTTCACTGTCTAAGTTTGCATTTTAATGCTTTTTAACTGCGTAGTCTTCGCCTTGATATGGATGAGCAGCGATCCATTCCAAAGCGCGAACAATGTAATCCGGCACAGGTGGAATATGGGCACCTTGCGGATGGAATCCATTCTCATCGGCCGTGTAGGTCAATTGGATTGGAACACCTTCAGGTGAGACATATGACGAAGCACCCTGAGCATGATGTCCGCCAACACCTTGTTCTTGTTGGGCAATTCCGTTGGTGGTCTCAATAGCGTATTGATATGAGCCATCTGGAGCTGCATCACTTGCATAGCTCTTGATTTCAGCCGTAGCCTCTGGAGTGTTGTATTGTTGTGGGTGCGGTGGCTGTTGGGCCAGAGCCACTCCAATTACAATGGTCATTAGGATCTGTAAATTGATTAAAAGACATCTTTAGACCAGCGATTGTAGCGAGATAATTAAATTTGATGTAAAGCTCTTTCTATAGGTGCTCTGTTTAAATATTAAAGTGACGATGTAACAACCTACCGATTTAATCATTTCGAATATTATGGTTCAGGTCCGATAGTGCAAAGTGAAATGTCGTAGTTTACTGATGATCCAGATGGGTGCACCCAAGTCTTTTATATATTGTGGGAAACATAAATGTAAGCAGCTTGGTTGCAACAGAAATATTAAGCAATACCTTGGTATCGTCGACATTTGAAAGACATAAAACAAACACTCGAAAATTAATTTATTTTGATTAATTGCAGAAGCAGTATCTACTTCGAAGTGAAAAAGGGTTACAACGTCTTTCTAGTTGCACCTCCTTTGTTGTGTATCAGACAATAAGAAAATTAAACACCAGAGGATTATATTTCAAGTAAATATTATGGCACGGATGTAGTTTTGCGTCAAAAGTCGTTACTTCGTAAGCATAAAGAAAAAGGCTTAACTCAAGACATATTGTAGAATGCAATGAACTCGCACAGAACAAGTAGAGCTTCTTTAGTTAACGTGGAAAAAGCTACTTGAATGGAGTGTGAAAATCCCTGTGATTAATATTCTGGTGGCAAATTAATTGAAGAACAAACATTACGTAATTAGAAGTTAATTGACATTGACTTGGATAATTTTTTTTTACCCTAGACTTTACAAAGTATTGGGTATACTATTTTTGTCGCACCAAAAATATGTAATACCTTAAAGGAGGCTCCGTAGGTATAGCAATATATATGTATATGAAAATCATCAAGGTCAACTTCTGAATCGATTTAGCCATGTCTGTCTGTCTGTTCGTCCATCCGTCTGTTTGTCTGTCTATCCGTTCGCACAATAACTTTCGATAGAATGAAACTAACGACTTGAAATATTGGTAAAATGTTTGTAGTAGGATCTAGTGAATTCTCTTCTAGCCTCAGCAGAAGAAGGCGTAAGTAGCGACAACTTAAACGCCGTATACGGTGTTATCAACGAGTTTACAGCTACTTATCTTCGAGTCAGATCAAATGAGGCGGTGGAAAGAACTCTTTGCTGCGGTCTTGAACCGTGTAACTTCTGATGAAATTCCCCCTCATATAGATAATTTACCATCAAAATGTGCGTATGCAGTCCACTGCCCCGACTAAAGAGGAATTACTAGCTGCAATTACTGCACTAAAATGAGGAAAGTCGCCAGATTCGACGGTATCCCAGGCGAACTTTATCAAGCAGCGCCATGCGTAACTACCGAGTTGCTGCACCCATTTGTTGATAAAGCATGAAATATTGTACAAAAAGCTTCCCACTGAGTCAAACAAAGGATTGATCGTAAAACTTCCGAGTAAGGGTAGCTTTATAGACAGTTATTATTGGAGAGCCATATGTATGCAAGGTAGTCCGGATGGTGCAACGGCTAGCACGTTCGCCTTCTACGTACTGGGCCCGGTTCGATTCCTACTGAATCCGATAGATTTTGATAAAAAAAGGGGATTTACGTGTCGGACTATGAGCCCACTCAGCTGTTAAATGAGTACCCATTTATGGGGTAAATAACCCGGTTAAGCGTGTTGCTGATCACACACCTCTGCACAAGAGGTGTTTCCCATTCCAACTCATCTGATTATTTTATCATTGGCTCTTAATATCTCAAATGCCCCCGCCAGTTCACGCAAAGCAGGTTCCTGTAAATCAATACATTTAGATGATAATTGTAATGAACCATGTTCTGGGCTGATGTGCTGCTTCCACCGCCAGATCTATGGTAGGACCTGATGAGTAAGGATCTGTCAGTGGTACGAAACCAGAGGCCGAGGGTCCCATTTCACCTGAACCTCTATGCGAACATTCATTCATTCCCCATTTTAACCTCCCCTGTTTGTGTTGTTTTTCACAGGCCTATAAATTTTTGGTAATACGTAAAGGACAGGGGCAACGAGTGGCGAAAACCCCGCCCACGTCTCCCGAACCGAGCTAGAGCAAGCATAGGCCGCTGCTTAGCTCGTTGAGGGGCCTTTTTCTTCGCCAGATGACACGGACCGCCCTTCACGGTCATATGCTAACTTAGGTTCCGTCCCCGACCAAACCACCAAACCGTCCATTAGATATTTGGCGCCCAACGTGGTCAAGGTTGGGAATTTCCAACAAAATTGGCGCAAGAAACCCATGGTTGGGAGGGCAAGGCCGCGCCGGGCTCATAACATCTGGGGCCCATATACAGCCGTTCAAGATCAAAAGGCTCATCTGGCTTGTAGAGGTGAAAGATCTGTCCCGATTGGACGATATTCCCGTCTTCGTTATATCTTCGGCCCTGTGCCTTTTTGTAGTTTGGCTGATGCAGCCCTGTGTCCCTGTACGGGACTTTGTATCTGTAGGTTTGGTCTCCTCCAATATCTATCCTTCTCCACTTCATGACGTCCTCCAGTTCTTTGCTCTTTCCTGTCATGGATCCGACATTCCAAATTGCAACCCTCAGCTTCTATATAGTGCACTTGGGCTACCTCATAGCTCTCGCCCCCGGAAACCTTCCAGCTCGTGAATGATCAACGTTCGTCCTGGGATGACTCAACTGCTTATCAGAAGTAGTGCCCAGTGAGGTAGTGCTTCTAGCGTGTTCTCCCATAAGGCCTTACATTATTCTTTAACACCTATGTATCTGGAGAAAGGTAGAGTTAGTTGGCACTTTGTTGGCACTAGTGTGTGGAAAATAAATTTGAATGGACTTTCCTTTCACTCCCAACACCACCTAAAGCAATCGATGTCGTCTCCCATGCTGACGATTGCTCCATTCTGGCAACAGGGAGCAACATCACGGAAATGTGCTAACACATCAACGGTTATGTTGAAGAGCTTAACTCGTTCGTTGTGAGCAAGAACTTAAACGTCTCGGCGTCTAAATCCTCGGCAACGTCATTGTAGCTGTGGTCACAGAATCTCTGTGATACACAGTGCTAAAAAAAACACTTAAGCGTGCCAAAATGCCGCTCTCATACTGCCTCCGACTGTCACCTGATGTCACCCCGAAACCATCTGCATCAGAAAACCAAGATGTTGCCTGTAAGGGATCACAAAAGGTTTCTTGCCGAACAGTATCTGGTGGGTTGTTACCGGAGGAAGCACCCAAATTTCAACCTACCAACCGCCCAGTCTGGACCTAGAAAGAGGTGTCCAGAGGTATAAATAGGTACTATTTAATAGCAACCCACACAGATCAGCTATCGTGGCGATACATCAGAAGGAGGTACTTTTATCAATCACGGGATTAGGTCCAATCCAGTACTCTCGGCCATACCACCACTATAACTCCGGAAGAAGAAAGTCTTCCGGGAGCAACGAGAACGACACACACCCAACTTCGGTCAGGCTGGTGTTAACGACTTAATTCCTAACTATCCCGCATTGATCAGGTTGTAGAAAACATCTGTCCTGCCTGTAATGGACCACCTCATGGTGTGGAACGCATCTTCTATTGCCTAGTTGCACCCACGCATCTGACTCCCAGACCGCTGTGGGAGAACCCTGTGGAAACAACTACATACTATTTTTCTATCACTTAACACCGGGGAAGACGACGAACAGTAAGTAAGCATGTAACACACCAACACACCGAAATTCCAACCATTGCTACAACAACAACGAAAAGTTATTACCTAGGCTTTTACTCAATATAGGTATAACCGCGAAAAAATATCAGTACCTTGAACTCTCCTTTGCATGGTGACAATCGAAGTAACTAACAAGACCATCATAACTTCCATAACGCTATTACAACTAAAATCCTCTTAAATGCATAAATCTGTGTAGATTTGTATAAACACCTACAACATTTTGTTCAAATTATTTAAATGAATGGATTTGTATCATTAAATTCCATTTTTACTGCAATTTTATTATGATAAACAACGCAACACCACACGATTTGCATGCTAATTTTTTGGCAAAAAAAAAATATTTAAATATATTTTGATTAACAAATTATTAGTATCATTTCACCAATCTAAATGTATGTTAAATAAATCTTTAAAGATTTTGTACATCCATATAAATTACAATACTTTGTCTATTTTAACTGTTCACTTTGTTTCGCATGAATATGCTAAAAGCATGCCTATAGGAAGCAAAAAAAGAATAATGTTAATGAAAGTGAGTGCGAATCTCACGCTAGTCTGCAGACAAGTATTTCCTGTACACGGCATTTTTGCAGTTGTTACCTGCAAATAGTTATACTCATCGGCGCAACTTGACCTTTAAAATTTGAACCAGATTTGTAGCGAATGAGGAACGTACTCGCGTACATTTACAGATGCAGAGTAGTAGATATAGGTACACGGTATGCCGGTAAATTCCATCTTTTTGATCACTTCTTTTTTTAGCAGGCCACAATGCTTACACAATCATAATAAATGAAATTGATGAATTGATCCAAAGTGGTTGAAAAGTTGTTTGGGTTGTCTGGTCAGTATGGTTCATCTGTTCATCTTCTTGTACGAATGTGAGGATGGCATAATAATGTTTAGGCGGAAGGTCAAGATATCAGGTTTTTTTCTTCAATACATTACTTGCAACTTCTAGGTCGGATGTAAGAGAATGCCTAGATTGATGTTTGGTTTTAATGTGATAGAACATTTAATTTAAACTTCTTTCATCCGGTTGTTGACTCTAGCAATCTTTTAATTGGTAAGCTATTTTTTATGTATGGATTGTGGCTTACACATTATAATATACTCGTAAGGTACTTACTGTGCATGCGCACACTTATGTGTTCGTATATATTATTTTTTCTATTTATATAAAAAAAATCAGCATTACTGGACATCTGGCAATCTTAAATATCAGATGTGAACAATCCGGAAGGTAAAATGCATAGAACGGAAAAGATAGTGATATTATTAGAACAGAACCTATCTTTGTAACCGAGTCTCAAACATCAGAAATTCAGACGTTCCCAGCAATTCTTAAACTAGAACTACAAGTATAATCTGTATTTTTCGATTTCCGTAGTTTTATGAATGAAACACGTAGCTCTCCCCAAACTACAAAATTTATTTAATGCAGGGCGTATTGTTTCTGATGGAAAATACGTTAATGGAAGAGAGTACTGTTCATTTGAGGAAAATTAACGTCTGACATGGACACTCTCTATTTAACCATTACAGAGTTATTAACATTTTTTAGCAAATTGTTTAAAAAAGTTTGATTTGTCGAGCGAAATCAAAATTTTACACTCCACCAATCATTTAATCCGAGATTTGACTTTATTTTCTGAGACTACATAAAATTTCATATAAACGGACTGTTTTCCCGGTTACTTCAAAGAAAAAAGTATTCAAACTTTAAAGGAATTTCGAAATCGATTTTACATCGGAAAATAAAAAGAAAATATTATTTTACGTTACTCACTTTGAACTAACAAATCTGCAAAGTTGATGAAAGTTGCCCCATTATGTTAGCTGTTGCATGTTGGGTTTTCCCGTCCAAGTAGAAATTGTCCTACACTGTCCCAATTCCTAAAAAGGATGACCCTCATGTTGCCTCTAGTTATCATCCCATTTCCTTGTTATATTCCTGCTCCATGATTCTGGAACGTTTTGTTTTTAATTATATTTAAGATTGTTTCGGTCTTTAATCTCTCCTAAGCAACATGGATTCTGCAAAAAACAAATCTACACTCACCAACTTTGATGAGTTTGGTGATTTTGTCGCCAAATTTTTGACAAACACCTTGATGTCCACGTAGTCTATACTGACTTCTCGAAAGCTTTTGACTCAGTCAATCATGGCACTTTGCTCGTAAAACTTATCACCCTATAATTTCCTTCCTTCCTTGTTTCCTGGATGTCTTCGTATCTTCTACCCATCTGCCATAGTGTTTAATAATTTCTTTCTTCAGCTTTCTGTCCTACGTCTGGTGTGCCGCAGGGTTTCATTTTGGGTCACTTGCTTTTCCTGGGGCCCTGTCATGTAATTCGATCCGAAAGGATGAAAATGGTATGATGTAGCTCGGAAACAATTTTTTTTCGTTATTAACATAGTAATTTGTTTAAGGTCAACTCTAACCGCGAAGGGTATAATTAACGAAAAACCGCCCATAAATTGGGACCGACCAAATTACGCTCATCATTTCTCTGAAATTTCCCACTGTTCCACTGTTAATTTGCAATTATCATTCCAAGCAATTCTTGGCCATTTTTTGACATATCAGTCAGCTGATAGCATATTCTAAATTTATTCCATAACTAATTTTAGTTATAATAGTTTCAAGATACAGTATGTAAATATTAAGAACCGCAGAAACAATTATCGTTCGGGAAATCCACAAATTAAGGAGTTTGTAAAATTATCTTGCTCTTCTGTAAAATTTCTATTCTTGTGCGCTTAACCATCGCTATCATGTTTCCGGAAGCTTGAGCTAGGGTTTATGCTTCGGTTCCCACGTTGATGCTCGATTGTGCAGGTGTCCTTGTCGTCGATTGCATCATTATTTTAGATTTACCCTCATTGATACGTAGTCAAACTTCTTTTGCAGCGGTACCGAGCGTATGCCAGTCTTCGGGACATGGTGTTGATGTTGTCGGCGTACGCTGCTAATTGTGTCGACTTGATTAGAAGCGTCTTACTCAATTGCCCTAACCCCTTGTGGGGCATAGCGCGTCAACTTTTCCATGTGGCCATGTTGACGTTTCGTTGGCATAAACTGGTTTCGGAGAATGCAGTTGCCAGCATGAACCTCCTGCACATCCATGGCCACATGGCCACGAACGTCGTCGTGGACGAGATTCGAACCCGAAGCGCCGGTAGCCAAACATGAGACTGATGCCTCAACACACTGCGCTACCGGTCGTGTTTCAAATAGATCAGTAAGTCTTTGAGACGGAGATGGTTATCGTCATCTTTGTCAGTCGCACTAATTTTGCTGGTATACCAAATTGCAGCATGATGTTGTACAGTACTCCACGATCGATACTGTCGTATGCCTGTTTGAAGTCGACAAAGATTTGGTATACGTCTAGGTTTATTCCCAGCACTTCTGGAGTATCAGTTGGACCGTAAAGAGCTGATCGGCTGTGGAGCGACTAGGTCTGAAACAGCCTTGATACTGCCAATGATCCGTTCTGCGTACGGTTTTATTCTATTTTCCAAAGTTTTCGTCAAAATTTTATAGGACGTACAAACAAGTCATATGCCCCTGTAATTCCCACACCGCAGTTTATTTCCCTTTTTGTGAATTGGACAGATAATGCTTCTGCGTCAATCGTCTGGGATCACTTCATCCTCCCATACTCACAGGAGTAATCGATGTATGGCATTAACTAGACCCGCTCCATCCAATTTTAGCAGTTCAGCTGGAATTTCGTCAGCGCCCGGCGCTTTATTTCGTTTCAATGACCGCAACGTGAGATGAACTTTCTCTACTGACGGGGGTTGTATGGATGGGCCTAGATCAGCAATATCGTCGAGAGCTTTTTGTGTGGGGATGCTAGATGGTAGGTTTAGTGTTTAGAAGCTCTTCAAAATAAGAGGCCCACCGATTGTTAATGCCATCGGTGTCGCTGATGATGTTTCCATCCTTGTCTATACAGAGGCTAGTCCTGGGTTGATAGCCATTCTTAATTGTATTTACTAGTTTGTACGCTTGTCTGGTGTTTCTATTAGCTAAGTTTTCGTTTATATTCAGCAACTACTCTTCAAAGTATTTACGTTTCTTACGTCTAATTATTCTATTCGATATTCGCCATAGCTCGTTACATTTTACTCTTCTGTCTCTGGTTCCTCGTTGAATCCATTATCTGTAGGTCTCGTTTTTCGCATCAACTGAATTTTTGCATTCTTCGTCGAACCAGTCGTTTCGCGCTCGCCGGGATTTATATCCCACGACCTTCTCTGCGACCTCTTTGATGGTACCCTTGAGTTCTTCCCAGAACCCATGAACGCCTGTGTTGCTGATGTTGTGTAGCATAGGTGATATTCTTTTCTCAAGGGCGGTAGCATACGCCACCGCCGTAACATCGCTTAGAAGCTTATCAACCGCTCCTTTAAAATGGACGTTTAGTTTTAATTACAGTCGGTAAAACCGTTTTTAAGTTATGGTAATTAGAGCAAATTTAGCTAACACTTTTCGCAATACTTATATCAAAACGTTTTTCTATCTTAATGAAATTTATTCAGTGTAAAGATTGTATACAGCTTAATATTTTTGATAAATTTCGTCACAATCGGTTGCACCGTCCTTAACATACTGATTTTTGATCACTTTCTCCATACGTTCAACGCAGTATGGTTGTAGGGTCGTGCCGAACAGACATTGCAATGAAGAAGTTATTAATTTTTTTTTTTTTTGCATAGAAATATCAATTTACCAGTTTTCTTCTTTTAGCATTTATGTACACCACCAACTTCGACATCCCGGATGAGGTCACAAAGTAGTCAATAGCTTCCCAAAATTTCATCAATTTATACGACTACGCATAATTTTAAAAACTTTACTGGAATAGCTATTCGACATATAAAAAAATTTAATAAATGAGATCCATGTCTTCTTTTAAATTACTGCTTTACATTGGTTACTGCTTTTATTTTGACCGGTAGACATTAGGAACAATATTCAGTAAAAAGTGTCATCCGGCTTATTTAAATATATTTGCTTAAAAATAATTACTTTAACTCCTTTTTTATGCGTCCCTCTCGGTCACTACCCTGACCAAGTTTACAGCGCAATATTTTCTGTAACCCAGTTTAGCCACTATAATGAAAAAATGAAGATTCATTCACCTAATATGTTTCTCCACATGATATCTTACTTTAATGCTCACAATCGGCAAATTATGAAAATTCCCAGAAGCCCATACGACAGATTTTGCAATGCATATATCATTATTTATTTATTCATTCCTTTTTTTAGATTTTTTTTTTGTATCTTGGTAATCTTGACTTGACCTTCATTGAATTCACATCTCTTTAAAATTGTCAGAGGCCATCCCAATAGAGGAATCATATCCACATACTCGTGCATATACGGGAGTACTTGTAGATATTACTTTGTATTTTTTCAACAATCGATTTTTGTTCATCAGTCATGATCTGATGCAAGATGCAATGCAAACGTTATCATCATCATGTTGAATTCTGCTTGGAGCATCTTACTGGTAACATCAAATATTTCCTAAAACTAATGAGATAAATCGTTAGCTGTTCGGAGAATGTTTGGATTACGTACAGGCAACATCATTGGTCTTCGATCAATTGATAATAAAGTCTTTTGTTAGGTGTTGAATTATCTGCAAGAAATGACAAAATCTTTTCAAGCTGTACACATATTCACCGGTACAAAGTATTATTCAAAGTTCGTTGATATCAAAATAATTGTTGATCCGTCAAATGAAACAGATACAATATGAGCATTGTACGTGGTGACCATAATAGATCGAAAAGTTAACGAGAACAATACCATTAAAAATTTAATTTATAAATATAAAAAACTTAAACAGATTCTTAATTGTGATTCCTCGTGGTAAAGTACAGTCGAACTAATTAGAATTTCGTAATAAAGTCTGTGGGGATTTTTTTTTACATTTTTGAGCTACTTTCTCTCCGGAAAATAGTGCCCTTGAAATAATTTGGCACAGAGTGATTCCGAACTGAGAATCGATACAGCCATCGCAGTTTGAAAACACAAACCCCCGCACAGTGGGGTGAAATAACCGAAAAATTGTAAAACTGTAACGGACGGTTTGGTGGGCATCCGAAGATACCCGTGGGGATGGTGCCTAATGTAGCTTAATTGAACGTGAAAATCGGGCTGTGCCATCTAGCGAAGAAAAAGGCTCCTCAACGAGCTAAACAGCGGCCTATGCTTGCTGTAGCTCAGTTCGGGAGACGTGGGCGTGGTTTTCGCCGCTCGTTGCCCCTGTCCTTTACGTATTAACAAAAATTCATAGACCTGGGGAAGACAACACAAACAAGGGAGGTAGAAACGGGGAATAGAAGAAATGAGGCGATAGGGATGGAATGGTTGGCAGATGGCTCGCTTGCCCTCGCTCTCGTATTGGGGTCCAGGTGTAATGGGACCCTCGGCCTCTGGTTTCGTACCACCGACAGATCCTTACTCATCAGGTGCTGCCATAGATCTGCCGGTGGAAGCAGCACTACCATTGCAGGTGGTTCATTACAAAACCTCCCAACTTCGTTTAGTAACATTAATTTTTTTTTTCCGGAGTCACTCCTAATGTATTTTGTCGTCCTAAATCGAATGGACTCATTTTCGTGTCGATAGAATCAGCTGGTTTGATGCTATGACAATTTTTCCCCCTTAAAAGATATTAGCCGCTTTCGATTCATTAGTCCGGCTTCACAGACCGAAAAGAACGCCACGGGTCTACGACGAGCGAACTTAAACAGCCACCATACAGATACTTCGCCGTCGTGGAGGCAGATTGCAGACTCAGTATACATTTAGACGGAGACGGAAGAAATTGATATTCAACCAATTTGCTTTCAACTTTGCTCCGATGAGATCTCATATGAGACCAGGATTAAAACCGTTCTGTTGTTTTGTATGAAAATGATCTGAGATTTGGTTGAATCGAAGGCTGCTATTATATGCATATTTCGTTCTTAATCGGACTATTATTGCGTAACTGTTAGATACAATATTATTATCAAATCAGAGACTTAATCTGCATCGATATTTACGAAGGTAAGGTGAAAAGTTCTCGGCCTGACACACAAATACCGTTACAATCAGCAAAAATTTGTTTCCTCCCTGGCAGCACGTATCGTTAGTTCGTATGACAAGTTTCAACTTGTTCTCTCAAGTAGTTTGTTTATACGAATTTTCGCAGTAGACGTCTTACGTATTTTTCGTTAAAATGGAGAAATTTAAATATCGTGCGGTCATAAAATTCTTCGTTTTGGATGGATTAACCCCTAAGGAAATTCATCCGAAGTTAACCAAAGTCCTTCGATGTCAAGGGTTAAAAAATTGTCAGCTGAATTTAAACGTGGTCGCACGTACCTCGAATATGACCCACGTGAAGGACGGTCAAAAACCGCAACCACACCGGAAACCATAAAAAGAGTGCATGATATCGTGTTGGACGACAGGCGAATGAAAGTGAGTGATAATGCTGAGGCTGTGGGGATATCGGAAGAAAGGGTGCGAAACATCTTGCGCAACGAATTTGAAATGCGAAAGCTCTACGCAAGATGGGTGCCGCATTTACTGAATGCCGATCAAAAGCAAACGCGCAAATGATTTTTGCAACAATCTTTGCACCGATTCAATCGGGATCCGACCGATTTTGTGCGGCAATTTGCCACCATGGACGAGACTTGGGTCCACGACTACACGCCAGGAACGAGACAGCAGCCGAAACAGTGGGTGAAAGCCTGTGGCTCAGCGCCAAGGAAAGTGAAGTTGATCGCATCTGCCGGAAAGGTCATGGCCAGCGTGTTTTGGGATGCGAAAGGGATCCTGTTAATTGATTACCTTGAAAAAGGCAGAATAATAACAGGCGAATATTACTCCAAACTTCTTGACCAGTTGGATGCCAAAATTCTTGAGAAGAGGCTTGGCTTGAAGAAGAAAAAAATCATCTTTCACCGGGACAACGCACCTGTACACAAGTGTAAGTTGGCGATGGGAAAACTGCGGGATTTGGGGTACAATTTGCTCGACCATCTCCCCTATTATCCTAATTTGGCACCCTCATACTCCCATCTGTTCCCGAGCTTGAAGAAATTTGTTTCTGGGAAGCGCTTCGAATCCAATGAAGAAGTTGAGAGGGCCATAGATGAATATTTTCACAGCCTTCCAGACTCTCACTTCCGGGAAAGAATACTGATGTTGCAGAAACGGTGGACCAAGTGTGTTGAAGTCAAGGGAGATTATGTAGAAAAATAAAATCATTTTTTTAATTAAAAATCGCAGTCTTTCATTGTCAGGCCGAGAACTTTTTACCATAACCTCGTATTCTTCAAATATTTAAATTTTTTATTTTAAAAAGAAACAATAAACCACAAAAGTTATGCGTACATTGCTATAATACTCATAAATTTATTTATTTCAACAACATATTTAGATATTTGTAGAACTACAATATTTCGCCACCGATGACGCCGCCGGCATGAAAACCACATCAAACAGTTAATTTTTTCGGATGTGGTTGTGTCTCGTGCATCACTTCAGGCGGCTCACTCGACCAAATGCGGCAATTTTGCTTGTTGACGAAACCATCGAGCCAAAAGTGAGCTACATTCGAAAAGATGATTTTCTTGTGAAAGTCGTTGTCAGCTTGCATCTGGTCCACAGCCCAATTAGTGATTGTGAGACGCTTAAAATGGTCGGTTGGCTTCAGTTCTTGAGTCAACGCAATCTTATACGGGCGAAGAGCCAAATCCTTCTGCAAAATTCGCCACAAACTGGTCACACTGATGTTCAACGCCTGTGATCGGCGTGTAATCGACATCCTTGACTGCTCACACACACTGTCTCGAACGACCACGATATTTTCTTCATTTCGAGCATTACGTTGTCGCACAGGCACATGGGGTGACCGGTAGCACAGTGTGTTGTGTGTATCAGTTTCATGTTTGACTACCGGCGTTTTGGGTTCGAATCGCGTCCACGACGACGTTCGTGGCCATGGATGTGCAGGAGGTGCATGTTGGTAACTGCATGCTCTGAAACCAGTTTATACCGACGAAACGTCAACTGGGCCACATGGAACAGTTGACGCGCTAAGCCCCACAAGGGGTTAGGACAGTTTTAGTAAGATGGATCAGACCAAAGGAACGTCTATCACCCCCACAAATATCAAAAATTCAAATATAACAACAATTAAGATAACTTTAGATAAAATGAAGCTAACAAGTTGAGAATTTGGTCGGATATTGGTAGTAAAATCTAGTTAGTTGATATTCTATAAATTGGCAAGATCAAAAAAAACCCAACCTCCCCTATAAATGATACTTCAAGTATACGATAACTTTCGGTAGAATAAACGACTTGAAATTTTTTGCCAAATATTTGTTGTATAGTCGCCTGGTAGGTATAGAAAACCGACCATTGGGCAACTACCTCCCCTAGATATGTAAAATAATTGAATGTTATTTTCATGTTTTTGTGTATACCTCTTGAACAAATTGACGTAGAAAGATAATTTTTAACATGTAAAATTTTGCCTCAGGACGTATCTCTAGATGGGCGAGGTAGCTTCTCAGATGGTCGTGGAAAAACAATTAGAAACGATGTCCAAAACTTCCTTAAAACAATTCCGACCTAGGAAAGCTTTCATTTTAGGCAACTTGAGTATTATAATTTTTCGCGAAGAATACAAAAGGACATCAAAGCTAGAAGCCGAGGCTGCTTCATTTGATGTTTTTCGACAAGAGTTTTATCTATTTGTATTTTTCATTGGAAACAATAAACCCCAATGAACAAAATCATCTGCTGGTATCGCTGTGGGTAATCGTGGTGGGGATCATTGCAAATTTTCAATCCTTAGGGTATCTGCTATCTTATCAACTAAAAGACCCTTTCGAGTCACAGTTTTCAAAATTCAATGTGAAAAAAATAGGAGTGATTGTAATTAAACTAGCATTCATTCGAAGAATTTTTTTTATTAATTTCGGAAAGCTATAATCAGCCTTCTTCAATACATTCATACATAGAAGCGTGACCTTCAAGCATAAAATCATTTGAGGGTTATAAATAAATTCAAGGTTATTATTTCCAAGTAAAATTCCCTTTAAAAAAAATAGTGTATAAGCCCTTTGAACCAGCACCCTGCACTTTGAGAACCATTTTCATCTTTCTGGAAATGAATTTGAGTAAATCGCTTTGCAAAAGAAAAAAACTTTGGAATGTAAACTAAAATAAAAATTAACAACGAAAACATTTCAAGTACTTTGAAATCAAGGATTTTTCTCACATCTCCCCGGGCGTGCCGCACAGTGTGACCAAAGTGAATTTAGGATATACATAATGCTGCAACTCGCAATCCCTGAAAAATAAAAACAAAAATAAAAGTACAATATTTGTTCTTCATGAATTTTTTGTTGTGCTGCATGAATGAGATATACCTCGAAACTCTACGACTCACTGTTTCTGGGATATTAAGAGTTTCTTTTAAATATTTTTTCTCAATTTATTGGATTTTGACCACTTTTATGGAGTACTTAGGTTTACGCTAGCTTAGTAGTTTCCCACAACTATCACATGAAAAGTGAAATACTGTTATAAATGTGTCCGTAGTTTTTCCCGAAATGTAGCAATGGGTAATATATACCCTTTACGGCTTTAATTGTTCTCAATTAGGTGCCCAAGCAAGGTGAATGCAAATCATCTCAATTTAAACCCCAGTATGTGTCAAAAACGCGAACCACTGCGCGTCGCCCGGTGATCTAGGAATGTTCTGTTAAAAAATTCTTGGATTATTTCTCCAAAAAACAACAGAACGAATCACTTTCTATCAAACAACATTTTCCAAAGTAATATTTTTTGAAGTAACTAATTGTGCTATAAACCCATGTTAAACTGGAAAAAGTCGAAATGTTACCAAAAAAAAGTTTTTTCTTCAAAAACCTACACTGGAAAACCTTAAACTGAATCATGGAAAAAAATATCGTTTAAAAATGCAAAGCACATGAAAATAAATATGCTCATAATCGTATTTTTTAACCTTAATCTGCCCCTTGCGCAAGCTGAAATCTTTATTATTTATTGTCCAGACCGCTTAATAAAAATTAATGAAACCTCTTGACTTTGTTGCTATTGTTATTCTAAACATTAAAACGCATTTCCCGACGCAAAAAAAAAAATGTTTCCTAAATACTCAGTAACTTACGTTGTCTTTCATTTTCGTAGTTTTTTACGCTTATGGGACTTGCAGCACATATTTTGTCTTGTTTTGCTAAGAATCGTTATTTAAAATATTATGAAAGACTTCGCAGGTAGTTGAGATGTACTGTTTGGAAGTGTTTCTAATAATAGGCATCTCTGTCCATTTTCCTACGTATGTGTGTGTGCGGACCACCCATCCTGATAATCAACACGTGTTTATGAATCCTTTTTTTGTAGTCCTTATAGTTGTTTTCTTTTACCTTATCAGGTTTTTTAATTCAGACCAATTTCAAAATAAAACGAGCGATTAAGTTCATCGGCGTTTTAGGCCCATCCAATGCAAATACATTTTAATTTTCATCCACTTGTTTTCAAATTGGACTTTCGGAAACACAAATATAGACATCGAACAATAACTCCTCAGCCACGAGTCCTGCTGAAAAGTCATTCACAATTTTTCCTAGGGGCCGTTTTCACAATGTCTAGTTAAACTTTATCCTATAGATAAACGCTAAGCACCCGTCGTCCAGTTAAAAATTTATCGGACGATAATTCCAAGCAACTGATACGGGCTGCAGAGATGATTACGTTTGCAAATCTAAATGAGACAATTAAAATGATTACAGGGAACAGTATTCACGAAATTCATTCGATGGAAATGGATTTGAAACCAACTCAGCCGCAAATGAATGCTGAGAGACGGTACAGAAGTAGAATAGAATAGAACTGGCGGCAGAATTCCGCCAAGAAAATCAGCTGATTTGTACTGCATTCGCCGAGCTTTCTATTGGCTGCGTTCCTATTTACTATTTTGGACCGTGTCGGAAGCGCGTCGACACGGTTTCATAGATACTTTGCGAAAACGGTACGATTTCAGACACCGATACCAGAATCTTTGTGAAGGGCAAAAGTATCACGAATTGTTTCCGATCCGATTACCCCTTCAACGATTCCTAGAGTTTTGACAGTTCGCTCTTGACAAGTTCTGTCACTCCATTTGTAAATAACTGTTCGTTAGCCTCAAAGTGCGTATAGTGACCGGAAAGTCTGTCCTCGGTCGTAATTTTATTTGAAAATTGTGTTTGAAAGTGGAAATATCCCTTATTAAGTGGCGTATGTTTGTGTGAAATATATTCATGGCGGCAAGGGAATCGTGTCGTTTCCCGGAAAAATCACGAATCGGAGAAGGGACAATGGATAAGTAGCGGATTTACGATACTTTTAAAAACGCACCCATTGCATTATCATATTTTGAGCGTTGCATATGTCAAAGTTTTAATTTAGTGTCTCGAGAGACATTGAGGAAACGAGCTTCATGCGGGAATTTCATTTCCGGCAGCAGCACTCGCAGCAGCGGCGACATCGGCATCGGCTGTGTCTTGGCTATTCTGCTTTCCAAGCCTCATTGAAAGCAGCGACTACGGTAGTACGAAATGTCATATCGTCTTCCGCCAATACGTTAACTACGATCTTTCCTATTGCTGTGCATAAATATTGGTTGGCAACTAAGTACTTTCGGCTTTGTAGTATAAAATAAAACACTTTTTTTTTAACAAAGAATAGTTTTTAATCAATTATATATTTTCCATTTTGCTCAATGACCTTTTGCCATCTTTCTTTCAGCTGCATGATTCCGCGCTCATAAAATTTCTGGTCCTTATCAGCAAAAAACTGAACCAGGTGCGAGTGAAGGTCATCTTCATTTGTGAAAGCTTTACCATTCAAAAAATTCTGCAAACTTCGAAATAAATGGTAATCAGATGGTGCCAGATCAGGGCTGTATGGGGGATGTGGCATCACTTCCCAGCCAAGCTCCAATAGTTTCCCACGAGTTGCCAAAGATGTGTGAGGCCTTGCATTATCATGGTGGAACACTACACCTTTCCGATTTGACAATTCTGGCCGTTTTTCTTCGATTGCTTCATCCAGTTTCATTAGTTGTTGACAGTAAACATCAGAATTGATCGTTCGGTTCCTTGAAAGCAGCTCAAAAAACACAACACCTTTGTAATCCCACCAAACTGACAGCATGATCTTTTTTGGATGCAATTCAGCTTTCGATGTGGTTTGTGCTGGTTCATCGTGTTTGCTCCATGATCGTTTTCGAACTTTGTTACTGTACAGGACCCATTTTTCATCACCAGTGATGATTCTTTTTAAGAAAGGGTCGGTTTCATTTCGTTTAAGGTGCATATCGCAACAGTTGATTCTTTGTGTTAAATGAATTTCTTTCAATTCGTGAGGTACCCAAATATCAAGCTTCTTAACTAGCCCAAGACATTTTAAATGTTTTTCAATTGTTGTGTGCGATACATGTAGCCTCTTCGCAACCTCTCGAACAGTTATATGACGATCCTCTTCAATTATGACATTGATTTGGTCATCATCAACTTCAGTAGGCCGACCAGAACGTTGCTCATCTTTGAGGGAAAAATCTCCAGAACGGAATTTCTTATACCAATTCTGACACGTGCGCTCTGTTAAGCAATCAGCACCATAAACTTCACATATCTCTTTGTGAGCCGCAGCAGCTTTCTTTCCTTTACGGAAATAAAAAAGTAAAATATGCCGAAAATGTTCGCTTCTGCACTCCATTTAAAATTAACCCGCAACTAATAGCTTTAATAAAAATCACGCACTACTTGCTTCTAAAGTTACGTCAATGTGACAAGTATCACGTGACAAACGGCAAAGTACAGCACTAACATATGTTATGTTATACAAAAAATAAAGCAATGCTATCTATCAATGAAAACCGAAAATACTTAGTTGCCAACCATTAATTGTTGTGAATGTCGAAAATGTTTTATAATTTTTAAGAACCAAACCAAGCTTTCGTTCGACACCTTACTGCATAAAATGTCGTTTTTTCTTTTTGACAATTCAAACGTTTAGCCAGTATGCCTACAGATCCCGCCACTGAAGCAGCATTTTAAAATTTTGGCTAAAAAGCAGTGCTGCCGCTTCTGCTTCTGCTGCTGATGCTCCAAGGTAATTCGCTCAAGGCGAATGCAAGCATTTTAATTAGCCAAGACACAGGCGATGTCGCTGCTGCTGTTGCTGCTGCCGGCAGTGAAATTCCCGCTTGAAAGTATTAAATTCATTAAAATTTTATATATGTATGTTCCGCGCATGCAAGCTGTTCCGAAAAAAGCTCCTCCTCCTCCTTAGGGAATATTATACTAAAAATCCTGGGTGATAAGTTGTGGAAGTTTTGCCCCTGGCTCATTTTCGCTTAAAACACTCTAACTACTAGTTATAGAAAAAAAAGATCTTATTCATTTTTGTTGTAGGACTACTTTCAATGTTATAGCGCGTACAATGTACCGGAAACATGCAATTGGTATTATTAGCAAAGCAGTGTCCCAGGATACAGAAAAAAGACAGCTCCACTTCATTCACGTCTTTCGATATGTATCTGCTGATTTGTAAGTATGCGCTTTTTTTCTACAGAATAGAGTAGAGTAGGATAAGCGGCAAAAACGCTATAGAGCAGATCCGAGTAGCGAAGACGGAAACGGGGCATGTCTTTGCTGGGAGTCTTAGTTTAGCTAATATTCAAACATCAACTCAAATTTCAGGGAGAAACTTAAATGTTTAGTACAGATACAATCGGACAAATTTTCTTTAGACAGCAGTATCATTTTGTATGTTTACTATTCCATAAATTTACACAAAACGAACATTTTGTTGACAGGAAATGATTTTTATGTGCTTCTCAAACTGTAAACTTCCCTAAACATTGGACACCTGCACCGCCTACATTTCAAAACTTGGAAATACTAATGGAACAGCATTCTTGCACTAGCCTTCTATCCAGAGCAGCTCATATCAAATTGTTTGTGTAATTGTGTGTTAACCTTCTCTGCTCCTCATAGCTATTAAAAAAAGGTGCCTAATATATGTTTTCCATACCTCCTGTTGATAGTTGCGAATTTACCCATTTGAAAGTTGTAAAAGTATTTAGCGATGATTTTTACGGTTTTCGATTTCGACTTCGGGAATTTTTAGTACTCGTACGATATACTCCCGGTACCAACTAATTACCATGCCAAATCTTTGATCTTTTGGATGCATTGCACTTGATTAATACAATTAATTGCCTAATTATACGGAGCTAATTACTAACATATTAAAAATCATTTTCTACATAAAAAAATTCAATGCAAATGGAATGAATGTTAAGTAGTTAATTATACACCGTTGAATGTTTTTCCGGCCTGTATCTTTTGAAGTATCCGTCCAACGACGAAAATTAACTAGAACTTTTTTTTATACATAATTCTGTATACTTCATTTTATTAGTAAAATATTTTTCGCTGGAAGTGATAGTTACAGGGATATCGGCAAAAAGCAACTTCCCTTCTTAAATAACAGATCACAAATGACGTCATGCGCAGAACGAAGCAAAAATGAGATGCGGGACCGCGTAATCTGTAGTTATGTAGTTGAGTCATGGGCTTGAGGAGAATGCAGTATTCTGCAGACACTCAACATGGAATCGGCAAAGTCTGACATCATCGACGACTTACAGCCACGGATGTAAATATCTTGGAGTGAGGATTATTAATAACGTTAAACATAATTTATTTAAATTTCTTGTTTCATTGCAATACATTGTGAGCACTAACTACCCTTGGTATTTGAAAAAAGTCTATACGGTTATATTATATCAGTGCTTACGTAAGCGTTTGGGGGATGGGTAAGTTTTTCGCTTACTTTTGCTGACAAGCGAAGGCGGAAGTCGAAAATGGCTAAAAATCTGTTTATTTAATACTGGAATAGTCTCTTACACAATTCAGAACCTTTACGTTACTTTCAATTAATACGATTTCGGTTGGACCGACTAAAACCGAACCGACAAAATCCGAAAGAGAAACTTATTCTTCACATTATACGCATTATAATACCACATGGAGTTCAATTTACACCCCACTTACGAAGAGAGATCTTCATAAATTTCGGCCGATCAAAATTATCTGTTTGTCGAAAGAATGATGAGATGTACTCGTATATATGCCACTGAGCCTGACCTCCTTCATGCTTAATTCTATAGAGCAAATCCTTTATGCATACATCAGGTCCACACCCTCCACAAAATTCCCGATACACAGTAAGAAGTTTGCATACCAGTCAGATAAATCGGCTGGAACTGCTCTACACTGTCTAGTTGGAGAAAGGAGGAAGGTTGCCCTGGCAGTAAAGGAGACGGCGGTTTGTGTCTTTTTGGACATTGAAGGTGCTTTTGACACATCTAATACATCTTTCTCTTCCACTGACTCTGCACTTAGAGCAAAGGGAGCGGAAAATGCCATGTCACTATGGATAAAAAGGATGCCATCATCCAGAAAGGTCATCACAGAGATACGAAACTGCACTTTAGCAGCGAATATCACTCGAGGATGCCCGCAAGGAAGGGTACTACCTCCTCTGTTGTGGTGCATCGTAGTAGACAGCTTACTGTGGATGCTTACCTAGATGGGATATTCAACTCAGGGATACGCCGATGACCTGCTCATAACTGTTAAGGGAAAATTTGAAGAAGTCCTAACGAAAATTTTTCAATCGACATTAAATACAATACAAAAATGGTGCAATGACAACGGCTATTTTGGCGGATTTCACCAATTACCTTGGTGTTATCCTAGACAGGAAATTACTCTGGTACACCTATAGACAATATCTGACAACGCCATCGATGCCCTGTGGGTTTACAGGCAGTTTGTGAGTAAGAATTGCAGAACAAGCTCTCGTTATAATCCTATAAGGCGATTGTCAGACCAATTATTGAATATGGAGCTGTTGTTAGGAGGAAAAAAAATCAACGACCAATGATGGCAAAATAAAACTGGGCAAGATTCAGGGACTAGCATCCGCAGATGCCCGACTGCAACTCTTGAAGCGCTACTCAACCTCCCTTTGCTCCAAACTTCCATTCTCAACCGAAATAGCGACGATTGGAATATAAAGCTCAACACCCTCCCGTCCAATGTTGTTAAAGAGTACACAGATGGATCTAAACCTGAAAACGGTACAGTGACTGGTGTCATAGGTCCGCCTCACAAAATATTCACTTCTATAGAAAAGTACGCTACGGTATTTTAGGCGGAAGTTCAATCAGTTAAGACCTGCATGAACACATACTTAGCAGCTGGATACCCAGTCAGGAATATTACAATCTTAGCAGACAGGCAGGGGGCCATCAAAGCACTGAGAAGCTTCCGCGTCTCGTCGAAAGTAGTGCTAAGTGGTCGTGAAGCCTTGGAAAACTTAGGCTCTGTAAATAAGGTTACCATCTATTGGGTCCCCGGACACGCCGTTATCCCAGGAAACAAAATAGCCGGCTCGTTGGCCAGGGGGGCTTCTGCAACCCCTCTCGTCGGTCCAGAGCCATAATGTGGAATGCCTTTGTGTAGTGTAAGACGACACATTAGGGAATGCGAGCACTCAGTTACCATTGTGGACTGGGGCAATACCCCTGGTCTCAGATAAGCAAAGCTGTTTTTAGTTGGCCACTCACGCAATGGTACCCTTGAGCTGCTAAGATTATCTACACAGACAGTCATGCGGCGAATCTCTCACTCGAATCCGTCCACATGACATTTAAAGCCGTTGATAACTGCCGCTCAGCCCTTGCAGAGATGGGTGACTTCTTCAATATCATTCTCTGTTGGATCCCAAGCCATAGTGGTTTTGTGGGTAACTACAAGGCGGATGAATTGGCTCAGGATGGTACAACTGGGGTGGTTGGCGAATGACGAAGGGACATTAAAATGCCACTTAACATGTGCAAATCGGCGATTAACACAGCTACTGTGGACAGGGCTAATATAAGATGGTACTCCGGCAACACATGCCAAATAACGACGATGATTTGCCAATGTTTGACCCAGAAAGCACATTGGCAGGGTAGTATTGGTTATCATAGGGCACTGCGCAATCCGGGAGCTCACCTGGAGGCTCCGGATTCCTCATCACGAATTCTGCGGGAGTTGTGGATATGTAGATGAGGAGGAGAGTGTTCTCCACCTACTCTGTCACAGCAGGAGAAGGAAATGGGATGACATTAGGAATGTGACAGCCACAAGGTACAACATTTACATCGCTAGCACAGGCTGGTTTGATACGTAGGTTCTAACGGAGGTGATTTTTTTTATTGTACCACAACAGACCAACAGACCACATGGTGGTCTATGTAACCTAACCTATGTATTTTGATAACCATTATGACTTTTACACCACCTGTGAAATAAATACACCAAGTAAAGGTATTATATTTTAAACACCAATCGAGCAGTGTTTTCTAGGAGTATTAATTCACCAAATGGAAATAAAGGGGCACAATCCAGCAATTGGTGTCAAACGGAGGTAAATATGTTTTACTGCGCCGCTTTGAGTTGTTGACACCAAAAGATTAGTGGAAATTTACAGTAGAAAATGGTCCATAAAGCCAGAAAAATTTGACATCCCTTGTGGGTGTGATTTTATCAAGTCAATGAAACTCTAAATATAGGCGTGTAGTAGTGCTAGTCACAAGACACAAATATCGAAACCTTTTTCAGCCTTAACACAGGTAACTTTAAAACAGTAAAAATTTGCAGCGGAAAATAGTCCAAAATTGGTCGAAAGGGCTTGAACACATTCGACGCCCAATGTGGGGTCAGTGTGATTTTATCAATTAATCGTTGTACTGTTAGCCGTGAGACACAAGAAGCGGAACCTTTTTAGACCGTAACTTAAAGATAACTTACGATTTTTAAAATGTAGCACCGTATTGTTTAAATAGGAAAAATGATTTCGTGCCCCTTAAAAACGATGAAGTATTTAAATGGACATAGTCTTTGTATATTAGAGCCAGGTCTACTGTTGAGTGCTAAACATGTGGTGATGATACATATTACTAATGGCATGATAAGTGCCTTTGCTTCCCCGAAGGATCAAAGCAGCACCTGAGGAGTTGGTCCATCGTATAAACGAAGGACCTTTGGCGCTTATGCAGAATAAAATGCTTATCCATAGAGACAAGCTTGGATTAGCAGTGGCTCACTACACTCAACTTAAAATTCTCAATATTCTCCCCTCCCCCCGCAGAAAGCTATCTACGCCACTGATAAGAGTCTGTTGTTCACTACAATGGAAGATATTTATAGAAAATGAAAATCCCAGATTACCACATTTAACATACATTTCAACAACAAAAATGTCATAACAATCATAACAAAACGAACAGTTTTTACCTCTTCAGATAGAGTATATTTCAATTAATCGAAAATTTATTGCAATATTCTTGGATTGCGCATATCTATCCGAGAAGTAGATATGCTATCGAAACGTCAACAGGGCATAGAAATGCAAGAGATGTAGACGCGCCCATGCCCCTGGAGGTGTGCCAACAATTAACAGGTTCGTGTTAAAAAAGCAGAGCACTGTTCAGTGATTTAAACCTTGAGATTTTAACAAAATTATGATTTTTATGATAGGTGTTAACACATGTTTCATGTTCATTGTTTTCGTGCATTATACGTACTTCTTCATGTATTGTATAATGTAATGGGAATGATACTGTAAATCTGGGATTTGTCATCAACCTAATTTTTTGCTGTTTTTGATGTGTAAACATCTTATCGCTCGGTACGGGGTAAAACCATAAAAGCTGCGGAGTGCGCGAACAACTTTAGTGTGTGTACATGTGAATTCTTTGAATTCTCAACGGTAGCGTGGTGGAGGGTGGACTATAGAATATACCTGGTGCAGTCTCGGGTTCTAATTCCTGTCGTGTCAAGCATTTCTTTTTCATTTTTTTCTTTTTAACATGAAAATGTATATTGGGAGGCGATTAATATAAAAAGCGACCTGAGAAGCGACACAAAAAAGTCGACGTGGTTCTAAAGGAGATTTGCTAGCCTGTACGATAAAGAGACATTCTTTTTATTTGTATGAATACCCAGCAAACCATCGTTCATCCGTCGTCAATTTTTTTTTCGCGGAGAAGCAGCGGGAGAAGATAATCATGCAGAGATATGTGTGTAAACATACACATTCGCACTTCGATAGCTTATGTACATTCATAAATTATTCACGCTCACGACATTCCCCCCCCCCCCCCCCCCCCCCCCCTAAGGCGAAATTCACACACACGACAACGCGCTGCACGACTTCTTGAAATTTCAGTCGAGATACACAACATCAAATGGGCGGATTCACACTCATCGCTCAGCATGCGATACGATCGACTATACTTGGCTATTGTGCGTGGCTGCGTCGGAGCTGAAAATGTAGCTAATCTGAATATCGCCTTAATGATGCAATACTTGACAAAAGTTTCCATCGAAGGCTTTGATATTCGCTTAGTTACCTTCAGAAGTAAATGAGTACGGTGGCTCAATGGATAGAAATTTGATCTCATAATTCGTGTGGTCTGGGATCAAACTCTGCGACGAGCAAATATTTCCTTTCCTCATCTTGATAGCCCTCGGTGAAACTAAACATGACCACCTACGAGTCCATACATGAGAATCACTGACAAATTCATCAAGCCGGCTTGAATGAATTGGTCAGTGCTACTCATGTATGGACTCGTAGGTGGTCATGTATGGTTTCATCATATGCTTGAAAAATGCATAACTGGCTTTAGTCCCGCGGCTAGAACAATGGTCATGATGGCTTTCATCCAGGCCTGGATAATGAACGCAATGATGTCTTCATCATGACTTGGTTAGCAGGGTAGTGGAGTATGTGATTGATGTGGTATAGCGTGTTTGAGGGGTATTGTGGAGGTAAAAATGATGAAAATAGATATACAATTAAATTTGTGATATGTATTCCGTGTATGATCATTGTGCGTGATCATTTCTATAATGATGCTGGCTGGATGTTGATGGCTCACTATCATGAGGCGAATGCACTAGACTACTGTTGATGGTAGTTTAAGTCCTTTGGTGAGGACGAAAGGACATTCTCCGCAATGAAGTGATATTTAGCCAAAATGCATATCATATGAGTGGCAGTGGTGAAGCGAATGCTTGTTTAATTTTTCATCTTGATGAGTTAGGTCAGTTTCTTGCAATTTCTCTCCAAAACAAAATGGGTGGTGTAGATCAATTGGTCGGGAGTAGATCTACCAATCAAGGGGTCTTTGATTCGAATTCTGCCTCGAGCGACCTTTTCAGCGAGCTCATTTTTTCAAAATACATTCATCAATTAATATTATAATGTATACTCGGTTATGACTTTTGGATATCGTTAAATTGCAAAGATTGATTTCTGGAATTTGCGTACTCTCCAAGACAATGGATCAGGACGTCCCTGGGTTGAAATATGTAATATGACCGTAAACAGAAAACGATTCTACGTCGCAATAGTTAGCAAAATAGTAATATTCCCCACAGTGTTCCCATTTGAGCGTCGATTCACAATGCGATGTGATGTTAATACATAGACCTTGAGTTCAGAAGAGCTCGGATATAATTTTTTTTTCACTTCTTGCATTCTTTATCCCGATACTCGAAGGAGCTCTATCTACAGCTAACTTTAAAAAAAGTAACGCCACTCATGCCACTTTTCTCCGGCAAGTCTGGACGAGGCAAGGTTATACGGAAAGAGGACTTTAAGATTTTGATTTCACACCGTATTTAGATAAAAATACGATGGCCGTAGTTCGTTGGCCTTAAACATCACTTCTGCGCGCTCCTGTTACCTACTTCCCTGAAGCTTTCGCTAGACAGCATTGGTTTCGCGAAAAGAAGCAATCAATACCTTTAATTTGACAATTCATTTAACAGAAAATAAGATGAGTATGTCATTTCAATCTACGAAAATTAGTTCACTTGTGCGCGCCAATCACATATCACAATACAGGGCCGCTGATAGAAAATCTCGGGCCCGGGGCTCAATAAATATGGGTCCATTTACAGAATGTCCCAATCTTCCCGACGATTTCAAATACAACTGTTTTTCAAGAAGCTGTTTTTTTTTTCATATCTTATTTTTATCACTTAATTAAAAATAAGATCCCTCGCTTAAATAATCACAAACAAAAACGTGCACTAGAAGCAGATTTTCGTTCACTGGCTGCTTCGCTCTGATACTGCTCCCTTTAAACAATGCCTTTCAGCTGCTAAATTGTTGGAGGCAGATTTCTCCACATTAAGCAAGTTCCCAGCAAATTATTAAATAATTTGCCTACGACAAATAGGCATACTAAATAATTTACCCCACACGTGGTCCATCCTGTATATACAGCAGCTTCATCTTTTTGAACCACATTTGGTCTACCACAGAAGGTTTTTTTTTAAGTGGGGTGGTTGCATTCTGTCGAATATATCCTGCTAAACAGTGACGTAGCTGTTGCAGGGGGGTCTAAACCTTCGAAACCCGAGATTTTAATAAACACATCCCCAGATACTAGGTTCGTTTTTGGCGCTTTTATACAGTATTGTTTAGATTAATACTACAATAATCTACATTGTATAGCTCTTCACCCTTGGAGCTAGGATTTTAACGAAGAATTTTTTTTACGATAACGTGTAAGTAGAAACCAAGATTTTCTTTAAACTCCATCTCAGAATTGCTCCGTCGTTCCTGCTTGTGGCCCTTACCACTAGAAAACGGAGCGCACAGATGCCACCACCCCTGGGGAGAATTTTTCGGGCCTAAGACATGCCAAGCTATTCATTTCGTTATACTCAATTGCCCTAACCCCTTGTGGGGCATAGCGCGTTTCATGTGGCCCAGTTGACGTTTTGTTGGCATAAACTGGTTTCGAACAATCCAGTAGCCAGCATGCACCTCCTGCACATCCATGGCAACGTCGTCGTGGACGATCATTTCGTTACAGTTGAGTAATAAATCTTTTGATTTGTTGCCGCCGAACTGAAATAAGGTTAAAATTATCCGCAGAATTCTTACCGGCGGCATTTTTTTCTGAGACACCATCTGTGGGTGCCCCTTTCCCCACACCTCCTCTTGATGGCTCTGCTACAAATGTCCAGTAAGCTTTCCTCAGGCAGGATTGGTTTTTCGCAAAACAGAGCATCAAGGCCAACTTTATGACACCCTATTCAGCGCAATCCTTGATAAGGGTAGTGCGTGCTCCTGCTACCCACTTCCGGTAAGCTTTCGTGATGCAGGATTGGTTTTCGTAAAGAGGATGCCAAGACCATTGATTTTAGTCTTTATTTAGCGACCAAGGCCCGACGTCGGGCTGCCACGCCACGATGACGATTTAGCGTAAACCCCGATGAGGTTAAATTGTCGACCCTAAATATCACTTTTGTGCGCTCTTGCCACTCAAGCTTTCGTGAGGCAATATTGGTTTTTCGGAAAGCGAACATCAGGACTATTGGTTTGACCAGTTTAGCACAAACCACGGTGAGGGTAGTTTGTAAACCATAAACGTCACTTTTGCGTGCTCCTGTCACCTACTTCCAGTCAGTCTTTGGTGACGCAAGAGTGGTTTCTCAAAAAAAAACACATCTAGTCCATTGTTTTGACACCTAATTTCGCGCAAACCTCGATGGGAGTAGTTCGTCGACCTGAAACGTCACTTTTGCGCGTTTCTGCCACCTGCTTTGGTCAAGATTGGGTAGGCAGGATTTGTTTAGCGAAAAGAGGAAGTCTAGACCTTTAATTTATTTATTTGTTTTATTTATTTATAGCGGAAACTCGGTCAGGGTAGATTGTCGATTCCAAACATCACATTTGCGCGATCCTGCCAACTACGAGTACTTCCCGCCAGTCTAGGCAATACAGGATGACATGTTCGGACGCCCTGCCCAGGCCTCTACACTTTTATCCATTTGTGATTGCAAACCGTCATGAGGGCAGTGCGGCCCATTTTTTAATCATTTTGTAGTTCGTTAAAAGGCAAGGATCTGCTCAAGCAGGGTTAATATTCCGTGATTGCACGTACCAAATCTATAGCCTAATTACAGTCTCGCAAGTAATCGCGATGAGGGTAGGCAGCACGCGTATATAAAAACGATGTAATAAACAAAACAAATACAACTGCACGTGTTTGACATAGTTTTGCCTTATTTGGAAATTTTATTCCAAGAGTACGTACCCATCTGAACATTTTTGAATATATTCAAGCAAATGCGATAACAACAAACATACATGCATGCACGTTGATTTTCGCGAATTTTTTTATTTGTTGTTATTGCATTTCCCCTTTATGCTCCTTAATATGTTTAAGAGTGTACGAATTCTAAGGATTTTAACGTTTTTATTTTCTTTATTTTCATAGTCGAGTTAAGGACATTATTGTGACGGATTGCACCATCTACGGCAATAAACTAATAAATCATTAAATGATTGTACGTAAACTCCTTTCCATCAAAATGTTAAAAGTCGCATCACCGGTTGAATCACCGGCGGCGTCTAAATAAGTTTATGATGCATCTATTTTTTTTTTGTGTCGCACATCAAAAGATTCACGGTTGATGATTGACTGGTTTATTTTTTTCCCCGGCCTGACCACACATTATTTACATTGATATGTAAAATAATAGGTTCTAATTAAAATATAAAAATGCGCCCTCGCAGCTTGGAATCCACAACAAAACAGGTCACCATCAGATTGGATATCTAAACGCAATATCACTGAAAAAATCCGTCATGTTAGTTACTTGAACCGGTAGGTATTCCCACCTGAAAGACAAATAGGCCCAATATTGAAATTTTCATATAAAAGATGCGGTCATAGGCAACATCATCATCACATCAACCTTTCGCTTTCAACGAGCTAAGTCTTCTTCTCTAACAGGCAAATAATCAAAGTCATCATGTTCAAATTTGTAAGTTGACCATCGTTTATCGCAATCTTTTTTCCACTATCAATACGCACTCGCATTGAAGTGGAGAGAGATTTAAATTTATAATGAAAGTTAAATTATAATTTTTTTATGGATTTTCAAGGTCGTCTTAGCCGTCTTTGTTGGATTAGCCGCCGCTGCACCACAACAGTATGCTGCCAATCCTGACGCTGCTGCTCAAATCAAGAGCTTCGGAAGCGACATTTTGCCTGATGGCTCATACCAATATGCCTATGAAACTAGCAATGGAATAGCCGCCCAAGAACAAGGAGTTGGTGCTGTCCGTGCCCAAGGAGCCTTCTCATACACCTCGCCCGAAGGAATTCCAATCCAACTTCAATACACTGCCGATGAGAATGGTTTCCAACCACAAGGAGCTCATTTGCCAGTCCCACCACCAATTCCAGCTGAAATCTTGAAGGCTTTGGAATGGAACGCTGCTCACCCAGAAGAAGAAGATCCACAATACGAAATTGCTTCCAGACGTTTGTAAACCCATCTTTTGTAGTTTCATAGGAATAATGTAAATAAAGCTTTTTTGTTAATATTTTGTAAAAATATGCGTGTTATTCGTCAAATGTCTAGGTTACAGTAGGTTTTGGAAGCGCACTACACGACATAGAGTACAATTTCCGACATGCCAAGTTTAGATGTTGTTCCGGATTAGTACTTCACGGATTCATCATGTTGTCATAACTTAAAAAGGTCATATTAATTACACATTGTTTATACCGGAGACAGAACTATAATTCCATGCCGCCAATGTGGATGCGAATAGACTTTTCCAAGGTTTAGTAACATCAAAGTTCAGAAGTCGGCGCAACATTTTTAGCAGACATTAAAACAAAACATGATAATCGTCCATCCAGTTACTTCTAAAAAACATTTCAAATTCAAATCACATCAAGTGAGATATCTAGAATCTTACTTTGTTGGCGTCGTAAACGGATTGGGACTCGACATTTATTGCGTGAAACACATACCAGTTGTCAGATGTACAAAACATATCCGTAGTTAAGATTGGCGTATAATCGTGATAAATTTTGAACTTAAACCAAAAAAAAATTGATTAAATTAGGTGCTGTTGCAGGCACTTCACACTTCTCTGTAAAATTACGTGGTGTTACTCACTTCTTATCTTTGATCTTGTATATTAAGTGTTGAATTATAGGCGAAATTACGATTTGCGATTGGTGATAGTACACGAAGCTGGACTGAAAAACAGGACCTAAGTGGAAAATTCTGAAGAAGATACAATTTATTATACCTTAATAAAGCAACTATCATGGATGCCATGCCTGAATAGGGTTTAGCGATGGGCCAACAACCCATGTTTGTGGAAACTACTCCATGTTAAGAGCACCGCCGAAGCCTACCCCGAGCCATGGTTGTGAAAGGAGGAGGGAGGTATAGCTGTAGCCTGAATGGCTAAGTAACACCTAAATGTCTCAGGTCTGTAGAATGTCATGAATTACGTAGTCAGACGCAGCTTTCACCGAGGCTACCCCTGGGTAGGGTTTAGCGATGGGCCGATAACCCATCCTTGTAAAAACAACTCCATGTCAAGAAACCTGGAACAGAAGCTTCGTTTAACGGATTATTCTTTCGGATCTTGGAATATACGCTCTCTGAACAAATCGGGGGCCGTGAAGGCTCTCCTTAAACTGGTTGAGAGTAACAAACTGAGCATCACTGCAGTCCACGAAACGAATAATTTTGGCAACGAGATCAACGACAAGAAATCAAAATCGGTCAAAAATCTGGACATAAGGAGTTTGGAGTTGCCTTCATCATGAACAATCACCTCAAACCGCACGTTAAACCCAACAATGAAAGGCTGTGTAAGATTTGCATTAAAACTCGATTTTTCAACATCTAACTCGTCAACGTACACGCCCCCACTGCAGTGAAGGAAGAAGAAGTGAAAGGCCAGTTTTACGACCGCCTGGATACATTGACCATTGACTCATTTTCAAAAAACGACGCCAAAATACTGCTCGGAGATTTCAGTGCCAAAGTTGGGAGCTAGAGTTGGCATTGAGGAATCACTGGAGGCCCTAGCCTTCACGAAAAATACAATGGCGACGGTCAGCGACTACAATAGGAACCTTGTCGTAAGCTTAACATGATTCGCTCGTCGATGCATTAATAAAAAAGCCTGGAAATCTTCGGATACACACAGCATCACTCTTTGTATACAAGAACGTGGTCAACCTGTCGGACCACGTTCTCGTATACAAAAGATGGGCTTCAAGCGTGATGGACGCCCGATCATGCCGATGAGCAAATTGCGATTCCGACCACCACTTGGTAAAAACAACCTATCGGTGTAGGATTTCTTCAGTGCACCAATCAAGAATCAGCCCTCTGGAAATCTTTGCGGTCGACATACTCCTGAACAATGTTACGGAGCAAGTATACATGGCCGCCAATGAGGAAAACTGACACCTATGCTACACGACATCAGGAACACAAGCGTACACGGGTTTTGAGAAAAAATAAAAGGATCGTCAAGGAGGCCGCAGAAAAGGTCGTGCGACATAAAGCCCAGCGAGTGTGAAATAACCGGTTCGACGAAGAATGCCAAATATCAATTGACGCAAAGAACGAAGCTTACAGACAATATATCCAACGATATATGACGAATACAACAACAATAATTAGACGTATGAAACGAAAACTCTTTTCGCCGTAAGTGAAAGGGGGACCCTTCCGACTCACACATTCACTGATTCGATTCACAGGACCCATATCGAAACATCTACATACGACTCACAATAGCAGGATGACAACCGACCAATTTTCGTTATCCCTGTGTCATAGCAATTGTACTAGAGTGAAAGAGACAGAGAGGCCGGTAGATATATTTATGTAAAAATAATGGTCTGGGGAAATGAATTAAAATGTTTTCCGATACGGAGCAGGACATCGCTCGTCGTATCAACCAGGCTAAATGCGCATACGGCATGCTGTCCAAAATTTGACAGAGCGGTTATCTCAGCATGAAGACCAAGCTGGACCTGTTTCGCTCTCTCTTACTGTCTGTGCTTTTGTATCTCTAATTCTAATTTGCCTTGACCCCTCCAGGGGTATGGGCGCATCAACATCTCTAGCATTTCTAGGCCTTGTGGACGTGTCAATAGCATATCTACTTTTCGGAAGTGCAGTTGCTAGCATGCACCTCCTATCCGCGCCGTCTTTAAACTGACAAGCTCGGAGCACTGTGAGAGTTCTATTAATTCTCACAGGCAGTTTTTTTTTATCGCGCCGAGATTTGATCTTCGAGCTCTAGATTAGTATCGTAAAGCAGTGACCGAACGATCACGGCCACCGTGCTTTTGTATGGGAGCATGGAAAGTTTCCGTAAGAGTTACAAGAAAGCTGCAAGTTTTCGTCAACTCATGACTTCCGGTGCGATGTCCATTCGCCTGTTGTTATCGGGCACTTGCCGTAGTCCTTTCTTAGCCGAATTTGGTATGTAGCTTCCCATGGTTGCCCTTAACACGATCCGCTGGCGGCAAGTTTGGTTATTGACTGGACTAATGGTATGTAATGTTGCGTTCAAATCAGAGTTTCTCGCCCCAGTCTTTTCAAAGTTTGTTTCACCAGGCCTTTACCGTACCGACTTCAACCGAATTTGATACATAAAACTAACACATCAACACACATTACATTTTAGGATAATGGAGTCTTTCTCTAGTTTAGGAGCTTTCTTGGGTTTGCCTTCAAGCCTCAACTCAAATTTCAAGGGGAATCTCTGATTCTATATATCCACAATGCAAATATAGCATTTCCCGATTAAATTAAACCTTATCCTATAAGACTAATAAAAAAACTTTAATTGAAGTCAATTTATTCAAACCATGGATTTCTGAACATATCGTCTTAACATTTAAATCCATTCCAAAATAGTACGTAGTCCGGATGGCGCAACGGTTAGCACGTTCGCTTTCAACGCACTGGGCCCCGGTTCGATTCCGGGGATTTAAGTGTCGGACTATGAGCCCAATCAGCTGTTAAATACTACTTTGCCTTAACCCCTAGCGGGGCATAGCGCGTCAACTACTCCTGCGCGCCATCGTACTCTGTTCTGGGCAATGGGGCGCAACTCCCCAAAAGACTTACCCAGTACCTGACACTCCTTTGCCACAGATCGACGCCATGTGATTCGAGGACCCCCTCTTGGTCGGCCTTGGTTGGAAATGGGGTTCCATTTCATGGCATGCATAGCAATGCAGTTATCACTCTTCCGCAATGTGTGACCTATCCACTGCCATTTTCGCCTGCGTATCAATTCGTCGATTGGCATCTGACCCGTACGCCGACTTAGCTCTTCATTTGATATTGTTTCGGGCCAGAAAATTCTTAAAATTCGACGAAGACATGAGTTGACGAAAACTTGCAGCTTTCTGGTAACTCCTACGGAAACTTACCATGTACTGCTCCCATACAAAAGCACTGATAGTACCAGGGAGCGAAACAGGCCCAGCTTGGTCTTAATGCTGAGATAACTGCTCTGCCAGATTTTGGACAGCATGCCGTATGCGCGTTTAGCCTGGTTGATACGACGAGCGATGTCCTGCTCCGTACCACCATTTTCGGCAACAATACTACCCAGGTAGACGAAGTTGTCCACCTTCTCCACAGGCTGCCCATTAATATTGATGGCAATAGGTGTCGGATTTCTTTTTCGCAACGGCGGGCTAAGAACCTTGGTCTTGTTGGTATTAATCTTTAGCCCAACCTTGCTTGCCTCCCTCTCGAGATCTAACGCCATTGCGGACAGATCCATGATTTTGTGGGAGAGTAGGCATATGTCGTCAGCGTAGTCAAGATGTTGTAGATAAGATGTCAAAGTCCATTGAATTCCTCTGTCGAGTCCGGATAGGGCTGCATGCAACACATCGCCGATCACAATGAGGAATAGGATCGGTGAGAGGATGCACCCCTGCCGAACTCCACTGCGAATCTCAAAGTCCCCCGACACCTTACCTTTATGCAGAACGCGACATTTCGCGCCGTCATAGGTTGCCTTAATAATAGCCACAAGCTTCTCAGGGGTGCCTCTCCTGCGCAAGGCCGCCCATATAGAATTCCGGTTCACACTATCGAAAGCCTTTTCGAAATCGATGAAAAGCAAGTGAAGCGGAGAATCGTATTCAGCGCATTGCTCGATGATGATTCGCAAGGTGTTAATGTGATCGACACAGGAGAATCCGGATCGAAAGCCAGCCTGCTCTTCATCAATTGTGCTTTCTAAGTGGGCCTTTAGTCTTTCCAGGACGATTTTAGCTATTATCTTGGCAACGGCAGGAAGCACACAAATGCCTCTCCAATTATTACAGTCTGTGAGGCTACCCTTCTTTGGAAGTTTGATGATCAAACCTTCTTCCACTCAGTGGGAAAGGTCTCTGTATTCCACGCTTTATCAACAAGTGGGTGCAGCAAATCGGCAGTTACGCTTGGCGCTGCCTGATAAAATTCGGCAGGGATGCCGTCAAGTCCGGCGGCCTTTCCTCGTTTTAGTGCAATAGTTGCAGTGACTATTTCCTCTTTAGTCGGGGCAGTGGACCGTATACGCACATTTTGAAGGTTAGCTAAATTATCTATATGAGGGGGAACTTCACCAGAGGTTACACGGTTCAAGACCGCGGCGAAGCGTTCTTTCCACCGCCTCATTTGATCTTCTTCCAAGATAAGTAGCTTTCCATCACTATCTTTCACCGGATGTTGGCAGGAGTTACGACCACCTGTAAACTCCTTGATGACACCGTATACGGCGTTTAAGTTGTTACTTCTAGCGGCTTCTTCTGCTGACGCTAAAAGAGAATTGGCATAAACTCTTTTATCGCGTCGCACAATACGCTGAACTTCTCGAGCTTTCTGACGGTAAAGGAGTTCGATGCTGCTTCGATTGTCGTCTGATGCTGCAGCCAAACGAACTTTCAGCTCCTTTCTTTCAACAATCCGCTGCCATGAAGCGTCGGACATCCAGGGCTTATTCCGGCAATCCGGGTTTGGGCCAAGGATGGTATTTGCGCTATCAATGTACTCATTTTTTATGGCATCCCAGTTTTCGTTTATGTCACTATCTGGGTGACTAGTTATCTCAGCCGCTTTTTGCGCAAGATGGTCATTATATTGTTGTAAGACAGCTGGATTTTTTAGTCGAGCGGTGTTGAATTTGCGGGGCCTGGATCTTTCGTCGCTGGGGCGGCGCACGGCTGCAATACGCAATCGAACATTAGCGATCATAAGATAATGGTCTCTTCCCATCCCAATATCGGCACCCTTCTTGTTTCGCACGTCCAGGAGGCAACTCTTGAATCTTTTACTAATGGCAAAATGGTCGATCTGATTTTGTGTTCTGCGCCGATCAACAGAGGACCAACTGATTTTGGGGGGGGTTCCTTATGCTCAAACATAGTACCACCGATGAAGAGACTGTGAAAGTTGCAGAACTCTACAAATCTTTCACCGTTGTCATTACGATCACCAAGACCGTGTCTCCCCATCACATGTCTGAGCCCATAGTTATCAGCGCCAACTTTCGCATTCAAATCACCCATAACCATTATAATGTCACCTTTAGGTGTTCTGCTCTGAACGGCGTTTAGTTCTTCGTAGAAGGAGTCTTTTGCCAAGACATTGTCGGGTTCAGTAGGGGCATAACATTGTATTATTGAGATGTTCCTCATTTTGGTCCGGAACCTGGTGGTCAAGACCCTGTCAGAGACCGGTTCCCAGGATAAGAGACAGTTTCGCGCGGCTCTGGTTAAAAGGAGCCCCACACCTGACTCCCGACGACTACCGGTAGCTTTACCGGAGTACAACATTACAGTGCTGCCCGTTGGAGAGATGAGTTCTCCGCTGTTCCACCATCTTATCTCACTAACTCCTAAGATATTTAATTTGTACCTCAGAAATTCACTCTCTAATTGGAGAAATCGTGCGTTCTGGGGACCTTCTGATCCATTGTCCAGGAGAGTACGCACATTCCAGAATCCAATCTTTGTCATTGTACGATAGCTAAAAGTCGTAACCGTTGAGTCAGTCCTTATCCGAGGCATAGTTGACGTTTCGTTAGCATATAAAGATTTCGGATAGTGCAAGTTGCTGGCATACACATCCTGTCCTTTGATTGTCGGTTTTAACGACAGGCCCTCAAAGGGAAAGGCCGTGGTATTTTTTTTCACACCCCACACCACAGGGGTACCTCAACCAAATCATCGCACCGCCATCACTGGCGGCTTGACGTTGGTTGGCAATGGTCTGTGACCACTGCCGTTCCAGGGGGCGCCCACGCGGAGGACTATGGAAGAGGAGTTTTTGCCCCCCATCTAGAAAATGAGATGCTAACTCATCTCGAGGCCGTGGTTCAAATTGGACTGTTGCGCCAGTTATTTATTTTAAAATAGTACGTTCTACCTATAAAAAAATGATCAAGCATGAGCCCGTCATAGAACCAAGAGTACTCAGATGGAAACAATAGAATGAAATAAATCAAGTTGGGCGGAACAGACCACTTTGTAATGGACCACTTGTAATGAATCATATTCTGACAGTGCTGTTTCCACCGGCAGATCAAAAGCAGCAGCCCATGAGTAGTGATCTGTTGGTTGTAAAAAATCAGAGGCCGAGAGTCCCATTACATCCAGACTCTGATGCGAGCGCGTGGGTATCCGAGCTGTCCGTCAACCATTCCATCCTTATCGCCACATTTTTTTTATTATTCCCCTTTTTTCAATTTCTAGTTGATACTTGTCAATTAGTTTCATAAGTCCGTATTGCGAGAATTAATTATCAATCAAAATATTGACCCATTGTGAATGGGTAACAATTATCAATTTTAAATTGTTAAAACGGTATTATAAACATCAATTTAGTTGACAGCCACTAATTTTTCTATCAATCGCAGTTTCAATGTTAGATAGCTTAGAACCACTGAATCCAGATTGGAAAAAAATGGCAAAGACTAAGTTCTACAAATTTATGGGAAGCTTATCATTTTTTTCTACAGGTATTTATGCCTAATGGTTCTCCATTGCGTGCAACACTTCATTTAATATTAAGGAGACTGTTCGCTATGTATAGTAAGACCAAGACTTAAGTCGTTTCCTACACTCAACTAGTGACTTCCATCATAAGTAGAGCTTGAAGTTTTAAGACTTTCGGTATTGATTTTTGACTTTTGTTTGATTTTATCTTCGGCTCAGTATCTGCGAGTAAGTCAACAACAGCTTTGGATAGGCGAAAGTTTTTTATAAAGCCAGAATAAAGATTTGAATAATCTACCTTTTTCTAACAAGAAATCAAAAACATACTTCCGATTTTCCAGTTCCAAATGATTAGATGCAACTTGCAACTTCCTCCGTATTGCAGCCATGAAGAGTCTCGTCCATATAATTGTCAAAAAGTAATTCCACTAATGTCATTCTTTTTATTAAAGCACCAGAACTACATTTCTGATTTATACAAATCAAATATGTCAGAACTCCCAAAATTATTTTCTCTTCAATATTCACAATAGCTCATGTTGTTATCAACTATTTTTCACAACACCATTATTAATTTTAATTGACAAATTTGTCAATTGCCAATATAGGTAGATTGATAATTGATCTTCGCAATAGGGCTATATATGTATAGTGTATACTCGCAGTTTGCATTGCACGACATGGATGCAAATTAATTTCTAATAAAAAAGTAAAATAAAAATTGTTGATGCTAGCATATATGTAATTCCCACCAATTTAGCAGCATTTTTGGTACAAGTCGGAATGGTTGTGGCTTATTATTATATGTCATTCCACAGGGCGCACTGCGCCCGGGAACTAATCCGCGAAAAAACCAGTCGACGCACCGATGTTTGAACACATAAAGATACCGACCTCCCTAATTCTTGAATTGTGCAGCATGTAAATTGCAATAATATTATAGGAGGCTTATTATCTAGCTAACTTGAGAATAGTAGTAGTCCGGATGGCGCAATGGTTAGCACATTCGCCTTGTATGCTCTGGGCCCCTGTTCGATTCCTACTGAATGCAGTAGACTTCGATAAAAAAATTAGATTTACGTGTCGGACTCTGAGCCCACTCAGCTGTAAAATGAGCACCCATTTAGTGTAAATACTCGTAACTCGGTTGACCGAGTTTTTGATCACATACCCCTACACAAAACTCACCCTCATGATCTAGTAAATGAACTGATGCTAACACATCTCGAGGCCTTGGTCCCAAATTGCATTGTTTGTTACGCCAATTCTTCAATTTACTCTTAGAGCGGAAAAAAGCAAGTTCAGAACAAAGAAAACATTTTTTTGTTCGCTGTTTTCTTATGAGATGACTCAGAACCGGAGACAGATTCATCGTAAAACAGACATTTTATAAGATTCACCGGTTCATCTTGAAAGCCACTTGCCAATAAAACATATTTTGCATTTTAGCGCTATGCTAGTACATACGGAAGTTAGGTTAGATACTTAAACTACATACATATATCTGATGTAAAGCATACCTGGAACAAACCAGATTTTTCATCAAAGTATCCACAATCATCAAAGTACAACAATAAATCTTTTGAAAGTCTTTAATTCACACATTTTTAGATTTGTATAATCCCATTGTATTCTGAAATAGCTAACAGAAAATCTGAAAAACAAATTAAGATTCAAAAATATAATAGAACAGAACGAATACTGAAATATGCCATTTGAATAATGACAATTGGGCAAATAACACAAACAAAACTGAATGAACGACCTACACTATTCCGTACTATTAGTAATATTGGAAAAGAATTGGTGGTTTCCGTAACTGGCAAGAATTAAAAAAAATAATAATAAATGGTCGGTTTCCAAAAAGCAAGCACCGACCCTGATATCAATCCTGTGAATGGCAGTGAGTGATTGAGAAATACTATATAATGTTACTATATGTATCCGCAGATCAGCATTTTTTTATTGAAAGTACTTTTCCTGTTTTTGACCACTCGACTAGTGAAATTATTCGTCTTGGATATATGAATGCTGTTTGATGCTACGTTTTGATGCTCTGATTCTGTTTTGTACAGGACATCACATCATGACTACTTACAATTCTTGTTTGGAAGACGTTCTCTTGCTAACTGGAATAAGCCGATCTCTAGTTTTCCGATCGAAATAATTCAATATTTTGTAGAAATGGTATGGTATTCTTTAATAAATTTGTTGTTTTGATTATGATACAAAAAAAAAAGAAAATTTGGGTTTTGGCCAGCAATCCCAGAGTTTTGTAGCAAGTGCTTATTTTGGTATGTAAATATTGGCTTCCTGCTTTTCTTGGTACCACTCAGATGGATAAAAACACCATAATTAAAATGTCTTACCCGTGATATAGAGTGCATTCACCACGCTCGTTTTATCCGGATCGCTACGGAGCGCTACGGAGCGCTCCGTAGCGCTACAACCCCTCCCGGTCGTGATTGCAACCGCTCCTTCCATCCGCTCCGGAGCGGTTACTTCCCCTTGGTAGCAGAAATTTTTTACGCTCTCTGGGCATGTAGCGCTACATTTGACAATTCGCAGCTGGTATGTGTGTTGTGACGTTTGTGTACATCAAAAGCGCAAATAGAATCCCCGTCTATGTAAATTCACTGTCTTCTCGTCTTCGATTTGATATTTCCTTGTTTCGTGATGTGCCAAAGAAATGTTTTGCGATGGAAAATTGGCAATTGTCAAATATTTGCGTTGTCACCTGTTTGTCAGACATTTCATATGTAGCAGTTCAATCACGAAAGAAATGTTACAGGTAGCGTCTCCTCAAATGTGTAGTGGAGGGGATGTAGCGTTCTGTAGCGAAAATTTTTCACATGAATGCAGGCATAGTGTCCTACATGCCAATTCACAAAAAAAACTCCATCTGTCACAGTAATAGTTTTAATACGAAAAGCTGTACTGTAGATAATTATGTATGTATAAACTGCCCTACTCTTCGAGATGCTTACCCAGCAAACCAAAAAACGGATGGTAGAGAAAAACGAAGATTTTGCGGACGAGTCCAACATGCTCAGTATTGATTTCGTGCTGAAATTTAAGCATTCCGAGAAACCCTTTAATAATTCTCGGTGTTTGCGTGGAAGAGTAAGCAAATACAATACAAAAAAAGTCCATTTCTTAAGTAATAAACTGGTGTACATTGTGCACGTGAACGTGTAAATATATACTTGTCACAGAGAAAATTCAAAAAAAAATGTTTGTGATATTTGAGTTTATGGTCCGTAATGATCTGCGTTTTCGCCCTGTTCTGTTTTTCTTTGTTTTTGGAGTTTCCACAATCCTAATTACGTATCTATGCAGGTTTGAAAAATGTTAAATGGTTCATTGATTATTTGGAAGTGTTCCGTGAAAGAAGTGTGCTAGTTGTACTACGAGTGATTGCTTATTTAAAACGCGTGTGAATTTTGTGAAATAAAAAAGACAATTAAATTGATGATGTGTGATTTTATCAACTAAAAATGTAAGTACCCATTATTATATTTTTTTTTTGGGAATTGATAACAAAGGATTATGAGGTTATATCTTTTCTTATAAATACTTTTCTATATTTTCACAGATTCATTTCATTTGGTTTTTCAAAATGTGGGCGAAGAAGTGTTCGACCAGGCCGCCATGAAATATTTTCAACCGATTCATAAATTCGACCTGCAAGCGATTCATAAATTCGACCGGTAAAAGATTCATAAATTGGGCCCGTAACCGATTCATAAATTCGACCCGCTAGCGATTCATATACACGACCCGCAAACAATCCGAATAAAATGACCTGCAAACGATTCCTACATGCGGTCCGTTTTCGGTTCGCAAATACGATTCGTAAACGAGGGACCATTTTCGTCCGCTCATCGAATCATTTTCGGACCGTTTTCGGATCCGAAAATGAATCGCCATCCGTTGAAAACGAATCGTTTACGGGTCGTTTACGAATCATTTGGTTTGCTGGGTAACCTGCATGGATTCAGCGTGAATGTATAGGTAGGTGTTCTTGGAGATAAACTTCTCGAACAGAATATTCCTCCGCAAAGACTGAATTCATCCACAACATACTGGAAACTGAATTTGGACCCAACATATACTCGTACGTACTTCACCTTACCTAATTGCCCTTAGAACAAAAATTTGTGCAGATAGACGGATATTCGGCCCCCAAAGAGAGAATTGTCATGGAATTCCTGACTAGTGAATTCCGTTAAAAGGGGATGGGACAATACTGTCCAGTCGCAAGGCCTGCTAGAAGTCCAGACTTAACGCTAATTGACTTTCATGATGGGGAGTCTAAAAAATGAATTTTACATGTCCCGTGTCCCGGGAACACTAAATACAAAAAATTTAAACGGTGTGCAACAAATTGCGTGGAAAGCATGAAGAGGTCCTTCGAGCTGTCTCATCTGTTGATAGAAGATTTCGAGTTTGTGTCCAACATGGATGAGGGCAGTTTATGTGCCTAGTTTTTAGAATTAAGGATTTTCGAAATAGCTGTTGTTGATAATGTTCTTTCACTTTTGCTTTTTTTTAACAATTAATTCCTGTTTACAACAACAAAATTCGTCTAAATATTGTGGAAACGTTTATTTTGTTTCCTTTAAATTTGAGTTTTAAGTCGATTTGTTATACATCAAGTCAACGTTTTTCACTTTTAATATGTAACATTCGAAAATTTTATCATCCCGTGCAAAAGCTAACAGAATGGTGCAACTTTTAATCACTTTGCAGATTTGTCAATTCAAATTACCGTCATAATATTATATATAAAATATATAAAATTTATATAAACAGAATCTTTCCAGTTGCAAAGATCATTGTTACTTAAAAGACACAGCTGTCCAAACTTAAAAAAATTTCAAAATCGATTTTTCCGATTAGTCCGGATGGCGCAACGGTTAGCACGTTCGCCTTCAACGCACTGGGCCCCGGGTTCGATTCCGGGGATTTACCTGTCGGACAATGAGCCCACTCAGCTGTTAAATGAGTACCCGTTATGGGGTAAATAACTCGGTTGAGCGTGTTGCTGATCACATACCTCTGCACAAAAACCGTCACGATCTAGAAAATGAGATGATGCTAACTCACCTCGAGGCCGTGGTTCAAATTGGACTGTTGCGCCAGTTATTTATTTTTGGGGGGCAAAGACCATTTCCATAGTCCTCCGCGCGGGCGCCCCCTGGTAACGGCAGTGTATCAATACGCTGACGGCCAATGTCTTAGCGATAAGACAGTTTGGAAAAGGCAGATGGCTGTAGCCTGAATGGCTGACGAACACTCAGGTTTAGCAGGATGGAATGACTTGCATAGTTGGACCTGCTACATAGTTGTGTGGGCTCCAGCACGTTTATTAAACCATCTGAAGCAGCTATCTCCGAGGCCATCCCCTGAATGGGGTTAAGCGACGTGCTGACAACTCGTGCTTGTAAAAACCACTCCATGTCAAGAAACCTGGAACAAAAGCCTCGGATTGGACGGATCAACAACGACGACCACGCAAACGACTAAAGGATTATTCTTTCGGATCCTGGAATGTACGCTCCCTGAACAAACCGGGGGCCGAGAAGGCCCTACCTTCAACAGGTCGAAAAGTACAAACTGAGCATTACTGCAGTCCAGGAAACAAATTGGCTTGGCAGCGAGATCAATGACAAGAAATCGCACACAATTTTTACAAGTGGCAAACCATCGGGCCGCAAGGAGTTTGGAGTGGCATTTATAGTAAACAATCACCTCAAGCCGCACATTACTGACTTCAAACACATAAATGAACGGCTGTGTGCGATTCGCATCAAGACTCGATTCTTCAATCTCTGGCTCATCAATGTGCACTGCACGCCCCCACTGAAGTTAAAGAAGACGCAGTAAAAGACGAGTTCTACGCCCGCCTTGAAACTCTCTTCGACTCACTTCCAACAAACGACGTCAAATTGCTGCTGGGAGACTTTAACGCGAAAGTCGGAAATGAAAGTTGGCACCGGGGGACCACTGGAGGCCACAGCCTCCATGAAGAATGTAACGATAACGGCCAGCGACTTATCGACTTTGCCTGCAGCAGGAATCTAGTCGTAAGCTCTACGTGCTTCCCGCATCGACGCATTCACAAGCAGACCTGGAAGTCTCCAGACGCACATACCGTCAACCAAATTGACCACGTCCTCATTTGCAGGAGATGGGCGTCTAGTGTCTTGGATGTCCACTCCTATCGAGGAGCAAACTGCGACTCAGATCATCACTTGGTGAAGACGACCCACAGATGTAGAATTTCCTCAGTGCACCAATCAAGAATCAGCCCTCCCAAAATCTTTGCGGTTGGTAAGCTTTTGAGTGATGCTACAGCGGTGGCGTATACTACCGCCCTTGAGGAAAAACTATCACCTATGCAACACAACATAATTGGGAGATTGGAAAATTTAGATTTGGTTGGGCAAGTCCAGTTTTTGACACAGTTTACAAAAATACTGTAACTCCGTGAAGGTTGTAGATAGAGTAATCAGGTCAGGTGCCAGTTTTCCACAAATGACCAGTTTTATCTACCATTAGGGTGTGTATACCATCTTAAGCGAGACACCCACCTGGCATGGTCGAGCTGCTTCCCCAATGTGATTATGGTGAGTACAATCCATGGTGTGAACGAAACCAAGAACAATGGAAGAGTTGGCTTAAATAGAAATAATTTTTCGTCGTAGTGCTAACTAATGTCACTGACTTGGACAAGCAATCCACCCCACATTATTCTTAAAGAAAAATTCTTGGTTGTGCGCTGAAAAAAATCGAAAGATTTATTGCTTAATGACCTTTATTAAATTGTGCGTATGCTCCCCCTATTCCGTGCGGTAAGTTGAGATGTCGCTTCGCCTTATTGGTGGTATTCTTAGTTTTTCAGGAACGCCAATAAAATCCAGGTTGACGTTTCATCGGTTTCTATTAACTTTCAAAATTCTCCTTACCGCATACATTTGATTAGGTGAAGAATAAGCTAAAAAATGGTGCCAATTATGCATTTGATCAAACGTCAAAATGTTTTTTTTAGCATCGTCATATAAAATACGAGTAGTTGTTTGACTACTGGCGTTTCAGGTTCGCATCCAGTCCGCGACGACGTTCATGACCATGGATGTGCAAGAGGTGCATGATGGTAACTGCATTTCTCCGAAACCAGTTTAAGTCGTCGAAACTTTAACTGGGCCAAATGGAACAATTGACGCGCTATGCACCACAAGGGGTTAGGGCAATTGAGAGAGAGATATATAAAATAGTAAAATTTCCATTACTTACATCCATATTTGATTTACCTTCCTCAATAAAACTAACCACTTATACCTGACTATGTTTTTGACCTAATGTCCCCTGGGGCACTTAAATATTGTACATTTTCTCACCTGATGGCTAAACGGAAAAATAAGATGAGCCGTATATGATTTTTTTTGGGTCATAATTACTCTTATAACAAATTAGCAGCCTGTTATTTCTTATTTTTATAAAAGCAGCCTAGAAATTGTATAGCAGCAATGAATATGACGGCGTGCTTTTCAAAATCAACGGGTATACAGATTGATAGTCCATATTTATTTGACTTCAAATCAACACTTCAATTTCTAACTTAAATGAAGTTTATGATTTTTCAATGTTTCAAGAAACAAAGGTTCAGGTTGAGCGCACGTTGGAGGCTCATTTTCACAAATTTTTTAGGATTTTTTTGAGTGGGAAGAATTAGCTAGGATTCAATTAAATTTTGACGTCATTTTATTCATATTTTGAACAACCTTTGTGAAGTTTTTTGTATAATTTAAACCAAAAATAACAAAGTTACGCACTGATGTCCGCTGAAGGCCGTAACTAGAGCTCTCCAATTGCGGGACGTGTAGCGATTCCAATTTTTATCCGAAATCGCAAAGTATTTAATTTTACGTTATTAACTTATTTTCTAAGAATATGAACCTCAATGCTGGTGAAAATAATGGAAATTAAAAAGTTTGTAGGTGTTGGAAAGAATTATTTCAATTTCGCCATTTTTTTCACTAATTATACAAAAAAAAACACCCTTAGCAATGTGAAATCATCCCAAATGTACTTTCAATTTTCATAATGACCGGTTCATTACTTTTTAAATTAGACTTCCCGCAATATGAAAAAAGTTATTTTGTGAAAAACGCGATTGAAAAACAGAATACAACCGAAATAATGCCCTTTGGTGATGCTTCGCGTACCTTCTATACCGTTATTTGAAAACAAAGATGCAGATGGTTCCGCTACAAGGCTACGTAAGTACGTAAAGCGACTACCGGAGGTAGTGCGCCTTAGAGTGCGCTCAAGCCTGTAGACTATACCCGATGAGCGCTCGGTTCTATGCTCATAAAATCTAAACGAATGCCATTTCGCTTTGAAATTTTGGCAGCGTATTCTTGAATGGTTGTAGTCCGGATGGCGCAACGGTTAGCACGTTCGCCTTCAACGCACTGGGCCCCGGTTCAATTCCGGGGATTTACGTGTCGGACTATGAGCCCACTCAGCTGTTAAATGAGTAACCATTATGGGGTAAATAACTCGGTTGAACGTGTTGCTGATCACATACCTCTGCACAAAAACCGTCACGATCTAGAAAAATGAGATGATGCTAACTCATCTCGATGCCGTGGTTCAAATTGGACTGTTGCGCCAGTTATTTATTTATTTATTCTTGAATGGTTAGCGCTCGTGCCCACGGCAAACTTTTTAGTTTCTAATTTGCGAACTAAAAAGTTTGCCGTGCGCATGAGCTCTTAAGCTAACAATTTATGCAATAAAAAAAAATGTATTTATGAAACTTCCTAATGTGGTTTCCTCGCTTAAAACGTTCAAAAATGTAGCCCTTATGTCACATTCGATTGAAGGTTTTTGAAATGTTCAACTTCTAAAAGCTTTACGAAAATAAAATAAAATACGAAAATTTATTCGTTTATCGAAATATACACTCTAAAGTTATCTTGTGAAAATGGAATTCATTTTCTTTCCATTGCTTTGAATCTTTCCATGATCATATAAAGCTTGCAAAGTTTTCAAATAGTTATCCGAATGTTGTAAAGCCTATTCATATTTGTTACGTTAGTCCACATGTGCGAGTTGACAATTCAGTACTATGCAAATTTTCCTGCAGACAGACTTATGTATGTGCGACAGTTTAAATCCGAGGCTTGAACTAATCTCATGAATTACATGTTAAATCAATTGAAAAAAAAATGGAAAATACTGATTTACAGGGTGTCCCGGTAATATTTGATTTGATTTAAATGGGTAAGTCAAGAGGCAAAATTTTGCAGAATATGGGTGTCATCACCAATGTTATCATCTTCATCATCACTTTTGTTTCGGATTCTAATGATCATATCTTGTACGAGTAATCATGACGCGCTCGGTGGACGTGTTCGTTCGGTCATCGCTCTACGATCTATCTATAGGGATGTAAGGGATATTGTTTAGCGGATGATGATGTGGAAAGAAAATAGTTTGGGTTCGAGGATGCGGATAAGGATGGGGATATTTGATAATGAAAAAGTGAGGATACGGATGAGGGTGAGGATGGGGATTCATTTGCTAATTTGTTTCTATATGTGAAATATTAGTTGAGAACATGAAAAGCACATCAGCGTAAAAATCTACTTAAAGGACGATAAAAATATCCAATAAAACATTCGGGCTAGAAAAAATGTATGGGAACTGTAGTGATCAAAGAGGCCAAAACTTATTTTGCTACATAACATATTGAACAGAAGGGACCAAAAAGGACGAAAATCTTATATCTTCGGCTATAGACATGTTGGGTATCATATCAGAAGGAATAGTGAATACTTTCCATTTCTGTTTTTTTTTTCCCAGTCTGAAGTATGATAGCTACGATGAAGTGACGGCTAAAAAATGATAAAAATTGCATTTCATTACGATGCATGTAACCTCGTTAAATATTAAACGATTGATATGAGATTAGTTAGTCAGTTTTTACTCACCTGGTGGAATTGTATAACTGCCAAATGATAAATAACAACATTAACGATATTTCTGCTAAGTTTCATATCAATCGCTTAAAATTTGACGATAATACATGCAATTTTTATGAAAATATTTTGCCTACTTCGCTCCTCACACCGTCGTAGCTACTCCAAATAAGGCAAAACACCAGAAATGTGTTGAACTTCTATGATGTGACACTCAATATGCCTACAGTTGAAATAAAAAATCGGCCCATTTTTTTCCGTCCTTTTCGGACTCTTCCGATTTTTTTTTAAGCAAAATTAGCCTCAGGTTAATTTTTCTAGCTTAAATTTTATTTATTCGTTGTACACATCAAGAGCAGAGACCGCGTTTGTTTATTTTTTCTAGCATATATCTTTCTTAAAACAAGCTGAACATTTTTTCGTTAAGTTCGGTTCAATGGAATGTCTCTAAATATGACCATAAATGTCCTCATACGAATATGAGGATTGTGGATGTGATAATGAAAGATGAGGATAGGGATACGGGGGAGGATGCCTATTTTTATGAGGATAATCTTTAATTGCGGATGAGGATGTGGATATCCCTTACATTCCTAATCTAGAAGATAATGGAGTTTAGATCCTCGGCCAGAACAAAATTGCCTGGGGATACTTTTAGAACTCTCACTGTACTCCGAGCTTCTCAGTATAAAGACGGCGCGGATAGGAGGTGCATGCTAGCAACTGCACGTCCGAAAAGTAGATATGTTATTAAAATGTCAACAAGGCATTGACATGCCAGAGATACATTACATACGCTTCAAATTGCCATGGATTGGATATTGTCTCTAGCAGGCATAAAAGATCCGCTTTCTAAATGATTCTACAATTAAGTATCTCGCGATACAAAACATATTCGCTTCATGCCACCAACACAATTTGAGTCAGATAAGTCCACGAGTGTTCGGTTCCATCCGACTAAAGATTAACACCAAAAATACCAAGAGGTTTACCGTGGAAGAAGAAGAAATCCAACTCAGCCTATTGCGTATTTGCATATCGATCGAGTGCAGTTTAGGGTAACAAACACGCATTACACAAACAACAATCGTCAACGGTTCCATGTGGCCCAGTTGACGTTTCGACGGCATAAACTGGTTTCGGAGAATGCAGTTGCCACCATGCACCTCCTGCACATCCATGGCCACGAACGTCGTCGTGGACGGGATTCGAACCCGAAACGCCGGTAGTCAAACATGCGACTGATGCCTCAACACACTGCGCTACCCGTCGTAAGCACCCGTAGTTGCTAAATTTCAGTTCATGTCCAAGAATATGCTTATGCCAACCCCAAAGGTATAAATACGCCTTCAAAAGTACTCCAGTGTATTGGTTCAATTGCCCCTATTCAGATGACACCCATATTTTCTAGGTTGCACTTTATGTCCAAAAGTATGCTTATGGCAACACCAAAGGGTTAAAAACGCCATCAACAACACTGCAGCCAATTGGTCCAACCATCCCCATACAAACGACACCCGTATTTTCTAGCTTCCACTTCATGTCCACGAATGTATTTTGTCAATACCACAGGGTTAAGAACACCTTCAATAAGACTCCAGTGCATTGGCGCCATCACCCGCATCCAGAAAACACCCGTATTTTCTAGGTTCAACATCATCTCCAAGGATGTGTTTATGTCAACAAAAGGTAATAGAAACACCTTCAAAAACAGTTCAGTGCAATGGCCTCTTCACCCTCATTCGAACGCCACCCGTATTCCCTAGATTTCACTTCATGTCCAAGAATGTGCTTATATCAACACCAAAGGGTTAAACGCACCTTTAACAACACACCAGGTTTCTTTGCTTCCTCAATATCGTCTCCTCAATTTAAACGTTTCATTTCCCTCATAACGTACCCAACTTACAATTTCCTTTAATTATGACCAAAGAACTCATGATTTCCACAGTACTCCAGTGCATTCTACTTGTCACCCCGATTCAGAAGATTTCCATATTTCCTAGGTGAAAGAATGTTCTTACGTCCTGACCAAAGGACTCAAAATATTTTCAACATAGAGTGAGTCACAGTCAAAATGAACCATCTTATGTTAGAGAAAGAATTAATTGAAAAATTACTTACAATTCAAAATTACTTACTATTCAAATTAAAATTATTTTTATGTAGATTTAGTGTGTCAATATGTAAGTCTCTTATTTCAGTGTGTTTTATAATTATTTTTTACTCTTAGTACACAAAAAAAATGATACAAGCTTCAAAAGTTCAAAAATACACCTCACAGTCAAAATGAACCACTTAAATAAAAGTGCAAAGCATATACAGTGTCCCCCACTTCAGATAGTAAACACTTTAGTGGTACATAGTCCCGCTCACTTGTGGAAAATTGACACCAGTGGACGCTCTGTTTTTAGCCGTTACAGAGTTATAGCATCTTTTGTAAATTGTGTCAAAAGCCTTGACTTTCCGAACAAAATCAAAATTTGCCACTATCCCAATCAATTAATCCAAGATTTGACCTCAATTTCTGAAACTACATAAAATTTCGTATAAAACACATACAACACGGTTTCGAAATTCACTGTTACTTCATACATACAACTGTTCACGCCATCAAAATCAATTTTTCATCGAAAATTCAAATGATATTTTTACAACGGTACTTTGAACTGCCAAATCTGCAAATTTGGCAAAAGTTGCCTCAGCGTGTTCGCTTTCCAACGGTATATTTCTTTGGTACATTTGGATTTGAACATTTTCGAATAATACGCATTAAAGGGAAAAATCATGGCCTGAAGGAACCGACCCGAAATATTCAAGAAAAACTGTAAAAAAGCAATTTTGACCCCGTTCCTCTAGTCTATAGGTAGACTATCAGACCCCCTAGCAACAGAGACTTTAGAGCATATATCCAGAGAACTGTTCATATTTTGTGCCTAATTTCAAAAATAGACGATCTGTTTTTCCTATTTTTCGTTGGTAGCATGGACTAGCTGTTAAGTCAAGGTTGAAGTAATTTTGTTTCATCTCCACGCCATGTTTCTCTCCTTTAATACGTATTATTCGAAAATTTTCAACTTCGAACGTATAAAAAATGCACCGTTGGAAAGCCAACACACTGGGGCAACTTTTGTCTGATTTGTCAGTTCGAAGTACCGTTGTAAAATGATCAGTTGAATTTTCGATAAAAAATCGACTTTGATAGTTAGAACAGTTGTATCTTTGATTTAATGGTAAATTTCGAAGCCGGAAAATTTTATACGTTTTATGTGAAATTTTATGTATTATAATTTCAGAAATTGAGGTCAAATCTTGGATTAAATGATTGGGAGAATGGCAAATTTTGACTTTGTTCGAAAATCAAACCTTTTGACACAATTTACAGAAAATGCTATAGCTCTGTAACGGTTTAAAACTGAGTGTTCACTTTGGTGTCACTTTTCCACAAATGAACGGTACTACCTAATACTACTTTTTACTTTTATTTAGGTGGTTCATTTTGACTATGAGGCGTATTTTCGAACTTTTAAGCTTATATCATTTTTTGTGTACTAAGAAAAAGAAATAATAATAAAACACACTGAAATAAGAGACTTACATGTAAACACAAAAAATCTACATAAAAATAATTTTAATCTGAATGGTTTTTCAGGCATTTTTTAAGCTATTCTTTCTTTAACATAAGGTGGTTCATTTTGACTGTAACTCACTGTAAGTCTCACCACCCCCATTCAGAAAATACCTATATTATATTTACTAAGCTTGGCTTAAAGAGAGTTACATTATTTACAATTTATTCAGACCCCCAGCCAAAAGACATATACATGTCAAAAAAAAATTTCCTTTACACAATTTGAAACAGGAACGATGTGACACGAACAATATGCTCAGATCGAATAACTATAACTCTAAAATAGGCCATATACGTTCAGGTCTACCTTGAAGTATACCTGCACGGGTACAACTGTACTCGTCTGGACGCCTGCGCAGGTCTGGATCCCTGTACAGCGAGACAACACACGCTACGGTAGACCTGTCCGTGTGTACCTCAAGGTACTCCTGAACGTACGTAGTGCGGTCCATGAGTCCTTGGCCTCATATAGTAAATAGAGTGCGTTTGCAAAAATCTTTATGCAAGCGTCAGTGACAAGTCTCGACAAGCTTTACACAAAATTTCAACTTGCTGCTTCAATCCGTTTAGTTGTACTCGTAGGAAAGCTCGAACGATCACTCCGGCAAGTTGTTTTAAAAAATGTCTCAAATTGAGTTTCGCGCTGTTATAAAATTTTTGACTAAAGAACGATTAACGCCAACACAAATCAAAAAAAGAATGATGGCTGTTTACGGCGATTTGTGTCCATCATTTTCAACAAAAAAAAATTGGTCTAAGTTTCGTTTGAGGACGAGAATCATTGATAACCCACGTGCGGGAGGTCCTGTGACGGTGACTACCTCAGAAAACATTAAATTTGTGGAAGAAATTGTTCCAAGTGACCGACGTCTAAAAACAAAAGAAATTGCAGCACAGACCGGCATTTCCAAAACAAGTGTTCTAAGGATCCTACATGAAAATTTAAATATGACCAAAATTAGTGCAAGGTGGGTGCCTCGAATTCTTAGCGCAGTGCAAAAGCAGCGTCGAGTAGAATGTTGTGAGCAATTTTTAGAGCTTTGCCACGAGGACCAAGAAGGAATAATCCAATCAATTGTAACGGGTGATGAAACCATGGTCTGTTTCTATGATCCGACATCCAAAAGAGATTCCATGGAGTGGCATCGGAAAGGAGAACCCGTGCCAAAAAAAGCAAAGGTCACTCAAAGCACCAAAAAAGTGATGGCTACAATCTTTTGAGACTGCGAGGGAATCCTTCTGATTGACTTTAAGGAATCAAATACAACCGTGAACGCAACATATTACTCTGACTTACTAAGGCAGTTGCGTCAAAAAATTATCGAGAAAAGGCGCGGAAAAATCAGCTAAGGTGTGCGCTTGCTTTATGACCATGCTCCAGTCCATTTGCAAGGCTACTGTTCGCGAATGTGGCTTCACAGAGATTGAACACCCACCATATAGCCCTGATCTGGCCCCATCCGACTGTTTTTTTGTTAAGGGGTAGAAGATTCAACAGTGACGATGAAATTAAACAGGCAGAGTACGACCATTTTGACTCTAAAGATGCATTATATTTTTATAGTGGCTTAGAAGCTTTAGTCAGACGTTCTGAAAAGTGTGTGCAAATAAAGGGATAATATATTGAAAAATTGTCACAGTTTTTTTTTTATGACTTTTCTTTCTATGTTAAGGCTAAGAACTCATGGACCGTACTACGTATATGTCCAGCCTAGGCAACACTAAAACTATTGAGCGTTGCGTAAATTCCTTTTGGCTACTTAGTTACTCATGCAGAACAACTTATATCCAATTCAATAAAATTATAAAATCAGAAGCGCACAATCCTGATAATCTCTTGTAAAACACTTTCAAACGTAATCTCGATGGAAACAGTATCCTGTGATCGGATCCTCATGCACACATACGAATGCATATATATAACAGTGAGAGAACGAACAAAAGGAGTAAAAATGGCCTGCACGCCCAAATATCCCAGGATACTGTTTTTTATTGAAACTATTAGCGTCCATGACCTTCAACTTTCTGAATTCGGCTCGGAGGCTTACTTTTTTGCTAATTTCTATGAAAACGCAAAAGAAATATACATATACATATATACTCGTATATAACAACCGATCTCTGGATGCAATATGCATTCATTTATTTCATTAAAAATATTTTTCATTTGCATGTCAATTTTATTTGCTCCAGTTCCAACAGTCGGCCCCGGATAACTTTCAGACGATGGCTTATATCGTAAACTTTGTGTTGATTTGCGTTTATAACGATTAAAATATATTAATAAATTCCTTTCACTTTGGATGCACCATATAACGCACACGCATGCGTTGATGCCTCGAAAAATCACACCTGTCTGTTTGTGAATACCGAATTATTAATGCAATGAATATTTATGGCCAAATTTTAGGTAATAAATAAACATATTATATTATTATTTGTATTCATCAATCAGAAGCTAATGTGAGATAGTTATTTTTTTCAAGTTTATCTATAACCGAAACTCATTCGTATGTTATATACGTATGAATAAGTTGTTTGTATGTAAAAACCATTATGATTTATTGTTAGTAAATTATTAGGGAGGGTGGGAGTGTCAGCATAAAGTAATGAAGCGGAAAGTAGTGCACTGCGCCCCCAATGCAAGGCTTCGGTAGTGTCCAGTCCCAATAGTAGATGAATTGTCCTACTCCTGGAGAAGCTTAAGGACTTTTTACACGTTAGACTACCTACGAGACTAGCCAAGCGTTAGACCGCCTATTAGAACCTCCATTAGACCACGCGTTAGACCACGCAGCATAACATCTATTAGACCAAGAATGAGATCTGCTAAATAGGTGGTCTAATGGCTGGTCTAATAGGTAGTCTAATGCGTGACTTAATGGCTGATCTGATAGGTGGCCAAATAAGTAGTCGATCTTAAGAGAAATCCAAGCGACCGGATTTCACTAATATACTCGTAATAACAAATTTGTGCCGTCATGACGATAAAAAAAATTAATATTTAATTTAAATTTTAAATATGATCCAATTGTAGTTACTATCAAAATTTAGTTCAATCAAATCTGAATGACTGATCATTCAGTATTACTATTAATTCCGTTTATATTCAGAAGCGACGTGTAGCACATGCGATACGTAAACTGAAATTATGCAGACTGACTACCCCACCAGCGTTTTTATTTTTCGGCTGATTCGTACACTATGATTTACGCCACTTTAATGCAAAATAAAAACGAGTGGGCGAAATAACATTAAGATATATTTGGCGCAGATTTTCTTTGATAATCTATTATTATTTCGAAAACATCAATCAAACGCATCAAGGATGCTAAACTGACTATAAAATCTAATGGGATTCGCCAAAATCAGCAGCCACTCAATTATAATGACAATAGTTTCATGATATTGATCATACTGAAAAAGATACAAAACAATTTAAATTTGATCTATAAGTTTAAGGTTACAATAAATTATGAGTTAAGATTAACATTAAATGGATGGCAGTGTCGATGTGAGTTTTTATATAAAAAATGGCATTTTCTGTTCTTTACTCTTCCTGGAAATAGAATACCAAATAAGTGAATCATACCCACGTGCGTCGCGTCGTGATGATTTGATTATCACGAATCTCATATTTTGTATAATTCATGCATTTTTTCGAATCCGTGTTCGCCGATCATTCTGATGACTTCCGCATTGATTGAGCGTACGATCGGCTTTGAGGATTTCTAAGGCTTTTCCCGTGGCCAAAAGAAGCCGATGTCGAGTCGCAGCCGTTGCAAGCATGTAAAAACCTAAAATTTTTATTATTTTTTAAATGAACTGGGTATGTATATTCCGTCCGACTTGTAAACAGGGTTGCCAGACGCCAATCTCTAGAAATCAGTATAGTGGGTGAAAAGAGGTAGAGTGAGCCTTCGAAAATTCAGTAAAAATTTGAAGTTTCCCTTTAGCAAGAAAGATAGACATATATATGTATCTTTTATTCTCAGCATTTCATGTCTCTTTAAAACTAGTATATTTTTTGTGCATTGTACAATTTAAGATGGAAGATTTTATGCAGGACATGCGGGCTGCGATCTGTGATTGTGTGTGAATATTTCGGTTCCACAAAAGAGATAACAAAATAATTATAATGATAAAATAAAATTGTATTTCATTCTGTTATACGAATATCATCATCGTGGCGCAACAGCCCGAAGTCGGGCCTTGGCCGCCTGGATCGTTGTCCTCCAATTATCTCAGTCACGTGACCGCGTCCTCCAATCTTGGAAGCCCAGTAGTTACGCGGCGTCCACATAAACTAAGCTCTCCCAACGAGATCTCGGTTGTCCTCGCAGTCTCGATCCGTCGACTCGTCGTGCGTTCATTACTCTCATGACACCCAACATGCATATACATACCATTCAATAGAAAAATAATTGGAAGTTGGCCAATTACAACATGTCCCTTTCTTCAGGGAATTGTAGCATTTCAGCACATTTTCACCGAATTTCGTGTGTGAAGCTTCAGCCGTTCGTGAGATATTTTATGGAGCAGACAGACATTTGACTGATTTTATAAAAGTTTTATTTAAAAAAAAACATTAAAAAGAAATTTTATGAAAAATTATTGTCAAAATCACCGCCTCCAATCAATCTTTATCCCTTCAAAAATAGTTCAACAGATAACTGCAATTCGTACTACGAAAAACAACATGCAAGTAGTAGTTACTCGTGGGAACTGTACGAAATACCCAATCACAAAATCCTCGAATAAAAGAAAAATCCCTAATTACAAACTCGCCAAACACGATATCCCCAAATACTAAATCCCCAAATGCAAAATCCCCAAGTACAATACACAATCCCCCAATGCATAGTCCCCAAATACAGAATCCCCAAAAACTAAATCCCTAAATTGAAAACAGTTTCTCATGTCAATAGTTTAACTGGAAAAGGGCAAAATTACTCTGCCCGTGGTGCTCAATTTATGAATTTGGACAAATCCTTTTTTGGAAAATTTTAGGTGTAGCGAAAACCAGATAAAAGTTCTGATCTATAAAAGTTAGGCTCGTATAGAGGAATTTCTGCTTTAAGCAGTACGAAACTACTTTGAATATAGGTACATCATAATAATCTTTTTTGTTAGTGATTAAGCCAACCAAAGTCCCTCATCATCCTTCCCAGCAATAAAATAGATTAATGAAAATAATATATTAAATTAAAATTGAATTTGTCAACTTCATTACACCCTGACCATTACAGTGTTAAAATCGTCGCCTATAACATGTAACGCTTCTTGATTTAGAAGTTATGCTTCCATGTACTACAATATATTCAATGAACAAATTATTGGTTGTTTCCAGTATTTTTGTTTAGTTTAGGCAAAAAAAAAAATATTTTTCAATACAATCAAAATGTTTTCATTTAATATATTCCGATAAAATTTATAATGCTCTCTCCAATTATCTCCAAATCCCCATTTCAGGTGTGATCTTAGAGCGCGCGCGCGGGTTTATGCATTTGGGGGTTTTGTGTTTCATCATCATCGTGGCGCGACAGCCCGACGTCGGGCTTTAGCCGCCTGGTATTGTGTTTGGAGATTATGTATTTTGTGATATTGCTTTCGGGGATTCTGTTTTTGGGGATTTCGTTTTGAGGTTTTTGGTTTGGGGATTCTGTATATCGGGATTTTGTATCCAACCCAGTACTAGCACCTCTGCATGATTCAAGTAGGTGTATTTTTTTTATGGATAATATCAAAATGCTCAACTTTAAATGAAGTATTACCTGATTGTAACGAAACTAAGAGACATTTTCGCCTATGGTGTTGATTATTGGTGGCCACCAATATTTTTGGCCTGGAATGTGCTTAAGGGGTGCTGGGGTGTGCTAGCTGCAACTATAAAAATGAACTACAATATTATCAATCTTTTTTGATAAGATATCAAAATTCTACTATTTTATATTTTCTATGCTAATAAAATGCCCCTTTCCTGATAAATTTCCACATTTCTAATTTTAACAGTCTCGAAATACAACGGGGGCAAACTCTAATCACATTTTTTTTCCCCTCCCTCTTTTCTCCTTTTATTCAAATTTGAAGAAAATGGAATGGAATGTACTCGACGGTACATTTCTTACGATATCTCACTTGCCTTCATGGACAGACAGACAGACGGACATTTGACCGATTTCATAAGAGTTTTGTTTTACTCAAAACCCTAAAAATGATTGAATGTAAGGTTAGCCGCGATGAATGAAGGCAACGATTCCCAGAAACCGTATATCATTGTAATGTCTTCACCAAAAAAGCTATTTTTACAATACAAAAGAAAATGAAACCGGAATATAGAGGGCTACGCCCGCAATCAGAGGGTTTTGTAGCAAGCACTTATTTTGGTATGTAAGTATCGGCTCCTTGCTCTTCCTGGTACCACTTAGATGGATAAAAAAAACGATAATAAAAATGTCTGACCCATCATATAGTATCTTACATGCCCATTCATATTACGTGATTGTAATGAAACTTAGAACATATTAGAGAGTCTTAGCAATCGCTTGTCGTTTACGTCTTTGAATGCCGGAAAGGTAATGCGCGTGCGCAGACGTACAAACGGCTTATCGTTTACGTCTTTTAGTGCGGGAAAGGTAATACGCGTGCGCACGGAAACTGTTGTCGTTAAAAAGAAAGATGAAGATGTCGTAATACGACAAGTTCGCCTGTTTAACGTTTATAATAATTGTCGTAGACGACAAATTTTATACGTCTTGCTAAAACTCTCTATTATTGCCCATGTTGTTGGTTATCCTTGGCCATCAGTACTTTTGATCTCGGACGTGTTTAAGGGATGAGGGGGACAAATTACAATCTAATATTTTCTCCTTCCTCACTGTTCCCCTTTCTTCAAATTTAAAGTAAATGCCAAAAATAAAATGTGCTCAACATTACCTTTCTCACAATACCCCACTTGCCTATACCAGTCGATAAACAAAATTTGTCTTTAATTTCGCCCCCACCCTCACTCCCCCGCACGTTACAGTTGGCCAATTGCAACACATTGTCTCCTACCAATCTTTACTCTTTCATAAATGTAATTAATCATAATAAGTAACAATAAGTGCAATTCGCACTACGAAAAACAACTTGGAAGTAGTACTCGCACCTTCGAAGCCGGTAGGTGTATTTTTTGTATGAATAGTGTAAAAACGCCTAACTTTAAGTGAATGTACTATTATTAAATATTACATGATTGTAATGAAACTTAAAGATATTATTGCCTATGGTGTTGATTATCATTGGCCATCAATATTTTTGACCTCGGGTGTGCTTTAGGAGTGCAAGGGTGTGCTAACTGCAACAATAGAAATGTACTAATATTAACCTTTTTTGATGAGATTTCAAAATTCTAATATTTTTGCTTTTCTATGTTAGTGAAATGCCGCTTTTCTGTAAATTTTCATATTTCTAAGTATAACGGTCTCGAAATGCAAGGGGGGGGACAAACTCGGATCACATATTTTCCCCTCTCCCTCTTTTCCCCTTTCTTTAAATTTGAAAAAAAAATCCAGAAATGGAATTTACTCGATGGTACCTTTCTTACGATACCAAACGAAAAAAAAAGTTCGACCTTCATTTCCCCTTTATGGGGACCCTCTCTTAAAGTGGACCTATTACGACGCATCACTTTCTCCAGAGAATTATAGTATTTCTACATATTTTCACCAAATTTCATGCATGTAGCTTCAGCGGTTCGTGAGATATTTCATGGACAGACAGACAGACAGACAGACGGACGCATGACCGGTTTCATAAGGGTTTTGTTTTACTACAAAACCCTAAAAGTCAGAGAACATGGTAGTCTTGATGCCATCCAGTTTCGCAATTAATTTGAGCAATAAATAGATATCTGAGAATATCTAACCGCTTTCGAGAATTAAAGTTTCTCGAAGGAATTTTATTTTGATTACCTAGTTTAGGCATTAGGTACAAACTAGTATAAAATTATTGCATAGAAGCGTGAAGGTAATCTAGATTCCTTTATACAGAGAATACCCAACGACTGTCTCTTTGAAAAGTCCAAACATAGCCACGTATTTATTTCATCTGCAGCTATATTTATACGTATATGCAATGCTGTGCATCAATACTCGTACGAATCAAACGAATATTCTGGGCATGAATCAGCCAAACATCAAATACCACTAAAATAAACATGTTTTATAGGAAACTCTATAACTATCGGTATTACTAACTGATCTGATGACGATATGATTTAAAATGGAAAAATTCCTAGTGGGTGGGTCCGTGTTGCAAGAAACATTAAAAATACCAATGCCTTAACAAAAGAGCAATGAATTATTGATGATCTTAATTTATTTGCACACGACAGGTAACTGTCTCGTTTCCCTCCTTGAATTAAAGTAATTTTCCAAAATTTCATATAAAAGAACAAGTTACCGATACTTTCAACATCAGTTTCAAAGAAACGTCTAATATATTAGGAGGTGTCCAAAAGCTATCTAAACAAAATCATAATGTTCAAAGTAGTAAGTTGACCTTGCTCTATTCAATAATGCAGATGAAATTCAATCTCTTTTCAATTTAATCATTTTATGAATAGATCATTTTCGCCGTTGTCATTGGAATTGCCGCAGCCCAATTCCGACCATTCCAACAATTCCGACCATTCCAACAATACCGACCAGTCCAACAATACCGACCAGTCCAGCAATACAATCAATATTCCAGGACTGCTGAAGGAGGCGCAACAATCCGTAGCTTTGCAAATGCCATCAACCCAGACGGTTCATACCAGTATTCTTATGATACGTCCAATGGAATTGCTGCCCAAGAACAAGGAGTAGGAGGACGTGCTGCCCAAGGATCCTTCTCTTACGTATCGCCCGAAGGTGTCCCAGTTCAAGTCTCCTACACTGCTGATGAATACGGCTTCCATCCATCTGGTACCAACATCCGCCACTAAAGGAACGTGATATACATATTTGCAATATCTAACATTATTCTCTTTAGATATTCTAATATGATTAGAAATATATTTATTTTTGTACACTAATATTTGGTTGTTTTTTTTTTATGGTGAAAATTAGAGCTCAAATACTAGACAATAGTATGATACATACATAACTCGCGAGTTTTGTGTTAAAAAACGATAAAATTATTTAACCCAAAAGTTCATGAATTTTTATAATTTGAAATTAAAAACACCTTATTAACTTTGCTATTTTTAAAATTTATTTTACAATAAATAAATAAATGTACTCAATGAGGATGACAATAGTCGAAATGCATCTGAAATATTGAAATTTATTGTAAAATAAATTTTAAAAATAGCAAAGTCAATAAGGTGTTTTTAATTTCAAATTATAAAAACATACATAACTCATTTAAAAAATGACAATTATGGCTATGTCGTGGACACAGTCGATTTTTTGACGCAGACACGTCTAAGTTAGGCTTAATTTACATTGAACTGGATGAGCCGTATACTCTCGCGCCACAACCACCTACTTTGTTGTTGGTCGCCAATGTGGTTTGCTCATGCGAACCATCCGGTTCATGCGCCAATATAAATTGAGCCTTAGCAGGTAATATTCATATTTACGTCGAGAGCGCTATAAACTAATAATTCGAGACCAGCGAGAACCGAGGCCAGAATAATGTCTTCTTCGTTATTTAGAAGCGACAAAAAAGACATTTGAGCATTTCTAATACTAATTTTTACTGAAATAATCTAAAACCATAAAGTTAAAACTGATTGAATATCATACCAATCCCTAAACTGAACCAGGAAATAGTTTTGAGGTCGTTAAAAATTGTTCTTAAATTAATGCAATGCACTCAGATTCCTTGGACTCTTTACCTTCACAGCACCGCACTCTATGATCATATGATCAATTTTAAGTATCACTGAATTGCTAATGAGGGGCTTTTCTAACCGCATCCGATTTGTTTATTCGACTTGTTGTGTTTTTTTTGTCCAGTTTTAATAATTTTAAGTCTTGACGCCTTGAGGTTTTTGTCTTCCTAGCACTGCGCACTTCATCACATGAACACTTCACTTCCTAGTGGATGTCATGGGGATAATTGTAAACCACTTATTCCTTCCTACTAGGCTTGTTAAAGAGTTTGGGCCGAATTTTTAACTTATGTATATCTTTACCAACATAGCATTAGACATTTGTCCTCAAATCATTATATACGGAATCGATAGATCTTGATGAGAGTTGCCGATTGACATTTCTGCATACTTCACCGATAAAGAAGATAAGAGGAGCGGCGAAACGCTCTTAAAATATGCCATGCTTTTTTTTAGTATAACATTTGCGTATGATCTTTACACTCAAAATGAATGCCAAAGGCTCTACAAATTAACGCTACGGGAACTATCGCTGCAAAACGAAAATGAAGAAAATAATAAATTTTTTGCTACGAACAATTGCTCGAAATTTGAGGCAATAATTAACAAAATTCTCGGATAAAGTTCATAAAATTTGGGGAAATAGCTTCAAATGTATTATCGCCCCAAATATTTTTTTTACAGCGAAATGTCGGCTCAACTTTTAATATAGCCTAAAGTGGAAATCCAGTCTGAAATTTGCCTAGTGAATTTCAATGGATTCGTACTACCTAAAGCCGAAATCCAGTCTGGGATGCTCGTACTGCTTTTGGGATTTCCCAGAGTGAGTTTCCGTGAGTTTGTGCTGCCCAAAGCGGAAAAGCCCACTTCAGGCAGTGCAAGAGTTTTCGACGATTTTTGGTTCTTCCTTTCTTTCTTTCTTTCTTTCCTTTCCTAATGGTTGAGGTGAATATTCCTTATGATCTATCAGCTCGAATTTGAGGCTATGTTAATTTATATTTTCATATGTATGTATATTTTTTTTTTGGCTGGGCGTCTGAATAAGTTTTGTGTAACGTAATGCGTAGCGTAACGTAACGAACATCACCCTCTTGAAGTCAAAGCTAGTAAGTATGGGTATTTGTCGAATGGGGGTGATGAGACCAATACAATGGAACACTGTTGTATTTGTTGTGTCTTTTGGTTAGGACGTACGTAGATTATTTGCCATGAAGCAAAATCTAGGCAATACGGTATCTTCTGAATCGGCGTTATCAGGATATTCTTATGAGGATGAGTACAAAAGTACTGTGGAAGGCGTGATGAGCCCTTACTAAGTCAGTACTAAAGGAAATTAAAATAGGGTCCGCTATGTGGGAAATGAAATGGTCCGGTTGCGGTGACGATATAGAGGAAATAAAGGGTACTGGAGTGTTGTTAAAGGCGTTTTTAATCGTTTGGTGTTGACATAAGCGCATTCTAGGACATGAAGTGGAACCAAGAAAATACGATTGTCGTTTGAATCACGTAATGGCCAGTGTGTTACCGAGCTACTCGTAAGCTACAGACGCATATTAAGTTGGTGTGCAGAATGAAACCAAGTATCACAAAAAATTTCAATTTTCACTGAAATTGACTGGAAGAAATCGTCTATCAGTCGAAACGATCCGCGCCCTTACGACAAATTAAGGTCAATTTCAAGCAATTAACTTTGCAAATATTTGATGAAGCCCGAAAATGTTAACTTATTGCGCGCTATTAGAAGTCTGTATGTGAAACCAAATACATAAGTTGCGTCTATTGCACCAAAATAATGGCCAAGTTACAAGTTTAAAATTGCGGGAGGGGTGGTTAGATGATTACGTCCACGTTTTTTGGGAATGCGCTCACTTGCAATTAGACGATTGCATTTTTTTCTTGGTCCACAAAATGGTTCCACAAGACGCATAATGTTTTTACCTGGTACCGTCGATTTTAGAAACGATCCATAGCATTTTTCGCAATTAAACAATTGCACGTGAGAGCACACCACCCATCCTTGTATTCCATAAAACAAACGAGCAAATTAAAGTGTACAAAAAATAAATATATTTATTAACATTATAATATAGTCAAAATCTGAAAATATCAAATTTTGTAACAGTCGGGTTCATTTAGTGGCGAATGTTAGTGCCAGCTGGATGGAAGCCGTTTTCGTCAGCTGTGTAGGAGACTTGAACTGGGATACCTTCCGGTGATACGTAAGAGAAGGATCCTTGGGCACCACGTCCTCCTACTCCTTGTTCTTGGGCAGCAATGCCATTGGATGTTTCAAAAGCATAGCGATATGAGCCATCAGGGTTGATATCATTTGCATAGCTACGGATTTCAGCGCCTCCCTCGGCAGTTCTGGCATATTGTTGATATGGGTGGTATTGGGCGGCCACAATACCAATGACAACGGCGAAAAGTATCTATTGACGAAATGATATAGTTTTAAAGATAATGAAATTAATTTACATTTATGAATGACATTATTAAACAGAGGTCACACTTACAACTTTGAACATGATGGTTTGGTCAAGGTTGCTTTTGGACACCTCTTAATATGGATGACGATACTTGGAAACTGATGCTGACAGTGCCGATCATTAGATCTTTTATATTAGATTTTGAAAAATTGACTTCAATGCGTTTATACTAAGGTGGGATTTGAAACAGTTACTTGCCCTATGTAAACAATGTAAGTTTATAAATAATTCACGTTTGTCTATTTTATCTTTGATCAACACATACGAGTATATTGATATTTTATTGAGGAATATTTAACACTTGATCTGATTGAAATCATATGTAATCCAACACAGCTGGCTTTTAGATATTTTTTTCCAAGTCTTTACAAAATTCGGAGATACCTTAGCATGCAATAGAAAAAGTATCGCGAACTGCTTCCAGTTTGTGTTTTCAAAACAAAAATAGGTTCTTTTGACTACTACGCAATCAGAGTAAAACATTTAGTGGTCAGCGCACTACAAATACAGATTTAGTTAAAGGAGCCGCAGCGGGTCATTAGCTGATTGGTTGAAGTGGCTGCAGAACCCCCCAAACGAGAGAACACCCGATTAGCGCTGGTGTGCATCGTTTTTATGCCACAAGCCTCGTAAGAGGAAAACCGCGTTCGGGTTAACCGGGGCACTTCCTTAAAACCACCCTGTGAAATTTAGGAAATGAAATATCTCCCATATACCCTTAGGGGAGATCTCGATTCTATCTGTGAGAAAGGCACTGCCCAAAGCTCGTTGTCGCGCCCTGCTAGTGCTGAACATTTACAAAGAAAGTGTACCATAGTCACTTTCTCCGCACTATCCTTGCAACTACGACAGCACTCGTTTAGGGAACTACAAGTCTGGCTGCGTTCTCTTCCACTGGTCAGTGACCCATCGTGACCAGCTCTGGACGGGTCCTATTTAGAAGGCCATTAGTTCTTTGTATATTAGAGGATGGTGAAATTTTCCTAGAGGTGATGCACGTCTTTGGTGCGCCCCATCTATTGTTTGCTATTTTAAGTTTATATATGATTTATGTACTTCGCTCTTAGTGGTACTAAGTGGCACATTAACGGTCAATGCGTAAGATCTCTCAAGGGCAGCGCCCTGCCGTGCCAGTTGGTCGGCCCGCTTATTTCCTGCTATACACCAGTGACCCGGAACCCAGAAGGGGGTGGCTCTGTGAAGAGCGTTCAGCTCTTAACGGCATTGTTTTACTAGTTTTAATGACACTGACGCCGCCTCTAGGGCTATTACGTCGGCCTGGCTATCCGTGAAAATTGCAATTATCTTTGTGGCAACCATGGTTCGCCTCTGCATCCAGCAGGCCTGACCAATTGCCAACAGCTCAGCCTGAAATACTCTAGCAAAATCAGGAAGGTGGAACGACTGCGAGGATTTCAGAGAAAAATCCTGCACCGACTCTACAAGGTATTTTCCAGCCATAGGCGAGGTCATATCTTGACATTACATCTTGGTCACACCATTCCGCTCTAGTTGGATAGCCGCAGCGAAGTTTTTCACGAAGTCTTTTTCGGCGACGATTAAGTCCGTTAGTAGTAATCGTGCAACACACTATGTTACTATGTTCATATGGTATGCTAAAATATGTTTGACCGCGCTACACCCGGGGTTGGTCCTTATTTGTAGATCGAGGGGGGGTAAGTGTAAGATAACAGATGGGTCACCTGGTCAGGACATCAGAGCACCTGTAACTCCGATGGGTGCAGTCGTTTGCACCTTGCTCAACATATTTATATTATATTTTCTATATATATGTATATATATAATATATATTTATTATATTTTATTTTCTACGCATCGCTGACACCAGACCAGCAGCCTGTATGTGAGTATCGGTCGCCCAACAGCAGTGTGTGTGGTACTTACCACAGGTTCTCCTACAAGCGTAAAGACCTATATAGGCTTTCTTGATGCGATGCTCGACGTTCAATTTCCATGATAGCTTCGAATCGGGAATCACTCCCAAGCACTTTACATCGGTCCATAGAGTCAGCGGGTTTATGGAGCGCAAACTCCTCAATTTTCATTTTTGTAGTCAAAAGGAACAGTTCGATTTTCTGTGGGTTCAAACTTCCACATCAATTTGTCGCCTAAGTGGTTACTATCTTCAGGGTATTATTCATAATGTCGCTCATCACGGGTAAAAATTTGCCTGATATCAAGATTACTTTATCATCCGCCTAGAGGACTATTTTAGCTCCACACCTCTCTAATTTTCTAAGGAGGCTAATACTAGGTTTGTCCAGTTGTAAATAACAGAATAGAAAACTGAACTTTGTGCTGATTAGATTAGATATGCCATGTCAACTGGGGATATACGCAGGTTTTGAAAGAAAAGAAGATCAGGGGTAGGTCAACAGGTCTAGATAAATTATGTATTTGATGGGTGAAAAAATAGTGATTTTTATTTGTTGAAAATTTACATCCATTCTTGCCAGAAGAAGCTAGTAGTTTGGGTCGCTGATTTCAAACCTGAAGTAAAAACTGCAAAAAAAAACAATGGGTTGCCCCAAATCGGCAAGCCTGTTTTAAAAAAAAACACGTCCAACCTTACTGCTAGAAACTACGAGGGTTTTCTGGGTGTCGAATCTGAAGTTAAAACGGCGTTGAGCCGTTTCCAATTTACGGCTCGACGCTCACACTAAGTACATTCGATGGTTTCCTCTTTCATTTTGCATTTTTGCATAAATTGCTGGAGGTCAGAACCAATCTTTTCGCGTGAGATGCAATAAGGTAGTGTCCTGTGAGTAGACCTGTCGTTTAAGCAATATCCTGCCCTTGCTCAGATCAAGAGATGGTCACAAGTTCCTGGCTACCCTTCCATCCATTCTGTTTGTCCAGTGATACTCCCAAAGCTAGTTCGGCTGACAAGGATGACTATGTCACACTGCTCCTTCCAGGTCAGAATCAACAACAACTTGACCGAGACATTTAACTACCGAGTCGGACTGAAGCAGGTCGACGAGCTGGCGGCCATGTTATTTAATCTCGTATTTGAATATGTAGCCAGAAAATTAGCTCCCGACCAGGCAGCGAAAAAATTTGGTCTACAAATAAACAAGTCCAAAAACCCCGACAAGGAGAGCAAATATGCCGCAGATAAAACTAAGCATTCAGTCAATCGAAGGTAATAATGGCTGCGTTCTGAGAAACTTACAGGATCAGACAATTTGACAGTGAGTAACAGAGGGGGGGGGGGGGCAAAAACTCCTCTTCCATAGTCCTCCGCGTGGGCGCCCCCTGGAACGGCAGTGGTCACTGACCATTGCTAACCAACGTCAAGCCGCCAATGATGGCGGTGCGATGATTTGGTTGAGGTACCCCTGTGGTGTGGGGTGTGAAAAAAATACCACGGCCTTTCCCTTTGAGGGCCTGTCGTTAAAACCGACAATCAAAGGACAGGATGTGTATGCCAGCAACTTGCACTATCCGAAATCTTTATATGCTAACGAAACGTCAACTATGCCTCGGATAAGGACTGACTCAACGGTTACGACTTTTAGCTATCGTACAATGACAAAGATTGGATTCTGGAATGTGCGTACTCTCCTGGACAATGGATCAGAAGGTCCCCAGAACGCACGATTTCTTCAATTAGAGAGTGAATTTCTGAGGTACAAATTAAATATCTTAGGAGTTAGTGAGATAAGATGTTGGAACAGCGGAGAATTCATCCCTCCAACGGGCAACACTGTAATGTTGTACTCCGGTAAAACTACCGGTAGTCGCCGTGAGTCAGGTGTGGGGCTCCTTTTAACCAGAGCCGCGCGAAACTGTCTCTTATCCTGGGAACCGGTCTCTGACAGGGTCTTGATCGCCAGGTTCCGGACCAAAATGAGGAACATCTCAATAATACAATGTTATGCCCCTACTGAACCCAACAATGTCTTGGCAAAAGACTCCTTCTACGATGAACTAAACGCCGTTCAGAGCAGAACACCTAAAGGTGACATTATAATGGTTATGGGTGATTTGAATGCGAAAGTTGGCGCTGATAACTATGGACTCAGACATGTGATGGGGAGACACGGTCTTGGTGATCGTAATGACAACGGTGAAAGATTTGTAGAGTTCTGCAACTTTCACAGTCTCTTCATCGGTGGTACTATGTTTGAGCATAAGGACCACCACAAAATCAGTTGGTCCTCTGTTGATCGGCGCAGAACACAAAATCAGATCGACCATTTTGCCATTAGTAAAAGATTCAAGAGTTGCCTCCTGGACGTGCGAAACAAGAAGGGTGCCGAAATTGGGATGGGAAGAGACCATTATCTAATGATCGCTAATGTTCGATTGCGTATTGCAGCCGTGCGCCGCCCCAGCGACGAAAGATCCAGGCCCAGCAAATTCAACACCGCTCGACTAAAAAATCCAGCTGTTTTACAACAATATAATGACCATCTTGCGCAAAAAGCGGCTGAGATAACTAGTCACCCAAATAGTGACATAAACGAAAAATGGGATGCCATAAAAAATGCGTACATTGATAGCGCAAATACCATCCTTGGTCCAAACCCGGATTGCCGGAATAAGCCCTGGATGTCCGACGCTTCATGGCAGCGGATTGTTGAAAGAAGCTGAAAGTTCGTTTGGCTGCAGCATCAGACGACAATCGAAGCAGCATCGAACTCCTTTACCGTCAGAAAGCTCGAGAAGTTCAGCGTAGTGTGCGACGCGATAAAAGAGTTTATGCCAATTCTCTTTTAGCGTCAGCAGAAGAAGCCGCTAGAAGTAACAACTTAAACGCCGTATACGGTGTCATCAAGGAGTTTACAGGTGGTCGTAACTCCTGCCAACATCCGGTAAAAGATAGTGATGGAAAGCTACTTATCTTAGAAGAAGATCAAATGAGGCGGTGGAAAGAACACTTCGCCGCGGTCTTGAACCGTGTAACCTCTGGTGAAGTTCCCCCTCATATAGATAATTTAGCTAGCCATCAAAATGTGCGTATACGGTCCACTGCTCCGACTAAAGAGGAAATAGTCACTGCAATTATTGCACTGAAACGAGGAAAGGCCGCCGGACTTGACGGTATCCCTGCCGAACTTTATCAAGCAGCGCCAAGCGTAACTGCCGATTTACTGCACCCACTTGTTGATAAAGCGTGGAATACAGAGACCTTTCCCACTGAGTGGAAGGAAGGTTTGATCATCAAACTTCCAAAGAAGGGTAGCCTCACAGACTGTAATAATTGGAGAGGCATTTGTGTGCTTCCTGCCGTTGCCAAGATAATAGCTAAAATCGTCCTGGAAAGACTAAAGGCCCACTTAGAAAGCACAATTGATGAAGAGCAGGCTGGTTTTCGATCCGGATTCTCCTGTGTCGATCACATTAACACCTTGCGAATCATCATCGAGCAATGCGCTGAATACGATTCTCCGCTTCACTTGCTTTTCATCGATTTCGAAAAGGCTTTCGATAGTGTGAACCGGGATTCTATATGGGCGGCCTTGCGCAGGAGAGGCATCCCTGAGAAGCTTTTGGCTATTATTAAGGCAACCTATGACGGCGCGAAATGTCGCGTTGTGCATAAAGGTAAGGTGTCGGGGGACTTTGAGATTCGCAGTGGAGTTCGGCAGGGGTGCATCCTCTCACCGATCCTATTCCTCATTGTGATCGGCGATGTGTTGCATGCAGCCCTATCCGGACTCGACAGAGGAATTCAATGGACTTTGACATCTTATCTACAACATCTTGACTACGCTGACGACATATGCCTACTCTCCCACAAAATCATGGATCTGTCCGCAATGGCGTTAGATCTCGAGAGGGAGGCAAGCAAGGTTGGGCTAAAGATTAATACCAACAAGACCAAGGTTCTTAGCCCGCCGTTGCGAAAAAGAAATCCGACACCTATTGCCATCAATATTAATGGGCAGCCTGTGGAGAAGGTGGACAACTTCGTCTACCTGGGTAGCATCGTTGCCGAAAATGGTGGTACGGAGCAGGACATCGCTCGTCGTATCAACCAGGCTAAACGCGCATACGGCATGCTGTCCAAAATCTGGCAGGGCAGTTATCTCAGCATCAAGACCAAGCTGGGCCTGTTTCGCTCCCTGGTACTATCAGTGCTTTTGTATGGGAGCAGTACATGGAAAGTTTCCGTAGGAGTTACAAGAAAGCTGTAAGTTTTCGTCAACTCATGTCTTCGTCGAATTTTAAGAATTTTCTGGCCCGAAACAATATCAAATGAAGAGCTAAGTCGGCGTACGGGTCAGATGCCAATCGACGAATTGATACGCAGGCGAAAATGGCAGTGGATAGGTCACACATTGCGGAAGAGTGATAACTGCATTGCTTTGCATGCTATGAAATGGAACCCCATTTCCAACCAAGGCCGACCAAGAGGGGGTCCTCGAATCACATGGCGTCGATCTGTGGCAAAGGAGTGTCAGGTACTGGGTAAGTCTTTTGGGGAGTTGCGCCCCATTGCCCAGAACAGAGTACGATGGCGCGCAGGAGTAGTTGACGCGCTATGCCCCGCTAGGGGTTAAGGCAAAGTAGTAACAGAGATGTGAAGTATTGTATATTCGTAAGTAGAAGAGAGAGTGTCGCTTATCTGAGAGGATCTGTAGATGGGAATTATACCGGAAAAATTTGTTGGTTCGTTTCCCCAGCCTATGATTTCTAAACAAATACATCTACCGACCTCTCTGTCTCTTTCGCTCTAGTGCAATTACTAAGAAACAGGCCTAACGAAAATTGGTTGCTTGTCATTCTGCTCTCTCGTGTGCGTCGAATGTGTGAATGTATCAGTTAAATGCATCTCTCTTTCACTTACGGATACACAATGCTTTGCCATCTCTGTTGCTCACTGTCATTTCCTTAACCGGTCAGGCTTTCAGGACAGCGACCAAAATACCTTGAAGCGAACAATTCGGAGAATAGCTATGAGATTCGTGAAATCAAACGGCAAATCTAGCCAGCAAACCAAAGCCTCTATGCGGTGGCCAACCTTCTGAGCAAGAACTTTATTCGTAGAAAATCAAATTTCAACAAGACTAAGACCCTCACTCAGCCGTCGGAAAAAATTCCTTTGATAAGAGGGTCCTCCTATGAATCATTGGAGCTACGAACGGAGGAGACCACTGGCGAAAACGGTACAACCATGAGTTTTACGAAATATTTGACGAACCAGAGGCCTCCAGCTACAGACTCACGAAAATATGAAGTCTACTAAGGGCAAAGCGCATGCAGTGAATGGATAGCCACCGGATCCTCAAGAAGGCATTCGTCGAGAAGTGCAACGATACAGAAAATCCCGGAAGACCGAAAAAGAACTATATTAAGTGGACAGTATGGCTATTACTCAATTGCCCTAACCCCTTAAACCAAGCTGCTCAAAACGGGATATTGGCAATCTTTGTCCTAATCCCAGGTGTATCATGTGGTTTACTGATGTGTCAAAACCGGGACAGGAAGTCGGTGCTGGGGTCTTTGGACCGTACACCAAGATCTCAATCGCTATGCGTATTTGGCCCAGCCTTGTCCAAACCGAGATCCAGGCCATTAAGCCCTGCGCCAGAGAAATTCTGCACAAGAATCCCACTGGCGCCAACATCGCAATCTGCTCTGACAGTCAGGCAGCTTTAGACTCTTTCTTGCCATAAGTTCCCATCGAAACCAGTGAAAAAGTGTTCTGATACCCTTGTATGTCTCGCAAGCGTAAACTGGGTCCCTTAATGTTGAGTACCTGGGCATCGGGGCATTCATAGCAACGACGCTGTAGATAAACTTGTAATGAACCACCTGCAATGGACCATATGGTAGTGCTGCTTCCACCAGCAGATCTATGGCAGCACCTGATAAGTAAGGATCGAAACCAGAGGCCGAGGATCCCATTACACCTGGACCACAATACGAGTGCGAGGGCTAGTGAGCCATCTGCCAACCATTCCATCCTTATCGGCTCATTTTTTTATTCCCCATTTTTACCTCTCTTGTTTGTGTTGTCTTCCCCAGGCCTATGAATTTTTGTTAATACGTAAAGGACAGGGGCAACGAGCGGCGAAAACCCCGCCCACATCTTTCGAACTGAGCTACAGCAAGCATAGGCCGCTGCTTAGCTTGTTGAGGGGCCTTTTTCTTCGCTAGATGGCACGGCCCGACCTTCAAGGTCATTATGCTACGTTAGGCTTCGCCCCCACGGGCATCTTCGGATGCCCACCAAACCGTCCGTTACAAACTTCTTAGACAAAGCTCACCAGAGACATTTTTTGGGTATCAGGCCCCTACTGCGGTTTGAGCTGGGCCACAGCCAAGGCGATAGTACGGGAATGGTATGCGGACGAAACGTTGCGGTACTGGAATAATCTCCCAGGACTGCGGCAATCAAAGTATCTCATTGACCCCTTCAATCGCAAAGAAGCTAGCCAGCGGAGCAGGGCAAACATATTTGCCCCAACCCCTAGTGGGGCATAGCGCGTCAACTATTCCACAAGGCTTAGCCGACGGACGTTTCGTTGGCATAAATCAGTTTCGGTCGATGCACATTCACAGCATGCACCTTCTGCTCCCATTTAGCCGCCTACCTGCAACAAGTCGGGATATGTTGTGGCTTACTATTACATCACGTACCGCAGGGGGAACACAGTACAGTCATTCATGGCCACGGATCCCGTGGACGGGACTTACACCCGGAACGATAGTAGTCAGACATGAGACTGACGCATCTACGCACTGAGCTACTGGTCGCCCCCTTGGTTGGTTATCTGACTGGATACCATTGGGTGAGACATCTTAAACAAAATGGGTCTGTCCACTGAGACGGAATGCCGGCTTCACTTGGAGTACATTGAGTTCACCAAACACCTTCTCTGTGAATCCTCGGCGATTGCGCGTTCCAGGTTTTCGTTTCTTGCAGATTTAGTAGCAAGCAGCGCTGCCGTTAAGTGTGCTCTTACAAAGCGCACATTAGCCTTCATCAGGTTGATTGAGGGTCTTTTGGATTAGTGAAGGCTATGGAACAATATATTTCATGGTTGCTGTGCCTACCAAACGGGTATCTTAGCCTGTCCTTATTAATTAATTTATTATTTATTCTATGTTGTTTTTTAGGAACTTCTATTCAAATCAGTTGGCACTTACTTAGTGCAGAATAAGTTCAATTCAATTAGCTTACAAACGACTTACTAAGAAAACATGTGTAACCAATTACATATGTACAGAAGATGACAGTAATGACATTTTGAAGAGATAAGCAAACTAATTCTTTCCGTTAAAACTTGTGATCTTAGATATACTCGTAAAAAAAATTGACCTAGTTCTTATTTACAATTTTTAAATGCACATAAATTTAGGTTTAAAATACTTTCAAAATGTATCAATAGTACGTACATTTCGAAAGTACATTGTGTCGCTAAATAAATTAAAATATATACAATATTATATTTTAGTTTCAAAACTTTTCGAAAGGGTGTTGCCGCTTACAATCTCTTATACAAAAAAAAATTAATAAATAAATTATCAGTTCGACATATGTATACTATACTAGTATGTTTATGCAAATAAAAAATTTCAATTTTCATATAAAAGGCCATGTCACATAGGCTATCAGTGTCAGTATCTCACTACCTTTTCTACTTGGAAAGCATCTTCAGTTAAACAACCATGTTCAAACTTGTACGTTTTAATCAAATATTACCGCGCTGTGCATTTACATAAAACAAATTTCAATGCAAATTTACTAATTTTACTTTCATTTTCTATATACGAGTATAGGCCGTCTTCGCTGTAGCCATTACGTTGGTCGTTGCTCAAGTACCACAACAACGCTATGCTAGTGCAGAGGGAGCTGCTGAAATCAGAAGCTACTCCAGCGACGCCACTCCAGATGGCGCGTACCAATATGCCTACGATACATCCAATGGAATAGCTGCCCAAGAACAAGGAGTTGGAGCTGTTCGTGCTCAAGGAGGCTTTACTTACACTTCACCCGAGGGCTTCCCAATCCAAGTTACTTATACCGCTGACGAAAACGGTTTCCATCCAGAAGGTGCTCATTTTCCCATTCCACCACAAATCCCAGAAGAAATCTTGAAATCCTTGCAATACAATGCTGCCCATCCCGAAGAAGATGATCCTCAATACGAAATTGCCTCCCGACGCCTTTAAGCTGTCGTGTATGGTAGAAGTGTAAATAAACATAATTGTAGGATTTTATATAAAAAGAACACACTGTCTATTACTTATAATTTGATATCTAAACAAGTGGCCGCATTGTTCAGCGTCAAAATTTAATGATCGGCTAATTGGATTTGGGCAATTGAAGTTTGAAGAAAATGGAGCAATCGCCTATTGATCGCAACACGTTTTTACTGATTTCAAAAAAAAATCTTTTGCCGGTTTGTATTAAAGACGAAGTAAAGATGTGAAGAGCAAACTAAAAACCTACTAATATCTGCAAATCGAAATTGGTGCGCTGTGATGTAATCTCCTACGAAATCTGAATCGTATTTTATACCTAATGTAATATGGTTCAGTGGCGATTTGCATTTGCTACTGAAAACAGCTAAATCGTCAAAAATTGCCTTAATCATCATTCGCGACCTTCAGCGATCGGATCACATTAATTTTTTGGACATTAGTAACGCGATATACAGACAAATTAGTCATTCATGTTAATAAGATAGCCATCAAATTTGAATTTTATTTGATATGAAATATTGATTGTTAATTGAAAGAGTAGTGACGTAGTTTTTTTTTTTTTTTGTGTTTTACGTTTCCTTGACAAATGAAAAAATTGTATTATGAGTATCGTAACATTTTAGCTAAAATATCACGTAGGCCCAAAATTGTGTACAGGATCATAAAAACGGGATATTTGTAATCGCTTCAAAAAATGTGAAGGGTGCACGTATACGTTCATTGCCTGGACTATTAGAACTCCCTCTGGCTCATGAGCAAACGAGAGTCCGAAGCGTGTATATCCGAGACCTGTGCAGACCTTGCAGTGATACCAAATTTACAAATTGGCGACGGCCATATGCATTAAAAGTGGGTTTTATACAATATATGATCAGTTTGACGATAAGGCTACGTTGATGAAAACTTTGTAGGGGAGGTAGCCGTCATTTTTGACTCGGGTGTCAAAATCAACTAACTGACCCACACTACAAACATTTAACCAAAATGCCAAGTCGCTAGCTCGGATTTATCGAAAGTTGTCTGTGGTGACACGACACATTTAATGCGGGTTTCATCAAATCCAACGTTGTTTTCAAGCTGCGATTGTTCATTAGCTCAGACGGTGACTTCATACCGAGGGCATATGAAAGTGTAAAGCGATACCACGCCAGGAAGTTACGCAATTTTTGATCAGTGTTGCCAATTGCTTTCGTTCGCTGTTTTAAGGAGATCGACGAACCTTTCGGCCTTTCCATTCGACTGTGGATTGTAAGGCGTAGTAGTCAAGTGATAAATTCCTTTGCAAAAGTTCTCGAATTCTCCGGAAACGAATTGGGTACCGTAGTCGGAGACTATTGTATCGCATCGCAAAGTCCATTGCGGGAGAAAGATTCCTCGAGAAATTCGATCGTTTTGGACTTTGTCGTAGAAGTTGTTTTAAAGATTTTTAATAAATGCGTCCACTATAACAAGATCGTAGAGTCCCATGATTCCAGAATATAAGGTTACGCAATGCGCAGGTCCGTTATTCAGCCGCCGAACGAGAGAGAAAGCTCATGACGTCACAGTTTAAATTTTTCATATGCGCGCGTGCATTTTGTGAGAAATTTCATGGTTTTTGAAAGAAAAATTGCTTTCAAATATACACATTTATTTCGCTTTTGATGAAATTTTTAATTTCGGACCTCCACAACAAGAGGTAGGTTACTGTTTGTAGGGCATTTTTAAAATCCACCCCCCATCCCCTTTCCATACCCACCTTAAAAGAAATTTGTATTTTTATATACGGTTTTATTCCTATCTTGATGAAATTTTGTACAATGGAGCTCCAAGTTTAAGAGAAGGTTAATGTTTACATAAGATTTAAAAAAAAGTCATTCTCATCCCCTTTCCCACCCTTAAAAGTAAATCTGCGAATTTATCTTCAATTTTATTCCGATATAGATGGAATTTTATATATTAGACCTTCAAGGCAAGGGGGGGGCGAGTGGCTGTCCACATCGGATTTCGGAAAACCACCCCGAACCCCCTTCTTAGCCCTAAAAGAAAATCTGCAAATGAACTCGTAGCTAAAGTTTTATTTCAATCTTGATGAAATTTTGTATATTAGGCCTTCAAGGATAGGGAAAGATTAATGTTTACAAAAAACACCCCTATTCCCCTTGGCACCCAAAAATGAAATTGCAAATTTTCTTTTAGGGGTAAAGAGGAGGATTGGGGAGGTTTTCCGAAATCCTATGTAGACAGTCACCTTGCTCTAGCCTTGAAGGTGTAATATACAAAATTTCATCAAGATCGAAATAAAACCGTAGATAAATTTGTAGACTTCCTTTTAGGGGTGAGAGGGGAGATGGGGGTGGTTTTTTTTTGAAAACTTATGTAGACAGTCACCTTCCCCTAGTTTTGATGAAGGTCTAATATACAAAGTTTCATGAAGATCGGAGTAAAACGGTAGATACACTCGCAGATTTTCTTTTAGGGGTGAGAAGGGGGTTGGAAATGGTTTTCCAAAATCAGATGTAGACAGTCAGCTTCCCCTTGCCTTGAAGGTCCCATATACAAAATTTCATCAAGATCGGAATAAAACCGTAGATAAATTTGCTGATTTTCTTCTAGGGGTGGGAACGGGAAGAGGGGGGTTGTTTTTTTTTTTTGAAATTTTATGTAAACGATAACCTTACCCTAGTTTTGGATGTCCCATTTACAAAATTTCAAGAAAATCGGATTAAAACTGTAGATTTTTAAGCGAATTATCTTTCAAAAAGGTGAAAGGTTTCAAAAATTGAAACTGTGACGTGATGCGCATAGAGAACGAAAAAGTTGCACACTTCTTTGCGTAACCTTCTATTCTTTAACCATGGTAGAATCCATTGACTGGGCCAGCATAGTTGAGATGAATTCGAGACCATGCTTTTTGTGGAACGGGCCAAACGCTGAGAGTGCACTTGATCGGTGTTTTTGATAATTTGGCACAAATTTCACAACATTTAACGATTTTAGCAATATCGACGTCGATGTTCGGTCTTGCTGCTAGCTAATAACTTCATGCGGATGATGCCTGAATGACCAATATGAAGTTCATCGAGAACGGGTTTGCGAAATCTTTTCGAGAACAACGATGCGATCTCCGTTGAAAGTGGCATTTTCGTTGATTGTCAAGCAGCTTCGTCTCACGAAGAAATTTTTGACTGTCATGTTGCTAATGTTTTCCTTACATTTTGGCCAGCCTGTTAAGATGAATTGTGACACTTTCTGAAGAGATGGGCAGGTCATCGTTGCCTTTTGAATTGCGGTAAGGGTAATGGGCAGACTGTGAGCCGTATCAATCGCGAAACAATTCGTTACTGCATATGTTTGGATTGCCGCAATGACTACGTCCTAATTAGGTCGAGTATGATTATTTATGAGCCTACCCAGCAAAAAACCGTACCGCACGGTAACGCGTAAGATTCAAAATAGCTATGCTAAATAGCCGTCCTGGCGTAACCACCATTTTTACTCAGCCCATAGGATTTCCAAGAGATCCATGGCGCGGGGGCTTCGTTTTTCATGATTTAGGTAACCCAGGCACGTACCCAAAAACGGGGGTTACGATGTTCATGAGTTAGGTAACCCAGTTACGTACCCAACTTAGTTAACCACTCTGACAGTATTGCTTATATAGCATTATTTGGAAACCATGGCGCGATTGCTTCTGAGGCAAAACGACACGAGTTCGAATCCCAGTCGGACATGCAAACACAACAATTTGATTTAACTGTTGAAAAAATTATAAAAACAATTCTTAGGAAAACGACTCAACCGTAAAATCAAATAGGCATAATAATAATAACCGGATGTATCTGATTTTTATTTACTTACGGTGGGTATTTGGGGGACCAATTTAGGAAAGATAAATACGGCAGTAGTCTACGTTAATATAGCATTGGTGGGCATCGTTGGTTGGCAAGATACCTGTGACATTGATGATTTTTGTTATTACCCTATCCTTAACATTTCGTACCACCCATGTGGGGGCTACGATTTTCAAGTTTTGGCCACCCAGCTACCTACCCTATTTGGTTAGCCACACTTTTTGCTAGGTAGAGATAACGTCTGCGATTCCGAAGCTTTCGATATTTATATATTTGATACTGAGGTCATACGTGAGTAGAGTTAGGGCGTAGCGTTGTATCTCGACTTGCTGTGTACATTGGAATTCCGGATTTGGATCCGAATATTGCGAGAAGCGGTTTGTGATCGGTCTGAAGGTCGAAGTGTCGGCCGAAAATATAACTTAACTTAACATCTTGGCAAGGTAGGTTATACTCATGGTTTAATTCATTAAGGAGTGCCGAACATTCCATGTCGTGTAGGCCGGAAAATACAATTTTCATTGGTCTTTTATATGACCGTCGGAAAGTATAGAATTGTAATTTCTTCTCGATTAGGAATTGCTGGATGCGTTCGAAGTCTTCAAAATTATCGATAAACAGCTTAGGATGCAGTAGGTTGTGTATTCAAGGCTGCCACTGCAGCATCGATCGTTTCCCTATCTAAATTAAGGAACATAATGGGTGGGTTTTATATCTTCTTGGGTTGAACGAGTGCAACAGCTACCCAGTTGCCCTAACCCCTTGTGGGACATAGCGCGTCAACTGTTTCATGTGGCGTAGTTGACGTTTCGGCGGCATAAACTGGTTTCGGAGAATGCAGTTGCCAGCATGCACCTCCCGCACATCCATGGCCACGAACGACGTCGTAGACGGGATTCGAACCCGAAACGCCGGTAGTCAAACATGAGACTGATGCCTCAACCCACTGCCCTACCGGTCGCCTCTCCTAATCTGTTCGTCCTCTGATACATTTGATGGCAGATTCGCCAGCAAGTGGAATGAATTCTGACTAGACGTAGACATCATGGTGGTGATTTCGGTGCTTCGAAGAAGCTTTAGTTTGCTCCGAATTAAACATTCAGGCGAATCTTCCCGCTGACGTTTTTTTAGTGCGTTCACTATCGAATACTGTGGCGATTATATTAGTTCGAATAGAAAACGAAGCAAATCAAATAATATAGTTTTTCTAAGGGAAATTGGGTAAAATCCACTGGTTCTTTGACACGATCTGAACACTCTGAATGACAAATGACAGGACAATTTAGAATGACCATCAAAGTATTAAACTACCAACCGAGACCACTGACTACATAAAACTGGTGACGTCTTTCAATAGAAACTTCTGAGTAATGGTTCTGGACAAAACCTAGGAAATCTCTACACTGATGACTCAAAAATGGAAACTAGTGTGGGAGCAGCAGTCCACTCACCAGAACTTTCCTACAAACTATCTATCCGACTGCCAGATGAGTGTGGCATTTTTCAGGTAGAGATGCTTGCTATTCAAAAGGTGCAGAAGTAGTCTCAACAACTCGCAAAAAAGGAAAGATTTCGATTCATTCGTATAGCCAAACAGCATTAAAAGCACTACAATCCATTTCCATCAGATTTATAACAGTGCTCAAGTGCCTTCCAGCTGTTCAGATGCTAGGTACTACAAGGAAGGTAGTATGTACTTCGATGGAAACCAGGCCACAGTGGAAACTTACGAAATGAAATTGCAGATGGTCTAGCAAAGCTAGGTGCTGCTCTTCAACACGCGGTAGCTGAAATGGTTCCTATACCAATACAAATACTAAAGATGAAATTGTACTGTAAGATTATGGAACTGGCCAATACTCACTGGTGCAGCGCCACAAACTCCAAAATAAATAGAAAACTCTTGGACTCTTATAACCCAAATAACACAAATGCACTCTTAGGGGTTCCCAGATTAAAATGTGCAATGTTGCACTGCACACTACCTGATAGGGGAGCATGCACATAGATTGGGTTTAATCACAAGTAATGGCTGCAGGGAATTGCAAGCCACCAAATACTAAGGAAACCCTAGAACACCTCCAGTATGAATGCCCGGCACTCGGCAGACAATAGTGTCTAGGGACCAACTTCTTTCGCAATCTCAATGCAGTTGCAGACCTTAGCATGAAATGTCTTCTAACATTGGCAGATGCTACGAAGACTTTTGAGCTCAATAAAGACCCGGCACTAACGATCGACACCAATTCATAATAGACACCGCAGATATGTGGCATCGCAATGGATCCAAGCAGTCTATACGGGCCGTAAGGCCGCAACCTAACGTAACCTAACCTATATACCAACAACTGCACATTTTTAGTAAATGAGATAAACTAGTTCAAATTAAAAATTTGGATTTCATGCGCATGTATATCATATGTAAAATCCTAAAAATACTATTATCAAACTCCAGTGAACACTAAGAAAACAATAATGTTGCTCACTCATACTGAGCATGAAAATTAAATCTTCAAATTTTGTAATAAATTGAAAATTAAGAGTATTGTTACCATTTACAGAATAGTAATCATAACAATAACATAGCACGTACAACATACATACTTATTTTATATTATATTGCTGCAAGTTGTATTTTTATGTAAAGATAATGCAAAAGATTTGTATAGAAATCGGTGGAATTATTTCACCTGTGAAATAATTGGTATTTTATGAAAATTCCATCATATAAAAAGACGGGCGGAACGAAGCATCATCAACAGTTTTCAAACAGCTTTTCATCTTGAAAGAGATCGACATTCGAAGTCATCATGTTTAAATTCGTAAGTGAAATTATTGGATTACTTTATTTGATCGAGATATGTACCAAAAGAAAATTAAAAAAAAAATTAATCGTCATAATCTCAACCAGCATTGTTGGTGGCATGCTACATTGTATAGTGTTGTGAATAAAATAGTGCTTTGTTTTTGTTCGTCAGAAGTGGGGATACGAAATTTTGGAATACGCGATCTCATCAACAAATTGAATTTAATGAACATTCCTAATTTAATATAGTGCCTGAGGGTATTGCATCGAACCACGAAATGTGCAATCCCATATTAAAAGCATTTATCTGGCGTCCACGCCCGTACGAATAAAATAAATAACTAATAATTAATCTATTATCATTGTCTTTACCACTAGGCCGTCATCATCGCATCTCTTGCAACTGTTCTTGCTTATCCTCCAACTGACCATCAATATGCCAACCCAGAGGCTGGTGCAGTGATTAAGAGCCACGGAAGCGAGTTACACCACGATGGATCCTACCGATATGCCTATGAAACATCAAACGGTATTTCTGCCCAAGAACAAGGCCTAGGTGGGCATCAAGTTGGTGGAGCCTTCTCTTATATTTCCCCAGAAGGCATTCCAATCTCGCTCTCATACACTGCCGATGAACATGGTTTCCACCCACAAGGTGATCATTTGCCAGTTCCACCACCAATCCCAGAAGAAATCTTGAAATCCTTGCAATGGAACGCTGCCCATCCAGAAGAAGAGGATCCACACTACGAACAAGCTTCACGACATCATTGAATTCCTTGCTAACCAAATAATGTTCAACTTTAACCGCTGAATGTATTATAAAGTAGGAATAGATTTGACAAGTCAATAAAGTCAAGCAGGTGTTATTGTTAATTATCATATTTTTTCCTTCTTAGTCTTCAGTCAGGTTCAGCAAAGTTTCAAGGGCCACAGTTGTGTTGCTTCCGTGATGGCGACACACGCCAGCCTTTAAACTTTCTCAACAAGCCTCTGTAAGATGCGATTCCAAGCGCCGTTTATCAGGTCACTGTCCCATACATAAGAATGGGACGGTCGACCGACACATAGAGCCAGAAAACCACCTCCCGGTTACAGTCCCCATTCTCTAAATATCGCCTTTTTACATGAATACAATGAAGCACAGGCCTTTTTAATTTGCTCCTGCATGTTAGGCTTCCAGTCTCTTATTCAGGATGAGCCTAAGAAATGTATCTTTGTCAGTCAGAACAAGCCTTATGCCCCCCATTAACAGTGGTTCAAATGAAGGAACCCTGATGAAAAAAACAAGTTCGGTTTGGGTTCAATCTAACCCCAACCTCACTCGCCCATTTTACCAGAACATGTAGGACCCTCTGCATTAAACATGCCATACACACACCGATCGATCGGCTGATCCGTCGCCCGATATCGATATCGGCCGATGGATCGGTCCGTGTATGTGTTTATCGTTGACAATTTTTTTGACAGTTCCGTATAATTTTTGATCAACTGACATTTTGTGGCGATCCATCGGCCGATCGATCGGGCGACGGATCGGATAATGTATGGCGGCTATAACATCACAAGGAACACAGTGGAACTTAATGGGGAAAGCACATTAGGAGGCTCATTCTCACTGATTTTTTTAGGATTTTTTTTTTGTTGGGAAGAATTAATTATATCTCAATCAAATTTTGACATGATTTTATTCAAATTTCGAACAACTTTTTTTTTAATAATTTAAGCCAGAAATAACAAAGTTGCACACTGATGTCTACTGACCGGCCGTATTTAGGGTTTTCCAATTGCGGGACGTGTAGCGATTCCAATTTTGATCCGAAATCAAAAAGGTTTTAATTTTACATTATTAACTAATTTTCTAAGAATATAAATCTCAATGTAGGTGAAGATAATGGAAATTAAAAATTTTGCAGGTGTTGGAAAAAATAATTTAAGTTTTCACCATTTTTGCTCACCAATTATGCAAAAAAAAAAACAACCTTAAGAAGATGATATCATCCCAAATATTTTATAAAAAATCGTACTTTCAATTTTGATAATGATTGGCTCATTACTTTTTGAGTTAGACTTATGATAGTTGTGAAAAAGTCATTTTAAGAAAAACCCGTTTGAAAAACAGAATATAACCGAAATAATTCCTTGCGTTGATGCTTCTACGAGTATTACCTTCTATACCGTTATTTGAAAAGAAACCTGCAAAAGTACGTAAGTACATAAAGCGACTACCTCAGGTATTGCTCCGCCCTACCTGCTGTGTGCTCGAGCCTGTAGACTATATCCGATCAGCGCTCGGTTCTATGCTCATAAAATCTAAACGAATGCGAATTTCGCTTTGAAATTTTGGCAGCATATTTTTGGATTGTTAAGCTAAAAAATTTTTCAACCTCCTATTGTGGTTTCCCCCCTTAACCGAAATAGCGATTGTAATATCAGTGGCATATGCAGTGGATATACACCCCAAACCATCCAGTTCCCCAAGCAACTTAGTGACCGCCAGATTCCAGAGAAGGGGAGAGAGAGAGAACCCCATCTTGAGTAGTTCCCCTGCTCACATGCCTACGCGCAGACGATGTGGCAAGTTTTGTACAGATCACCCTCGATGCAGCAACAGATTAATAAGCTTGCAGAGTGAGTCAGGTATACCAAGTGCAAGTGCGTCCGTGATAACCACCGGTTTTATATTACATATTTAAATCACCCACAATATCCGGAAATGCAACCAACGGATACTCTTTTTATTCAAGAGACTTTTCGATGCAATCTACCAAAGCATGTGTCTCCGTATCCACTGGTCTTTCTTTTCATCAAGCATGCAGAGAGGCAGACAGCAACTGAGCGAAATGGTGTTGCGCAGGTTGGTGTCGATCAATTTTTCTAACACCTTCAGCGGACATGAGGACAGGCTAGAAGCTCAAGCTAGGAACGAAAAATAGGATAAAGAAAATCGCGTAGTTTTGAAATTTAGCCTAATTTTAAAAGAAAGTCCCCTGGATATGTCCCCGATGATAGAGGGTCCGGAAGTGCAAGGGAGAAGGGATAAAATGTCCCTTTTTCCAGTTTTTCTGGATTAAATTGAAAACTAAGGATTCTATAAAAAAATGTCCCAAATGCCCCAAAGTACATAAAATTTCCTACAAAATGATACATCATACCCTCGACTATAAAATGATATATTATACTCTGGACACAGAATAGTATAGGGTAAACTGATTTCCTCATAAGGAAAAAACGGCACGATAACGGCCGTTAAAATACAGTTAGTAGCATGAAAGTTTGGTCAAATATTCCGATTGAAATGTAATTGGTTGGTATACCGAAAATAGGTACGATCTGACCAAAGTACGCCTACCTTCCCTACAAATATTTCACGATTTTTTTCCTAATCAATCTCATTCTGATTTCCTAGCCTGGACAAGAGGCTTTTTGGCCGTGCGTGTGAGCTTTTTCCCCGCTTTTGGAATGAAAACAACCTTGACCTCCCTCCATAAACAGGGAATATAAACCAGCTCCAGGCATCCCCTGAAAATGGATTCGATCCAAGGATACACTACATCCAGCACATTCTGTAAATCTGAAGGAATGCTACCGTCAAATTCTGCCGACTTGAAAGGGTCAAATCAGGAACCAGGAATGTATGTCGAGCAACAAATCAATAGTCTCTTGATTCGAGGAAGTCCAACTTCCGTCTTGTTTCACCAGATAAATGGGCATGATTTTACGGAGTCTAGACGCGTCGCTTCGTCAATGCGCTTACAGAAAAGTTTCTTTCTTACATATAAATAAATAACTGGCGCAACTGACCAATTTAAACCATGGCCTCGAGATGAGTTAGCATCATCTCATTTTCTAGATCGTGACGGTCTTGTGCAGAGGTGTGTGATCAGCAGCACGCTCAACCGAGTTATTTACCCCATAAATGGGTACTCATTTAACAGCTGAGTGGGCTCATAGTCCGACACGTAAATCCCCTTTTTTACCGAAAACTACCGCATTCAGTAGGAATCGAACCGGGGCCCAGTACATAGAAGGCGAACGTGCTAACCCTTGCGCCATCCCGACTACTTTCTTACATATACTGAGTAGTTTTTTATATAGCGACCAAGAAGAGCTCAGCCTTATTGAAGAGCCTTCGGTGGGTGGTTCTATGCTCACCGATTAGAGCACTCCACCGCATTGGTTTAGCTCTTCCCTTTGGTTTTGTGGCAGGACACGCTTTAGCGGTGGATTTTGAAAGCGTTTCTGTAAGGATACCCACCAAGGATCACTGCTCATTACCTGGATGACATGGGATAGAGGGTAAATTGTCATTGAGTCTATAGACATTTTCTGTTCGCGTTCCAGATTATCCTTTAACGATTTACTATAATCGGGTCGGGCCCAAGCTAAGCCTCCAGACTAAATTGCAGATATCTATGATCTGAGAAGGATTGATCTAGTGAGACCTTCCAATCCTGTAGGAGGACTTCCTTCCTAATCCTGCTGACGAAGGTGGGCTCGGCACCTATAAGGATAATATTAAGAAAAGGGCTCAAATTTCTCGGACTTTCGCCCACCAAAAGTTAAGCTAACCTTCTACGACCGTGCAAACTCAGTTTCCATGTAGTCAGTATCTATAAAAGACATTAAAATTATTTCCAGATCTTTCCCTAGTTATTATTAAAAACCCTCAAAATTCTCTTAATTTTACTGGCCAATTGGGAACAGCTTTAAATAAATGGTCGTAATGCCCGGTTCACATTATTCCAGTCCAGTAATCCAGTCCAGCGATCCAGTCCAGTGCTGGACTGGATCATATCGTCTACATGATTCCAGTCCAGTAGTCTGGCGAGTGTGTTGTTGATTCGGTAACTATAGTAACAATGATTTTTGGGCGAGCTGGAATCAAAAAGTAGACCGACAATCCAGTCACTGGACTGGATTGCTGGATTGAATTGCTGTCCAGTGCCGGTTCACATTATTCCAGTAGCAGTCCATCGCTGGACTGGATTACTGGACTGGATTGGTTACTGGAATAATGTGAACCGGGCATAACTTGTCCAATCATGCAAATATGTCACCAATATTTTTTATGCGTCTACTTTATACTATTCAAAAACTAAAAAAAACTACTAAAATTCTAGTATAAAAGCAACAGGTAAAAAATTACAAAAAATACGGCAAACTTTTCGATTTTTCTTTTAACAAATAACGAAGGGTCGTAATAGTTCGAATTTTTATTTTTTTATTTTTTTTCAAAATCTACTACACTCCATTAACGAGAAACTTTTTTAAATGTTTTGGCGTCATGAAAAAAAAACATTCTTTTTTTTTCACTGCACCCAAATAGACAATTTTTTAACATTAGATTGTCGGAAAACTTATGCTACCCGCCATTTGACAGAACCTATCGTCAGCAGGAGCAAAAAAAATATGCTGTTTGGTCTCATTATTGATGTGGCAGGAGCTAATTTTTTCATAGGTTATTACGACAAATAAAATGATAAACCATAAGCTTTAATAAATACGACAACGAAAAGTATTGGTAGCTTCCGGGCTATAATGGCAGAAGCAGCGAGCAACAAAAATCCTATATACATATATCTCCTGCAATTAAGCTTTAGCAAGCATGAAATTTGAGTATGACATTCATTTATTAAGAAATGCTTTTTGCTTTGAATTCGGTTTACAGGTCGAAGTTAAGCTGCCATCGAATTCAATCCGAATTCCAGTGACAACTTAACTTCGACAAGTAATGCGAATAAACATTTTCGAAAGAGAGAGATGTTTTTTTTTTTAATTGTGTACCTGGATAAATGAAACATAATGCGATTATCTTTCCTTAATGTCAGTTACACCCGTGAATGTAATTTCACTTAGTGAATGATTGGGAAAAGGCGTCAACTTTTTCAACTTCAACAATAAACTTCTTAACCTATATTTTGTATATTTGTGTACTCGTAATATGCACCAGTAAGTGACACACCCACTTGAGTAAATGGATAATATAATGCTATACTCATTCCGAAAGTAAACTATTTTAAAAAAATACTATTTTGTTAAGCATTTGCTGGCGGATCTCTTTATAGCTGAATGCCAAACTTATAGAGTTTCTAGGTTCATAAATCGCATAAGACTTTAATGTCAAAATGCATGACAGACAGTCTCTTTCGTAAATATCCATTTTATTAGGAAGTTACCCATTTTACTCGTACAATGCAGCATTTCTTTCGCAAAATATTAAAATTTCAAAAAAGGTCTTGCAACCGGACTCATTTATGAATGAAAACTGCTACAGAAATTTTGCAAACATCAACCATAGACACATCTCCCATGATATAAAAGATCAAACTGCCAACATTTTCATCAGTTGCGGTGCTACATCACACCTTGGGAAGCGATTCAACAATCAAAAAACGATCACTATGTTCAAGATTGTAAGTGCTATAGATTTTAGGTGCTAAAGATATTTTGCTCACAATGCCACGCTATTTATCTCAGGTGTATTTTCTCGTGATTCTTGGATTGGTACATGGTGTTCAACGACCAGAGCACTACATAAGCCCGGAGGGTGGAGCGGAGATTAGAAGCTATACATCGGACATTCTACCTGATGGATCGTATCACTATGGCTACGAGACTTCGAATGGCATTGCTGCTCAAGAACAAGGAGTTGGTGGACATCAAGCACAGGGCGGATTCTCTTACACCTCGCCGGAAGGCATTCCAATTAAATTGGCATATACAGCCGATGAAAATGGATTCCATCCTGACGGGGATCATTTACCAATTCCACCACCAATACCAGATGAAATTTTAAAGTCACTGCAATGGAATGCTGCACATCCAGAAGAGGAGGATCCTCAGTATGAAATTCATTCTCGGCGTTTGTGATGTGACTTAAAATACCGACTGAGTTGTGATAAATAGTTCTTAGCTTTGTAATGAATGAGGTAGTAGTATGTAACGGTAAATATAGGATTCAATTTTAGTTTTTCTTTTAATCAATTCAGTTCATTGCGTAACCAGTCCTGGATGCAAATTGAAGAAAAAACACGAATGATATGATATCATACCTTCGTTGTGTTTTGTGGTACCTACATTTGCCTTTTTGAAATTAGTAGTAAAACTTGTCCCGATTTCACTGTTCCTATAAGAGGTATATGAAATAGTGGGCCGATTTCAACCAAATTTAGGAACGTGGCTTAGCAGTCAATACGATCGAATAATATGCAATTTCGTAAAGATATCTTCAGAAATAAAAAAAAATTTCTGACAAAAATTTGCTTTTGGGACGGTCGTTCCTATGACAGCTATATAATAGTCCGATTTCAACCAAATTCGGAAATATGATTTCTCTAAAGATACTATTCATTAGTGTGAAATCTGAAAACGATATCTTTAGAAATAAAAAAGTTTTTTCTCACAAAGACGAATTTTTGGACCAGTCGTTCCTATGGCAGCTATATGACGTAGTGGTCCCATTTCAACCAAATTCGTCAATGTGATTTAACTACAGATACTATTTATTAGTGTGAAGTTTATAAAAGATATCTTTAGAAATAAAAAAGTTTTTCTCACAAAGACGAATTTTTGGACCGGTCGTTCCAATGGCAGCTATATGACGTAGTAGTCCGATTCCGTTGGTTCCGATATAAATACTGCGTACAATAGAAAGAAGGCTCTGTACAAAATTTCAGCTCGATAGCTTTCAAACTGAGGGACTAGTTTGCATAGAAACAGACAGACAGACGACAGATGGACAGACGGACAAAGCTTAATCGACTCGTCTCATCATACTGACCAAGAAAATATATATTTTATATGGTCGGAGATGCTTCCTTCTGTGCGTTGCAAACTTCATGACAAAGTTAATATACCCTATAACACCCGTGAAGGGTATAATGAAAGAATAGAATGGAGTGATATTCAAGTAAGACCATTCTCCCATCATATTGGTTTGTCAATACTGTATTTAGAATAACCAGGGACGATTGCGTTCTAATGACGTTCTTGCAATAAAACCTAATAATTGACTTGGTCAGCAGTAACTAGATGTTGATTAAAAATATTGTTCGAGTATCCAGCTAATTGTTGTTTATGTCAACCCAACGGTTCGCCTATTGGCATCTTCAGGGTAATAATTTTAATTAAATGTTCCGACATGGAGCTCGCGCAAACAGCAAACTTTTTAGTTCGCTGAAAAACTAAATAGTTTAGTCAGAAAAATTGAACACACGGCTATTTATGAGACCGCGCAGACAGCAAACTAGACTATTGAGTGATCGCTGTGTGCGAAAGGTTTATTTATGCATTATTTCAGAGCCAGTAACTGATGGCTCAGAAAGTTTAAGCATCGATATGGTACCCAATTCCTGAAAGTGTTCAGAGAGGTACCTACTATCCAGCGACACATTAACGATAACATATTTATAAATCGGTTCCGAGCAAAGATTTCCAAAATTCAACTGAGCGATGCTCAAATTTAGAGTGCCGATGAAACTGGGCTCTATTATCGCATGTTACCTGGTAAAACGTATGTATCGGCATTCTAAAAGACCGCTCCTGGCAGAAAAATTAGGAAGGAATGGTTATCAATTCTTATTTGTGCAAATGCGAACGGCTCAAACAAAATTAAGCCACTAGTAATTGGGAAAGCAGCGAAACCACCTTGCTTCAAAAATTTCGATAACCCTTTGGATTACGATCATTCGCAGAAAGCATGGATGACTACGAAAATTTTCCTAAGATGGTCCCATGGGATATTTGTAAAGAAGTTAGTTATTTTTTATTAAGTTTTCCCAAATGTTGGTTAACATTCGAGCTCTGCATTGAACAACCGAATGTTTTTGTCAAACCGGCAGTAGAGAGATTCATGCTCGTTGTTGTAAATTGTAAACTAGTTGTAAATCATAAACTGGATGTCATTTCGCTGTCAAATACGAGGCTAGTGTCGTTAATGACATGATTCATGCCTGAGAGTATGAAGCATGTATTGAAAAGAGGCTATCACCACACACAACGAATACGTGTTTTGAACACATTTTTTTTCATCGCCTACCTTCTTCTATTCCTCGTTTGTCAATTTATCTGACTGAAAGTTGCAATTTGTGTCGGTTTTTTCACAATAATTCTTTTCATTGCCTACTTTCTCCTATCAGCTGGTGCTTCCTCGGTTGCGGTATGATTGAAAATCACAACAAATTATGTGACAGCTGTAATCTATGTAATATGTCAGTGTGTAAACTGGTACCAAAAATTTAAGCTGATTTCCATTCTTTATATAGTCTTCATATTCTCAGATTCATGCTGTGTGAAAATATTTAGATCAATTTTGAATCCATATTTTAGGTACCCCGATTTAGTGCAGAGAATAACTTGCCGCCAGAGGCTCTTTTTCTTCTAGACAAGTGTTCTGCGCACGGATCTGTTGAACAGTTGTGTTCCAATGATGGGAATATACTCGCTATCTTCTTTCCGCCGAATGTTACCGCCGTCATATAACCAATGGACCAAAATCCGATTAAGATTTTAGAGCTCCATTCAAGAAAGACTATTGTAGCGCAGGAAAACATTTCTATTCACAAATTGCTCACCAATCTTTCAATCCGTCATGCAATTCTCTTGCTGTAAAGGGGTTGGGAAGTTTCACCACCAAGCGTTATACAAAAGTCGTGGCATAAAATACAGCACTGGGACGACAGCGAATTCGGTCAAGACGATAATATCTCTTTAGCGGAACTCATTTCAAGATGCTATGTTTATAACGAAGCTATTGAACAAACACAGCTTTTATTATCAAGGGTGGCAGTAATCTGTACGGTTTCAACAGAAGAAATCGAAAATTGGAACACTGACCCAATTCATGACAACGAAAATGACATTGATGCCAACGGCGACGAAGGAGCGTCTATTGAGGAAAATCAACTAAACTCTACAATATTATATGGTGAAGCGATAAATACCTTAATAAACCAAACCATTTCGATCTACGTAATAAATCAATTTGCCAAACCCCAGAAACAAATGTCTATTCGTGATTACTTTGCAAACACGGCAGAATAAAAGTGTATTGTTATCGATGTCCTCTAAATCATAATAAACAAATGTTATTTTCATGATTCGTACTTTTTACTGCATTTCTTTGGGACTTTTACCCTCAGTTTACATTCGTCCTGAATTCTTAACATTTTGGAAATCTTAATTACCCAAAAACAAACTAGTTAAGATTTTCGAACGTCTATAGGAAAAATAAAATAGTAGGTTAGGTTAGGTTAAAGGGTTGCTATGATTGTCCACAGCACACAAAGACCGCATCAGCGTCCGTTGTGATGCCCAACGGGATAAGTAGTCCCGACCCATTCTAAACTTCGAACTAGCCGGAGCCCACAACAAAACGTTGGAGCTGGCCAACATCGACGTCCTGCAAGTCACCCAGGTCGGCAAAGTAGTAGGCCCCAAGAGTAGCCCTCCTAATACTTTCCAGGCCCGGGCATTCACAGAGAAGGTGGAAAGTACTCTCCTCTACCTCCTCATCCCCACAGCTTCTACACAAGTCGTTATACGGAAGCCGAAGCCTCCTGGCGTGCTCTCCAATTGGACAGTGCCCAGTGATGATTCCCACGACCGTACCAATGTGATGCCTTTTCAGCGACAATAGCTTAGCGGAACGACTCATATCCAACCTGGGCCATATCAGCTTTATCTTATAACAAGTGCTGCCACTTAGCCATCTCGTGTTTTTGATACTTATCGCGACCTGCATTATGCTATGTTTACATGCATTAAAAGGCATCTCAACATTATAGAGAGTACGATCGGAGTCTGCCGAGGTCCCTCTTCCAGCAAGTTCGTCAGCTCGGCAGTTGCCAACGAAACCACTGTGACCCGGAATCCAGCACAAGACAATATCAAAAATACCACTTATCTCTGTGAGAGATTTGCGGAACTCCTACAAAATCCTTGAGGTTATACGTACGGATTCCAGGGCTTTAATCGCAGCTTGACTGTCTGTTAGAATAATGAGGTTCCTCACAGATACGTCATGACGGTGGCGTTCCAGCCGGACCAGGACTTCCCAAATGCTGCCAATTCGGCTTGCAAAACGCTGCAGTAGTCGGGAAGTCGAACCGATAGGCTTAGATTCAGACATTCGGAGTAAATGCCAGCTCCCACGCCATTGTCATTCTTAGACCCATCTGTGTAGATATGTATCGTATCTGTTGTCGGAAGAAAGTCTTCATTCCATTGTGTATGTAATGGGATGAGACTTTTGAAGGACTTATTGCACATAAGTTTTGATGAGACATGGTCCGTCCTTGCAGGGATATCACGATTATTTAAAATCGTTGAGTGCCCACAGTTTAGAGCTAACCATTGTCCTGCATCGCGAAGACGGACGGCCATGCGTGCAGCCACCTGTTCGCCAAAAATATCTAGCGGGAGCAGGTTGAGCATTATATTCATGGCATCAGAAGGGGTCGTTCTGGGAGTCCCGCTGATTGCCAAACTAGCTGATCTTTGAAATTTTTCCATTGATCCACGATTTACTGCAGTTTTAAGTGCGTTGCACCACACAATAATGCCGTGCAAAAGTATGGGGCGAATAACCGCCACATAGAGCCAATGCACAACCTTCGGTTGCAGGCCCCACCTTTTTTCCGATGGCGTTCTTACAACAGTAGAGTGCGATATTTGCCTTATTAACACGCTCCTGAATATTAGGCCTCCAACTTAGCTTCCTGTCAAGTATCAACCCCAGGAACTTAGCCTTGTCTATGAACACCAATTTCTCTCCCTCCAATACCGGAGGTTCTGGTGTTGGTGTCCTATGCATTCTTGAAAATCGGACAAGCTCCGAAGCGAAATAACTTTAACGCCACATTTTGTGGCCCAATTTGTTAAAATAGAGAGTGCATTCTGGAAAAATAGTAACATCCATACGGAGTGACTTGCCTTTCCTTTCCTGTATTCCGTAATTTGTGTACATACTGCTCACCGTATTGGGGGTACATCGTTGATTTTCTGGTGTTACGGAAATAACGTCAATATACTACAGGATGTCGTCATTGGGTAACGGATGTCGTTTAAGGCATTGCATTATGCGCGGTTTCTGCATTGGGGTACGGGAGGTCTTTTTGTTAACTTGTAGAGTTGTGCCAGTGATGCCAAATAGTACGATTTATCGTATTTTTTACGATTTTCAACTTCAAATACGATTTCACGATTTTTCTCGGGACCTGGAACAAAATTGAGAATACTAAAATATTTTTAGGATTTTTTAGTTCAATTCAAAAAAATTAATATAATGCATATATTTCAAATATTGTAGATATTTTTGCATTCGTGACAAATTGAGAACAGCTGATTCCACGGACCACGCTTTTGACTCTTCTTTGCTGCTAAGCCTGTTCTATTCTGTCCTGTTCAAAGAAACGCGGCTATCAATAGCGAAAATAAGAGTCCGACAGAATATGTTGTATTTAGCTATGAAAAAAAAAATTACGGTATCCTCGACTTCTACTGGAATTATCCCATGGTATTATTTTCTCAACTAATTATGTATTTAGTTTTATCTTTATGCAAAATTATTTTAATGAAGGGCTGAATACTCGCTTATGTTTCACTATCCAAAATCAAGATAAGAATCCCAAATCAAATACATAACATGAAATTCTCGTTTATTCAAAAATTTCAAGTTTCCTAAACACTCAATATCTAATTGAAGCAAATATAGTATCTAATGAAAAGTGCATCCAAAACCTAAAAAAAATAAACCTTTGTAAAAAATTGCCGAGTCATTTTCATTCTTCATTCCACCTTAAGATCAATTTCATATAAAAGGCCGGTCCACCAGCATCATCGCCATCAGTTAAAGTACAACATTTCACCTTAGAAGAGAAATAATCTATCAAAGTCGCGATGTTCAAGCTCGTAAGTTTCACACTATTAGCCTTGTAAAAAAATCATTCGTAACTAAACATTGCATTGATTTATAGGTAACCTTTGTGGCTCTTCTCGCCATTGCCCATTCGGCTCCAGTGAGTCCCGATGGTGCTGCTGAAATCAGATCTTTTTCTTCTGATGTCAACCTGGATGGATCCTATCACTATTCATTCGATACCACGAATGGAATCTCTGCCCAAGAACAAGGCGTAGGAGCACACCATGCTCAGGGAGCTTTCTCATATACATCGCCTGAAGGAATTCCAATCAACGTTGTGTACTCTGCGGACGAAAATGGTTTCCGTCCAGATGGGGCCCACTTGCCAGTACCCCCACCAATTCCAGAGGAAATCCTTAAATCTCTCGAATATAATGCGGCCCACCCAGAAGAGAACGATCCACAATACGAGATCCACTCTAGACATTTGTAAATTAGCTAGTAAAGCAAATATGTGATGCACCCCACTGTATTAAAAGCTCATCTGCTATGTTAATTTTGTACGTAAAACAAAAAAATTATCTTACCAACCCACAATTTGATATTTTTTATGATATTTTTCCCCAATAACCTCAATGAGTGTGAACTTAAGTAAATGCCAAGCGGCGTGGTAATTTTAACAATAATAGTAAACGTGAAATAATAAGAATCGAGAAAACTATAAAACAGGCAAGTCACGCTCACTAATAGAAGACAACCATACAAGAAAATTGCGGTAGCAATGGAAGACCCATGGTCAATGCCAGTTCAAAGCAATTATTGTTGAATTGTTTTCAACTACAAATCTTTCAGCTATAAGTTTAATTAGTGTAGTAGACTCAATGAGTGGTTTCACACGCTTGTAAAAAAAACAGAGATCTTCGCGAAAATATCAAAAGTCGCCACACGGATTGTTTGATGCTTTATTTCATTAAGTGTAGCTCTAGGCTATCCGCGGTTCGCCAGTCCTGTTAGTAACCTTTCGTTACCTTCTCGAATTATCCACTCAGTGTGGGTTAATCCACGCGCCATCAACTTTTCAAAGGCTGAAGTACTCGTATCTGATTTTATGAATGACTAGGTGCCAGTACAACGGCCAAAATAACATTTGTTTGGTCACATCAACAATAGACAACGAGGATTGCACCAATAAATGCCAACCAAAACGCTAGTGCCTTTGTTTTCACAAGCCTGCAATTAGAGATTGGTGCATTATTATTAGTGATGAAATGTTACATATTTTCCATTGAAACTACCTTGAGCCTATTAGTACAATGCTCTCATAAATCCGTGAAAATTATTATTAAAATGTATGGATCAATTTGTAGAAAATTGGCGACGCAATTATTAAAAGGGCTGCTAAAATATTCTCTGAAATTGCATAATGTGGATTAACGCAAAGTTCTTACAAAAAATGTAGTAAACTTGTGAAATACAATAGTGACCATTCGACTAAGTGATCGCTCTGAAGGATTTGCCATATAGAGCACGAAAGTCTAATTTTGAAGCTAACCCCTTGTGGGGCATAGAGCGTCAACTGTTCCTTGTGGCCCAGTTGACACTTCGCTGGCATAAACTAGTTTTAGAGAATGCAGATGCCAGCATGCACCTCCACCTGCTTTCCTTCATTTTGCAAAGCGCACTGGATAAACGCACATCTGGGCTCCGGAGGGAACTGAGTATGTTGATAGGAAACTCGCAACTTCACTAGTGACCGTGTGAATATGCAGGGCAAACAGTCTCGAGTCTCCCAAGTCTCCGCATTTCAGTTGTCGAGTACCCCAGATTTAAGTATCCCCGTGTGAGAAGTGAAGTGAAGTGAGTAGTCCGGATGGCGCAATAATTAGCACGTTCTCCTTCTACGCACTGGGCCCCGGTTCGATTCCTACTGAATGCGGTAGTTTTCAAAAAAATAGGGGATTTACGTGTTGGACTATGAGCCCACTCAGCTGTTAAATGAGTATGGGGTAAATAACTCGGTTGAGCGTGTTGCTGATCACACACCTCTGTACAAGACCGCCACGATCTAGAATATGAGATGATGCTAACTCATCTCAAGGCCATGGTTCAAATTGAACTGTTGCGCCAGTTATTTATTTGTGTGAGAAGTGCCTAAATTTATGCTACTGGCGAGGCTCTCGAAATTACCCATATTCGTTTTGTCGAGATCCTTCAGGTACATAGTTAACACTAGTTAATCTAGCTATCTACATACACAAAGAGTTGTCTAACAACATTTGTCATATTTTTGCATTGATTTAATCTTATCGCATTTCATTAAATTGATAGCGCGAATTTGAATACAACATTTGGCAAAACAAAAAAGCTGCGAACATTTTGCGTTTTTCGATGGACCTTAAACTAATTTTTTAAATATAAAAGATCAATCCATTTGCATGTTTGTCGTCATTTCGCTGCATTCATTTCACCTTAAGAGACACATTTTCAAAATGAAGTTTTTTTGCATGGTAAGTAGATCTCGATTTTCTATGGTGGATATAAGTTTTTTTACAATGAATTGCTTATTTTTCCAGATCTTTCTCTTAGTACTCTTTGCTGTAGTATTTGCAAGACAGCCAACAGAACGGAGTATTCGAACTAGAACTAGATCTAGAACAACAAGTCGGACAAAACCCGAACCACCAAAAAGTTTTTTCCACCAGCCAGACGGTTGTTTCCGCGCCTTTACCTAAAATAAGCTAATAAAATTAATGGAAATTAAAGTGACAATGTGTTAATTGATGTTTAAATACTGCATTTACGTAGTGAAGTGTCTTGATTAATGGAATAGTCATTGTTTTGTGAAAGTCAAACCAAAACGATTGCGGATTGAAATGGCTTGCTAGTAAGCTTGAATCTTTCCCTAAAACCTTGTTCGGACTGTGCGAGTATTTAGTCGAGTAGCGAGTAATTTAGTAGCCCAACAAATCGTGCGCACTACAGCCCTGTACTGTACTGTACACTGTCGTGACTGGTGTTTTGCAAGATGAGCGGGCTGCGACGAAGTCAAGTGAATTAGTTACTCGCCCGATTCGACTAAACTACTCTACTAAATTTTTGCTGTTCAGACATATTTAACTACAAAATTACTCGCCACTCGAATAAATTATACTAGCCTAGTCCGAACGAGGCATAACCCTAAATTTCACGACAATTCGTATAGTGGTAAAATGATCTACATAAATAAAAAAATCTGTTTCTGTGATTTTTTATAAGAAATTTGCATTTATTTTTTTTTTTTCAAAAGACGACAACTATGTATTTATGTTCAATTATTGAAATTTAATATGGATCTAAAAAAGCAATAGATAAACCCAGGGCCGGTCAAAGGCTAAGGCGAAACAGGCGGTCGCCTTGCGAACTCTTGAGTCTTCACGTCGGTGAGTCGCTTCATAAACATATAAATAATGTAATGTTTCCTCTGACCGAAGCCGGGTTCGTTAAATACTATATTCTTATGCTGAATAATGAAAACACTTCAATTACGATTATCCTTGTTTTCGCTTCCGAGCGGATACTTTATAACGATCGACTTTCGACTGCGACTGTGTCTCGACTATTACTACTTGTCGCTCCCGGTGACATTTACCTTTTATAGCTGGAACTGTTTCTATAAGGTTCTAGACTCGGGTTTCCACTAGTCAACGAAGACTTCAGATGGCTCGAGAATCAGTTGGTACTTGTCATCGATGGTTCGAGACTAGGACAGAGCTTAGAACAGTGTGTATCGTAAGGGAGACGTACTCCGTACACACAACAATGAGTTGCTACTATCGAGGCTTCTTCGCGCCACTCTTGGCACATCATCTGGAACATTCCTGTTTCGCAAAAATTAGGAGAATTTTCTCTATTTGATTAGAGAGGATTTTCACAAAACTCAAGAAATTTCCGCTTTAGGACTTAAAAATCCCCCCGCGTGGCTTCTAGGTTCTTACCACCTAAAGCGGAAATGGACTACCTAAAGCGGAATTGCCGTAATTATGGCATTTTAAAAATTCTCTCTAAATGCAACAGGGAGAATTCTCCTAATATTCGCGAAACAGGAATGTACCCATCATCTATAAGTAGCCGTTTTTGTAGGAGGACTCCCTAACGCGATATATTGTTTCCAATTTTTTGGAATCTGGTCTGGTTACTGTAGTCGATTTGCGACCATCCTCAGTGAGGTACTGAATGCCCTGTACATTCTAACCGATAAGGCAAACCATTCTGGTGTTAGAGTTTACCTCGACAAGACGAAGCTTGTGATTCTCACCAGACGGCATACGCTCTGTCCTATCGAACCTCCCAACAATGGAAAAACCTGGTTTTACTGACAAGGTTAAATTCCTTGGTGTCATTCTAGATAGCAAACTAAATTGGAAGCCCAATATTTAGGAGCGGCTGAAAAGCCACACCACACATGTAGAAACGCCATTGGTAAAAACTGGGGCCAGGCGAAGGTGGTACATTGGATATATACTGCTGTGGTGCCTTCTACACTACTGTATGGTATAAATGTATGGTGCACGACACTCAGAGTAACTGCATACTCCCACATGCTGGGGAAGGTGCAAAAATTAGCTGCGTTGGCTGTATCAGGGGCATCATAAATAAATAAATATAGAGCACCATTAATTACATTTTTTATAAAGAATCTTTAGTTGTTACCCCTGTGGCGTGGGATATACGAGTAAGAATAAGCCACAGCTTTTCCCAGCCTGTCATAAAAGGCAGCTAAATTGTAGCAGTTTTTAATTGATTGAAGCCGAAACGTAAAAAAATGTTCACACACAAATACAATATTAAAAGTTCCTCCGTCAAAATTCCTTCTGATTTCTTTTACAAATTAAGCCGAACTGCAGAGGGCTACGTCCGCAATACGAGGGTTTTGTAGTCTGTTTTTGGAAAATTTCGAGATCCTTACTTAACACTAGTTAGATAACTTACGTCGCGGAGGCAACCGAAAAAAAAATATATCGTTATATCTTTACATCCGACTTGTTCTTTCAAGCCAGCTCAGTCGTTGATCAACCCCTTCGTGAGAAGGATTTGTCGATTAGGTAAGTGCCATAGTTCCGCTGTTATAATGGAATTGTCCGGTACAAAACGCGGAAAATCTTTTTGTGGCAAAATATGGAATAATGTTTGTTTTGACCGTCTTTAAACCATATTTTTTGGAACCATTTTCCAGACTGGGTTGTTACACCGTGTCCGCGATATTACGGCCGCCCAACCAACTTTTGGAGATGGGTCGTGGGCGCCACGTACTTAAAATGTCGTGACCGCCAGTGACTGGTTCGTCTCCGCGATAAGTACGAACTCGCGAACGAGACTCGCGTTACACAGACTATACAAATGTTTTCTCCGTAAGGGAATTAGTTCAACTGAAACGCTATTGGTTCAACTTAAACGTTATCGACCGGTCGTATATTTACGTTACTTAAGCGCTACTCACTAAACTTACTTACGTCTATTTATTCACTAGCCCTTATCTAAATGCCCCACCTAACAATTTTCCTGAAGATTCCGGGTATTAAAGTATCACTTAATCCTATAGCTCTCCGATAGTCACACTAATTGAAAATTTATATGTGAAACTCCCTTATAGGAGTATTTGATCCAATAAGTAATCCATAAAACACTTAGCAGTGTGAATTTTAGTGGCGTTACTCCATGAATTGTTCTGTTCTTCAATAATCATTTTATATTCATACTATAAAATTCTTATAGGGTTAAAACATGAAGATCCCACAATAAGAGTTCTATAGCAAGACGGCTAAAAGTGAATCTACAAAGGTCATCCTATAATTTTTCTTAGGATATTTATACCATTACTCGTAATGTTCCTCCTAAAACGTAAGGCAAACAAATATTATACGAAGTTTATCGGATGGCTTTTCTTTTGTATTTCTATAAACATCCGATAATATTTAAGTGACATTCTTATGGGGGATTCTCTTTGCTACTTCTCCTATAATACTGTCATATTCTGTCTTATAGAAGATATGTATATATCGATAAGGTACTATTTTGAAACCTCACATTTTAGTGAGAATCACAATTTCAAAACATTTTCAGCTTGTACGGTAGGTAGGTTGTAAAGGTATCGCCATTAAATGCAGAGGTTTTCATAAAAAAATGTTCACTGACCTGAAAAATCAATCAAAACTGGTTTCAGGTTTTTGAATCGGACCATCGCTTATTTTACATTATTGGGAAAACCCAATTCAATGCTAAAACAATTATTCAATGCTAAAAAAAAGTAATATTAAAAAAAAGTAGAACCGCTCTATCAGGAATTGATCCCGTAATCTGCAAGTATTGCTATATTCAAAACTTCGACTGTTGTATGGGAGGATTATTGGAGTAGAATTAGAGCAACGTTGCGCTGTTACACCAGTAATGGGAATATAGTGCAACTATTGGGTTTTTAATGTAGCAAAAACGTGTTAGCCGTGTTTCTTTGCTAACAGAATAGAACAATGTGCCTGCATTACATTAACAACATTGCTACCGATAATTATAAACGAATAGGTCCCGTAAGAAATCTTTTCTGTGAAAACGAATTTTTAGTTTAAGATACTCGAAATTCGTTGCAGGCAATATGCAACGCAGCGGCAGAATAATGAACATATAACCTTAAGCGGCCGTTGCAGATCTATTTTTAAGTTCTCTCTTGACATTTTAGTTCAGAACGATTAAAACAAATAGCGTGATTCAAATTTTTTTTTAAATAATTTTAATGAGAACAACGCTATTGTTTTTAATTATATCAAATCCCATATTAAAACTCGTCGGGAAAAACACATTAAAATATTTTAGTTGAGGTTTTCCTCTTAACTCTTCTTTCGCTGTTCGGTTCTGTGCTGTTCAGAAAGAAACACGGCTATTGTATATTGTAGCTCATTTAATTTTATCGGAGGCTTATTGGAGGATATGTGCATCAATTAAGCTTAAAGACCATGCAAAGTATATTCTAGATTGGTGCAGTGGTAACGTGTGAGGACCGGCAGCCCGACGGACCAGGGTTCGAATCCAGCAAGTAAATAAAATTCAATAAATTTTAATTCTAAATAAAATGAAAATAAAGTATTAACTATTACAGCATTACGGAAGTATATAATGAAAAAGATTTGAGACATGTTGTGAGTACAAAAAAAAAATCTGCTGAATATTTTCTTACTGCATATAATCATCATCCTATAAGCATCCCATTATTAATATTATCGGAGCAGTGATGATCCGATAAAACTACTGTGAGACACATGATGTACATGTGTTTAGGAACAATTGTTGGTGCTACTATAAGGTCTTATAGGAGTAAAAAACGGCGCCAAATCGCCTTATAGAACTACTATAGGGAGTTTATTCCATGAAATGAACTACTATAACTGTTGAAGAGAATATTCTATGGATTGTTATACGAGTAGAAGCTAAATTGTTAGTTGGGGCCCTACCTGGTTTGCTGCGCTGCTCGTCGCAATCTTCTGTTCGTCGACTTATCCGGTACACCATCCACTTTTGCAAGATAATTGTCTTTGGCCCGTTTTCTCAATGTCCAGTTAAAATTAAAACTCGAGGTAAAATTTGTTGTTCTTGTTGTTTTCCCTGTAAAATTTGGCAGATGGGTACGTTCAATGTCTGTTTAACTGGAGTTTAAATTTTAATTAGACATTGAGAAAACGGGCCTTTGTCTTCACTGTGCTGTCCATCACAATCTTCGTTTTCGTATCCGTCAATTTAGATGGTACACAATCCGCTCTTTCCGAATCTCAAAAAAAAAATGGATTCACCTCCGTCGCTGTATTTTATTCCTTTTGTGGTTCGTGGTAAATCAAACAAAGAGCGCGTTAATTACAAAATACAGCATTATCAGGCGGGAATAGGGACACCCACCTTTTGTCGTTCGTGGTAAATCAAACAAAGAGGGCTCCCGTTCATTTTCCGTCGCTTAAATATTGTCGAACCAACAGATATTTTCGTTGATCAGTTACTTCACACGAGAATCCCGCTCCTTTGTCCTAATATTAGTACAAACACTAATGCCGATAAAGCAGTACATGTCATTCGACATTGTCAATTAACTGTCAGTAGAGTGTTTGTGTCGGCTTCTTGGTACCACTCAGATAAAACACCATAATTAAAATGTCTTACACATGATATAGGTGCATGCTGGCAACTGCATTCTCCGATACCAGTTTATGCCGAGGATCATCAACTGGGTCACATGAAGCAGTTGACGCGCTATGCCCCACAAGGGGTTACGGCAATTGAGAGAGAGAGAGAGACACATGATATACAATAGTATCTTACTTGCCAATTCCCTTGTTTCCCTTTCTTCAAATTAAAGAATATACCATAAATGGAATGTACTTAACACTACCTTTCTCACGGCACCCCTGCCAATACCAGTCGATAAAAAAATTTATGTTAATTTCGGCTCTAAATGCCCCCCCCCCCCCCTCCGTCTCAGTGGGCCAATTACGACACATCGCCTTTCACCAGCGAATTGTAGCATTTCTACACATTCTTACTGAATTTCATGTGTGTTGTTTCAGCCGTTCGTCAGATATTCAGTGGACAGACGGACTAAAATTTAACCGATTTTCAAGTAGTTTCATTTTAACTACAATACAAAACCCTAAAAAGAGAATTTTATGATTAACCATTATAAGAATCACCCCCCCCCCCCCCCCCCCCCAATCAATCTGGTAAATTAAATAACTGAAATCCGCACTACGAAAACCAACATGCAAGTAATACTCGCAGCTACGCATGAGACCGGTGTATTTTTTGTATGGAGGATGTGAAAATGCTTAAATTTAAATGAATGTACTATTATTAAATATTACGTGATTGTGACGAAACTTAGAGACATTGTTGCCTGTGGTGTTTGTTTGTTATCGGCGGCCATCAATATTTTCGGCCTCGAATGTGTTTGGAAGATGCAGGGCTGTCCTAACTGCAAATATAGAAATGTACGAGGAATGTAGGCGACAGAACGTAAACGGCCTACTATTATTAACCTATTTTGAAAAGATATCAAAATTCCATTTTTTTTTTAGTTTTCTATGCTAGTAAAATCTCACTTTTCTGTAAGTTTTCATATTTCTAAGTGTAACGGTCTCGAAATGCAAATGGTTTTCGGTTTTAGTTACTCCATCGGCCGGTGTCATGGCAGCAGTGGAGGAACTTTTTTTTTGGGGGCTTCCGAATCCAGGGCATAAGTCGCTTGGATCCCAATACTTTTCTATGAAAACATTATGTAATATAGGCCAAATATAGCCAAATATGTTCTTTACTTTCCAAAAAATTTAATTGAGTACTTTTCTAACAAAAGATTTGCGAAAATCACCCAAATTTTCATCGTTCACACTAGTATAGCCCTTTAATGCTCTCATGCGTGCAGAAGGTAATCGGCGACCTCCACTAGTTCTTGATCTGTGCAGGATGCCAGCTTAACACCTCCTCAAAACATCCATACCAAGCAACTTGATGAATCCATCCATTGTGTATATAACAGCGGCCATTGTAGCCGAGACTACGCCAAATCGGCAAAATTAATTAATCTAATAATTTATTATTAATAATTTATGATATTTGCGTTTTCTTTTTTCTTAGTTGTTGAATATTTCTTTGGTCGATCACACTCTTTCTATGCAGTCCAAAATTTGGAAAAAAAAAAATAATTCACTTCTAGTCACATGTCATACATATATCCATTAATGACTGAGAATCTCTATTCTAGGCAAGTTAATGCCTCTGCTAGCTCGCAATTAATTTCATATTAATAAAAAAGGCATGATATTTCTCAAATTCTTAGCATTCATACGTTTGATCGCGAAAAGGCTATTCATTATTGTGAATCGTTAAGCGTTTATTTAAATGAGCTTGAACTACTTCATCCAAATCTTTGATTTTTATTTGATTGTCTTGTTTACATGTAATCAATCATATTCATATGTCAACTCTTCACTTTTATAATTAGCCGCCTAACACAAAGCTGCCGATTCCAACACTACATAATAAAGCGAAATATAACCTTTATCAATAATGATTTATAACTTAAAATACAAATACCGCAATTTCTGTGAAGAATTTTGTCCACTTCAATCGGTGATCTTTTATAAATACATATGTACGAGCAGATGCTTCTTAAATTATCTTCGGATGTGAACCTACGAAACCAAACGCCTTGGAACTTTCTACGATTTTTTTAGCAATTGTTTTATGATCACCTTTTCGATGAATAGTGATGTGCATATCTTTCTATGTAGCTCTTCAAGGCAATCTAATAATCTGAACTGATCTTAATGTCTGCCTTTGTAATCAGCATCCTTTAAAATGATTAATTTGTATCCATGTAAATAACAGCGATTAGAAATATATTCGACTTGCCATTTTTTGCACAGTATCTTTTTGAACCATTAGGTGTCCCCTCAATAATAATGATCTTTGCATTGTCATTTTCATCGCTACCGAAATCGAACATTGTATTGCGTGAATTCTGCAGTTGCAGTCATTTATAACAGCAAAATTAATTCATCATTTTGTAACGGATTGGTAGTTCATTCACTTCGACACGAATTGTCTAACATATAAAAGACAGGTTAGCCGGCAACTTGTCACCAGTTCACTGCATCGTTTCATCTCTAAAGACATCTTCAGTCAAACGAAAAATGTTCAAGTTGGTAAGTTCACCTAATCGTGCAATTTATACCATGATTTGTCAACCTTTGAATGCACTTTAGGCCGTTTATGCAATTTTGGCGACATTGGCTGTTGCTCAACATGGACCGCCACATCCTGAACGCTATCTTAGCCAAGAAGGTGGCGCTGAAATTAAGAGTTACGCAAGCGATGCTCTTCCAGATGGTTCGTACCAATACGCTTACGAAACGACAAATGGTATTGCGGCCCAAGAACAAGGAGTAGGAGGACACCATGCCCAAGGAGGATTTTCATATACATCACCCGAAGGACACCCAGTACAAATTTCGTATACTGCTGATGAAAATGGCTTCCATCCGGACGGTGCTCATTTGCCCATTCCACCACCAATTCCAGAAGAAATTTTGAAGTCACTGGCATGGAATGCAGCTCATCCCGAAGAGGATGATCCACAATTTGAAATCCATTCGCGACAACTTTAAATTGAAAAGAGTGACTGTTTATGTAAATAGCTAAGACGACTCATTCGTTTTTTTTTTCTTGTTATGTTTCTGTCGAAAATAAAATTATTTATTGTTAATCTTTTGATAAAATTTATGGTTATAAATGAATTTTGTAAAATGCCCTTGAGTATTTCAGGAATAATAACGCAAAAAAAATGTGGCTCAAACGAAACACTGATGTCGGCTAGCCATGTGCTGAGCGATCGAGGTAATTTCTTCCCCAAAAAAGGCATGATCTTTTATCTTTGATCCTTTTTTTTAAATCAAAATATGCAATGCGGAGCGGCGTACCGAACTGAATTTGTATGTGTGGGGTAGCTTTATTATTCTGAAACATGTAAAATTGTTTGTATTCTAATTTATTCCCTTATTAAGTCCACTATATGGATAAAATCAGTTCAAATATCATTTATTCTTAATGGTAGAATTAATTAGATTAATTGCTAATTTGGATAAGGCCTAATTTAGTTAAGATAGGAGCTAATTAGGGAAACTATTCTGTTGCTGAAGGTGGCAAGCTTTTAACCTCAAACCCCTAAGAGCATTGAGTGTATTGCCCCAAGTGCTAATCTGTTATTTCTTGTTATCAGCAGCGAAGTTATTAGCTATGAAACAAAGTAGCAGATATCCTAATATGTAGCAGCTTAAATTAATTTTGTATGTCATATTAAAAGAGACGTCGATTTCATCTATTCCACTGTTGTTTTTGCAGGTTGTACGTTGAATGGCGAAGCTGAGCACTGAAGTCACAGAAAGTGACACCAAACTACTTCAAAATCAATTATAACATGGCCATTAATTATTAACATATTGCATACGAGTCCAGTATGCGTCTGTAGCTTAATAAGTTTGTTTAGTTTTTAAGCACTAAACTGGGTAAACGATTTTTGTGGTCTGGTGGTAATTTAACGATGATTTTCTAAATTTCGTATATACCGCAAAGGGGCACTAATAAAAAACGAAAAGAAAAAGCCGGGAAACTAGTTTTAATTTTCGTAATTTATTTAATTATCGAATGCATTTCGGATGGGAACAATGGGCAACCATTATCAGCGAACGCTTGATGATCACTGGTTATAAGACACATAAGCTTAGTTTGGCAAAGCACCATGCTTTTTGTTGCTACTAGAAACACTGTTGCCTGAGGGTCGACCTCACGGGACTAATATTTTTTATGCTCGATTTCCCTCTATTTAATTTCTCCAAAATAGAAACAAAAATGCATAGTGCGTTGCCAAGCTAAGCTACAGACACATATGTATATGCATCTAAGTTGGAATTCGCATTCATGTCGTGTTCGTAGCCGAATATGAGGCGATGCAACACCCGACTTGGAATGTTCCCGGTCACGCCTCTCCCACTGGTGCGAAGCAAAGGAGTCTGATGAGACGTGCTTAGCACCAGCGGTCGAAACTGGCGAACGCGATTTTCGGGCCCCATTCGAGGAGAAATTCATTCTTAACATTTTTCAAAAATTTCATCAAAATCTAAATAATCTAATTTTGGACAACCACGACAAGGGGAAGGTTACTGTCTGTAGGGCATTTTGAAAATCTACCCGATCCCCCTTTCTAGTCCCCCTTAAAATAAATTTACATTTATAAATGCGGGTTTATTCCTATCTTGATGAAATTTTGTATATTGGACCTCCAAGAATAGTGGAAGGTTAATATTCGCACAAGACTTCAGAAAATCACCTTCATCCCCTTTCCCAACCCTAAAAGTAAATCTGCGAATTTATCTACAATTTTATTTCGATCTCAATTAAATTTTGTATATGAGACCTTACAGGCCAAGGGAAGGTGACTGTCTACATAGGATTTCGGAGTGTTTGTGCATTACATAGACAAAGGAATATCAGATCGGGACTGCAACATAAGAAAAATTGTGGGGGCAACTTTTCATTAAAGCTGCCTCAGCTAATGAATATCTCTGTTGGCCACCGTTTCGCGTAATTTACACTACAAATTATTGCATTTAAATGGCACTCTATTACAAAAAAAAATTCAATTTCAATCAGTCGAGATGAAAATTGGAAAATATTTTAATATTTAACATTTAGCAACCCACTTTTTACAAGCCATTGGCAATCAACCACCCACTGAATAGGCCCACCTTTTGTTGTTGTTTTCGCATGTAAATATGAGCTATGCTCCAATCCTGTTCTCTTCTTACATCAATGGTGCATTGTTAACTTTTTCACGTTCACGTTAGTGCGGGCATCTATCGGCACATGTGGGAATAAAGTGTTAGTAAAAGTGTCCACGATAAATTTATTAATTCTCCACATCTACCTTAGCATACCTAGCGGAAATACACGAAATTTTATTAATTTACTTGGACGTTGGTCGTTATGTTAAATTAAAGACTTGAGCATGGAATTATATAAATTTTAAAGCAAATTGGAAGGGAGTGTGGTGTACCTTTCTACCTCCGGTGTCAATGATCTCTACGTTCGATAGGTCGTAGGTTGGGTTTCGATTCGACGCGCAAATACTTGGGTAACCTTATGCATGAGGTTATCTGGTACTTCGGGCTTTGGAGCAGGTCTGGATGCAGGATGGTTATTTTTACTACTTTTCTGCTAATTAGCTAATTATGACTATTTGAGATCCTCACGTCCGCGAGCTAGTTTGGGAGACGTTTCAATTTAAGAGATGGAGCCACCTTGGACCCTGCGGCAGAGCCGCTGCACAGGCGAAAAACCGGTAAATTTACTACTCAATTGCCCTAACCCCTTGCGGGGTAAAGCGCGTCAACTGTTCCATGTAGCCCAGTTGACGTTTCGTTGGCATAAACTGGTTTCGAAGAATGCAGTTACCAGCATGCACCTCATGCACATCCATGGCCACGAACGTCGTCGTGGGCGGGATTCGAACCCGAAAAGCCGGTAGTCAAACATGAGACTGATGCCTCAACACACTGCGCTACCGGTCGCCCCCTTTTTAGGGTTTTGTATAAAAACAAAACCCTTATGAAATCGGTCATGCGTCCGTCTGTCCGTCTGTCTGTCCGTCTATCCATGAAATATCTCACGAACCGCTGAAGCTACATGCATGAAATTTGGTGGAAATATGTAGAAATACTATAATTCTCTGGAGAAAGCGATGCGTCGTAATAGGTCAACTTTAAGGGGGGGTCGCCATAGAGGGGAAATGAAGGTCGAAATTTTTTTTTTAGTTTGGTATAGGCAAGTGGGATATCGTAAGAAAGGTACCGTTGAGTAGATTCCATTTTTGGAATTTTTTTCAAATTTGAAGAGAGGAGAAAAGAGGGAGAGGGGAAAATATGTGGTCCGAGTTTGTCCCCCCCCCCCCCCCCCCCCCTTGCATTTCGAGACCGTTATAGCTAGACATATGAAAATTTACAGAAAAGCGGCATTTCGCTAGCATAGAAAACCGAAAATAATAGAATTTTTAAATCTCATCCAAAAAGGTTAATAATAGTACATTTCTATAGTTGCAGTTAGCACACCCCTGCACTCCTCAAGCACACCCTAGGTCAAAAATATTGATGGCTGATGATAACCAACATCATAGGCAATAATATCTCTAAGTTCCATTACAATGACATGATATTTAATAATAGTACATTGACTTAAAGTTATGCATTTTGACACTATCCATACAAAAAATACACGTACCGGCCTCACGCATAGATATGCGTGTACTACTTGCATGTTGTTTTTCGTAGTGCGAATTGCAGTTATTTAACGAACCAACTTTGGAAGGGTGAAGATTGGTGATTGGTGATCCTAACAATAACTATTCACACAGTTAATTTTTTTAGGGTTTTGTGTCTTAAATCTTACAAAATCGGTCAAATACCTGTCTGTCCGTCTGTTCATAGAATATCTTTCGAACGGCTGAAGCTGCACACATAATTCGGCGAGAATGTGTAGAAATGCTATAATTTGCTGGAGATAGCGTTGTGTTATAATTGGCCAACTTTAAGAGGGGGGGGGGGGGTCCACATAGAGGCGAAATTAAGGTAAATTTTTTTTATCCACTGGTATAGCCAAGTGGGGTGTCGTGAGAAAGGTAATGTTGAGTACATTCCATTTTTGGCATTTTCTTGAGATTTGTAGAAAGGGGAACAGTGGAGGAGGAAAAAATATTAGACAGTAATTTGTCCCAGCTGCCCTGAATTTCGAAGCCGTTACACAAGTTTGCAATTTGCAATGTCGTCTTAACGTGAATGATTAAGCATCTCGAAGAGTAGGTCAGTTTATCTTGTATATATCTATCTACAGTACAGCTTCTCGTATTAAAACTATTACTTTGAGAGGTGACAGATGCAGTCTTTTTGTGAATTGGCATGTAAGATACTATATCATGGGTAAAACATTTAATTATGGTGTTTTTATTCAGCTGAGGGGTACCAAGAAGAGCAGGGAGCCAGTATTTGCATGCCAAAATAAGCGCTTGCTACAAAACCCTCGAATTGCGGGCGTAGCCCTCTATTTTCCGGTTTCATTTTAATATTCTCCTCATAATTCCTACGGTGCCTAGAACCGAAAATTTAGAGTGTAGGTAAGTGACTGTAATTGGTACTCCTTCTGGTGAGGTGTGTGAGAAGGCACCTTGAACTTGGTGGCCACCTACACCTTGTTCCCGAGCAGCGATCCCATTCGACGTTTCATAAGCATACCAGTAAGATCCATCAGGAGTATGAATGAATTAGTTGAAAGACCTCAACGATAGTGAAATTATGCTTCTGTTGGAATAGTGTTCATTTGGACAGTGGCCGTGTCTTTCATTTCATATTGCTTGATAGATTGGACAAAATTATGAGATAAAGCCGGCCGGTGGGCTTTCTTTGATATTTTATCATAATGGGGTTCCGTTTTGCAGTATAATATAGAATATTCTTTACAAAATTTGTTATTGATACATTTGAAAGATAGTCGACTTGAAAATATGTATTATGAAGAGAGACTAATAACGTCTTTGTTTCAGTTTTCCATTTATTTGTGCTTTATATGAAAATTAGTTGAATTAGTGGTTGTTGGTTTGTAAATACCATCATCCGATCATTTCTCCAGAGCAATAAAATGATCCAAAACTTCAGAGGCTACTAGTCTGTCACCTACATCGTAGACTTCAGCATGAGGTTTGCAGACGACTTCTATAACATGGGAAGCAAACTGTCAATGAGCGCCAGCAAAACAAATTCAGCGAAGTGGAACGATGGATAAAGCTATCTCATAAACCAGATACTCGTACCAAGAAAGATGCTTCTTACAATAATGAAATGAAAAATTGGGACGACCGGTGGCTTATTGCGTATAACCCCCATATACGATGCAATCCGTCGTCAGATCGATCTGACGATATTAGAGAGTTTTAGCAATCGCTTGTCGCTTACGTCTTTGAATGCCGGAAAGGTAATGCGCGTGCGCAGACGTACAAACGGCTTATCGTTTCTCTTTTAGTGCGGGAAAGGTAATACGCGTGCGCACGGAAACTGTTGTCGTTAAAAAGAAAGATGAAGATGTCGTAATACGACAAGTTCGCCTGTTTAACATTTATAATTGTCGTAGACGACAAATTTTATACATCTTGCTGAAACTCTCTATTGTGATCGTCAGATCGATCGTACAGTGTATGTGACTATCGTTGACGATTTTTTTGACAGTTCCATATAATTTCGATCGTCAGATGTTTTGTGGCTATCCATCGTCAGATCGATCTGACGATGGATCGCACCGTCTATGGAAGGTCGTAGAGGCATCAGTCTCGAATGCGACTACTGAAGTTTCGTATTCGAATCCCGTCTACGACGACGCTTGTGGCCATGGATGTTTGTGTTGTCTTCCCACCTGTAATAATAAGCCATAGCATCTTCCGATTTGTAGCAGGTAAGCGGCTAAATGGGGGAGCAGGTGGTGCATGCTGGCAACTGCATTCTCCGAATCTAGCTTATGCCAACGAAACGTCAACTGGGCCACATGGAACATCCTCCTATAACTTGCTGAAAACATTTTTACGGAAAATGGGCTTCCGCAATTGGAGGATGCGGTCAATTGACCAGGACCATCGGAGGAAGGGGAGGTTCGGACGTCGGTCTATCAACCCACGATGAATATGATTAATAATCTGGAGCAGAGAAATTGAGGATCCAATCTCACGCAAGTTAACTTGAAGTTGTTCAAAAGCGGAGGAGTGCAGGCATTTTGGGTCCATTCCACCCAGCATCTATAACTATGGCAAGATTTCCTGTCGTCTTTCAGGCAGATGTTTACACCATTGATGTTACCACAATAGAAATACAGCGATCTTCAAAGATTATTAAGTAACCAAATGGCTGCCGAATTTGCTAGGACGGCTTCAGTGACTTCTTCCATGGTCTAGAACTCTCCTGTTGAATTTCACCAGACGCGGCTACAAGGCGCTTCTCAAATTAAGAGCGATATGTGTCCCCGCACCGGGGTGAGGCAACCAAAATTTTTGGGGATACTCTATGTACTATAGTCCTCTACTACGCCTCAACGAATTATCCCCCTAACGAATTATCCTCCAAAAAATAGATAACCCCCGACTTTAGGGGGTACTACCTAAGGCGGAAATACCGCAATTAAGGATTATCTTTAAATGCAATAGAGAGAATTCTCCCATTAAGGCCAAATCCATAATGTTCCGTTAATTGTGGTATACAATAGACCACTCGGTTTCGCTGCTTGTGGACTCTAATTGGTCAGAGCCACTACCTCTCCTACTTTTTTTATAGTTCAATTATCGCACTTCTTTGACTGGAATAGTATATTATTTAAATATTCTGAAACCTTTCTGCAAAAAGTGGAACATTTTAACAATTCATCTGGAGGTTCGTTAAAAAATCGTTTTTGTTTCTGGACTCTTAACCTGCGTCTGTCCGGTATCGGGTAATGGGTTTTTGTTTTGGATCAACTTTCAACTGGAAACCAGGGATAGGGTTTTCTTTTGGATAGAAGATTAATCGGAAGATAGACGGTTAGCGTTTATCCGGTAAGTGGTTATTTACAGATATTGAGAAAATCAAATTCTGCCAAATGGCAGTTTGTTGTTAAGATAAGGTTTAATCAGGCATTGAGCAATCGGCTCTAAATATAAAAAAAAACTTTGGGACATTTCTAAAATACTTGACCGGGTGACACATAGTGGTTTGCGTTTTGACCAATAGTGGGTTTTTAAATTGAGATGATTTTGCATGGGCTGAGCTCCGCAGTTTAGATGTTGTAACCCCCAGTATACTACCTGTAGGTACTGTTAGAACTCCCAAGCTTGTCAGTAAAAGACAGCTATAAGAATAGGGGTAGGGGCTTGTCACGCTCGGTGGCCGTGATCGTTCGGTCACCGCTCTACGATACTAATCTAGAGCTCGGAGATCAAATCCCGGCGTGATTACTGCCTGTGAGTACTAATAGAACTCTCAAAGTGCTCCGAGCTTGTCAATATAAAGACAGCGCGGATAGGAAGTATTTGCTAGCAACTGCACTTCCGAAAATAGATATGCTATTGAAACGTCAACAAGGCATAGGCATGCCCCTGGAGGGGTCAAGGCAATTAGAGAGATAAGAATAGGGGATGTATGCTAGCAACTGTACCATCTAAATTTTATATGCTAGCGGAATGTCAACAAGGCATTGCTAGAGATGTTGGCATGGCCGCGTCAACATTTCTAGCTTAGGAGAGGTTATGGCAATCAGGAGTAGGCAGGCTTGTTTGAGAGAAGCTGGTTACCGCTCTACGAGCATTGGCTCCGAGCCTAGCCTCGGTGGTCATTTCACGACTTAAGCGTGATTTAGAACTTATCCATCGTGTGTGAACGTGTAAATGCAAACGATGTGAGAGACAACTGATCTGTCATAGAAGAATTCCTAAGGTGTAGAAATTTATCAGTTTCTAAGTCTCGTAACTGGTAAAGTTTTTAAAGATTTCGGTTTTCGTGTTGTGTGACTGAAGGTATCGCATGGTCAGTCGATCGCATATTTCGTGTTATTTGCCACGGTAAAATCTTATTGACCCTACATAGGGAGCGAACTATTTTCGGCTCTTTCATGAATAAAAGTCTCCCCACGCCACTGTTAAAAATTAGTATTCGTACAATTCCAGTTTTCTCGCAAAGTCTATCTTTTTCATAACACATGAGCAACCAGCAGCAGTTGTATATGTTGATAAATTGTTTATGTTGGTGATATTTTCCCACAAATGAAAAGGACAGTAAGCTAACGGTCGACTTAAAGAAGTATAGACATTTTCAAACGAGATATCCCGTATACGTGTAATATTTATTATCAAAGACTATGCTTAAATGTTACAAGCGACTTCCTATCATAATAATTATTAAATAATTAACGCCAAAAGATCTTGCTTCGACCCTGCCTAAAAATATAACTAACAATAGGCAATGACGAATTGGAATACGTTTACATTAATGTGTGAACCTCATTCCAACTGTCACTGCGAAATCGACTTAGCACTGATTCTTTTGAATAAAAATTGGCTAAGTTCATAATACATAGCGGAATCTCAACACACTGTGCATAGCAGTATCAAAGCAGCATTGCAGCGGCTTGTTGTATTATAAACAACAGTCGCATCTAGTCATCCATCAGTTATCAAATTTCACAGAACAAAACTATTGACAAAACATCGAATGAATACGACAGCGCGCGTGCCATTTCTAAACGGTCAGCTTCTGCTGGCCCAGCTAGCAGAAAAGCGTTTATGCAGGAGAAAATGGCATTTGACACAGTATATTGTATCCATTAGAAACTCATTGGAGAGAATTCATAAAATAAATTCGCAACAGTAGGCCAACCGCTGTGTGTTATGAACTTAGCCAATGGCAATCAGTCAAATCGTATGCAAATCAAATGGTTAGTGGGTAATCAGGGAAATGTATCGACTTTTCTAAGCTGACTTATTGAAAACCCCCTTTCAATTTTTTTTCTAAACTTCAAATATTTCTAAATTGGCCCAATAAAATGAATAAATCTAGAAATTGTTTTTTTTTTCAATTGTCGAAAAAAATGCACCAGCTGCTCGTGACCTTTGGCGGTCAGATTGGGAAAATTCTTACTGAATGTGTGATGCCATAAATTAAACATGTGTAAGTACTTATTAGAAGCACCCCTTTTTGTAAAGTCTTGAGGGTACATTTAATATTGTTGTAATTTTAATGAAAATTACAAAACATCGGGCAAGGTCGGGACCCCTTCCCTGCAATGCACCGGAGTACAGAAGAACGCGCCTATTCTTTAGCATAGACATACATTATGTATTACAAATCTAATGCCAGTTTATTGGCATATTTTTGCAAGTGGATTTGAAGCAACGCCTTATTTGATTTCATTTTACTTAGATTGCATTTAATATGGAAATTTTAACTTTTCCTTACAAAAGAAGTAGTCATCACCTTTTTATGTTTTTTTTTCACAATAATAAATTATAACCTACAAAATGGTTCGTATCGAATAACATTTTCTCAAACGCATTTTGGAAGATGAAATATTTTATTGTTCAAAAAAAGTCAAAATATTGTGCAAATCGGAGCGTTATTGTTTTCCTCGGATACCTTCACTAAAGTTAATTTAATATAAAAGCTAACCTCATCTGCCTATTCATCATCAGTTCGCTGTAGTATTTCATTTGAATCATCAAATCAAAATGTTTAAGTTTGTAAGTTAACTCAATTCGGCAGGAAATTAACATAATTTTAAATTTCATATTTAATTCGTGTTTCAGGTTACGTTCTTTGCTTTGGCCAGTATGGTTGTTGCCCAACATCCAGAACGATACCTAAGTCCCGAGGGTGGTGCAGAAATCAAAAGCTATGCTAGCGATGCTGCACCAGATGGTTCCTACCAATACGCTTATGATACCACAAATGGTATTGCCGCCCAAGAACAAGGTGTAGGTGGTCACCATGCACAAGGTGGCTTCTCCTACACCTCACCTGAGGGAATCCCTATCCAGATTGCTTACACTGCTGACGAGAATGGTTTCCATCCAGATGGTGCTCATTTGCCTATTCCACCACCAATCCCAGAAGAAATCTTGAAGTCATTGGCATACAATGCTGCTCATCCAGAGGAAGATGATCCACAATTCGAAATTAACTCAAGACACCTTTAAATTTTAAATAGACTTTAAGAAAATGTTGCATAATTGGTTTGACTGCGTTAAGGAGTTTTGTTATACTAAATGATATTAAATATTAAGATAATACAAGTAAAAATTTATAATTTATATCTATAAATATGTTGAAGTGTTATTAGGAGCATTTGATAAACCCGGATCTGTATCATGAAAGAATCGAATAAGATTTGAAAGCAGATTTGCCTGGATGTCAGTCATTTTGTGTAGAAATTGACCTACATATATCCCAGCGAATCGAATGCACAGCGGCACAAAGAATTAATAATAGAGACGCCATGTCTTAGAATAAAAATTGCCGGGATGAAAATAATTATGGTGTACATTCTTCTTCATCATCTTCAAACTGAGGGATGGGATTAAGGTGCGGTTTATCCGGCATTACTGGATCTATTGTAGCAAAAAAAAGATTTATGTGAACCATATACAGTAGGAGCATATGAGTTTGATATGAAGTCGATAGTCTCATAGAAATGTGCATTAAAGGTCTTATTTTAATGTTAAAAACAAAAAATTATAAGAAAATATTAGAGTTAATCTACACTCAAATAAGTTTGTCAAATCTAATTGCGATAAAAGAAATTAATAGATTCCGAATACTTTCCTAAAATTTCAAAGAAAAGCGTTTTTCTAATCTAGCCTAGGTGTTACGTGCTAATAGGAACTGATCTAAAGTAAATTGTGGTGTAGTTCTATTTTTCTTTTGGATTCTCATTTGGAATCTGAGGTTTGCTATATCACCTAGTGGTTCGATTCCGTTGGTTCCGACATATATAGCGAACAGTAGGAAGAAGACTTTGTACCAAATTTCAGCTTGATAGCTTCAAAATTTAGGGACTAATTTGCATAGAACCAGACAGACGGACAGATGGACAAAGCTTAATCGATTCAGCTCGTCATACTGACCAAGTATAATACGAGTATATGTGACCGGGACTGCTAAAAGGGGGTGTGCCAAAATGTCAAGTTTTACTTTTTTAGCGATTTCCATGGGAAAACGTATGATCTTTCCGATGTTCAAAACCGCAGATTTTTAAATTCGAAAATGATTTTGAAAATCTGCGATTTTGGTAGGCCGCGTGTCCGAAAAATTGCCGCATAAACTCACTTCCACGTGACTCTCCATACAATTTCCAGCAAAAATATTAAAAACATTTTTTCGATTTCTTAACCCTCTAGGAGGCATTTACATTTTTTTGAAAATTGCCCACCTCCCATTATTGAAAATACAATATTTGGAAAACAAATCTAGCTCAAGTACTCAAATAAAAAATCAATCGTAGCCAATCTAAAACCTAAAATTCATTTGGTGGAAATCAGAAAAACAATTTAAATGTTAAAACATTTTAAATTTAAAATTTTTGCATTGTTCTCCTTTTTATTATTTGCATAAATAAGGTACTTGTTCTGTTTCAAAAATGTAGTCTTGTACTAGTTACGATTAAATCTAATTAACATAATTTTATCGCATTTTTATACCCTAGACTTTTAGTAGGGTATTATATTGTATATATTTGTCACGACGAAAATATGTAACACCTGAAAGGAGCCTATAGGAGGAGGTATAGCAATGGTTATATATAAATGTTCAGGGTCACCTCCTGATTCGATTATGCCATGTTCGTCTGTCTGTCTGTCCATCTGTCTGTCCGTTCGCACGATAACTTTCGATAAAATGAAGCTGGAGCCTTGAAATTTTGGTTAAATGTTGGCAGTATGATCTGGTTGGTTAGTATTGAAAATGGGCATGATCAGGCCAAGAGGACGCCTACCTACCCACATATGAAAAATTCGACAAATATTTGTAGTGTGTGTTAGTTAATTGAATTTGAGAATAGATCAAGATCCTTCTGAATGATCGCCAATCTCCCCTACAAAATGGCCATATAGAAAACTCACTTTTAATGCATATGGTCGTTGCCAATTTGTACTTTTGGTATCACCACTAGGTTTATAAAAGTCTAGGGTATATACGCTTCGGTCGGTCTGGTTTTTTTTTAATTTATTTTTTCAGCAGCCGCAGATCTTATAAAAATAGCGTTTATTCGATTAGTGAGATTTCCTACAATCTTAATGTATTGAGCTTAGGCAAGAAGATTTATCATACTCATCGCCTCCTTATATCATAACAATGAGAGGTCTTGAGGCCGATCTCGCTGCCCCCAATATTCTTCTTTGTCTGCAGGGCCTCCTGAGTCTCTCTTTTTTAAATATCCGAAATGGTTGGCGAAAAAAAACATCACCAAAACAAAAATTTTTAATTTTTGGATCTACTCAGCGAAGCCTACATTATTTTCTGAAGTCCATTTCTTCAGAAGCTTTGTTTCACAACTTTGAGGCTTTGAACCTCTTACTCGAGGTTAAAGTTCCAAAAGTATGTATGTATCTGCAAATTTAATCTCAACAGCATTCCTAGCGGAATGAGTATTCTTCTCGACCCTGAGACCCGTTTCTCGGCAAGTTCTAGACGTCAGTGAATTTACACTTACATTCAGAAAATCGCATTGAATTTAAAAAGAGGTAGAAGTTACATTTTCAGTATGATTATTGAAGATATTGTGAAAAATCTGTAAAAAAAATGTATGAAAGCTCGACAAAACGAGACGTGGAAATTAAATTCTGTGTTAAAACATATTCCGCAATCAATTTTGTTGAAAAATTGCCCTACTAGTCCCTATTAATTTCAATTCCCTTCCGTGCATAATTTGTTTTAAGTCCTTCATATTCAGCCTTAACGTAGCACCCTTTTGAACTGAAAGGAAATCCGCTTCAAAATGTACGTAGTTCTTAAAACCGACTCTTAGTTCACACTTTTCTTAATTTTTGGAAAAGCACTACCAAAATATGCGACAAAATCTAAACATAACCTGTACGGGATACTGACGGAGTTGTTGCCCAATGATAACTTACAGTAGAAGATAGTCGAAAATGAGTGAAAAAGCCCGCAAAATCTCCTGCGCCCATTGTGGGACTAGTGTGCTTGTAAATAGTAAAAAAAATGGGAAATCGAATAGGCTTGAGGTGCAGTTAGTCACAAGACACAAAAACCGAAATCTTTTTAGACCATACGTTAAGGTTACTTTTATAACATCTTAATTTACCTTAGGGCTTTATCAAGGTAACCTTCAGGCTTTTTTTACCATACATCGGGGAAGGATAAAATATATACAGTAGAAAATAGTCGAAAAATGATCGATGAGCCCAAAATATTATGTGCCCAATGTGGAGTCAGTGTGATTTCATCTACTTAAAAAATCCGAACTTGGAATAGGCGCGCAGAGCCATTCATAAAAAGAAAAAAAACTACCATTTTTAGCTTTTACCTCAAGGATATCATATAATTTTTTTACAGTTTAACTGATTAGGCAGAAGATTTCACGTCCCTACATAATTACACCCGGTCCAACACGCACACGGTAGAACGGGAACTGCCTATATTGTCGTATTTCTATTCAAATTTAAAATATTTCGGGTGGGATCCGGCCCCTCGGACCCCTTCCCTGGCTACGTCACTGATGGGCGGCCCATTTTGTAATGGATGGTTTGGTGGGCATCCAAAGATGCCGTGGGACGGAGCTTAAGGCTAAAGGACAGGAGCAACCAGCGGCGAAAACCCCGCCCACGTCTCCCCAAATGAGCTACAGCAAGCATAGGCCGCTGCTTAGCTCGTCGAGGGGCCTTTTTCTTCGCCAGATGGCACGGCCCGACCTTCAGGGTCACTATGTTACCTTAGGCTCCGTCCCCACGGGCATCTTTGGATGTTCGGGAGTGCAGTTGCCAGCATGCACCTCCTGCACATCCATGGCCACGAACATCGTCGTGGACGGGATTCGATTCCGAAACGTCGGTAGTCAAACATGAAACTGATGCCTCAACACACTGCTTTACTAAGAGAAGTATGTATTACTTTTGATGTCCCTATTACAACAGAAAAATATGCTGTCTATCTCAGGTAATTGTTTATTGTTGTTATAGTTTATTGTAAAGCATTCAGTTTCCACTATGAACAACAATGACTCGCCTTCTCTAATATCTCTCTTATCTAATCTCTGAATCGAATGTATTAATACAAGTTCTTCTAGCGCTATCATGCACGAAAACCATTTAGAACTTATGCAATCGGATTTAAAATGACATTGAATACACAATTAGGTGAAAGAGTTTGATTAACCTTCAAATCATTATGGGTAAACGAAACATATAAAAATCCTTTCAAAAGTCTTTGCTCTTCGGTATGTTGTTAAAGCCCTACCCCACGTGATGAAAGAAAGAAAAACAACGGTTGACAACATTTCCCAATCATATTAAACTTCAAAAGACTCATCAAAAAATTTCATATAAAATACATGGTCACTGTTAAAATTACTATCATTTCAAGCCTCATTTCACTCTCGTTGAGATCTTTCCAGCGGAATCAAAGACACCATGTTCAAATTTGTAAGTTATCATCATTAATCGGTTACTTGACACCTTAGCTATTCATCTATGCAAATTAGTGCTAACTAATTCATTCATTTCGATTTCAGGTAGTTTTGGCTATCGTTTTGGGTGCAGCTGCAGCCCAACACACACCTGAAGCTGCCGCCGAAATTAGGCGTTTGGAAAGTGATGTTGCTCCCGATGGTTCCTACAGGTATGCTTATGAAACCTCCAACGGAATCGCGGCTCAAGAACAAGGAGTAGGTGGCGCTCAAGCCCAAGGGGGCTTCTCCTACACTTCTCCCGAAGGAGCTCCAGTTCAAGTCACCTACACTGCCGACGAGAATGGTTTCCACCCAGAAGGAGCACATCTTCCAGTCCCACCACCAATCCCAGATTATATCCTTAGATCTTTGGAATGGAACGCTGCTCACCCTGACGAAGAACGTGTGCAATATGTGCAAGCTCCCGGAGCTGCTTACAAACGATCCTAGATTGTTGTAGAGCAAAATGTTGGCTAGTGATAGTATATTAATATTTGTAAATATGTGAGACTCAATTTTCTACAAAAGTGACTAAAACAAAAATTTGAATTTGCTTTTCTATTGGATGAAAACGTGACAGAGGAAAATTTCCTCGGAGGAGAAAAATGTTCGGTGGTTTCCACGAAAGTTGATGCCAACTTTTAAATTTATGGAAATTTAATATTTTTAAATGTAGTAGTGCCATCTATGGAGGAATGTGATTATAGACGTTTAAAAAGCTCAATTGAAGACGACATCGGGCAGTAACCATGGTGTGAAAAGTCTGAACAAGGTATTGGAAGCATATAGCACTTCCTAAACTACTTAGACTTTTTCCCAAATGTATTAGACATTTTCGCAGATGCATTCTACTTTCTCCCAAATGCGTTAGAATTTTTCTCTAATGCCTTAGACTTTCTCTTCCAAATGCGGTAAACTTTTCCCGAATACTTTGGACCTTTCCCAAATACTTTATAAAAAAATTCTGCACTAGGTAGAAGTTGTGATGCGATTCTGTTTGTTATCGCTTCTACTAAATAAGCTTCATCAGTTTCACTCAGAATTATTCTCGTCGAATTTTCAATTTTCGAGATGGCTTTTTCAGTGAGATTTCGACAAGTTTCGCTGGATATGCTAAATTCTAACGGTGCATTTCAATCTGGTTTCTTTCAGCCGAAATTATTTGGTCAAATTGGATAAGCTAGTTCCAATAAAGTCTAAAGCATTTAGAAAATAGTCCAAAGGTTATGAGAAAAGGCCGAAAGCATTTGGTAAAAGGTCGAAAGCATTCGGGGAAAAGTCTAATGTATTTGCGAGAAAGGCTAAGGTGTTGGGTAAAACGTCCAATCCATTTTGAAAAAACTCTAATGCATTTGGAAAAAAAGTCTAAACAGTTTGGGAAATGCCTAAAAATTGGAAAAGTGATATAAATAAGCTAAACATTATTTAAAGCTTCAAGCAAACAGTCTCAATGAGTGCGTTCATAAAACGCAACATGTTTGGTCAACAGTTGCGATGCGGCGTTGGAACTGCTGAATTGTCTCCTGAACGGCAATCGCGCCAAAAAGTCCTTCACCTGAACTCACGACTGAAAATACAAACAAGTTTTTATTTCCATAAGAGCAAATAACCCCGATAAAGATAATCACAAACCTTTCTTCGAACTTTCCTCCACTTAATTTTTGTGTGTCTTGTGAATACCCGAAAATTTCAATGATTTGAGCAGCAAAGATAAACAATAGTATCCTTTTCAAAGTACAAAACTCTTTGATATCCGTTGATAATGGAAAAGAACATATTTGAAGCTTTTTACAACCTCTTTTAAGTGAACGGCTTAAGGGCCATGATCCACCAAAAGGATGTTTCGAGACGGTTTTGAGATATGGAGCAGTATATGATAATAACGTTACTGTCAAAAATAAAACCAAAATTCTTTGTATAATTATTAAAAATTGTCCGAACGAACTGTATGATCTGCCTTCGTTCACAGAGATTTTTTTCAATTACTAGTAATGTCCAGCTTTTTAAGTTTTCAACGTGTTACCTCGACCAGACGAATACATAAAGCTGTAGCAGCGGCAGCTACAACAACAGGCAGATCTGCTTTTGCCGCTGTCGCTGCATTCAATCTAGGTCGCTTAAGACAAATGCACTTTCTATATTGACATTTCGCTGCCGCTGCATTCTACGTTCAATCTGGTTATGGCTTAAGGATTTTGTCAAGCGAACAGTGAAGTAACTTACTTTTGGAGCAAACATCTCTCAATTAAAAAAAAAGATCTACAGTATGTTGATGTTTTAGTATCAAGTGATTAAGCGGCAAAAACACATTTGGATAGAAAAAAAAAATTTTGTTTTAGGCTCAATTAAGGGTAAGAGGTTCGAACTAAAGCTCCGTCTTAATAAATCACCCCTCCCTCTCCGGCTCTCCTCTCTTTTCAGGATGAACTTACTACAGATCGCACCTTCCGGCTTCGGAATCAAAGCAATTCCCGCTATATTGTTCAAGGAGCCCGCCCAACTTTTCATCGTCGAACTACATGGTATTTTTCTCCGCTTACGTCCTTGACTTCGTAGGTATATGTGGTTCATTTGTTTTACATGCTCAGTCCACTGTGCATTTTGAGTAGCATTCGAACAAGTTTCATCATCATCGTGTGTGGCTACAGCCTGACGTCGGGCCTTAGTCACCAGGATTATTGTCCTCCAATTATCTCAAGCAAGTGACCGCGTTCTCCAATTTTGAAAGCCCAGCAGTTGTTCGAGGTCAGCATCTACTGAGTCTTCTTAACGATCTCTCGGTCTCTTGGGGTCTCTTGGTAGCCTTGTCCTCTTATGCGTTCTTTCAATATTTGTTTATTTTTTGCTATAGTCTATTCGATGTACATGCCCTGCCCATTGAAGACATTGTAGTTTGGAGGTTCTCGTAACATCCATGTTGAGGTCACCGATATTGATGCTCGGTTGCGCGGGTGTCCTTATTCTTGATTGGAACATTATCTTCTTGTAGTCCTCGTGAGTGCATAGTTCAACTTCTTTTGCAGCCGTGTCATGATTACATGGTAGTTCTTCAGCAGCAGAAAGGTTTCGAGACATGATGCTAATGCCTTCCCCATAAGCTATTATTTGCTTCGATTTAAAAAGAAGGGTGCCTCTGGTGTCCGCAATTATCAACGGGATGGCGTGTTCAAGTGCTAGGTTAAGGTCACCAACACATGATCGCGCACAGCCACGACCGAACTTCCATCGAACCATCAAATATCATAGAACGCTCAAAATAAGGAGATTTTTTTCCTATTGAGTTTGACGTGGCTCGATGCATGCTTGCGACCAAAATGGTTGTCGTGTCTGGCGACCTATAAACAACATTTCACTCAGGGACGTACTTGGTCGAACTGCTTCCCCCATGGATTATGGCAGGTCCTGAAGAGTGAATCCATGGTGTGGACGAAACCAAGTGACAGAGGAGGAATTGGCTTTAAGCCGATTATTTTTGTGTGGTAGTGGAGAGCGAGTTTGAGTCATTTTTGACTTAGACTCGCAATGACCACTCCAGTTTTATTCTTAGATAATTGGAGTGGCTGTCCGTTTAGCTTAGGGAGGGTAAAATGCAGTGCTTTTGGTTTTATGGTAAATAATATCAGTGCAGTCTTACCTGGGTTAACGTCCAGTTCACAGTTTGTGGCCCAAGCGATCATACCCAGAGCCCTTTGCACGATCTAACTTATCATGCAGATAATTCCTGATATGTACCACGATTTTCACATCATCAGCGTACACGAAAACTTTCACCTCTTCTCAGTTAAGCCTACAATTTTGAAGCGGTTAAAGATAGAAGGGTTATTCTGGTGGTGTTTTCCAAAAGCAAAAAGTACAGTCGTCCTTAAAAGTCTGGACATTATAACGCAGGACACCTTGTATGGTGCAGGTTGATCAAGTCTGCGGTAACTGAAATCTCTTTTTAAATGGGCCTGGTTCGTTATTCCTACTTCAGTTCTACGAGTAGTTCAGCAGCCAGTGGCGCTACCGCGTCAAGTTAGCGTTCAGCAATCAGTTTAAGTAAAAGCGTTAATTTGGCTGAGCGAATTTATACTGACCGAAATGTAACAGTAACAATGTCTTGAAATTGAAACAGTGTCTTGTAATTAATCTGAAAACCAATCAAAAGCGATCATTGTTTCAGAATTCACGAAATATGTAATGCACGAGAAAAAAAGATTTCCTTTATAAAACCACCGAAACAAAATTTTTGCTACACCTCTGACTCTAGTAATAGTAATAGTAAATATTCGAGTAGTGTCAAAATGTATTTCGAAGGATTAGCATATTTAACAGAGCAGTGACTTTAAGGCATCGATTTTTTGTTTCCATTTTCCCGTATATTTTCTTGGAATTAAGTAAGGTTAAGAAGAGAACAAAAAAAACATCCATTTAAATTATAAGCTGCGGAAATAAATCAGAAAATGTTTCTGATTAATTTCCTATCCTTCCTTTTTAATGATTTACTTGCATTTGATTTGTTGGTTGTGCAACGTTTAAGATTCTGAAGGCACACAATCACTACGTTTAGATTGCACGGCCTTAGTCGGGATTTAGGTACGGACTTCTGCCAAAATCTATATAAAAAAAAAAAAAAACACTTAAAAACAATCCGAATTAAGTTGTGCGCTCAAAATGCGGTAAACGTGTGAGAAAAAAAACTGACTAATGATTTTGTTTAACTAATTTATTTGGAACTTTAATATTTGCCCAGGTAAACTTGATTTGGATAATACGTTGTTATAGTTTGTTATACTCGTATTTCGTCTAAACCGAATAATAAATTCATAAGCAATGCTGAGTCATCATTATTTCTATACCTATATATTTTACCCTGTACTTTACTAATTTCAGCCTTGAAATGATTACCCTTTGAGAAAGCAGTGGTCGGGCGGTGGATAGGGAACCAGAGGTGGATCCAACAACTCAAGCGAGCCACCTGTCGGAGCTTCGGAAAAATATTTCAGACTGAATGACCAAGAATGACTAAGAAAAAAAAATAAAACACATGAAATAAGAAACTTACATGTTGAGACAATAAATTTACATAAAAATAATTTTAATCTGAATGGTTTTTCAGTCATTTTTGAAGTAATTCTTTCTCGAATATAAGGTGGTTTATTTTTACTGTGACTCGCTGTACATTAGTTCAACTTTATTTGACAGCAGAAGCTGTCTTCGCTTCGCACACTATAATGGAAGCTTGAGTATTTGCGATAGCTAGAATAAGGACCTTCACTGTGCAGTATGATTTTTGACAGCAAATACTGTTGCATACACTTACAAATGAGTAATTGTTGCTAACATTCCATTGAGTAATTTTTGCTAAGATTTCATTGAGTAATAATGCGCCTGTCTTCGTCCAAAGCTATTAAACCACATAATAATGACACCACAAGAGCGATAATGTTCATCGGCACTTTAGGTCCGTCCCACGAAATACATTTTAAAACTTTGATATATTAAAGAAAATGTTGTCCCTATCACCCGATTAATTTTTTGAGCAACAGATAAAAATCTATTAATCAAAAGATACCGCATCAATTGAGCAACAGATGCAGTATCTACATATTACAGATATAGCATCAATTGAGCAACAGGTACCTGTCCTTTCACACTCAACAGAAGTAGTCCAATGTATTCGTCTCAACACCCCGAGTCATATGATACTCATCATACTATATCATCACCATAATCGTGGCGCGACAGCCCGACGTCGGGCATTGGCCGCTTGGAATCATACTATTTCAGTTCATTGCAATGTTTTTCTTCCTTCGCCAAAGAACTCAAAATGTCATCAGCAGTAGTCTAGTGAATTCGCTGCAATACCCCCAGTCATGTGATACCCATCTTGCCTATACATATATCATTTAATTGCCCAAAATGTCCCTTTTCCTCGAAGAACGACTGAAAATGCTATCAGCAGTAGTGGTATCATCAGCAGTGGTGCATTTGCCTCAACACCCTCATTCATATGATACCCATCAAGCCAATATTGCGCCCCATCGCCCAGAACAAAAAAAAATGGCGCGCAGGAGTGGTTGATGCGCTATGCACCACTAGGGGTCAAGGCAACACAAAGTAGTATTGCCAAGAATGTCCTATTTCCTCACCAAAGGACACAAAATGCCATCAACGTTAAAACGTCTTTTTCCTTACCAAAGTATTCAAAATTACTTCAGCAGTAGTCTAGTGCATTTGTCTCAACAAACCGTGTCATATGATACCCATCTTGTCTAGTTATCACACTTAAGTGTCAAGAAGGCCCAAACACAAACTTACAGCATCAAATATCACTATGTGCCATTTATAACAACCCAAGAAAGTCAAATGTCAAATTTTGTTGAAACCGGACCAAGGGGAAAAACCAGGAATGATGGTTTCTTAAGAGACTTAGGTGACTAACTCTGGTTTGGAGGTGCATGCTGGCAGCGTGTATCGTCCGAAACTGGTTTATGCCAACGAAACGTCAACTAAGCCACATGAAATAATTGACGCGCTATGCCCCACTAAGGGGTTAGGGCAAATTAGTAACTTTGCTTTGAATACAACAGAATATACCGTTAGCCCAGTCGATGACCGAATTTTATCGTTCCGAGATGAGGGCCACAAGGAACCTACAAACCGAATTTGATTAAGATCGGATCACGGAAAGTGATTGGATTAACGCACAAACAAACGCATAAACACTCAGCTTGGATCATTCCTTATGCCCGTCCATCATATGAATATATGGAACGGGCTAAGGGTCATCGAGAGGAGGGTGCGGAAGGGCGAAACAACCCAGGCCCGAAATTTTAAAGGGGCCCGGAAATTTGAAACATTGGAAGAAAAAAGTTGGTCTGCTTTATAAAAATGATACAAATCAAACATTGTTCTAGGATGAGCAAGAATAATTCTTCTAATTGAGCACTTCTTTTGTACAGGGTGGCACACGGAAACCGGACGTTTTTCAAAAAATCATAAAAATTCGAAAATTCATGTTAAAAAAAAATTGTATTGCTATAAAAACACTCGGTACAAGTAAAGATTTAAGAAGACTCATCTGTGGAAAATTACATCCGAAAGATGGTGTAAAGTATCGACCTACCACAACCCTCATTTAATATTTCAGTGAAAAATGTAAAAAAAAGTCATCAGCTACTTAACTGATGACGTCGTGATGAATTTATCAATTACTTTCACTAAATATCTCAGCAGCTGATGGGCGACGGTATGATTTGAGGGAAACTGACTTATTTATTTGAGATTATTTGACAGGCAAAATGTACAGAAATAAGCCCCAAATAATTCAGCAGCTGAAAGTTATTTTTTCAGAGCAATAGAGCCAGTGAAAGAAAATTCGCTTCAAGTGATCCTTTTTCTAAATTGAAGCTATGACTATTTAAGCAAGGGATATTATTTTTAATTATGCATTAAAAATAAAATAATTAAAAAATCTTAAAAAAAACAATTAAAAGTATTTTAAATCGACGGCAAATATGGGTCATTCAGTATATGGTATATACATAGTAGGACTATAGTTGTTTAGCCCCGGCCCGAATTTTCTCTCGACGGCCCTGGACGGGCCAAAATCGATGCGCAGATGCCGGCAATTATTGCATCATGCTTGAGAATCATTCTTAAAATCTCAAGATTTATTTTAGTAATAATATGCTAATAAACAATTTTAAATCCAAAATCCAGTACAATAGAAAACCGGAAAGTATCATCGTTTATCCGATTCATGGAAAATATTGTAACTGCAATTATATGAGTGAAGTAACCACCGAATTTAACGCTATATTCATATCAACCAATGAGTCTGTTTATAAATATAATTCATATAGTGTTTAGTATATTTAGATGGATTGACCCACATTTATATGAGCACGACAAAACCGAGTGACAACACATCACAATATGCATATTTTTAATACAAACCTACCTATTATAATACGTAGTCATGCATATCAGTTCAGTTGATGCAAAACCAAATGGCAATAAATTTAAAACATTGTGAAAAATGCCACGGTCAAAACCCCATACAATAAAATTGTCATTCTCGTCCGAAAAAGTTGAAAATAAACAATCAAAATAAAAATCTCAAATATCGAAGGTGTTCATTGAAAAATTTCATATATTGACTCTTCAGTTTTGGTCGCCTTAAATGGGCACCTAAAATATATACGTTAAGTATGATACATAAGAATAAAGTCATTTGAATTCTGGGAAATACTATGATAATAATATGGAATAAGATAGTTGTAAGGATATCTATGTTGAGATAAGGAATGGAACAATTATTCAAATTCACTCAATCTAATTACAACAACGAAGCAGCTTACAAATAAAGTATCCAACGGCGCCCTCCCTCCCTTCATAACACAACCCCGATATTAAAAGTCGATCTTGCGCTGAAGACGCCTAAACTAAATAAAGCAGCGAGCGCAAACGAGATTCCAGCTGAACTACTAAAATCAGGTGGAATGGGCTTATTAAATGCCATACAGCAACTACATCTGCGGGTCTCATCGGACGAGGTGATTCCAGAAGATTGGCACAGAAGCATCATTAGTCTCTCTCGCACAAAGGGGAGATAGAATATATGGTGCGGGAATTACACAGACACTTGTCTGTACGTCCTACAAAATACTGATCAAAATTCTGGAAAATAGAATAAGGGGCTTTTGGCCTGACCGATCAGCTTTTCACCGTCAAGTAAATCCTGAAAAAAGGCTAGAAATACAACGTCGACGTGTACCAAATCTTTGTCGACTTTAAGAAAGCATATATTGATAGATATAGATAAAGGAGGTAGACCGTAGATCTTGTTGAAACCACAAGCACTGCGACCTTGGGTCTATTATCCTAAAGTTCTTTATACTGAGTAGCTGAACTAGATCATGTGATCCAGTTGACTCTTCTCGATAAATTGACTGATCTGGCCAGGTTTAATAGCAAAGATACTCAATTGTCCTAACCCTTTGTGGGACATAGCACGTCAACTGTTCCATGGGGCCCAGTTGACGTTTCGTTGGCATAAATTGGTTTCGGAGAATGCAGTTGCCAGCATGCACCTCCTGCACATGCATGGCCACGAACGTCGTCGTGGACGGGATTCGAGCCCGAAACGCCGGTAGTCAGACATGAGACTGATGCCTCAACACGCTGGGCTACCGGTCGCTCCCATAAATAAATAATAGCGGAGATGGTATCGGCTAAAGGCCATCTTACGCCGAAATATTCCGTGTCTCGTTAGGCAAGACCTTCGCAATCGCAAAGGATGTGCTGTGAGGTCTCATTGCTAGCAAAAGCGACATCCATCACCTGTTACAATACGCATGGTTTTACGGTGGCCACTCAGATGCGAGTGTCTCGTCAAAGCTCCACAAATTATTCTGACTCCATTTTTTCTCAACTGCTGTAGTTACCAGGTACGAGTGCATGAGTAGTATGAGATGAATAGTTTGGCCAGTCTCAGGCCTGGAAGGGCAATTTCTGCAGTAGCAGAGTGGTATTCAACAAAAAGGTTCTGGGCGGTGAAAGGGGGATTTGAAGACTTGGTTTGCTAGCCTATCTTTTGGCTCATTGCATCGATTCCCAGGTGACCAGGAACCCAGTATGACAGGATAGCAGCAGCTGCGAATTGTTAGTGAAACTGGTAAATGCATTGATGGCAGCCTGACTGTCGGTAAATATTGCTATGTTAATGTTTAAATAGCCAGCAGTTTGGCACAGCCTAGTACAGACCTCGACGGTGTGTATTTCCGCTGTTTTTTCCATCAGGATGAAGACTCGGTGCTCAAGACCAATGATGCCTGCGCCGGAACCCTCTTCCGCTTTGGAGCCGTCTGAGAACCATTTCATCAGGCTAGGTCGGTCTTTGTTCCACATGACTTATTGAAAGGAATGGTTGAATTGAAGGATTTTAACAAGATTGTCCGTTGGCATCCCGAGTATACTGTCACTTTTCAACCAGCCTAGTTGGTTGGTTCAACTTGACCTCTGTGTTGCAGGCCCTGAGTCGGTCCACTTCAATGTGCGCATGCATTGATGTGAGATCGAGTAGAACCTCTGGAGCAGCTGTCGCAATTCCAGTCCGAGTGGTTCTACCGACATACAACCGCACCGCATTCTACTATAGGTATGACAATCGCCTTTAGATCCACAGAAACATATGTGTATTAACCAAGCATACGATAGGATCGATCGTTGTGTACTGGTTAATAGTATGCAGTAGTTTGATATACTAGTCAAATTAGTACGGCTAACAATTTATGCCGTCGTAACGTCAACTGGGCCACATGGAACCGTTGACGCGCTTTGCTCCACAAGGGGTTAGGGCAATTGAGAGAGAGATTAACGAGCACAAAACGAGAATAATGCTGCAATCAAGAAGAAGTGCGCCAGCATAAGCGAGCTGAACTTCGGGAACCTCAGCATCGTATTCGTAGAAGGCTCACATACCTGCATAGCAACCTGTCGAAGGACGCCAGCGAATTCAAGCGACTGATACAGATAACAAATAAGACTCTTTACTTGGTCCTTCCAATAACGAAATTGAAGTATATGAACGGAAATACGAAGTATCGCATATGCAAAACCGTAATTCGACCTGTGCTAGGCTTTGGCTGTGAAACTTGAACCCTAACTCAAAAGCAGGCTAAGCACATTCGAAAGAAAGGTCCTTCGGCAAATTTTCGGAGAAGGTATGAGCTGTGTGAACTATATGATGAGCTGGAAGTTTGAAGAATCGTCAAACTACAACGACTTCAATGAGCGGGCTAGTACAACGAATGGACGATTAATTCCTTAATAAATATTGAAAGGATCAGCCGAGCAAGGTTACCAGCAAGACGATGGGAAGACCCAGTATGTTCTCATGCTGAACAACTGCTGGGCACCCATAATTGGAGGACGCGGTCACTAGACGAAAATAATTAAAAGACAATGACCCAGACGGCCGAGGGCCGACGTCGGGCTATACACAGTAATAAAATATTTGGCTCCTTTTAACACTAGTTGCTGGATAATGCCCTTATTCTATCCATTTGGTGAATTAATACTCCTATACCGCACCATAGGTGCTTAAGAAATAGTACCGTTGTCGTCAATTGATGAGCGCGTCCACATTTCTTGCATTTCTATACCTTGTTGAGGTTTCGATAGAATATCTACTTTTCGGACGAGCAAATGCTAGCATGCACCTCCTATGCGTGCCGTCTTTATACTGATAAGCTCGGAGCGCAGTGGGAGTTCTATTAGTACCCACAGGCAAAATTATTCATTACTCCAAAAGGTGGTGGAAATACTCGTATTTATATCAAATTAGCTCTATTCTTCTTCTGAAACACATATCTTCATATCAGTGAGTCGGTAGCTTAGTGCGTTAAGGGGTTCAAATCCCGCCGTGACAACGGTTAGTGTTCGAGCTTTTTGTCGATTGAATAAAAATTTCCAGTCATTCACCGTATGGATAATTTATTTTAAGCGTTTTGATGGATAATTTTTTATCCATTCGGAATATTTTTAAATTCACCCAATTTTGTAAAAATAATATCCGCACAGAAAGTACTTTATTTACACCGATAGAAAACTGAATAATGGCACACCGAATCGGTGAATTTTCGCTAAGTATTTTTGGTGATGGTGATAAATAATTCTCTATTATTTTTCTATTTATCTTATTGTTCTAATAAGATAGGTTTAACCTAAGTTTTAACATACCTATCTACAGACCTACTATTAATTTTCAATTGTACTTGATTTTAAGAATTACTATTCTTTTCAACAAAAGAAATTGCCGCACCGGTTTTGGAATAGATTATCAAAAATTTAATCTTAATCTTTTGTTTTATATGAACCATGAAATGAATGCAAATTTGTGTATAATACTATATAAGCTGGCTATGAAAATACAATTAAAGTCTTCATTTATCAATCTGACTATTTGCATTTCATCGCACCACCACCAAACTTATTTGATAGTCAACTACATATATTTTCTTTAAATTCCAAAAATATCAAAATGCACAAACACATTTGCATTTTTTGGCAGTTAGAATTTAGGAAAATGCCAATGCGCATTCCAATGAAAATACCAGTATCTTGTATATGAGTAGGAATACCCACATCTTGCATTTTTTGCATGTTGTCTAAATATTTTTAGAGAAAGATAAAAGATAAAGATACACTATGTACGCGTTTAGCCCCGCTAATTTTACGCATATAAAAGGCCTTTGATTAATTCGAATGGTATCAGTTTCACCCCTGAATAGATCAAATCTAATACACCATGTTCAAATTCGTAAGTTTACTAAATCGACTTTATACAGAAAATAATATTGGAATTTCGTCAAAGTGTTTCGCCCAGTGCAAAGTGGAGATATATTAACGTTTTTTCCATACGAAAATTGCAGGTTGTACTCGCTACCATCGTTGCTTTGGCTGCTGCCCAACACGGAGTCAGATCTGACGAATCCCAAGCCCAAATCCGTAGCATCACAAATGATGCCAGCCCTGATGGTTCATACCGTTGGGCTTTCGATACCTCCAACGGAATCGCCGCCCAAGAACAAGGTGTAGGTGGTGTACAAGCTGCCGGAGCTTCATCCCACACTTCCCCCGAAGGTATCCCAATCCAACTTACCTACACCGCTGACGAAAATGGATTCCACCCAGAAGGCGCTCATCTTCCAGTCCCACCACCACCACAACCAATCCCAGAATACATTACCCGTGCATTGGCCTGGATCGCCGCTCACCCATACAAAGAAGAATATGCTGTCAAGACCCAACGTTTCTAAATGAAATTGATCTTAAATAAAAAAAAATTATAATTTAAAACAGTAGAAAGATAGATTTTTAATATGTATTACGATATATAACAGAGAATTAAGTAATGTTGTAACAGAATCAAGTCATCAATACTCTTACATAATTAGGAGTAGAACTGAAATGGTGTGACAAACGTGTAAAAGTGTCGGTAGGAACAGATTCGGTCTTACCAAATGACACAAAGACACATCGGCACTTTAGACCATTCCATGCACATGATATATTATATTTATTCCGACTGATATATTTTCCCCAAAAAGAAAATTTATTTCACTACGTTCCCAGTAAGATAAAAATATTGCCTAGACTCCAGGTCATGCTCAAGTAGGTCCTTTCGTAATCACCAAAGGAGTCAAAATGCTTTCGACAGCTCACCAGTGCATTGTCAGCATCACTTCGATTCAGAAGGTACTCGTATTGCCTAATTTTCACTTCATGGCTAAGAAGATCCTATTATCCTGATCAACGAAGTCAAAATGCCAACAGCAGCATTTTATTGTATTTGTTTCGTCACCCCGATTTAGAAAATATTCATATTTGCTGGGTTTGATTTCTGTTTCATTTCATGACTAAGATGGTCTATTTGTCCTGATGAGCACCAAAAGTCTTTAGATGGTGCTTAGAATCACCCAGGGAAGTTACGCACCAAATTTGGTTTCAATTAATCGAGTCGATCATTGAAAAAGTCATCACCGGACCATGCTTAAGGCGAACATACACCATCCGGAATTCCGGACAGGCCGCCGGACAGGCCGTTTATTTCAATAGACGAATGTATTAGTTGTACAACTTTGCTTCCGCCGTTTTCTGACAGACGGCTGGTTCCGGAATTCCGGATTGTGTATGTTCGCCTTTAGGGATTATAATTACTGAAATATTACTATTACTAGGTCAGGCTAAGTTGTCCATACGGTGGTACAGCGACCGTTAACGAACTATTGTGCCATAGCCTTTCCTAGGACAAAAGACTCTCCACTAACCGAATCGAGGCCAGTAAGTCTTTAATGAGGCTACACTTGATGATATCAACTGTCGTACACTTGGAAGGTTGTTCCACTGTTGAAGTCTTTTGATTGCAGATCATTCCCTAACCAGAGTCCTAGCTGGGCCCTGATAACCCGAAACCCAGTAAAGCGTTACTCGGTTGGTGGTTGCGAGCCCTTAAAGGATTTCAAAACACCCTTTTACTAACCTCGAAGAGGGCTTATGAGATAGCAGCAACTTAATGGTCGCCTGACTATCTGTACAGATAGCGATGTGGGCGCCAAGAAAATTCTGAGCTAGAATGTTCCTGGCATAGGTCTCAAAACCGCAATGGCATGAATCTCAGCTTGAAAGACGCTGGCCAAATTCCCATAGCAATTGAGATCTTGGCGTTTGGTCCAAAGACACCAGCACCAAAATAACTCCCTTCCCCATATTTGACCCATCTGTATACCATGTTAAACATCTAGGATCTGGACAGAGATTGCCATTTTCCCATTCCGTGCTGGGGTGAGGAAAAAGTTTCAACCAAAAGCAAAGTTCAGTGGTCATGTTATCTGATCTTATGCAGATCGACAGTCGATCTGCATAAGATGATCGACAGATCGACAGTCGATCTGCATAAGATCAGATCAGGTGTTCAAGGTGACTCATGTGCTATAGGTATGTGCCCTTTTCCCAACGCCAGTAGTCGATGAATTAAATAATATACACTGCGCCTCAAAGAAAAGTGGCGCACCCAGTTTTCTTCTTACTGAAGCCAAGAATGGCAAGGGTACAGTTTTTAATACTAGTAAATGAAGAATGAAAAGAAACAAACGTTTGGAAGAGCAAAGTTCCGAAATAACGGTAGTTTTGAGTCAATCTTACTATAAATTACTAAAATACGAAGATTGAAAATGTTACTTTCGATCAAAAAACGACCATAACGGTTTAATCCGTTAATTTAATTTAATGTTTAATATTAGTTACCCAAGGACCCCCCGTGAGGCATCAGACCGCATATTTTCCAAATTTAATCAATGTGAGGTTGTACACTTAATAAAGAAATACTTTGGCCAGTTGATGACCCCTGGATGACATTTTTAAATCCAGAATGAATGGAATATATACCAGGAAACAGGATCATTTAATAGAAAATAAATACGATACCGGTTCAGAGCGACATCAATAAATGGGGACCAATTTAAGGTCTAGATAGATATTCTCATGAGAATGGTATCATGTGACTGATTTCGTTCTCGAGAATCATTTAAATAGCAATGAGAATTAATTCTCATCAGAAATTTTCGTTCTCTTGCGTTCTCATGGGAATTATTCTCATCATCGTGTAAATAGATAATGTTGGAATATTCTCGTGATCGTAACCATTCTCATGACGGAAGTTTATTCTCAGGAGCTGTTCGTGAGAACAATCATTCTCACAGACGGTCTTTTATAGAAGTTTATGTTGTTTTGCTGGGAAAAAAAATTAAGTAGGGCATTTTTTTAATTCGTAGCGACTGAAAACTGTTTTTGCTTGAAAACTGATTTTGCTTGAAAACAGGATTGCCACTCTGGGGTGGGTAACCCCAAATATTTTGTCTTTTTTGACTTCAGATCCGGAATCAACGACCTAAAATTACCTTATAGTTCGAACCAACCCGATCGGACGAGTATTTCCCCACAAAAACAGGGTTACATTCTGGGTGGGCAGCCCCAAATTTATTTTTTTGTTTTTAACTTCAGTTTCGGAATCAGCCAACCAAAATTACCCTGTAGTTCGAACCAGCCCGATCGGACGAGTATTTCCCCATGAAAACGATTCGTATGACCATATTCCATCAACCAAACATCAAAATCATAGCGCGGCGACCTTCTCACATGAAAACGTCAATATGAAAATGTTTAAACACATAGAGAATGAATGAAAATATTCTCACGAAATTTGTTCTCATCATATTCTCATGAGAATGCGGATAGCCGTGCGAGTAAATAGGTATGAGAACTGTTCTCATGAATGACGCAATCCATAAAGCATTCTTACGAGAATGACTATCTAGACCTTTATGCGGATATAAGGCCGCAAAAATCATATTAAAACATGCCTTTTGCTAGCAAAAACGACCACAGATGCACCCCGGGTACCGTTATTTCGGCTCAAGATTATCGTAAACAGTTAAGGCAAGATGACCTAATATTCAGATTTCCCGAAAAATTACTGGGATTCACCACAAGGCATGAAATCGCCGGACAATTGTTGGCTTCAGCACGAAGAAAACTGAGTGCCCCACTTTTTTTTTGATGCGCAGTCTACCTATATATCTGATAAGTCCGATCCTGGACGTGGGAAAAAAGAAGTGTGGCGACATTGGGGTGGGAAGAGATCATTATCTTATGATCGTTAATATTCCATTGCGAATTGCAGCCGTGCGCCACCCTAGCGACGAAAGATCCAGGCGCCGCGAATTCAACACGGCTCGACTAAAAAATCCAGCTGAAGTGTAGTGATGGAAGCGACTTATCATGGAGAACCATCAAATGAGGCGGTGGAAAGAACACTTGCCCGCGGTCTTGAACCGTGTAACCTCCGGTGAAGTTCTCCCTCAAGTAGATACTTTAAAAATAAATAACTGGCGCAACAGTCCAATCTGAACCATGGCCTCGAGATGAGTTAGCATCATCTCATTTTCTAGATCGTGACGGTCTTGTGCAGAGGTGTGTGATCAGCAACACACTCAACCGAGTTATTTACCCCATAAATGAGTACTCATTTAATAGCTGAGTGGGCTCATAGTCCGACACATAAGTCCCCCTTTTTTATCGAAAACTACCGCATTCAGTAGGAATCGAAACAGGGTCCAGTGCGTAGAAGGTGAACGTGCTAACCGTTGCGCCATCCGGACTACAAGTAGATACTTAAGTTAACCATAAAAATGTGCGTATACGGTCCACTGGCCCGACTCAAGAGGAATTAGTTACTGCAATTATTGCACTAAAACGAGGAAAGGCCGCCGGACTCGACGGAATCACTGCCGAGCGTTATCAAGCAGCGACAAGCGTAACTGCCGAGTTTCCGCACCCACTTGTTGATAAAGCGTGGTGGAGTAGAAGGAAAGATTGATCATCAAACTTCCAAAGAAGGCTAGCCTTACTGACTGTAATAATAAAAGAGGCATTTGCGTGCTTCCAGCCGTTGACAAGATAATAGATAAAATCGTCCTGAATAGAGTAGAAACTCACTTAGAAAGACCAATTGACAAAGGCAGGCTTTCGATCCGGATTCTTCTGCGTCGATCACATTAACACCTTGCGAATTATCAACGGGCAATGCGCTGAGTACGATTCTCCGCTTCACTTGCTTTTCATCGTTGATGGGCGGCCTTCAGTAGAAAAGGCATCAATGAGAAGCTTGCGGCTACTATTAAGGCATGTCGAAATGTCGCGTTCTGCATAAAGATAAGGAGTAGGTGGACTTTGAGATTCACAGTGGAGTTCGGCAAGTGTGCACCCTCTCAACGATCCTATTCCTCATAGTGATCGGCGATATGTTCCATGCAGCCATATGCGGACTAGACATGGGAATTCAATGCACTTTAACATCTTGTCTACAACATCTTGACTACGCTGACGACACATGCCTACTCCCCCACAAAATCATGGATCTATCCACAATGGCGTTAGATCTTGAGAGGGAGGCAAACAACGCTGGGCTAAAGATTAATATCATACCAGCAAGACCAAGGTTCTTAGCCCGCCTTTGCGAAAAGGGAACCTAAGCCTACTGCCATTAATACAAATGGGCAGCCTGCGGAGTTGGTAGACAACTTCGCCTACCTGGGTAGCATTGTTGCCGAAAATGGTGGTACGGAGCACGACATCGCTCGTCCTATCAACCAGGCTAGGTGCGTATATGGCGTGCTGTTCAAAATATGACAGAGCAGTTATCTCAGCATCAAGATCAAGCTGGGCCTGTTTCGCTCCCTGGTACTGTCTGTGCTTTTGTATGGGAGCAGTCCATGGAAAGTTTCCGTAGGAGTTACCAGAAAGCTGCAAGTCACTCATGTCTTCGTCGAATTCTAAGAATTTCCTGGCTCGAAACAATATTAAATGAATAGCTAAGTCGGCGTTCGGGTCAGATTCCAATCGACGAATTCATACGAAGGCGAGAATGGCGGTGGGCAATTCACACAATGCGGAAGGATGATAATTGCATTGCTTTACTTGCAATGAAATGGAACCCCATTTCCCAGTAAGGCCGACCAAGAGGGTGTCCTACAATCACATAGCGGCGAATTATGGCAAAAAGAGTGTAAGGCGCTAGTAAGTTGCTTGGGGAATAGCGCCCCATTACCCACAACAGAGCACGATGACGCGTAGGAGTAGTTGACGCCCTATGCCCACTAGGTGTTAAGGTAAAGTAGTATGCAGGAGGATATTAGATTAGATTAGATTGAGAGGGAGGGCCGTGGATCATGTTGAAACCACAAGCACTGCGACCATGGGTCTATTGTGCTGAAGCCCATTTTATCGAGAAGACTAGATCATATGATTTAGCCGACTTTTCTCGATAAATTGACTGATCTGGCCAGGTTTGATAGAGGGGATGTCCTCGGCCAAAGGAAATGTTATGCCGAAGCAGTCCGTGCGTCGTTCCGCAAGTCCTTCGCACTCACAAAGGATGTGCTCTGAAGTCTCATCATCAGCCTCGCTGAAGCGGCAGCTAGCATCTTGTACAATACGCATGGTTTTAAGGTGACCCCTCAGACACGAGTGCCCCGTTAAAATTCTACAAATCATTCTGACTCTGTTTTTGCTCTGCCGTAGCAATTCTAAGGTACGAGTACGCGAGTAGCCCGAGGATATGGACTTCCGCTGTACTGTTAGTGTATTGTAGATTACCCCTTAACTGTTTTCATTTTTACGATTTTTTTTTCCATCTTCCATTCATATTTCCTTATTTTAAAGTCTTTCTTTTTTTTCTTCGCTCCCCGTTTTTTTGTCTGTCCCGTTAAAAATATATAATGGACAGGCACATAGTCTGATACATACTAGACGTTTGTCTGTTCGTTTATTCGGGCACTTCCCATGTGCTGATCTTAACCAAACTTGGTATGTAGATTCCTGGTGTGACTCTGAGTTCAAATTGATGGACCGTATTTTTGATTATCGACTGGACTAACGGTATATTCTGTTGTGCTCAATCCAGAGTTGCTCGCCTAAGTGTGTAATGACCTTTATTCTGGTCGTTCTGTTTCCACCGACAGATCAAAAGCAGCACCTGACGAATAGTGAGGCCGAGTGCCCCATTACACCCGGACTCCGATGCGAGAGCGAGGGCATCTGAGTCGACCGTCAACCATTGCATCGCTATTGTATCACCCCCCACCCCCATTTGTACCTCCCCTGGTTGCACTGTCTATTCCAGGCTAGTGATTCGTTTTATTGCGTACGAACAGCGACAACGAGCGAGGACAACCACACCCATGACAGCCGAATTGATCTACAGCATGCACAGACTTCTGCTTAGCTATTTGTGGGGCCTATTTTTTCGCCAGATGGCACCGCCGGTCACGGTCATTATGGCAACTCTAGGCTCCGTCCCCACGGGTATCTTCGGATGTCCACCAACCCGATCTTTTCAAAGATCGCTTCTGCAGGCATTTCCATTTGTCCGATTTAAATAAACCAAAATTTGGTCAGTAGTTAATACGTTATAAGAACTGCACGGTTATATTTTGGCCCTGCTGCAGTTGAGCGTTACGATAAAAGGATTGATCATGAAATAAGATAGAAACCAAACGTGGTATATATGGATATTTCCTGATTCGAGTGATGAGACCAATGCACTGGAGTACTGTTGAAGGCATTTTCAGTCTTTTGGTCAGAAAAAAAGGCATTCTTGGCAATGAAGTGATATCTAATCTAACCAAGATGGGTATCAAATGACTGGGGGTCATAATGGAAATGAACTAAACTTCTGTTGATGGCATTTTCAGTCCTTTGTTCAGAAGAAAAGCACCTTCTTGGGCATGGGACTTGAAGCAGAAACCAAACCTAGCAAATATCGGCAATTTCTGGATCGGGGTGACGGTTCAAATGTTCTGGACGTTAGGGCCATATTGGATATAAAGGACTTCAGCTCAGTGTGAATTTTATGCATGACAGGCTGTTAGGGTTCATATTCATATTTCCTGATTCGAGTGATGAGACTGAAGTACTGTTGAAAGCATTTTCAGTCTTTTGGTCAGAAAAAAAGGCATTCTTGGCAATGAAGTGATATCTAACCAAGATGGATATCAAATGACTGGGGGTCATAATGGAAATGAACTAAACTTCTGTTGATGGCATTTTCAGTCCTTTGTTCAGGGGAAAAGCACCTTCTTAGACATGGGACTTGAAGCAGAAACCAAACCTAGCAAATATCGGCAATTTCTGGATCGGGGTGACGGTTCAAATTCTCTGGACGTTAGGGCCATATTGGATATAAAGGACTTCAGCTCAGTGTATATTTTATGCATGACAGGCTGTTAGGGTTCATATCCCTCGCTCAAAAAAGGACAAGGCTAAAGGTTCTGGCGAAATTGTGGCTATAGAACGTTATTCTGCTGTTGAAAAGATAAGAGTATAGTCCTCGCTAAGGATGTTGCACTAGGGTATCCTAAATCAATTCGGTAGGTTTTGATTATTTGATATTATTTGTCAAAGAATGACCATTTAAGTAATTGAGGGGATTGACCTATGCATTTTACTGTTTGTTCTCATGTGAACTCTGTATTTATTGAAATGATTGATAATTAATTCGACCTTTCAATTTTCCACGTAAATTGAGGACGACCACATTTCTATTCGAAAATTTTGCAAAAATAGCAAAAAAAAAGCATACAATGCGTTTTACCCCCCTTTTCTGAATGCAACACAATTTTCTTCACGCATTTCATATAAAAGGCCTGCTCGTGATCCAAGCCAGTATCAGTTTTGTATCTTCAAAGTTCAAATCAAAGACAACATGTTCAAATTTGTAAGTCAATTAGCTTTTAATCTATTGTATTATACTCGTATATCCAAAAGTCCGATTGTGCGAATTCAACCAGCAACACACAAAGATTCGCATGAATAATAATGAGATTGCTAACACATTTCTTTCTCGCAATGACCTTTCAGGTAGTACTCGCTTTCGTCGTAGGATTGGCTGCTGCCCAACACGGAGTCAGAACTGATGAAGCTCATGCTGAAATCCGTAGCTTCTCAAACGATGCCAGCCCTGATGGTTCTTACCGTTGGGCTTTCGACACATCCAACGGAATCGCCGCCCAAGAACAAGGTGTAGGTGGTGTACAAGCTGCCGGAGCTTCATCACACACTTCTCCCGAAGGTATCCCAATCCAACTTACCTACACTGCTGACGAAAACGGATTCCACCCAGAAGGCGCTCATCTTCCAGTCCCACCACCAATCCCAGCAGCCATTGTCCGCGCCTTGGAATGGATCGCCGCTCATCCATACAAAGACGAATATGTTGTCAAGACCCAACGTTTCTAAATGAAACTGATCAGAAATTGTTATAAATATTTAAATAAAATATGTATATTTAAAACAGCACGATTGTTTTAAAAATTGGACGAAATAAGATTTTAAGTGATTGTGAAGATATATGCGCCAATCGATCAACGTGCGTGGTTTAATGATACCAGTGTTTATTTGATAATGTGAATGAATCCGTAGCAAGAGTTGGATCAGCTGATTTGATTAGGCAAGGTGTCAAATTACCTAATTGGATGTAGTGTTTTCGAAATTTAGATTTAATGAATAGATTAAATATCTAAAGTCAAGGCAATACTATTAAGTTTTTTCTTTTCTTCAATAGGTGCGGCCTTTGTATTTCTGTGAGGTTGAGAAGTAGCAATTTCGGAACATTCCTGCTTGACCGGGCGAAGCATAGTGGTTCGCGTCTTTGACCAATAGTGGGTATTGATTTTAGTGGATTTATCTCTCCTCTCTCTCGCGAGGGCTCCGCGGCTTAAGGGGCTGTAATCCTCAGTATACCGCCCTTGAACGCACGCTGCGGTCGCTCCCACAGCGGTAAACCCACTATTAGTCAAGGTGAGAACCATGATGCGTCGCCCGGTGAAATAGGAATATACCGGAATTTCATAGTTTAAGTTTACTAGCGGCACACAAAAGTACACTGCATTTAATGGTAAAAGCAAGCCACTCAGTTGTTGTTATAACCATATAGAACGATTTGTCCCTTAGGGGGTGATTTTTGGGGGAGAGGGGGTAAACTAGCCCCAAAATCGTAAGATCCCTATTTTGCAAATCGCAAGCCACTTTATACAGTTGTTGTTAGGACCATATAGAACGCTTTTGCCCGTAGTGATTTTTGATTCGTCCCTTAGGGGGTAGCTTTTTACTACCACCAAAATCGTAAAATTGCTATTCTTCACCGATTTTAACCATCAGGGCGCCTAATTTGTGATCACTGAGTTCGAATTTCAAGTTATTTTCATCGTCCGAACCGAAATTTTTTTATCTAGTGGTATTTAGGCGTTTTTGAAAAAAAATAGAGACATTCATTCCACGGCGATATTGGAGTCGATTTCTACTAATTCGATGGTGCTGCATCGAAAAAGTCATCAGAGTTGCATTTTGAGAAAAAGTGGAGTGGGGAGACTCCCTTTGAACAAAAATTTTATTTAAAAAAATCGGGTTTGGTGTCGTTTCCGACTAATTCGGCATCGCTGAGCACGAATCTAATGTCAAATGAACTGTAACAGACTCAGGGAATATTTAAGTGCGCGGGGCAAGCTTATTAAAAAAAAAATATTTTATTTAAAAACAACAAATACAAATGTCATTCCAGGTCCCCATCTACATTTTTTTCCATTTCTTCTTGTTCTTCAAGAAGGGTTTCATTATAAACAACAATAGTTTAAGAATTTTTTTGATAGAATAAAAAGAAAAAGTAAAGAAAAGTACCCTGCTCCACGACTCCGGCGAGGGAGGTTTGCTGCCGTCGGCCGCTCTTCCACAGGCCTGTCCAGCCTGGTAAGCGGCACGCAGGATATGTTTCATTAGAACGCCTTTGGAGGGAAGAATTTCTTAAATTTATGGGCTCAACGTGGCAAACATGTACTAGCGGGCACCGTTCACTGTCGTCATTTACTGGTCCTTCACTTTTCGACAGCACGAAATAGATCATCTGGCAATTATCGACTTAATGGATGGCTCAGCTTGAAGAAAGTCTCTTTTTCTTCCTTCGTGGTTCAGGCCTAGAATGCAGTACGCTTTCCAAGCGAACAAAAATAGCTTACCATCTCACATCCAGTCAAGCAGTGAAGAAGGGGAGAGCTGGAGCCTTTCTTTCTCCCAGGACAGATGCAACAACGTGTGCCGCCACATATCGACAAGCCTTCCTTGTACCGATAACACCCACAGTTCCTTAAATGAGTACCCATTTAGTGTAGTAAACTGCTCGGTCGAGCGTGATGCTGATAATTGATAATACATTTCTGCACAGAACACACCGTTAAGATCTAATGAAAAAGATAATGTTAACTTTGGCTTTGGTTCAAAATTGGACTGTAGCGCCAGTTATATATTTTATATTTTTAAGTTTAATATATCTTATTATCGCGGACATTATTTTGCGTTGAAAGTGTGACTCCAAGTTCTCGTGGTGTTGCAGCAAATCGATACAATTTTGATCTCACATTGCCAATTAGCGACCCGAACCACCTCTTAACATTTTTTTTCGGCAAGATACGCCGTGTCAAAAGGGTAACGGTTCAGGATATCTCCTTTTTTTGCAGTTTTAACTTAACATCCGCAGTTAGCGGTCCTCCTTCAATTTTGTGTTAGCAATGCCAACCTGTTGCTCCTTTTGACTTAATTCCACTCCATCGACAAGAATGTCCTTTTATCTCCATCAAAGGACTCGAGATTGCATTTATACTACTCCAGACCATTCGCCTCTTCACTGCGATTCTTATGGATATCATCTCGCCAATATTTCTCTCCATTATCAATAATGTCCTTTTCCCACCACCAAAGGACTCGAATTGAAATTTACACTACTCCAGAGCATTCGCCTCTTCACTCCGATTCCTTTGACACCCATCTTGTCTATATTCCACTCCATTGCCACGAATATCCTTTTCTCCCCACCAAATGACTCGAAATACAATTTACACTACTCCTCTACGCCTCTTCCCTACGATTCCGATGACACCCATTTTGTCTATAATCCACTACATTGCCAAGAATCTCCTTTTTCGTATCAAAGGGCTTAAAGGCCATCAACAGTAGTCCACTACATTCCCATGAAGACATGCGTCTCACGTGCATTCAAAAATCCTTCAGTGCATATCCACAACCTGCGTATCATACATCATTTTTATGCAAATATTCTACTTACAGCCCCTCAAATCGCAAACGCAAAAAAAGATGCATTGCCAAAAAAGATATATTGCTAAAGAAAGAATACATTTTCTACACCATTGGCTGCCGTGCTCACCAATCTCCTCTCGTCAAAATACTCTACACGTAGATTCGGAAAATATGATTAATCGTATCCGTAAGTCATATACGGATACGATTGAATCAATTATAATCGATTAATCGGAAAAATACGATTAATCGTATTCTTAGGATTAATAGTATTTTTACGGTTAATCGATTAATCGTATTCTTTCGATTAATCCATTAATCGTTTTTTTCACGTTTAATGGTATTTTTTTCGATTAATCGATTATCATAAATAATCGATTATCATACGATTAATCGATTAATCCCACTGGGCTACTGTAAACCTTCAAGAGACTACCGGTAGCTTTACCGGAGTACAACATTACACTGCTGCCCGTTCATCATCATAATGGCGCGACAGCCCGACGTCGGGCCTTGGCCGCCTGGAGAGATAAATTCTCCGCTGTTCCACCATCTTATCTCACTAACTCTGTTGATGTTTAATTTATACCTCAGAAATTCACTCTCTAATTGTTCATAATCGTTCTGATCCATTGTCCAGAGAGAGTACGCACATTTCAGAATCCAATCTTGTCATTGTACGATAACCGAAAGTCGTAACCGTTGAATCGGTCCTTATCCGAGGCATAGCTGACGTTTTTAGCATATAAAAGATTTCGGATAGTGCAAGTTGCTGACATACACATCCTGTCCTTTGTTTCTCGGTTTCAACGACGGGCCGTGATATTATTTTTCCACCCCTCACCACAGGGGGAAGGTTTACCTCAACGAAATCATCGCACCGCCATCACTGGCGGCTTGACACTGAATAGCAATGGTTAGTGATCACTACCGTTACAGGGGGCGCCCACACGGAGGACTATGGAAGAGGAATTTTTGCCATTTTCCGCTAATATGCTGCGTTACATTTGTTGCTCCCCGCACTAGCAAGCTCGTGGTCCCTGTAAAACCACTATGGGCTGGAATCCACCATAGCACAATGTTGAAGAAAGCACATACGGCGCTCACTTATGGTTTTTGACTTACAACAACCTGATTCGAGAGGTTAAGAGCCCACGCAGAAGGCAAACTTTTTAGTTCGCAGAAAAACTAAATAGATAAGTCAGAAAAATAGAACACACGGTGTTTTATGAGACAGCGCACACAGAGATTACTAAATAGTGTAATTTGCTGTGTGCGCGATCTCATAAGCCGCCGCGCCGTGTGTCCAATTTTTCTGACTAAACTATTTAGTTTTTCTGCGAACTAAAAAGTTTGCTGTCTGCGTGGGCCCTTAGACTCATTTCGTTTTGTTGCGGCAGCTTTTAAGCACGGAATTGGCGACAATAGTTTTCATTTCACAATGCTAAGTGAACGCCAGGCGGGTTTTGCGGGTCATCATATGTGCGTTACTATATGATCTGTTACTGTATAGCACTGTTCGGGTTAAGCTACCTAATTTATATTTTTTTTCTTTTGCAATGAATCTTTCAAATGAAAAATGCTAGATCCAACCCTCCGGTTTAGATTGATTGAGGACAGCCACCTCGTTGGAACAATACTCGAATATATCAAATATATACATACCCGCAAAAAGTATAAAAGAAGTTAAAGATAGTAAATATAATGCGCCTGACCCCTCTTTTCGAATAATTCACTGCATCCAACTAAATTGACGCATATAAAAGGCCTGCTCGTGATCTGAACTAGCATCAGTTTTGCATCTTCAAAGTTCAAATCAAAGACAACATGTTCAAATTTGTAAGTCAAACAGTTTTTCATCTATTGTATTATATTCGTTCCAAAATTCGGATTGTGCGAATTCTACCAACAACATGCAGAAATCCGCATAAATAGTAAAAGATATGCTAACACGTATTTTTCGTAATGATTTTTCAGGTAGTACTTGCTTTAGTCGTCGGATTGGCTGCTGCCCAACACGGAGTCCGAACTGATGAAGCTCATGCCGAAATACGCAGCTTCTCAAACGATGCCAGCCCTGATGGTTCTTATCGTTGGGCTTTTGACACCTCCAACGGAATCGCCGCCCAAGAACAAGGTGTAGGTGGTGTACAAGCTGCCGGAGGTTCATCATACACTTCTCCCGAAGGTATCCCAATCCAACTTACCTACACTGCTGATGAAAACGGATTCCATCCAGAGGGTGCCCATCTTCCAGTGCCCCCACCAATCCCAGAAGCCATTATCCGCTCGTTGGAATGGAACGCCGCTCACCCATACAAGGAAGAATATGTTACCAAAACTGTCTTAGGCTAGAATTACACTATCTCAAAGAAATAAGATAATATCCATTTGGATATGATCATATGTAATATGTGAAACTGACAAACTGTAGTTATCAATATTTATTATTAAATAAATTGTTTATTTAAACCAAAATGACTGTGTTATAAATTTTAATACATATATTGAAAGAACTAAGATATTCTTACAGTGATAGTGCAGAAATATGAGGACAGAAGTATAATATACGTGGTCTGGCGATATACGAGTAGAATGTGTAGCAAAATTAGTTCGGTTAAAAAAAACTGGTGCCAAAGTCAAATCAATGAGAACAAAATCGAAAACAAAAACAAATCTGGATACAAATCACAATTAATTTGTAAATTTTACCAAACTGGAAGTATTGTAAGTGACTAAACTCTTGTGAAAAATAATAGTTTCTTTTTATGTGAAATGGCGCTGAGCTGATGGGATCCAAGAAAACGGTCCAAAGTAGTAGATGCTGAAAATGCATTGTCAGATAACGTGGAACGTAGGTCAGCTGTTTTCAATACAGCGTAAATAAGTGCATTCCTAATAGCGAACTGATTCGGATTTAGTGCGACAGAGATGTACATAAATAGTCGGGCATTCATGTTTAAGGCCGTTTCCTCACTTGTCGGTACAGTAGCGGTGTGGGATCGACATGCTCGGTATAAGCGGTAACAAAAGCTTACCGAGCGCCTTTATTTCAATGAGTGTTTCCTGATGGGCTCGGTATTCGCGGATGCGGGTAGGTTCGAGCCAATAAGGAAACACTCATTTAAATATAGGCGTTCGATAAGCTTTCGGTTCTGCGTCTACCGAGCATGCCAATCCCGTACTGCTACGGTACCGACAATCGGGTCCCGTAGCATCGCTTAGAAGTTTATCAACTGCAAAATTTTGAGAGGGCTGATTCTCGATTGCATTGAGGAAATTCTACATCTGTAGGTCGTCTTCACGGACATTCGTTACACTAGACGCCCATCTCCTGCAAATAAGGACGTGATCAATTAGTTTGACGGTATGTGCCTCTGGAGATTTCCAGGTCCGCTTGTGAATGTGTCGATCCATAGATCCGAGCAAGTAGCTGCAGGCGAAGTCGATAAGTCGCTAGCCGTTGTCGTTGCATTTTTCATGGCCACTGTGGCCTCCAGTGGTCTCCCGGTGCCAACTTTCATTTCCGACTTTCGCGTCAAAGTCTCCCAGCAGCAGTTTGACGTCGTTTGTTGGAAGTGAGTCGAAGAGAATTTCCAGGCGGGCGTAGAACCCGTCTTTTACTGCGTCCTCTTTAACTTTAGTGGGGGGAGGGTGCACATTGATGAGCCAGAGGTGTAAGAATCGAGTCTTAATGCGAATCTGTTTAAGAAGGGCCTTCTCAGCACCCGGTGTGTTCATGGAGCGTACATTTCAGGATCCGAAGAAATAATCCGTTAGTCGTTTGCGTTGTCCTCGTTGTTGATCAGTCCAATCCAAGGCTTTGTTCCAGGTTTCTTGACGTGTAGTAATTTTTACAAGGACGAGTTTTCACGATATCGCTTAACCCCATTCAGTGGGTGGCCTTGGAGATAGCTACTTCAGATGGATTAATAAACGTGCTGGAGTGGACACAACTATGTTGCAGGTCCAACTACACAAATTATTCCACCCTACTAAATCTGATGGTGACGGTCAGCTATTCAGGCTACACCTATGAGTATCTTGCCTTTTCTAAACTGTCTAATCGCTAAGACTTGGCCGTCAGCGGTTTGATTCACTGCCATTAACAGGGGGCGCCCAAGTGGAGGACTATGGAAAAAGTCTTCTTTTGAAAAAGTCCGGTGACCTTGCTACTCTCCCGGAACAAATCTGCGCCGTATGACGTGGTTACACAGTACGAAGTAACGTCCGAGCTGGCCTAGTCAGTTACTGCAGTGCAGCTACTGGCACCGCGTGACGGCATCATTCGAGTTACTGTTACTCACATCCAGTTACCACAATTTTTTTTGATTTACTGCCATGCGAGTATACAGGTGCAGTAGCTGTCCACTGCCAGGTCAGCAGCTCGTATTGTGTAACCAGGCCAAGGCATTAGATTCTAGAGTAACCAGTTGTCTCACCACTGTAGCACTGCGGTTGATGAATGAATATGGGCGAGAGCCTGCTTTCTCACTCTCACTACAGCCGCGATGGCACTAGACACCCGACACCCTGAACCGTAGACTAAATAGGCTATTTTCTCTTACAATTACAGAAATTTAGAAAAACCTTAATTGTACACTATGCGCTAATACTAAGATTCTCTTTAATTGCCTTGACCCCTCTAGGGGCATGAGCGCGTCAACACCTCTAGCATTTCTATGCCTTGTTGACGTTTCGATAGCATATCTATGTACTTTTCGGAAGTGCAGTTGCTAGCATGCACCTCCATGTATGTACTAAGATTAGCACTCGTATTTATTAGCGGTAATTAGGCTGGTTCCTGTAGTCCATCGGGTAGCAGAATCGACTTCCCACAGAAACACTGACAATTGTTCTTGTGTCTAGAAACCACTTAGAATCAATCAATTTAATGACGATGTGTTGATTGATTCACTGCACATATGCATAACTAATTTGTTTGCTGCTCTTCAAGAGCTCCACTTGATTACTCAATTCAAAATCTCTTGTTCTTCTCGATTTACATTTTTAAATGATTCAACTATATCAGTTTTTTCTTTTTAATTTTTATTACGGTCTTAGAAAACACTCACAACCAAAGATCAGTCATGTAGTAAGTCGCCTTAGAAATGCTGTGGCCTAGCGGTGACATATTCTTCCTTGGATGGGTGGGCGGCGATCCATTGCAAAGCACGGACAATGTATTCTGGGACTGGTGGTGGGACTGGAAGATGGGCACCCTCTGGATGGAATCCATTTTCATCGGCAGTGTAAGTAAGTTTGATTGGAACACCTTCGGGAGAAGTGTGTTGGGCAGCACCAGCGGCCGAAAGTCCACCGACTCCTTGTTCTTGGGCAGCAATTCCGTTGGAGGTCTCATAGGAGAATGTGTATGCTCCATCGGGGCTTACATCGCTTCCGAAACTGCGAACTTCAGCAGCGGCTTCAGGTGAGCTGCCAGCAGTGTAATGCTGTGGATGTTGGGCAGCAGCCAAGGCGATGATAGCGGCAAGTGCGACCTGCAGTAAATGAAAGTTTTTGTTAAAACAAATAAGATGCATCGAGGATGACCGGATTCCAAATGAAATGATTTTTGCTAATATCAAGTGGTGTTGACTTACAAACTTGAACATGTTGATGTTTTAGTTGGTTGTGTTCAGGTAAGAAACTGATACTGATTGGATGGTTGTAACGTCTTTTTATATGCAAGATTTGGTCACTGAATTTACTGTAACTATTAAATGGAGGGGTTGACTATAATCCTTTATTTATATATATTTTCATGCATGTTGCTAGTTTTATCTAAACTTACAATTCACACGAATATTCAAGCCAAAGATATTAGTCAACTACTGGAACACTAAGATCAACTTATGGTTATATTTAATTGTACGTATTTAAAAAATATGAGTTTTGAATATTTTAAAATCATGTTTACCTATATTACATTTCATTTTGATGCTATGTATTAACTTGGATATGTGTTTGGTACAGGCCACTGGGATTCTATCCACAACAAAAGGATAATTAATTTGACTGTGCTATCTTTCCCCTCGTTTCTTTCTTATACCTTGTAAGGGCCGTGCGAAGCGAGGGGCAAAGGGGGCGACCGCCCCGGGCGCCATTAGCAGGGGACGTCGAAAACGAGTTTGATATTTGAGAATTTCCAAAGCGCATTTCAAAAGGGACATTTGTACAAATTAAAACAATCGTCGCGAGAGTGACATATTAATATTATGTCTATAATAAAAGATAATTTCCCATTTTTTTAGAAAGGACAAAGTACGCACATTTTATGGATCTACATACATACGAGTACATGTGTGTTTTGGTATATAAATATTGGCCCCTGTTCTTCTTGGTACCACTCAGATGGATAAAAACACCATAAGTAAAATGTCTTGCCCATGATATAGTATCTTATGTGCCAATTCATAAAAAAAGACTCCATCTGTCACCTCTCAAAGTAATAGTTTTAATACGAGAAGCTGTACTCTACAGTACAGTATGTACGAGTACACGAGATAATCACTGTCCTAATCTTCGAGATGCTTAAGCATTTATGTTAAGACGACATTGCAAATTGCAAACTTGCATTAAGAAAAAAAAACATGATAGGGTCAGCGACCAGCCTAATTGCCCCCCCCCCCCTCCTCACCCACTAATCTTTACTCTTACAGAAATGGTTAACTACAATTCGTTCTACGAAAAACAATATGCAAATAAGCTGTACTCGCACCTATACACGAGGCCGATAGGTGCGAATGTACTCCGACGGTACCTTTCTTACGATACCCCACTTGCCTATATCAAATGAAAAATATTTCGACCTTTATTCCCCCCCCCCCCCCCCCTTGAGTTGCCCTATGACAACGCATCACTTTCTCCAGAGTATTTCCACCAAATTTCACGCACGTAGCTTCGGCGGTTCGTGAGATATTTCATGGACAGACAGACAGAGTTTTTACTACAAAATCCTAAAAATGACACACAAGGGGCACGGTGGAAAGTAAAAGATTGCCGATAGTGCTACCAGTTAATTAACCGGTTAGTTACCGAGAGTTGTTTTGCAGGGATGCTGTATATTATATTCTTCCATTTATATATGGGGGCGCCATATTAAATCCTCGCTCCGGGCGCCAAATTTTCTTCGCACGGCTCTGTGCCTAGTACTAACCTTCTTTTTCGCGCGAAATTCCATACAAATACAGTCAAAAGTTCGTCCTTCCCCTTCCCTTCTTTTTCCCTACAGCATTTGTATGAAATTTCGCACAAAAAGAAAAGATTAGTACTAGGCATTACCATACAAATAAGGTTTGTATATATTATGTATCAGATCCATATGCTCGCATGTGTGATAAATTAGGCGCGTTTTTTCCGACAATCCAGATCAAAGCAGAACAAAAATTGCACGCATTACACTAACAAAGTTGTTCTATACAGAGCAGGTTGTTAGTGTAATGCGTGCGATTGTTGTTCTGCTCTTGATCTGGACTGTTGAAAAAACCCGCCCATTATGTGTGTGTGTTGCGATGAATGGAATAATAAATGTAAGGTGAAGTCTTATCAATGATTTTGTCCGGGCGTACAAGGATGAATTTCCAACGGTATGCCTCGCAACTTACTTTTTATTTGTCAGACCTATATATAAAAAAAAATGGACGAACGTATAGTCCGATGCTTGTTGTTAATTGCCTTGACTTCTTCAGAGGTATGATCGCTTCAACATCTCTAGTAATTCTATGCCTTATTGACTTTTGACTATTCACGCCGTTTTCAAAATAACAACCTCCGAGCACTGTGAGAGTTCTATTAAAACCCACAGATTGGGCTCAGACTTGAACTCCGGGCTATAGACTAGTATCGTAGAGCGGTGACCAAACGACCACGAATACTAGCGCCTGTTTATTCGTTTGTCCGGGCACTTGCGGTGTTCTGATTCTAACCAAATTCGGTGACACTGAGTATGGATCAGATACCGCATGTTTGATTATCCACTAGACTCAAGGTATGTTCTTTTGTGTTCAACCTAGGGTTCCTCGCCTAAGTTTTTTGCACGATCGCTCCTCCAGGCATTTCCCGTGGTCGATTTTAAACAAAATTTGTTAAGTAGCTTCCTAGGGCTATTTTAAATACCACACGGTGATATTTTGGTCCTGCTTCAGATGTGCATCAAGATAAAAGGACTGTCTTGATCGTGAAATTAAAAAGAAACCTAACCTGGTAGATATCGGTATCTCCTAAATCGGGACGATAAGGCCAATGCACTGGAGTACTGCTGACGGCATTTTTAGTTCTTTGGTCAAGACAAATGGACTTTTATTGGTGACATTTGGGATCCTATGATCAAGAAAAAAGCATAACGATGGTGAAGGTACCCAACCTCCTATGTCAAAAATGCCATTTCTGTAATCTGATTGCATTTGGCGGTTGTAAAAATTGGAAAACATTGATACAGAGGGTTCGGATATTGCTGCTATCTATCGGTTTTTCATTAAAAATAACAACATAGGAGGTTGAACAATTGATGCATATATAAATATTCTAAAAGCACTTTAGTAAAAGAGGGGAAAACTCCCATAAATTGGCCAAAGCCACCGAAACACTCGAATACCCCGCTGCCTGGTGGGTGACACTTACGTATAAACTAAACTGTGTAAAAATTTGGTTATGTTTATGTTTCGTTACGTTACTACTCACACAAATTGTATGAAAAAACTGACCGGACAAAAAGCAATGCTTCAAACGATTAATAACCAAAGCTGCGACTGACAAATGTAATTATGTCAATTGTCAAAACACGGGATGAAGGCAGTTAACTGACAGATTCGGCTCTTTCGTGAATGACCTCCAATTTTGCACTCAAAGCCAATGGACGAGGGTCAAATGGCCACAGACCAAATGGCCTCCCAATGAATATTCAACTTAAAAGTAACAGCAGCGAGGCAACCATGCGCGTGCTAACTGCTGTGCTGTATCTATCTCATTTTACTGCTATTTCGCAGAGAAATAGTTGTCCATGAAAAGGCTAAACATCGCACCTAGCGAGAGGTGAATAATAGTGTCCGCGGCGGGAATAGTACACTAAAGTTTGGCGCTTGGCTCAAGTGATTCTGAGGTAAGCTAATACCAAATTTTTACAGGGCCCCACTTATACATACTTAGGTCTTGTATCTTTTTGTATTTGTCACCAATAAATAAACGAAGTTGGCAGAAACACCGCCCATTGGAGTGATACGCGCTTGATCTCGCGGATCCCCAACTAAACGCCGTCCAAAGCGGGCCTGCCGGTCACCCAAATCTAACTAGGCTACTCCGACTACAACAAAGTATAATCAGCACACAAGCGGGCTGGCGGACACCCCGCCAGCTATGGTGAGATGAGAGGAGCGTCTTAATCCAACTCAACCAAGGTGGACAGTTGGCTTGCCGGCCGGTTAGTGAAGCCCATGTTACCCAGGCGAATTCTGCTGCCAGCGGAGACAATCTATCTTTCACCCGCCACGACACCGGAGTTATCGTGCGTAGCATAGAGGATTAATTTTGCTGAGAGCTGCAGCCGACCGCATATCAGCCTCGACCTCCTGTTCTTACATCACAATGATAGTGTGAAGGTGCTCCGTCCTGTTGGAAATTAAATTCGCCATCTTCTCAAAAGTCCTTCCGAATGCGTTGAAAAATAGATTCTTGCCGTAAAATGCTATTGGCACTCGATTTGTTGATGCCAACCTAATGACTTGATTCTCTTACAAACTTTCTCGATGTTTCGCAATAACTTTCGAGTAATATTTCTAGGCTAATCAAGCTCGTAGATGTAATTTGTCTTTCCGTGCTTCTATGAGTATCCTGAAGTGTTCCATTCATTTCAAACTTGACCCTAAGGTCCTTAGAGTCTTTATGCCCAGAGGATTGGTTTTATCACCCCGTTCCCGAAAACAACCATATTTAAGAGGTTCGGACTTCGTTTAACTTCATTCTCAATGTCGCGCTCGGTGGCCGTGATCGTTCGGTCACCACTCTACGATAGTAATCTAGAGCTTGGAGATCAAATCTCGGCGCGATCAAAAACTGCCTGTGAGTACTAATAGAACTCTCACAGTGCTCCGAGCTTGTCAGTATAAAAACGGCGCGGATAGGAGCTGCATGCTAGCAACTGCACTTCCGAAAAGTAGATATGCTACGAAACGTCAACGAGGCATAGAAATGCTAGAGATGTTGACCGTTGACGCGCCCATGCCCCTTGAGGGGTCAAGGCAATTAACAATGTATATAATTTAGATTTGATGTTATATAATGTTTGTAAAATATGTAATTATAAGGAGTGTGTGTAAGTGAATATTCCACCTAAATATAGTACGTCTAGGGGCCATTAAACGTTTATTGCCCTTTAACTGGATTCTGACTTTATTTGTTTTTTGTTAATTTTTTAGGTAGCTATTGCATGTAGGAGCAACATTCTGGTCTTGAAATGAAGGCATTCAGATGTACTAAAACTAAAAAACTTATGGCCAAAAATTACTTTAAAATAAGAGCCGTATCTCAGTTACTACTGGAACCACACCGCTTCTCTCTCTCTCTCTCTCTCTCTGTCTCTCTGGTTGCTGTTAACCCCTTGTGGGGCATAGGGCATTAACTACGCCTACCCTCCACCTCGTCCTGTTCATCGCTATCACTTTCAGCTCACTCCAGGACTCGCCTATTGAGGCACCCTCTCTCACAACGGCGACTTGCGTTGGTACCCTGCGAGTTCCAATCAAGGACCTGTTGAGCAATGTTGTTCGGCCCTTTTCGGAGAGTGTGACCTATCCATTGCTACTTTCGCCTTTTAATGGAAGTGTCTATCCTGTCCTGACCATTAATACCAGTGTACAACATAATTGTAGGGAGTTTTAAGTACTTTAAAAAGCTACTGTTAACTTATTTCGTCAGATTGTGCCTTAAGTGAATTTTTGGCAAAAAAAAGGAAAAAAGTGGAAAAATTTCGCGGTTTTTGGGCTACATCTCCGCTCGCACAACTTTTTCAGGGTTGCAAATTTGGATTCATAGTATGTATTTAGTTGGGCGTTATTAGAGCCCAACTATATACATATGTATATGTATAAAGAAATTTAGATTGCCCTAATATTTGCAATATTGAATGTATAATGTATGTATGTATGACTGGCGTAGTTGGAATCTGCTAGATGCTGATTATGTGCTCGACTTTATTTCAGCCCATAAGGAGACGAAAAAAATAGTAAAGAGCATTTTATTGTACTAACAATTATGGTATTTGAACATTGCATTTGGGTATATACCTAACGGAAAAAAACCTGTGTATTCAATTACTGATTGGCTTGGCTATATCCAACTTCATCATAAATAAATTGTGACCATGAACAATAAATATGTCCGAATTTTACTCAGCATAACTTTAAAAAATATTAGGAAAGAGTTCCTCCCCAAATCAACAAATATGTAAAACAAAAGAAAAGGACTACATCGAACCCCTCTATTGGACACTTACAATCAATTTGGTAACCAAATTGTGCATATAAAAAGACGTTACAAAATCCCAATCTGCATCAGTTTCTCACCTGAACACTACCAACCAAAAACATCAACATGTTCAAGATTGTAAGTCAATAGTTACATTTGGTGCTGTGAAAATGCGATCATCTTTGTTGCATCTTATTTGTTTTAACAAAAACTTTCATTTACTGCAGGTCGCACTTGCCGCTATCATCGCCTTGGCTGCTGCCCAACATCCACAACACTACACCACTGGCAGCTCACCTGAAGCCGTTGCTGAAGTTCGCAGTTTCGGTAGCGATGTAAGCCCCGATGGATCATACACATTCGCCTATGAAACTTCGAACGGAATTGCTGCCCAAGAACAAGGAGTTGGTGGACTGTCGGCCGCTGGTGCCGCCCAACACACTTCTCCCGAAGGTGTTCCAATCAAACTTACTTACACTGCCGATGAAAATGGATTCCATCCAGAGGGTGCCCATCTTCCAGTAGCACCACCAGTACCAGAATACATTGTCCGTGCTTTGCAATGGATCGCCGCCCATCCATCCAAGGAAGAATACGTCACCGCCAGGCCACAACATTTCTAAGCAACTTGGTGACTTCTTTTTGGTTATAAATATGTTAATATACTCGTAAAGTATCAATTACAAAAACAAATAGTAGTTTTATTTTGCATGAATAGCAAACACTATGCAAATGTGAGAATTTCACAATTGCAACAACCCGTCTTGAAAAGAAGAAGCTATATTGGGAGTGTTCACTATAGCAGGTCTTGTGTGCAGTGGCGTAGATAGGAGGGGATTAAGGGCATCAGTTCCCCGTCCCTTCGGGTCCTGGATTTGAGAATACAACTAAAGTTCAGACATAATCAAATGAACTCCGAACTGCCCGTGAACATTCACAGGGACACAAATTTTTACTGCGAGCAGCGACGAATGTAGCCGATTGTGCTTCATTCAATATTAATTTTTGGCCGGTCCCATATATTCATATAATGGACAACAGGCATATACTCGTAAACAAATAACTGGCGCAACAGTCCAATTTGAACCATGGCCTCGAGTTGAGTTAGCATCATCTCATTTTCTAGATCGTGACGTATGTCTTGTGCAGAGGTGTGTAATCAGCAACACGCTCAACCGAGTTATTTACCCCATAAATGGGTACTCATTTAACAGCTAAGTGGGCTCATAGTCCGACAACGTAAATCCAATTTTTTATCGAAAACTACAGCATTTAGTAGGAATCGAACCGGGCCCCAGTGCATAGAAGGCGAACGTGCTAACCGTTGCACCATCCGGACTAAAGTGACTGGGATGGTGTGGTACTATTGGACCACTGGACCTTGGATATGAAGCGAAAAAGAGTCCAAGCTTAGAAAATAAGGGCACTATCGAAACCGAGTTTATGATTGATGAGACATGAAACTAGGGTTACCAGACGTCTTCTTTTAAGAGGACATGTCCTGTTTTATCATGATATTTCAAAATCTATTACTATTAAAGTACAATAAGAATAAAAACAAATCAAAATAATTGATTTGTAATAGCTTTGGCCACAGATCCGGCATAAGGAAAAAAGAACGCCAAATGTTTTGTAATTGTAAAAATTCTCGATCTTTGTGCGAATAGATAAATCTTCGTCGTCCACGTGGAATTTTGCAAACAAATTTGTTTCATAATTATAGTTAAAAATATTGAAATTGTTTAGTAAATTCTATTCAACTAAACGTAATTATTGACCATAGTAAGAAGCTAGTAAGTCTTTATCAGGACTTTCCTGATATCCATAGGGTTCGTGTTTAACTGCCCGAGAAACGTACAGTCGACTCTCGATAATTTGAATCTCTCGATTTTTTTTAAGTTTTTTTTTCAGGTCCCTTGAAAACACTCGATAAATCGAAAAAAAATCAATGTGATTTGGTCCCCTCAGAAGTAGAAGCAATGATATCTTACTAGCCAACGCTCTATAATTTGAAGTCAGGGCTTCCGAACACTCTATAATTTGAAGTTTGATCTGTGAATCTATAAAATAATGAGCTCTAGAAAGATGATGCTGTGGAGAATGGAACATTGAAAAAATATGTTGTCAAACATTATAATATTTTACCGTCTACATTGTCCATGATTTAAAAAAATAAGGATCGTCTCATCAGAAGTGTCTCATGTGCAGGAAGAAAAATGTTACGCCAGGGTGACATTTCCCCGTCTGGAGGAGTCCTTGATTAAGTGAATTCGGCAGTGTAGAGGTCAAAACGTTCCCAAAAAAAGCTAAGTCTTTTGCTCAGCCTTTCGGGATTGAAGGATTTGCAACAAGTGAGGGTTGGCTCTCAAATATTAAAGACCGGCATGCCATCAAAAAAAATCTGCGGAGGGGGCGCCAGTGCTCCGAATGAATTGATAAACTTAATCAAATTTTGAGCAGCTATAACCCGACGAACATAGTCAACACAGACGAAACTGGTCTTTTTTACAAATGTCTTCCTGATCGCACCCTGACGTTCAAAGACAAAAAATGTCATGGAAGGAAACTAAGCAATGATAGAATGACTGTCTAATAGTTCCCAATTTAAGTCAGCCGGACCCAGGATGGGTCCTTCAACCAGACTGTGGAGAGATAACATTTGAGGACTACGTTCGAGATAATAACGACATCGGTGTCTACGGTGCCCTAAGCGATGCTGAACTGTTAGCCTGTCAGGATGATGTCGAGGAAGATATTGAAGAAGAACAACCACCAATTCAGGTCCCATTGAGCGTGGCAAGGTCTTCCTTAAAAACTCTACGCTGCTACGCTCTCAGGACGGAAACCAATGATGATTTCTTCTCAGCCCTCATCACGATAGAGAACGCCGTGGACAACGCTAGATGGAAGATGCTAGATCAGAAAAAAATTACGGATTTCTTTCGAAAATACAAATTTTTATATGTACATTTCTTTATTATGTATATTTCTTATGAATAGATTATGTTTATCTTCATTTTTGTGTACAAGCATGTGTGTCATTCCACTTTTGTAACTTGTACGGTTTTACATTACAATAAATTTAATCAAACTCGTGTTTATTTAAATTTTTTTCTAACTTCCTCTTGGTTATTTGAACTTTCATTATATATATAATTATAAACATTATCCTAGAAGAAGCCAAAACTTGCTTACTGTGAAATTGAAGATCGGTAACTTTACCTGTCAATATGTTCATAAGCAGCTTCGTTCCAATTATTGCTTATTGCCTCAAAGACCTAGCACCTAACAGATAGAAGACTTTCTTGAAAGTAGCTAAATCCTGGAGGAGCTCTTGTCAGTCTTGAAAAGATTGTAGGATCGGAGTGCCCTAATTATTGTATTATTTAGCTATCAGCAGAATCATACCAGCAATGGTATGGATCTCGGCTTGAAAAACGCGGTGGCCGACTCTTATAACAATTAAAACCCCTGTGCTCGGTCCAATTTCAGTTCAGATATATTATATTTTATGGGTAAACAACATGATAACTCCACCGAAGCCTACTCCAAGCCATGGTTGTGAAAGGAGGAGGAAAGGATAGCTGTTGCCTGAATGGCTGAGTCACACCTAAGCGTCTCAGGTCAGTAGGTTGTCATGAATTACGTAGTCAAACCTGCAACATAGCTCTGTAAGTTTCGGCATGTTATGAACCACCTGAAGCCGCTAACTCCGAGGCCACTCCCTGAATTGGGTTAAGCGATGTGGTGACAACTCGTCATTGTAAAAACCACTCCACGTCAAGAAATCTGGAACAAAAACTTTGGATTGGACGGATCAACGACGACGACCACTCAAACGACTTTCGAAACCTGGAATGTATGCTTCCTGAACAAACCGGGGCCGAAAAGACTCTCCTTAAAACAGGTCGAAAAGTACAAACTGATCACTACTGCAGTCCAGGAAAGAAATGCATGGCATGGCAGAGAGATCAATGACAAGGAATCGCACACAATTTTTAGAAATGGCAAACCATCGGGCCACAAGGATTTTGGAGTAGCATATATAGTAAACAATCACCTCAAGACGCATATTATTGACTTATGTAAAACCCATAAATCAACGACTGTGTGCGATTTGCATTAAGACTCGATTCTTCAATCTCTGGGTCATCAATATGCACGCCCCGGCTGAAGTTAAAGAACACGCAGTAAAACACGAGCTCTACGCCCGCATTGAGACTTTCATTCGACTCACGTCGTTTGTTGGATGACGTCAAATTTCTGCTGGGAGACTTTAACGCGAAAGTAGGAAATGAAAGTTGGCACCGGGGACCACTGGAGGCTACAGTCTCCATGAACAAAATGTAACGACAACGGCCAGCGACTTATGTATCAACTTCGCCTGCAGCAGGAATTTTCCACATCAAAATATTCACAAGCAGACCTGGAAATCTCCAGGCGCATATACCGTCAACCAAATTGATAACGTCCTCATTTGCAAAAGATGGGCGTCTAGTGTAATGGATGACCGCTCCTATCGAGGAGCAGCTCAAATCATCACTTAGTGAAGACGACTTACAGATGTAGAATTTCTTTAGTGCACTAATCGAAAATCAGCCTTCCCAAAATCTTTGGGGCTGATAAAGCTCTGAGCGATGCTACGGCGGTGGCATATACAGAAGACCTTGAGGAAGGGCTATCACCTATGCTACACAACATCAGAAAGAACTCAAGGGCTCCATCAGAGAGGTTGCAGAGAAAGTCGTGGGATATAAGCACCGGCGAGCGCAAAATGATTGGCTCGACGAAGAATGCAAAAATTCACTCGACGTGAAAAAGAGGCCTATAGACAATGGATTCAACGAGCAATCAGAGTCAAAAGAGAAAATATGACGAGCTACGATTGGAGGAGTGATCAACATCGACAACATAACGACTGAGAAGTTGGAGGTGAGTTAAAAGTTAGAGTTGCTCCTTCAGGTTTGAATAGTATTAGGGGTGGAAATAAGTGTTTAGACGTAAGTTATCTTGAATTAAATTTTGCGGTTTCTTTTTACGTGATAATGGTAGAGTTTAGAATATAAGTTTCACAAATTTCATACTCATAATATTAGTTCAGATAGAAATCTAGTTTTGAACTTTTGTGTGCGAAGACTGCTCCGATGCATAATTTTCTTTCGGGTAGTGAACCGCGTGCCGCAACGGATTCGCACTTGTTGCGGCGTTTTTTTTGGTTCCGTTATTGCGGCTGGTAAATTTCAACTGTGTGGCGTCCGACGGCCCGCTCGGCCATAAGCCGGCACCAGCCGAAACACCCACGCTGAAAGAAAAGGATATTGCAACAAGATATTTTCTTTATCTTGTAACAACATCCAGTTTGTTTGAAACGCGGACCTCGATCGCCTCCTGTCAGGATGCTGATTATTTCAAGCGCACGCCACGCCATCTTGAAGTCGGCACTTACGGCCGCCATGTTACCCTCCCAAACATATTTTGAGAAAGAAAGTAATGCTTTGTGGCCCGCCCCACATATACTCATTTGAAGGACACATGCAATGATCAATGCTGTGCGTTTCTGTGTTTGTGCGTTTGTGTATTTGTGCGTTAGTCCGAGCGCTTTCCGTGGTTCGATCTTAACCAAACTCGGTATGTAGGTTCCTTGAGTGACCCTGACCTCGCAACGGTGGCAAGAAATTGGGTCATCGACTGGACTAACAGACGCCGCTACTTTGCTTCTGCCGACAATGTGTAAGGCCTATTAGGTCGAATCTTTAGGTTCGAATATTCGAAATTCGCTGCAGGCAGTTTATTTTCTGTGAATTAAATGTTGATTCTGTGTGAATAAATTGGATAGAAAACCAACGAAATAATTCTGCCGCCCAAACAAAATTTGTTAGATTTTATTTGCAGTTTGCACTAAGACTATACATATTAGAATTTCTATTGAAATTTGGGTTGAAGTTTGACGGCTAACTAAAACAACTCAACCAACGAAATACTGATTTTTTTCCTAAATTGCCTTTTCGCTATTCTACCTGATCTTCTGATCTGTACCTTTTTTTTATTTATGTATCACTATAAAGCGTTTTCTAAAGAAGAAGACAGAGAAGAAAACTGTGTAGTTTTCCCAGACTGTACGTCAATCTCCATGGATAATCAAGCAAGCGGCCCAAAAGCACTAATAATCCCTTCAGTTGAATGAAAGTTAGTGCGGAACTAGCAAGAAACAGAATGTGGGCCTTATCAAGAATGTCAGTCTGCAATGAGTAGCAATTGATCAATTGTTTCATACTTCACTTATTGCTCTTCATTTAGAGTTTTTCGAAGAAATTGCAACTTTGCACGAAATATTTAATTTTACAAATTGCAATTGAATTTAGTACCGGCTTTCTTCGCGTGCATTTTATTAAGCATACTAATTCTGATTTCGTTAAATGCCAACCACAATATTTAATTTTAAAGCCTCAAACACTCTTAGAAACACATCCTAAATAGAAGACCATCAGTTTCAGCTTCCAGTTTTTGCAACAGGTTCCTTGCATATTTTTTACTTCGTATAAAAGTCGAAACTGTCTTCACAATCAGCATCAGTTCCTCTGTAGAAAAGATCTTAGCAACATCACCATGTTCAAATTCGTAAGCGAATATTTTTTCTTCACTAACCATCTAACCATTACGCATATTAACAATCGAAATGTTGATAACACGTTTTTCAATTTTCTTATCAGGTCGTACTCGCTTTTGTCGTCGGCTTGGTCGCCGCTCAACGCCCAACTCAATACGGTGGTCCCGAAGCCACCGCTGAAGTCCGCAGCTTCAGCAGCGACGTCAGCCCAGATGGTGCATACCGTTTCGCCTACGAAACCTCCAACGGAATCTCTGCCCAAGAACAAGGTGTTGGTGCTGTCAATGCTGCCGGAGCTGCCGCATACACTTCCCCTGAAGGTCAACCAATCCATCTTACCTACACTGCTGACGAAAACGGTTTCCACCCAGAAGGAGCCCATCTTCCAGTCCCACCACCAGTCCCAGAATACGTTGGACGTGCCTTGGCCTGGATCGCCGCTCACCCACATAAGGAAGAATACGTTGTCAAGCGTTTCTAAGTTAACTGACCTGTGTACCGTTAAATATTTTTATTGAATAAAATGCTGTAATATAACACAAAAGAAAATATTTTCAATATGCGAGGGTAGTTTCTGAACTCTGATATTCTCGTAAGTTGGGGTAAGAGATGGACAATTATTACATTGGAATCTGGTATGTGTGCTGAATATGTGGAAATGCACCAAATTCCAACTCATCTGACTTTAATAGAATTGGCAAAAATGATCGAAAAATCAAACTTAAATCCGCTATAAAATAATAGGTTATTAAAATTCAATAAATTCAAAGTCTGCCTTGCATTAGGCTAACAAGAGCGGCTTCTACTTTGTGAAAACAAAAAAAATACGATAAAGTTAAAAATGGGCAACCGCAAACCGGCACATTAGATGCTGGCTTTCGTTGGATTTGCATTTCACATATTTTAACTATCTTTATGTATGCAGTTTATCTAAGCCTCCCCCACGAGGATTCAGACAAAATAACGAAAAAATCATTTAACATTTATTCAACTCTTCCAGTCCCAAGTCTTTAAGAAATGAATCTTGAGCGTATTTTAAAAATAAATTAAAGAGTTATCCAATGCTTGCTGCATTTAATGATTATTGTAACCTTGAACATCTTCCTCTTTCTTATCGAAAAAAAACCGGATGATCACCTCCGCGTGGCCTTGAGTCATTTTAATATACATATGCCCCCCCCCCCCTTCGGCCGGAAAGGAAAATCCGCATTTTTAAACTATTGTAGTATACTAGCAACTGTTAACGGAGAGAAAGTATCTTCATCTACAATAGTTTGCGGTTTGCTAACAAAAGAAGCATCTAGACTTGATCCTGAAATCGGTTTTCAGGTTTGACTGCTGAAACTAAGACAGCGACCAAAGAAGTTTTGGTTTAAGCAAAACGCAAATTGCTAAACTTGTTCTATTAAACGATTCACATACGAGTATCATATCAACAGTCAAATAGCAACCGGCGTCATTCAAAACAACTATAAATGTTAATCTGTTGAGTATCTTTTTTTTTTGATTTTAATAACAACAAAAATGAGAGAAAAGCTTTCTCGATTAAATGAAATGCAGACTTGTTAAAAATGTTAAATGGTTGTCATGTTGTCAAGGTGATGACAATAATGTGCATTTATAAACATTTTTGCGATTAAAATGAGGTAATGACGAACAGAAAATTGTAAAGATATACAGTTTTTGCTAAATTTCGCTGTATCGGATAGTGTGACGGCTGTCGAATTCCGAATTTTGAAAACGAATGAACCGACTTTTATTCACTCTCGCGTCATAAACGTTGTATTTGTCATGAACCTGCAAACTTCTGTCATCTTATTGTGTGGATAACTGAAGTTTGCGACGAATACGACATTTACGACAGGGAGCATGAAAACCCCATAAATTTGATGTAAATAACCTTATAAAGAACTCATCTAGTCCCCGCGAATCTCGATTTAACTCATAGATTAACAACATTTGAAATCTCTGTCACTCACATGATTGGACTAAAAGTAAGAAATCTAATCTAACATCACAATAAATATTTAGACCTGAGTTCTATCTGGCCAGCATCATCATCACTGTGGCGCAACAGCCCGACGTGGGGCTTTGGCCGCCTGGATCGTTGTCCTCCAATTATCTTGGTCACGTGACCGCATCCTCTAATCTTGGAGGCCTAGTAGTTGCTCGGCGTCAGCATATACTGAGGTCTCTCAACGAGCTCTCGGTCTTGCTAGCTAGTCTTTCTACGCCGAAGGACTTTCCGTTCAAATGTGTTTAGTTTGTTCTCGGAGACTTGAGTTGTGTCTAGGTTTCGCAGCCATAGCGTAGCACTGGTCACATGATGGTTTTGTATGTGCTTCTGTCCATATGCTTCGATTTCATTATGGGGAGGACCGTGGAGAACGTCTTATTTGCTAGCAGTATCCGTCGCCTGATTTCTTTGCCGTCCTGGCTCCTGACTGCATCATTATTTTTGTTTTGTCCTCGTTAATGAGTAGTCCAGCTTCTTTTGCAGCGGTGTCAACAGTATGCAGAAGCTCTTCTGTGTCGGTCATTTTTCGGTAAATGATTTTTTTGATGTCGTCTGCTAATTGTGTCGACTTGATGAGTAGCGTTCCGCTGGTGTTCGTATGCATTACCCAAATGGCGTATCCAAATGCAAGGTCGAAGATCATCGCGTCGCCGCCAGTCCATCGCCCTGCTTCAAACCAGTACTTGTTTCAAAAGGATTAGTCAACCTGTTCTGGATCCTGACCTGTGAGACGGAGTTGATCATCGTTATCTTTGTTAGCCGGACTAGTTTTACTCAATTGCCCTAACCCCTTGTGGGGCATAGCGCGTCAACTGTTCCATGTGGACCAGTTGACGTTTCGTTGGCATAAACTGGTTTCGGAGAATGCAGTTGCCAGCATGCACCTCCTGCACATCCATGGCCACGAACGTCGTCTTGGACGGGATTCGAACCCGAAACGCCGATAGTCAAACATGAGACTAATGCCTCAACACACTGCGCTACCGGTCGCCCGGACTAGTTTTTCTGGTATACTAAATTGCAGCATGATGTTGTACAGTACACCACGATCGATACTGTCAAATGCTTGCTTCAAGTCGACAAGGATTTGGTACGCGTCAACGTTGCATTATTATATTAGCTTCACCGTAAAATGCTGATCGGTTGTGGAGCGATCAGGTCTGAAACCACCTTGATACTCGTCAATGATTCGTTCGTTTTATTCTATTCTCTAGAATTTTCGACAATCTTTTGTAGGACGTACAGACTAATGAAATGCCTCTGTAGTTCTCACACCGCAATTTATCTCTCTTTTTGTGAATTGGACAGATGCTGCTTCTGCGCCAATCGTCTGGGATCACCTTGTCCTCCTAGATTTGCAAAAGAAGTTGGTGTATGGCATTTAATAGACCCGTTCCACGGGATTTTAGTAGCTCAGCTGGAATCTCGTATGCGTCCAGCGCTTTATTTGGTGTGACGGGGATCCGAAACTAACACATCAATGATTGCTGTTGATTAAGGCTTGAATGTCATGTCTGTATCATGAGTCTTGCATGGAAGAAGGGAAGTGTAGTACCTTCCATAAAATCGTCATAGGTGATGAATCATAGATTTATAAGTACTATTGGAAAAACCAAACAGAAGTTTATGGTATGAAGCCCAGAAGGGACCAATTAACCCATTCAAGAAAGGCGGGAAAAGTCAGCAACAAAAGTAATGATGCCGATTTACTTCACCAGCACAAAAATCGTAGCTGCCATTTCCTTGGGAACAGGTCAAACAGTAAGTTCAAACTGGTATATAGAAACAGAAATAGTGGTAGATATGAGAAGTTATGGATTCAACACCAATAAGGCTTTCCGTTGAACTTTGTCTAATTCAGATAGGGCAGTTCGACCTGCGCTTACCCATATGTGGGAATTATATTCGAGTCTCTGTCTTATGTGTGCCTTATAAATTTGCGCCAAATCAGATGGTGTAAAGTATCATTTACAGCGATTCATGAAACCCAGACACTTCAGACACTTCGCAATTCGCTTTCCCCCATTCAATAATTTTTGAGACATCTCTATTTAGTGAGTCAGACATGCTATCTCGGTTGACATACATATGTAGGATTTCGGCAGGAGTCAGTTGCACAATTAAAAGTATAAATAGAATCAATAGTGCTGTCATCTGCAAAACTGTGAATTGGGTTTGAAGTCACACTCAAAAGATCGTTGATGAACAGAAGAAAAAGCGTTTGAAGGACCCCTGCTTTGGCGGTATCGTAATTCGATTTAACTCCATCAAGGACGACTCGAAGCGAACGGCCGTGGAGGAAACTTTCAATTCATTCAACTGATTTTGAGTCCAGACCAAAAGCTTGGAGTTTACCTAAAAGAGCCAGATGCCAAACTCTTTCAAAAGCTTTCGAAATGTCTAGGGCAATGATTTTAGCTTCACCAAATTGATGCATACATCGATTCCATCTTTCGATGAGATATGTCATTAAGTCTCCGGTGGAGCGCGAAGAACAGAAACCGTATTGTCGATCGCTGATGAGTTGGTGTGAATCAAGATAACTCGTAAGTTGGTTGTCAACCAAGGTTTCAAAATTTTTTTACAATTTTTTTTTTTTTTTTATCGAAGGGGATTAACTGGACATGAGGTAGCTTCCATGTTGATGAAAATACTCCTGTCGACTAGGATAGATAGAATAGTTTTCGAAGAGGTCTCACTAATGAGGATAACTAAAGGGGAAATGCCATCAGGCCCAGCCGATTTTGATACATTGAGCTTTGAGAGTACTTTAAATACTTTCCAAGTTCGGAAATGCAAAGGCCTCTGGTGTGAATCGCATAAGGGTACAGCTGGTGGTGGTAGGCAAGAGTTTGCACTGAAGATATGAGCAAACAAATTGGCCTTATCTAGTGATTCACTATATATTTTCCAATCATGTACAAGTGGAGGAATGGAAGAAGAACTGAACTTATTCTTCACAGATTTAACAAGTGACCAAGAGCCTTTACTACCTTTTCGCTCAACGAAAACTTTTTAACTGATTTCACTATCGAACTGGAATCTAGCTTTACATATTAACAACAGATTTGCAGGTGTTCCGCGCAGAGTTGTAGACCTCTCAGATCGACACAAGGGCGTTGTTTGTATGCACGGTATGCCGCTTCTTTTCTCCTAATAGCCTCTCAATCTCTGTTAAGCCAAGAGGTAGTAGTTGGTTTGATGTTCTTAAAGCTTTGCGGGATGAAGCAGTTCATTCCGTACCAGATGATGTTTATAATTGATTCGATTATTTAGTCGACGTTCTTCGTAGAGAAGCAATCGGTCCAGTTCAGTTCACTGATGTATTGATTGAAAGCGACCCAATCCGCCTTGTTATAATGCCATAATAGCCTTTTTGTGGAATATAGGCCTTTGACATTCAGGGAGCAAGTAGTGAATCGGGTCGATTTCAATTTGTGATCGGAACTTCCCAAAGGAAGTGAAAACAATATTGAGTATTTATCGGGGTGTGATGTGATAAACAAGTCCAATGGGTTGGCGTTGCGGTTGCGGAATCTACTAATTGGTGTAGGTTGCATGATTCACAAAATAACTCAACCAGTCTTCCTGCTGGGCTTGTGGACGAAGAGTACTTAAGCCATTCAGTATTATGAAGAGAACTTCTCTAACAACTCATCGATATTGCTAGTAAGTATATCGAAGTAGTGTTCCGTATCGAAATCAGAAGTCCCAGGACTCCGATCTTGAAAACACAGGAATACAATGTGTTTTTTTTTAATTCTGCGGCGATACTTCCTTCGTCATACTACTCAAATGACATGCAAATTTATTGTGTTTTCTGGCATTGAAAAAATTATTCCAGATCCATATTTCCCAGATCTAGCGCCGAGTAATTTTTAGTTGTTTTGAAAAATTAAGAGAAATTGGAGAGAAATGGACATCAAATCTTGAACATAAGAAACTGCAAAAAATGGATTTTGAGGACTACTTTGAAAAATGGATTAATTGAAAAAGTGAATCTGTTTTAAAAACATAAAAAGTTTACCAAATTTAATTTTTTTTATGTTAATTTTTTAGCCCTGCGAGAACTTTTGTTAGACCCCTCGTATATATGTTCGAAATGTCTAAAAATCTATTCGATAAAACCTTCTAGCTGCAGCAATTTTTGTTGCATATACGCTATGAAAAGATACATGAATATACCCAGCAAACAATTTCGTACTATTCGATAGATAAACCAAATCACCCTTCATTGCTAGGGGATATCCTATGGGTGACACGATTTCAATTATTGATAATTACATACATGTATCGACAGTATAAATATCCAAATTTTCCAACGCCTACTCTGAGGTCATGATATCCATTTTTCAATTTTATCTTCATCTAGGCGATAGATTGCAAATAAACATAAAGTTCCGATTGTATCGTTCTCATAGTATGTACTGTGGGTGGTGTAACGGTTAGCACTTTTGACATGTAAACGTGGACACCTGGTTCGAATCCTACTAATATCAGTCGGAAAAAAAGGCAAAATATAAATTATGAGCATAAAAAAGTATTGAAAACAACAAACATATTAAGATTAACCTATTAAAAAAAGAACATTATGATGTAATATAATTTATTGCATTTATTTTTCTTGTAGCTGATTCACATCGCCCGTTCTTGTAGAAGTATTGCCGTTGACTATTTTTCTGAAGGGGGCGAATCCAGTGATAAAAAATTAAACCGGAATATAGAGGGCTACGCCCGCAATCCGAGGGTTTTGAAGCAAGCGCTTATTTTGGTATGTATAGGTAAATATCAACTCCTTGCTCTTCTTGGTACCACTCAGATGGATAAAAAAACCATAATTAAAATGTCTTAGCCGAGATATATAGGTAGTATCTTACATGCCAATTCATATTACGTGATTGTAACGAAATTTAGAACATATTATTATCTATGGTACTGGTTACCGTTGGCCATCAGTACTTTTGATCTCCATTATTTTACATTTTATACGCTATTCCGAACCCACCTTCCTGTAAGCTTTCATATTTCTAAGTGTAACGATCTCGAAATGCAAGGGGGGGGACAAATTACGATCCAATATTTTCTCCTTCCCCACAGTTCCCCTTTCTGAAAATTTAAAGAAAATGCCAAAAATGGAATGTACTCAACATTACCTTTCTCACGACACCCCACATGCCTATACCAGTCGATAAAACAAATTCGACCTTAATTTCGCCTCTATGTGTTTTACTACAAAACCCTAGACAGCAATTTCACAGACAACAAAGAAGTTACTTATTTCAAAATCCGCTTGACAGCAGAATTGATAAGCTTCCGTCAGACTTTCAACTGGCAATAGGGTGACCACACCGGGGAGCAGTAAAATTTAATTTTTTCTATTTGGCCAGCCCTACCATAAAATTAAAAAAAAAAAGTGGCCCTTTGCTGGAAAAGTTTGCCGTTTCCGGTAAGACTCATTCAATAGTTATAATCAATTCAGTAGCTCAGTGTGTAGATTCATCAGTATAGTATCAACCACCAGAGTTTCGGGTTCGAATTCCGTCCAGGACGACGTTGGTGGTCATGGATGTTTGTGTTGTCTTCCCCCTATCGTGCGGGGTGTAATAGTACCATACAATACAATACAGCATCTCCCGACTTGCCGCAGGTAGGGGGATAAATGGGGAAACAGGAGGTGCATGCTGGCAACTGCATTCTCCGAAACTAATTTATGCCTACGAAACGTCAACTGGGCCACATGGAGCAGTTGATGCGTAATGTCCCACAAGGGGTTAGGGCAATTGAGTATGGAATAAGCCTTTCGCGCTATGACAAAAAAAATAATCAAATGCATGGTTAGCAACGGGCTGGTCAGTTATTGCAGTTATTGCATCGACTTTCTCAATGTATGTTTGGTGACATATGTTTCAAAGGTATTAAAAAGAACTGGTAACTGTTAATTTTTAAATTAAAAATTTATTAAGTTTTTGTTCTTTTAACCCTAGTATGGAATCATAGATTCAATGACTTAGTAACGTTGTTGCTTGATGGCGTATTCGTCCTTTTGTGGGTGGGCAGCGATCCAGGCCAAAGCACGGGCAATGTATTCTGGGATTGGTTGTGGTGGTGGTGGGACTGGAAGATGGGCACCTTCTGGGTGGAATCCATTTTCGTCAGCAGTGTAAGTAAGTTTGATTGGGATGCCTTCGGGTGAAGTATGAGCGGAAGCTCCAGCAGCTGAATGTCCTCCTACACCTTGTTCTTGGGCAGCAATTCCGTTGGAGGTTTCGTACGAAAAACTGTATGAACCATCTGGAGCGGCATCATTTCCAAAGCTGCGGATTTCAGCAGTGGCTTCGGGGGAGCTGTAGTGTTGGGCGGCAGCCAAAGCAACAAAAGTGGCGAGAACAACCTGCAGCAAACACAAGAATAAATCAATTAATTAGTAGAATTACATTAATTCACGTCATGTTAAATGTTTAATGCAATATTCATTATTATATGTGTGGGTGGCCATCATCATCAACTTACAAACTTGAACATTTTGATTTTGTTTCGAACTACAGTACTAAACAACTGATACCCATGGTGATGACGAGTATGTCTTTTATACGATCATCGTCGTGCACTTTTTGCATTAATCATTAGAAATGTCTTCATGCCCGAAGAGGGGTTAATCATATTCAAATTTTCCAGCAAATGATTAGCAATTGAAATATGAAGACGACCTTCTTTGCGAAGCTTAAACCAACACCCAACATTTGCTACCTAATGTAACCAAACATGGAGATTGAACTTGATTTCATTGGAACAAATAATATAATCGTGTGTGTAACATGTTTCTTGAGATGAATCTTTTTCATGAAATAGACAGTCTTAAAATCTTAGCGTGATAAATTCAATGTAAGATTCTTACTGACTGTGTTAAAATTGTTAAAAACACTGATGTCTACAAGACAGCAATTTTGACAATTAGGATTATATTTTCTCCTATTAAGATTGTTCATAAGCTAGAAGCAAATTCAAGTGATGTTATTATTCAAATACGAGATCATTGAACTTCAACTAAATACAAATTACATTCAATAATTTTTTAAACTAAATATGATTGCATAAGATATCAACATTAAGATAGTCAATAGCTATCCACGCCATTCTTTTACATGGCAATTTGCAATTATGGAGCGAGAACAGACTCCAAGTAAATTTATTTTCACTAGAAACTATCGCCATGTCACGTCATTTCTCATTCTTCACCTCTTGACACTTGGATTTTCTACTATACTAAACATCTTGAAAAAAAACTGGACTATACATTATAAATTCGATACTGGAATTTATCGGGAATGGATTTATTAATTTATTAAAAGATTGGGTTGATTTTTGTTTTATGTTAAGTGGGGCTTCAGGGAAGAGTACACAAAAAGTTCTAAAGAATACCAAGTAAGCTCGAGTCAAAATCTCAAAAAAAAAATATTTTTTTCTTAAATTTTGAGCATTTTTGATGTGTAAACATCTTATAGCGTGGTTAAGTGAAGACCGTGATGTCTGTGGAATGCGTAAGCATTAGTGTGAGTGAATTTTCAATTTGTATTCAGTGCATTTTATGTACACGACATAGCGTGCACAAGGAACAACTCCCGTAGAGGACTTGGGCCAATAAACATTTGGTCCTGGGTTCAAGTTCCCGTCGCGCGAAATTTGGTTTTTTTCTTGCACTTTTTTTTTAAAAACCAAGAGAGTTTCGTGGCTTCTGCATAAATAAATAACCCAATTTTAATTAAGGCCAAGAAAAATTTAATTTGTTGCTGTCTGAGGTCAATCTTGAGTTTATTCATTATCCCATACTGATCTCAGCTAACCATCGCCCATCGGGGAATCATAATATATGCGGTGGCCATTCATATGTATACATACACATATGCATGTGAATTCTACAAACTTAGTGTGTGTGGGTACCAATTCTAAACTTCGTAATATTCCGTACTTCACTTAATGCACATTGCGCAACATGCACAAGGAGTAGCCGCCGTCAGACTAAATAGCAAACCAGGTGAATTATCGGTGCACGGATCTTGTATTTCCGGTCATATTACGTAGAGTACGCATATTCCAGAAACAAATTTTGTCATGAAACGATAGCTAAGACCCATAACCGAATAGAAATTATAATATTAATTGATGAATGTTAAAAATAAAACCCTGAAAAGAAAAACAGTTCCAGGTAGGCTTCGAATCGTCGACCCCTCAATCAAAAAGACCTGTTTTCTACCCATTGATCACCGCCAATCGACCCCTTTTGGGGGAAATTGTGCAACTATAATAAGGCCTATAAATACGATTGTATGTATGTAAATACAACTGGGCGCCGCTTGCGTTTGATTTCTTTCAAGTGTTTTGAGCACATAAATGAGAAATAGACTTTTGGTAATCGTTTAGTGGCAAAGATTGGTTTCTGGAATAAGCATACTGTTCTAGACAATGCATCTGAAAGTCCCTGGGTTGAGATACCTAATACGGACGGAAACAGAAAACGCTGCCGCGTCTCAATAGTTGACAACCCATGGGAGTTAAGGAAAGATAGTAACACATATTCACTCATTGTTTTCAATTCGGCGTCATATCAAAACGCGGTGGGACGTTTACACATACACCTCGAGATCGGAAGGACTAGCTCGGATTTCATTTTTACAGTTCGGCCTGTATATCTAGATGGCAGTGGCTGAACTGTTTTATGCATAATTCTCCGCAAAGTTGTTGTCCTAAGTCCAATAATTCCGTGTTGACGAAGTCGAATTGAGGTTGATGAATTGTTTTGAACACTTTTATGTTAATTGCCATGATCCCTAGAGCGGCATGGGCGCGCCAACATCTCAAGCATTTTTATGCCTTGGTGGCATTTCGATAACGTATCTACTTTTTGGACATACAGTTGCTAGCATGCACCTCCGATCCAAGCCGTCTTTATACTGACACGTCGGAGCGCAGTGGGAGTTTTATTCTCGCCGAGGATCGAACCTCCATTCTCTTGATCGTAGAGTGAAGACTGAACGAATACGCCCACCAAGCGCGTCACCACACTTTCTTGAACAACAGTAATGTTTTCAGCTGATCTTCTCGTACGGTGTGACCCAAGCGTGCGCTTATCTGCCACAGTGCCGTCACAATAATTGTTGATTGACTTTGACAAAGTGATTTACAATTAAAACACGTTGATTTTTTAATACTTTTCCATAATAAATTTGCCACGTCTGTACTTCACGACTGCTAAAACATGAACGGCCAACATTTATTTTTTCCAAATTCCTACCAAGCAAACTAAAAACCTTCCTAGCAAATACCCTGCCATATGGTCGATTCGCCAAAAAATTCGATTGAAGGAAAAAAAATTCAGTGGTGAGTTTAAACCAAGAATTCGTCACAATCACTTCGACCTCACCTAACCTTCCGACTAACTTCATGGTATTAATGAAGCTTGGTCAACACACTAGGTCCTATGATCAGACGTTGGGCTGTCATTGTTAATTGCCTTGACCCCTCCAGGGGCGCGTCAACATCTCTTGCATTTCCATGCCTTGTTGACGTTTCAGTAGCAATATCTACTTTTCGGAAGTGCAGCTGCTAGCATGCACGTCCTATCCGTGCCGTCTTTATACTGACAGGCTCGGAGCACTGTGGGAGTTCTATAAGTACCCACAGGCAGGTTTTGTTCGCGCCGAAATTTGAGCTCTATATGTAGTATCGTAGAGCGGTGACGAAAAACCACGGCCACCGAGCGCGACGAAGGGCTACAGCACAATATATAATTTAGACTCAATAAAAAGAAAATTACACAAAAAGAGCGATGTTCATCGGCACTTTAAAACATTTCCATTTCGATCCACTAACTTTCAAGTCGTCTATGACTTGCTTTAAAAATGTTGTCTCCGAAGAACTAATTCTTTAGGTGCACGGCCTTAAGTAAATGTGCCTTGAGATCCCAAGTTGCATCTTGACTTCCTTCGTCAAGTGGTAAATAAGGTTGCCGATGATTTAGGCGCTGATACGATTAAATTCTTGCCCGGAACTGTTTGGCAGCATTCCCCTTCTGTTTAGGTGGATTAAAAAGGGCACGGACTGTCGACCATAGGTTGCTTATACCTGTGATCAGGTTGCATTTGCATACATTCAGATGCGTACTCCATTTTAACCTCTTATATTTGGCCACTAGTCTTTGAATTTCACAGTTCACTTCGTGAATTCTGGGATCGTCTGGGTTAGTGCTCCTGGTGTTGTCTCTCTCGTCTGCCAGTCTGGCGGCTGAGGTATGAAAGTTGGATGAAAACCACAATTTCCAAAATGATTGAGATAAGTATCATGAACGCTTTTTCGGAGTCGCTGCTGTTAAAAGTGAACTAACCGATAGTTGCGTCAATAAACCAGAAAATAAAAGGTAATTACAGGACTCAGTATGGTGTTATGTTCCTTTTATGACTGGTAAAATCTAATCAGAACAGAGCTTATGATATTTTTCTAGTTTGGCTCTGGTTGCTCGTTGAATCCATTGTCGCGTTGAGTGCATTTCTGCATTCTTCGTCGAACCAGTCATTTCGCGCTCGCCGGGCTTTATATCCCACGACCTTCTCTGCGTCATCTTTCATGGTATGTACCCTTGATTTCTTCTCAAAAACCATGGACACCTGTGTTGCTGGTGTTGTGTAGCATAGGTGATAGTCTTTTCTCAAGGGCGGCAGTATACGCCACCGCCGCAGCATCGCTCAAAAGTTTATCAATCGCAAAGATTTTGGGAGGGTTGATTCTCGGTTGGTACACTTATCTAATCGTCTATGCGGGAAACACGTAGAGCTTATGACTAGATTCCTACGGCAGGCGATCTCGATAAGTCGCTGGCCGTTGTCGTTACATTTTTCATGGAGACTGTGGCCTCCAATGGTTCCCCGGTGCCAACTTTCATTTCCGACTTTCGCGTTAAAGTCTCCCAGCAGCAATTTGACGTCGTTTGTTGGAAGTGAGTCGAAGAGAGTCTCAAGGCAGGCGTAGAACTCGTCTTTTACTGCGTCCTCTTTAACTTCAGTGGGGGCGTGCACATTGATGAGCCAGAGGTTGAAGAATCGAGTCTAAATGCGAATCACACACAGTGGGTTTAAAGTCAATAATGTGTGACTTGAGGTGACTGTTCACTATAAATACTACTCCAAACTCCTTGTGGCCCGATGGTTTGCCACTTCTAAAAATTGTGTGGGATTTCTTGTCATTGATCTCGCTGCCAAACCAATTTGTTTTCTGGACTGCAGTAATGCTCAGTTTGTACTTTCCGACCTGTTGAAGGAGAGCCTTTTCGGCCCCCGGTTTGTTCAGTGAGCGTACATTGCAGGATCCGAAAGAATAATCCTTTAGTCATTTGCGTGGTCGTTGTTGTTGATCCGTCCAATCCGAGGGTTTTGTTCCAGGTTTCTTGACGTGGAGTAATTTTTGCAAGGACGAGTTGTCCTCACGTCGCTTAACCCCATTCCGGGGATAGTCTCGGAAATAGCGGCTTCAGATGGTTCAATAAGCATGCCGGAGCTCACACAACTATGTTGCAGGTCCAACTACACGAATCATTCTATCCTACTAAACCTGAGACGCTTAGGTGTTGGTCAGCCATTCAGGCTACAGCTATCTTGTCTTTTTCCAAACTATCTTATGGCCAAGACTTGGCCGTCAGCAGTTTGACCCACTGCCATAACCAGCGGGCACCCACATGGAGGACTATGGAAAAGGTCTTTTGCCCCCCCCCCCCCCTCCTTCTTCACTAGTGGAAATGAAAAATTTGCGCGAAAAGTTTATACAATATGTTTGTTGTTGTATTCATCGACTTATAACTGGCAAATGGATTTAAAATGAGATAAAATGAATGAGTTCGTGAAACACCGCTCGTCTAAAAGATGCTTTCGCTCGGTGAGTTAGTGAGCTGATGAGTCCGATTCACGGGTAGATTATATGAAAGTTTCCATTCAAGCTCATGTTAAGTCCATGGGTCGATGAGCTCATGAGCCCGCGAAACGCCTGTCGTGTGAAAGATGCCACAAAGAGTAATATTGCGGGTTGGTCGACTAACACAGTAAAGTTCACGAGTTGATCACTACAATACCGCAATTTTATAGATAGCGGTACTGGTTTGTCATTGTTGCTTGAACTTTTAGCTTGTTTGGCTAGTAAAACCGGTAGTATATCAAGTCTGGCGGCTGATAGGGATGGAAGTAGATTTTTTTATAAGAAATGTTTACTTGTCTTGGAGATAGTTGAATGTTTTCCTGGCTGCATATTTTAATAGGATCGCTAAATCGTAAAAAGGTCGTCTTCTGAGGAACACATACTCCGTGTTGCGAGGAGATAGCGAGTAAAACCGTCGAGTAACATCGACGAGCAATACTGATAGTGTATCACCTAGGTGAGTGAACGACAAAAATCGCCACGAGCGAAACCGCTAACTTAGCCTAGACATGTCGTAATATGCATGGAGCGTCGCACAATCACGATCAATGATGATTTTTTAATTACGATTGTGTTTTCTGTAGTAAAGTAACGTATGCCCCTTTCTGTTCCGAATCGGAGGGTTGGAACTGTAGTAGAGCACTTCGTTTCCGAGACCGTTTTTAAGGGAATGTGGTACTTGGAAGTCAGTAGTATCGCGCACGTCCCGCAAATACTCCATCAATTCATCATCAAATTTACCAAATCAGTATACTCATTCAGCGCTGATCGTGGCAGGAATCGAACCTGCGACCACTCAATCGGTAAACAAATTCTTTACCTATCAAGCTACTGTGATGTTCACACGTTAAATAAATTTCGGGGTACAGTTAAACCAAAACCACTATCCGCACCTATTGCAAGGGATTAAATAGAAATGATAACACAATAACGTTCATTGATTCATCATTTATAAACAATATACGAGTATTACACCAGTTATGTTCTTAGTAGCGTGGCTTGGTCACGAGAACTTCTTCTTTGTAGGGGTGAGCGGCATTCCATGCCAAGGATCGGACAATGTATTCTGGGATTGGTTGTTCTGGTGGTGGGACTGGAAGATGAGCACCTTCTGGGTGGAATCCATTTTCATCGGCAGTATAGGTGAGTTTAATTGGAATTCCTTCGGGAGAAGTGTGTGCAGCAGCTCCAGCGGCATTTACACCTCCAACGCCTTGTTCTTGGGCAGCAATTCCGTTAGAAGTTTCAAAGGCATAATGGTAGGCTCCATCGGGAGAGGCATCGCTACTGAAGCTGCGGATTTCAGCAGTGCCTTCTGGGGTGATGGCTACGGCCATGGTAGCAGCAAGGGCGAGTACTACCTATAATCACAAGATTTTCGAAATCATATTAATTAAACAGTTCACTTTTGACGCATCTTTCAAGCGCTAATTTGCAAATCCAATACATTATGAAACAACTTACAAAGTTAAACATGTTGACTAGGTTTGATCTCCTGGGATGAACAACTGATGCAAATGACGATCTTGGATAGTCTTTTATATGAAACGAATTTCATACAATTATTAAACTTTTGCTTTTGCTGCATTTTTCAAGAGGGGCTGAATGCACCAAAAGTATAAGTAAAAAAAATCAGTGATGATAAGAAACCTGAAGTATAGCTTATTATCCTTTTGAGATCAAACCAGCTGTCTGAATTATTATAATATCGAAGGCCATATTATACTAATGACTAGATAAGACTAGACTAGACTAAACTAAAAACGAGTCCATATTATGTCTTATAATTCACCGATTCCGATTTTATTTCTCGATTATCATACGAAGCCTACTAATTTATATATGTATCATTAATTGCGTGGAGAAAAAGGATTGAAACAAATATCCTAAAATATTTGAATGTGAGTCCCAACTGCTTTGCATAAAAACTGGTTCAACCAAGAGAATAATTCTAATTTTGTATCCAATATCAAGTTTTGAACCTGTATATCTAATTAAACATAAAATAGGCCAATCGCCCAACCATAATTTTTATTGGGTTATAATTCTATTCTAATGTAGGTACAATATAATGCAACATATATACAAGGCGGTTTCGCTATGACGCGATTCATAAATAGTAGCATTATCTTCTAAATCTCGCTATTTGGATTTTTACAACGCGGATGGAAAATTTTGACTTTAGCCCAGTCTCCAGGGGCTTAAAATATAAATATTTACCCTAAGACTGAATTTAGTGTGGTGTCATCTGTGTTGGTAAGAGAATCACTCCTTTCTCGTTTTTTTCGGACCAATCCGCTTAATATTTCATTGGGGCAAACTAGTTTTCTAACTCGTCACACATAGTCGGTATTTTTTCTGATTTAAAGTCTCTTTCGACTGGACTTATTGTAAACCTAGGATGCATCAACACCTAATGTAAAATTCAGCGAGTTCAGCGGGAAAGCCTGCATTGCAACGAAAGTTTACTTTATTGGAAAAAAAAAATCAAGATCAAGAATATATATAATGCAAGGAGCATGAGCTTAAACGGATCAACAGGAAAGACGATAGATCAAAATGAAGAAAAAATAGGGAACATACGAGTATTAATGCCGGATCAACTGTTACTGCTGGATGAGTTTTCGAGTGGAAAATGTATTAATGTTGTGAGCAAGCCACTGGTAAATTTTACGCCTACCTCAATTATTTGATATCTCCCTTTACTATGCAGTTTTTCTCTAATAGAGAAAATTAAACCCTCATTTTGGTCCGGAACCTGGCGGTCATGATTTGGTCGGAGACCGGATCCTAGGATAAGAGACAGTTTCGTGCGGCTCTGGTTAAAAGGAGCCCAACACCTGACTCATGACCACTACCGGTAGCTCTACCGGAGTACAACATTACAGTTGGAGAGATAAATTCTCCGCTGTTCCACCATCTTATCTCACTAACTCCTAATATGTTTAATTTATACTTCAGAAATTCACTCTCTAATTAAAGAAATCGTGCGTTCTGGGGTCCTTCTGATCCATTGTCTGGGAGAGTACGCACATTCCACAATCCAATATTTGTCATTGTACGATAGCCAAAAGTCGTAACCGTTGAGTCAGTCCTTATCCGAGGCATAGTTGACGTCACATTAGCATATATGATAGAAGATTTCGGATAGTGCAAGTTGCTGTCATACACAATCCTGTCCTTTGTTTGTCGGTTTTAACGACAGGCCGTCCAAGGGAAAGGCCGTGGTATTATTTTTACGCCCCACGCCACAGGGGGGAGGTTTACCTCAACAAATCATCGCACCGCCATCACTGACGGCTTGACATTGGTTAGCAATGGTCAGTGACTACTGCCGTCCCCCCCCCCTCTAGTAGTAGTACAACTAGTAGTACTAGTCGGATATTCTCACCATCGGGCTACTCAAGTTTTACAATCCTCCAGTTGCTAGTAGAAAGATCCGGATTGCTCTTTTAGGAAAAAAATAAATAAATTATTCTTCATCGTCGGGCTCTGAAGGTAGCCAGGTTAGGGTCTAAGGTCGCAAGGTATCTCTTCCCTCGAGCCAGCCTCTAGGACTGCAATTTGTATTTAGCATGAATATTAAGTTTACTTCATTGGGATATTAATTACAACAGTTGGGTATTTCCAATGTACAATGCATACCATCAGTTAGTTAGTTGGAAGAAGATCTTTTCTTCACTTTTCACATCACTCTTATTGAAAACCTGTTCAAATGTCCATGAAATCTGGATATTATTTTATCAAATGAGCATTCATTATACATATAAATGAGTGCATGAACGTAGATACTCGGATGTATTTTTGGATTCCCTTAAAATATCAAAATGTTAGGTTCGTTGGTGGAATAATTAAATAATCACGGACGGCTTCATGAGCATCACGACATTTGCACAGGTATTTAAATAGAGGCGGTTTTAGTCAAAATGCTAGCGAAAGGAAGTGTAAAACTTTTTAAATATAAACTAGAAAATAATTCATAGAATCTGCAGGCGATAAAATCAAAGTGGTTTAATTAACCGCCAAAACCAGGTGGCAAATTTTTATAGCATAGTAACAACTGGGCTGAGTTTGTCAAACGCGGGATATGTTTTACAGTATACGAGCAAATTTGGCTGATTTGGTATTTGTTATTATTATTAAGTATCTTTGATGTTGGCGCATTATTTGTAAAATATTTAATTACAAGTAGCATCCGCAATATTTTACAACATAACAAGTATGAACTTCGTCTAAAAACTAGATTAGGTTTTTCAGAAAAGTTTGAGAACTATCCAGTTTTGCGATATAGGTTAAGGTTACAGTCAGAAAGATAACCAGTTCGAGTGTATATATCCTAGACTTCTACAGACCTAGTGGTGATACCAAAAGTACCTATAGGTAACGACCATATGTATTAAAAGTGAGTTTCCTATATGGCCAGTTTATAGGGGAGTTTTGGCGCTCATTCAGAAGAATTTTTCAAGTCACTAACTTCATTCTATCGAAAGCTATCGCTTATTTGAAGGGTCACTCGTAGGGAAGGTAGAGGTTTCTTTTGTCGAATCTTGCGCATTTTCAATAGTAGTTACAATAAGGGGATTCTAATCAACTCGAACTTTGGACCCAAAAAATTCGTGACGTCGTAGGGAATCCCGGGCGTCCTGCTTTTGAAATGTAACTGAACTGTAACTAAACTGCTTTGAACTGTAACTGAACTGCTTTTAAACTGCAATTGAACTGCTTTTGAACTGCTTTTCAGTAGCTGTTCAGTTGCAGTTCAGTTGCATTTCAAAAGCAGTTCAGTTGCTCAGTTGCTGTTCAGCTGCAGTTCAGTTGCAGCTCAAAAGCAGTTCAGTTGCAGTTCAAAAGCACACACACAGCTAAACAATCAACGGGCCACTTAAAAAAGTCCACAACTCTCCCAGTTGAAAAGGATAAGGAAGCCTAGATGGTCGTTTTTGATGTAAGTATGTACAGTTTTCAAAATTAATTTCTAACATAATGGTATGTTTCATACAAATTTTACATACTCTTTAATAAAACGAATATTCAGTAATGTTTTAAGATTTTTCATTTCTATTTTTTAATGTTTTATTCTGCTTCATTGGCTTAGTAGCGCGTATTGCCACCAAGAGCTCGAATAACAGCCTGAATTCGTTTAGAAGTGATTATTATGAGACGGTTGATATCCACTTGAAGAAATTTCGCCCATTCGTCCTTCAGGCTGTGTTCCAGCTGTTGTAAGGTCTGGGGAGGGTGGGAGCCTGTCCAGATGTTTTGCCCCAGCTGGTCTCATAAATGTTCTATGGGATTTAAATCTAGGGTGCATGCTGGCCGCAGATAAAGTTGTCCGGAGAGCTCCGCTAATTGCCACGTAGACCACCCTCTGCACCTTGAACAGAAGATTGTGACTTGCTTCAATAGGAAAGGAAAGCGACCATACCACAATCCCGTACAATATAATCGGACTCAAGACCGACTCATAAAGCCAGTCCAGAACCTTAATTTGCAAACCCTATGTTTTACCAATAGCCTTCCAACACCAGTACAATGAGAAAGCGGCTCTGTTTGCGCGTTTGGCTCTGTTTCCTCTCTGTCGAGAAGGAGGAAGGCATTTCTTGGACTCCACTTCTTCCCTGAACTGGATGACAGGCAAAGAAAATAATCTGTACCAAGAACAGGGACACCATTCAAATTAGCGCTAGTGCCTATAAGTTGCATATGTATTGGTTCCATATCAGTACACAAAGGGGTAATGTAAACTAACAAGCAAATAAAATACACCAAAAACAAACGCACTCATCAACGCAATCATTGACTGACAATCGACCACGGTCATAGTCAGACCAAGTTCGAGGGATTTAATTACAGCGGTGAATATCGCAATATTTCTAGCTCATATCAAGTGGCACCTCAGCCAGGTCAGAGGTTCCGTAATCGTCGCAACCTTCGTCTGGAATACATCGCGATATTCAAGGATACTGAAAGAGATATTTCGGTCAAGCCCATCAGAGTAAACTCTGACCCCTAATCCTTTAGCCATCTAGAGCCTGAATGAAGCCACTAACCGGTGTCATTGAGTCTAATGACCGTATTTGCGGGCATCTATCTATTCATTAAAAATGTCGAGACGAAGCAAGTTAAACCGCATGTTCAAAGCAGCAGCGTGAGGAGTAGTCCTAAAAGCACCGTAAATGGCAACAAAGGTCAATCTTTGCATCTATTTCAGCAAGCAACTGTTATTCTCTGTACTCCAAGCAGTCCACTAGAGACTAGACAACTACCCCAAACATGAGTAAAACAGCTACATAGAACTTTTGCCCAATCAGCAATAACTATTCTCCCCGCATGCAGCACAGAAGGTTTGACTGGAAGTATCCTGGACTTATAAAGGGAACAAGCTCTCTTTTGTTCAGATTAACCTTTACCTGGCAGGTAGCTGCCCAAATCGTTTGTTGTGAAAGGGCAATACCTCACACATTAGCATAAGCACACACCTTTCAGCGCGACACTCTCGTGCTTTGACGCAGTCTATTGAAAACTATGTTAAGTTCCAGAGAAATGGAGAGAGCACTTCACCGTGCGAGGTATCCCTGCTCACTAGTCTTCGTCCAGATGATGTTACCTCGAGGCTCGAGTAGTTGCTCGAATATTCTAAGAACAAGATCTATATACCAAACATTTCAGCACCAACGCATTCAAAAAGAAACCTGGAAATCTCCGGATACACGCACCGTCAACCAGATTGACCACGTCCTCATATGCAAGAGGTAAGCTTCAAGCGTGATGAATGTCCAATCATGCCGAGGATTAAATTGCCAAAATGCGACTCCGACCATCACTTGGTGAAGACAACCTATCGGTGTCTTCAATGCGCCAATCAAGAATCAAGCCCACATGCACATCCATGGCCACGAACGTCATCGTGGACGGGACTCGAACCCGAAACGCCGGTAGTCAAACATGGGATTGATGCCTCAGCACACTGCGCCACCGGTCCTTCCAGTCGTGAAATTGAAGCATGTGCATATAGAAATACCATAAAAACCATCATACGACTTGTGCTGTGGTATGATTGCGAAACCTGAACGCTTACTCAAGCCTCCAAAAACATGATAAACACATTTGAACGAAAAGTCCTGCGGCGAATTTTCGGAGCAGTTTGCGATCGAAATAGATGGCGCATCCGGTACAACCATGTACACCTGTACAAGCTGTACGATGAACTCAAAATTTCGATAATCGTCAAACTACAACGTCTAAAATCGGTATGACATATACATACAACGAATAGACGATGACAGCATGCCTAAGAAAATATTCAATGCAAAACGCTTAGACGGAGCAAGGCGGCGAGGTAGACCGAGAGCTCGTTGGAAAGACTCAGTAGATAGGAACGCCGAACAACTTTTGGGCGCCCGAAATTGGAAGACGCGGCCACTTGACCGAGATAATTAGTGGACGATGATCCAGGCTGCCAGGTTCCCACGTCGGGCTGTTGCTCCACGATCATGATGAAAGTGACTTTCAATAGAACGAAGGCAGCGAGTTGAAAATTTGGTGGAATGATTTTAGTAGGATCTAGTTAGCACATATGTATGTACAATGACCGAGATCCAACCAAGGGAACCTTCCCTATAAATCATACTTGAAATGTGCGTTAACTTGCAATAAAACGGAGCTTGTGTCTTGAAAGTTTGGCCAAATGTCTGCATTATAATCTATTTGGTAAGTATTTAAAATAGCATGATCGGACGGACCTGAAACGCCTGCCTCCCGTACAAATGTTATCTCAAATGTACGATAGCTTTTCATAGAATGAAGCTAGTATCTCGAAAATTGAGTAAATTGTTTGTAGTGTGGATTAGTTAGTTGATTTTAAGATCCGACCAAGAAAAGGTTTATTTCCCCTATATAGTCGTTGGAAAGTAGTGTAGTTTTGGTATCACCACTGGGTATGTATAGGTTTAGGGTTTTGTAATGAATAAAATCCTGGTAGTGGTGTTGCCACGGGCAGATCGAAGGCAGCACTTGATGAGTAGTGATCTGTCGGTGGTACGAAACCAGAAGCCAAGGATCCCGCGAAGGCATCTACGCCGTCCGCCAACCATTCCATCCTTATCGCCCCATTTATTTTATTATTTCTCATTCTTGCCTACCACGTTTTTGTTGTCTTCCCCAGACCTATGATTTTCTATTAATACGTAAAGGACAGGGGCAGCGAGCGGCGAAACCCCCCACGTATCCCGAACTGAGCCATAGCAAGCATAGGCCGCTGCTTAGCTCGTTGAGGGGCCTTTTCCTTCGCCAGATAGCACGGCCCAACCTTCACGGTAATAATGTTACTTTAGGCTCCGTCCCGACGGGCATCTTTTGATGCTCCTAAACCGTCCGTTACAGTTTATACGATTCGATTTTACCACCCATTTTGGAACACTCTCGCGGCTAAACTGTCCATGAAAGAGGACATTTTTTATCCATCCATCGCTATAGTGTGCGCAATTTGGTCTGGACGAGATTCTATGCGCGCACAGCGTTCGCGCGCGCGAAATTTCACGTACACACGAACGCTTTGCGCGTACGAATGCTCATATGTATGAAGAAGCTTAAAAGAGCCAAAAATCAAAACTCCACCAAAACTTTTTTTTATTTTCTACCTAATTCTTAGACTACTGGGTAATATTGCAATTTCAAAGATGAGTTCACTTTCAATTTCGTTGATAAAAAGCAAGAGTGTGACCTAACTTACACCCACGTTTTTGATTTGATTTTTTTCTTTTTTTTTTTTGTAGATTATTGTCGTCAATGTCGTTGAACTACATTTTAACACAGTTGTATTTTAATTAGTTGAATTCATTATGAAAATTAGCCATCTGAAGATGGCAACAGACACTAAACTCGAGTGGCTTTTTTTTCTCCATCTCTTAAGATGATTTTTATCAGTCTTGAACTTATGGGTTTGGATTTTTTGAATAAATCCATAATGTTGATAAAAACTGGATTCTCGGTATCTACAAAAGTAGAAACATAAGTATACTTATAATTATACTGCAAGCGTCGACGATTTTCCACACTATCTGGTTTTTGGCTGCAAATGTAGTTTTTAACTAACACTACATTCAATCCAATGATGACCTTTTCTTTCATGCAGGTAACGGGTATTATTTGAATACTAGACGTAATAAATTTTAAGATATTTTCTTGTCTCAATGTTACAACTTCAATATGGCAAGTATAGTAGCATAAAGGCATAGGTAGTCGAGTAGAGAATTCGGAAGACACCCAAGCCAACCTCACAAGTAGATGGATTGGAATTTATTTCATCTCTCATCGTGATATTCTTTTTGCGATGAAATCTGATGATGAATGATTAGTTGGAACCAATTTTTTTTTATTTAGTATTTTTTTCTCATTTGATTGTTTACATTCGACAGATACGTTTAAAAACGCCTTCCTAGTGAATATGAAGCGACACGGCCGGCGCAGGTATGGCGCTTATACTTGAACTTCAGTTAAACGTGAACTGTAAGGTTATGTAATAACTTGTAGATGGTAGTAAAATGACTCACATATTCGTTTGTGGGTTACTTCCGATCCGATACTTCACGTAGGTAAGTTATAAATGCGTTGTGGGAGTGCAAAAAATTATAGGTCACTTTCGATGAATTCATCATACAAAAAAGTATCTCATCAGTTTATTACTCCTAACTCACCTTTTTTTCTTGTTTAAAAAAATCTGTAAATCTCTTTACCGCTACTTTACAGTAGATAATACGAAACAAGGGGTAATTATGCAGATTGACTACTTCACCTTCGATTTTCTTGAAATTTTAGTATGTTGTTCTCCTGATGGTGCTGATCAAGAATATACGAGTATGTATGTACCATACGTGTTGGGCGCGGAAAGCACATCTTTACCTAGTTTTCAATGTTTAAAATTTATGGAAACACTCGTATTAAAGTATTTCATTACAGGAAAATGACATCATCGCGTAAAGAATTTGTAATTTGCATCGTAAATATATATGTATGTGCGTTCATGTTTATGCTATACTGAAGGCTATGATCCCTTAAGGCTGAGCGCACGTTGTTCGCGTTCGCATGTTTTCTGTCAAACGGGTTGAATCTTTCCTAGAATGACACTCCGTCAGTTTGACAAAGATTCGGCGGTTTTTGTTTCACCAATTGTGTTAACACTTGTATATTTAAACGAGCAATTAGGTAAGAAATGTGTGCTGATATATATGCCTTTGGGCGACCGGTAGCGTAGTATGCTGCCCCACAAGGGGTTAGGGCAATTGAGAGAGATCGGTTGTAAAGTACAATAATCAACCCAATTTTTGGATACGATTATGCCTGAGCATTTGTAAAACTGAACAGAGTGTCATTCTAGCAAAGATTCAATCCGTTTGACATAAAACACGCGAACGCGATCAACTGAGCGTACGTTTTAAAACGTGCCATACACACACCGATCGATCGGCCGATCCGTCGCCCGATATCGATATCGGCCTGTGTATGCGCTTATCGTTGACGATGTTTTTGACAGTTCCGTATAATTTTTGACCCCCTGACATTTTGTGGCGATCCATCGGCCGATCGATCGGGCGACGGATCACATAATGTATGGCGGTTATAAGCACTCACAAAAGCGAATATTGTGAATCAACAGTCTCTTGTGTGGGCACCGCTTTCTCCGCGCTTAAGGGATCACACCCTTAGGCTGCACGCAAGTTGGCACGTTCGCGTGTCGCGTTCACGTGTTTTATGTCAAACGGTTTGAGTCTTTGGTTTGCAACCAAAGATGCGAATCTGTCAATTTGATAGATGCTCGGCTGTTGTCGTATCACCAAATTGGATTCATTATTGTGTATTAGCGCCAATAATTTAGTATGAAATGTGTATTTATGCACATCCTACTACTCCCCAGTCGTTTGTTTTGCCACTCAATTCTTACCTAATTATCCATTTTAAAACACAATAATGAACTCAATTTGTTGATACGACAATTGCCGAGCATTTGTCATATTGACAGATTCGCGTCTTTGGTTGGAAACCATAGACTCAAACCGTTTGACTTAAAACACGTGAACGCGACACGCGAACGTGAGCCAACATGCGCGCAGCCTTAGTATCGCACACATATGAACGCACGCTCTGTGTACAAAATATTGACAATGCATCGTTTCAATTTTTCAATTTTTAGAAGCTCGAAAACTATGCGAAGAAATTGTTTCCGCGCCAACATGTATAGATATATGTTTATTCTTGACCATCTGATCTCTACAACATACTACAATACAATAAAATTTCAAGAAAATCGGAAGTGAAGTAGTTAATCTGCATAATTACCGAACAAGGTTTTATTTTGCATTTTAAATGAAAATTTAAGCTTTTTTCAAGAAGACGTATTATCTTATATATATAAAAATAAGTCGTCTACGTATGTACAGGCATAACTCAGTAACCCTTTCTCCGATTTGGCTCATTTTTTTTGTGCTCCTTTACGCCCAACTTAGATACAACATGGGAAATTTTCCCGGAAAATTGAGAAAATTGGAAAATTTCATTTCCTATACATTTTGTATGGAGAAATTTTTTCGTCTTCGATTTGGCTCAAATTTTTATATCCTAGACTTATAGTATAGGATAGGGTGTATTGTTTTTTTGTTTGTGTTTGCAATGCTCTCTCCTATTTGTATATACATAAAAAAAAACAAAAACAAAAAATCAAGGACGACCTGTTGTCGCACATGAAAACACCCATTCGTCCCATTTGCCTCAAAATTTTTTTGATCTGTTTCTTTAAGCCGCACTTAGATCCTAACGGACAATATAAAAAAAAGGACGACCTGTTGTCGCTCATGAAAACACCCATTCGTCCGATTTGTCTCAATTTTTTTTTTTTTTTGATCTGTTCGTTTAAGCCCAACTTAGATCTGCCGGCCCCCAATCGTCCAATGTACGACGCATTCAACCGGGAATTGCAACGAGAACGTAATTACGATCGAGATGCATTGAGTCAAGCAGTGGAAAGAAATGTTCCATTGTTGAATCCACAGCAGAAAAGTGCATACGATACACTGATGAAAGCGATCGATGAAGGACAAGATCAAGATGCCATTTTCTTTCATGATGCGCCTGGGGGAACTGGCAAAACGTTCCTCATTCCTTGATATGGCAACGATTTGTTCACAAAGTGACATAGCGTTGGCATTGCGGCGATGTTGCTTGATGGCTGAATTATACAATGAGTGGGTTCAGGTCGCGCAACGTTTTAAACACAAATGCAAACAGTTCGACTGATTTTGCTCGTGGACGGTCCGTTCCAGTTTGCGTTTAATCTACCACACATCGGGGAAATTAACCAGAAATTTTTCCTGGTTGATTTCCGTTTAATGGGGGGTAAGGGGTATTAGCGTATTTGACAGTTCTTAGTTGACGTATTGCATGTGACTGTGAGATGGTGTGGATTTTCGTTTTCGGGTTCTTGATTTGTACATGGCGTCTTATGTGATTATTTACACCGAAGCAACACAAATTTGTGGCGATTTTGCAGTGCTTTTTATTTTTCCTGAAACCGTCGCGAATTTAATTGAAGTTTTGTTTGAAACTCAATAGCGAAACGGCTGTCAGCTGTTTAATACATGACAACTACAAAACAAGTCGTTCGGGTAAAGAGTTTATGGTTGAGTGGAGGGAACATTTTTACCGCAATTAAAACGTTGCAAACGTGAACGCAGGCAATAGTATGCGCAAACAACGCGGCATCTGTTGTCAAATAAAGTTGAACCAATGGCTGCATTCATGTGAAAATTTTCGCTACGGAACGCTACATCCCCTCCACTACACATTTGAGGAGACGCTACCTGTCAACATTTCTTCCGTGATTGAACCGCTACAATAGTGGTTATGTTAACATATTGAAATCCTCTCCACAACTTTCGTTCACCAATTTTCCACTGCAAAACATTTCTTTGGCACTCACGAAACAAGGAAATATCAAATCAAACGACAAGAAGACAGTGAATTTACACAGACGGGGATTCTATTTGCACTTTTGAGGTACACAAACGTCACAACCCACATACCAGCTGCGAATTGTCAAATGTAGCGGCTACATGCCCAGAGAGAGTAAAAAATTTCTGCTACCAAGAGGAAGTAACCGCTCCGGAGCGGATGGAAGGAGCGATTGCAATCACGAGCGGGAGGGGTAGTAGCGCTACGGAGCGCTCCGTAGCGATCCGGATAAAACGAGCGTCGTAAATGCACTCATTGTATTTCAGATGGCGATAAGTATACTGTGCGCGAACAACACGTCGCTCACGTTGCAAAAGCTGCGACGAGTTCATCAACGAGCCGCGAAGTGTCAATTCACAATATGCATGTGTTTTAAAACTGTGGGTGATCATTTGTTTTGTTGCAAGTTACTGTAACGCGCATGGAAGTGCATGTTTCTATTCTTGATTCAAAAAAGTGTTTCAAGTTTGTTAGGAAGCCAGTTTTTCACAGCTCAAATGTGTCAAAAGAACGCGAACAAGAGATTTGACTATAACAGGCCGAACAGCTGATTTTCGTTGACAGCGACTTGTGGACGTAATTCGCGCACAGTATAATTCCGAGGTGAAGGAGGATGGACAGTTCATTTTGCCTTTGAATGGCCATTGAACTTGCAAGTGACGGACGAACCAACTTGCAACATTTCGAAAAATTCTGCTATGGCTGAAGTTTTGCAAACCTGCAAAATAATCAGTTGGGATGAATGCATAAACGTGCATTGGAGGCTCTCAATCGCACTCTGAAAGACTTGCGCAATAATTACAATCGTGTTGGAGGCGTAATGATTCCGCTTTCCGGCGATTTCCGTCAAACGCTGCCCATCATTTCGAGATCAACACGCGCGGATCAACTCAACGCACCCTTAAAATCATCTCATTTATGGGCCTACGTGCAGACATTACAACTGACAACAAACATGCGTGTTGCATTGCAAAATGATCAATCTGCTGATGGGTTCTCGAAGCAATTGTTGGACATCGGCAATGGAAATATTCCAGTTGGATGACACAAGTGGTTTCAGTGAATTTCCCATTCACTTTTCTCAATTCACTGAGTCCAAGGAGCAAATCATCGAAAAACTTTTCCCGTATATCGTACGCAATTACACCAATCATTAATGGTTGGCTGAAGGAGCTATTTTTGCAGCATAGAATGACGATATCCACCAATTGAATTTCGATGTTCAAATGAAAATCCCTGGCGAAGTGATGACATACAAATCTATGGACACCATCACCAATGAAGAAGATGTCGTCAACTGCCCAACAGAATTTTTGAATTCATTGGATGTGCCAGGATTCCCGCCACATCTACTGCAACAGAAAATGGGCTCAGCCATCATAATGCTTCGAAATCTGAACCAGCCGAAGCTATGCAAAGGAACCAGACTTCTGTCAAACGGTTGTTACCCAACGTCATAGAAGCGACAATTCTCAAAGGAAAATTCAAAGGCGAGCACGTGTTGATTCCACGAATTCCAATGATTACCATTGATCTGCCATTCGAATTCAAATGATTGCAATTCCCAGTGCGTCTTGCGTTTGCGATGACAGTCAAAAAAGCACAAGGACAGTCGATGAATGTGTGTGGCATTAATTTACAAAATCCGTGTTTCTCGCACGGCCAATTGTACGTCGCCAGTTCGAGAGTAGCAAAACCTGATTCTCTATTTGTTTACGCACCGCAAAACAAAACTAAAAATGTTGTATATCACAAAGCCTTGAATTAAATGAACTATTCAAATGGAAACAAATTGGCTTTTATCCATTCACAACAAACCTGGCTCAGAGTGTTATCCATTTCTAGGACCATCTCGCCACCAGTTGACTAAGAGCGCGTTGACACGATCAAACTACGGTTTGACAAACCACCTACTTGAACGTGTCAACCCCTTGTCAAACTGGTTTGATGTCTTGTGCTCCTGTCAAACCGTAGTTGGACGGTGCTCAACTTTTCATCAAATGCTAGTTTGTCAAATCGTAGTTTGATCATGTCAACGCGCTCTTACAGAAAGATTGGGCGCGGGATGCAGTTCTCGGGGCCAGCTTCATGGGTTCGGTTAACCGGGGTTTTTACTGTATGTTGTAACATTTTGGAGTCGTTATTTTGCTCTCCGGTCTCACGAAAGTACATACTTGGGAAAAATTTCGTTTTCTGAAATGTCGCTGCCCTATATGGTTCGGTTAATCGGGGTCTCACTGTATGTGGTATCAATTTGGAGTCGCAAGCCACTTTATTTTCCTCTCCGCCCTCCCGAAAGAACTCATGAAAAATCTCGTTATCCAAAATGGTGCCGCACCCTTGGGTCCGGCTAAACGGGGTTTTACTGTATGTGATCGCGATTCACCTTACTATTTCAGATCGCCAAATATACTCCTGCAAAATTTGGCGACAATCGCCTGAGTGGTTTAAAAAGTTTTTGCACGACAAACATACAGAAATAATCTTCACTTTTATATATTAGATTACTTAATATTTTCATAAACACTATAGCAAATAAACCCATTATCGTATTCTTAATGTTTAGGCGGGTATAAACTATGATTAATTGTAGCGTGATAAATATAACGATTTTCATTTCATCCGGTTACTTGGTAGTTGGTTTCCGAACACACCCACTCCAAAACACGTGCTCTCACATCCGACTGTCAGCTTGACACAAACCCAATATTCGAATTGTCAACAGTACGTGGTGAATTTTTTCAGTTCTTTACGCCTTTTTGATAATTAAAAAATGTCTGGTAGTCGAGTGTTTCGACGCAATCGTGCCCTGGGATATGTGAGCAACAATATCCCGGCCGTGACGCGTTACGTCCAGCGTCGGAAAGACAATTTAATCATCACTTGCATTGGTCGTGCCTTTCAAGTGTACACTGCCGGTCATTTCCGACTGTTGCATGTCAGTGGCGTGCACCCGGACGACATAACTTGCCTCGCTGTCGATAAGCTCTACATATACACCGCGTCTGATAAAACAATCTATGCATGGCGTTCCGGGAAACACATAAAACACACCTACACCGGTCACAACAAAAATGTCCACTTGCTGCTACCGTTCCGGAGTCACTTGATTAGTGTCGACGAGGAAAATATTCTGCGGGTGTGGAACATCAGCACGCAAGAAGTGTACCTCGAAATCCCGTTCAACCAAAAGGAGTTCAAAATATCGTCACTTATGCACCCGCCCACTTATGTGAATAAAGTTCTGCTAGGGAGCTCGCGAGGCAGTCTGCAACTGTGGAACATTAAGGAGAATAAGCTCATCTACAATTTCCAAACTGGCGATTGCAAGGTAACAGCCTTGGAGCCTGCTCCGGCAATTGATGTGGCTGCCGTGGGGTACGCAGATGGACGCATTGTTCTCCTGAACTTAAAATTCGACGAGGTCATCATGGAGTTCAAGCAAGATTGGGGTCCAGTGCTGCAGATGGCCTTCCGCACAGATGGACACCCAATCCTGGCGACGACAAGCACAAATGGCAACGTCGCGTTTTGGAACTTGGAAGAACGAAAGGTAAAAATGGTTACATCCACTCAAATGGTTGGCTTTCAACTAGGCGTCTGACAATTGCAGGTGGCCAGCCAACTTGTGGCGCATCAGGATAACGTCACCACGGCCATTTGCCTCCCCAGCGAACCGTTACTGTTGACCACATCGCCCGACAATTCCATGAAGCTCTGGATCTTTGATTTACCTGACGGTGGAGCTCGACTTTTGCGCTTACGCGAGGGACACAGTGCCCCTCCACTTTGTATTCGTTACCATGGATCAAAAGGACAAAGTATTATTTCGTCGGGTGAAGATAGCTCTATGAGAATATTCAGCACCATCTCGGAGACATTCAACAAAAGCATGGGTCGAGCCAGCTACAATCGAAAGGCATCAAAGAAGAAGAGTAAGTTCAATAGGGTGATGTGTGTGATGAAGGTTCCCGTTTCAAAACATACTCTTATTCTCTGTAGATAAAATGCAACACGACACGCTGATTATGCCGGCAATTGTGCACTTCACAACAGAAACTACGCGCGAAAAGGAATGGGATAATATTGCGGCTATACATTCGGGGCTGGTGCAGACCACTACATGGTCATTTGATAAGTGTCGGATGGGAGAGCTGAAACTTGTACCGCAGAAATTCCAGAACAAGCATAGAACGGACTTCGATTCGGAAGCGACCTGTGTCACGCTGACCCATTGTGGAAATTTTGTGATTATCGGTAAAAAAAAAACTTAACTAATTTGCCTTAAGCCCTACGGGGCATATTGCGTTAACTACTCCTACGCGCCATCGTATCGTATCGTACCATCGGTTTCGGGCAATAGGATGCATCTGTTCCCACGGCTAACCTAACAATGCCCACTCGTCGGCCACAGATCGTCGTCATGTGTTCCTAAGACGCCCAATTGGTCCACCTTCATTATGAATTTGGTCCCATTTCATAGCATTTTCAGCAATGTAGTTATCACCTGTAATGGTCGACCTGTGTCCGTTTCAATTTGTCGATTGTGTAATGAACCACCTGTAATGAACCATGTTATGGTCTGGTAGTGCTGCTCCCACTGGCAGATCGAAGCAGCACCTGATGAGTAGTGATCTGTTGGTGGTACGAAACCTGAGGCCGAGGGTCCCATTACACCCAGACCCAGGTGCGACCGCGTGGGCGTCTGATCTGTCCGCCAACCATTCCATCCTTATCGCTTCATTTTTCTGTATTCCACATTTTTACCTCCCTTGTTTTTTGTTGTCCCCCCATGACTTTTTGTTAATACGTAAAGGACAGGGGCAACGAACGGCGAAAACCCTGCCCACATCTCCCGAACTGAGCTACAGCAAGCATAGGCCGTTGCTTAGCTCGTTGAAGAGCATTTTTCTTCGCCAGATGGCACGGCCCGACCTTCACGGTCGTTATGCTACCAAAGGCTCCGTCCCCACGGGCATCTTCGGATGCCCACCAAACTGTCCGTTACAATTGGCTGCAAGGAAACTTGCAGTTTGCTGGTAACGCAGAAAATTTCCATGTCCTACTCCCATAGAACAGCACACACAGTACCATGGAACGAAACAAGTTCAACTTGGACTTAACACTGAGATAATTGCTTTGCCAGATTTTGGACACCAATCCGAAAGCGTATTAATCCTGGTTGATACGACGAGAGATATCCTGCTCCGTACCGCCGTTTTCGGCAACAATGCTTCCCAGGTATTCGAATTCGTCCACCTGCTGCGTCTGCAATAAGACCCTGCACCCAAATATAACTTCTGTAAGATGTAACAGTATAGTAGACCGGATGGCGCAACGGTTAGCACGTTCGCCTTCTACGCACTGGGCCCGGTTCGATTCCTACTGAATGCGGTAGTTTTCGATAAAAAGGAGATTTACGTGTTGGACTATGAGCCCACTCAGCTGTTAAATGAGTAGCCATTTATGGAGTAAATAACTCAGTTGAGCGTGTTGCTGATCACACATCTCTGCACAAGACATACCGTCACGATCTAGAAAATGAGATGATACTAACTCGTCTCGAGACCATGGTTCAAATTGGGCTGTTGCGCCAGTTATTTTTTTTATTTAAGATGTAAACTGCTACGACGAGTGGTGCAATCTAAAAAGCTGCTCGGGTTTAACTTATCACAAACAGTGAGACTCATCATTCACAGCTCATCGATGCAAAAACCAAGGACAACAAACATCTTCCCTGACAAACACTCCTAACTTATTATCAGTTAAGACACAGATGAGCTCTCAGCTGTCCCCAGTAACACCAGCAAACAGTTCCACCATATAACCACCAGGGCAGCATAACTTAACACTTGCACCACATGCACACATCTCAACGCATTTCCACAACTTAACATCAATGGGCTGCAGAACAAAATCGCGAAACATGCTGCGTTCATGGACAGGTATCGTATATTAATTGTTCCTATTCAGGAGACCAAATTAAACGCTAACCCGCTAACATCAGGAAGGATCGACTGATTAAGGCGATATTCAGATTAGCTATATTTTCAGCTCTGACGCAGCCACGCACAATAGCCAAGCATAGTCGATCGTATCGCATGCTGAGCGATGAGTGTGAATCCGCCCATTTGATGCTGTGTATCTCGACTGAAATTTCAAGCAGTCGTGCAGCGCGGTGTCGTGTGTGTGAATTTCGCCTAATGCTGGAGGTGGACTAGCTATCATCATCCATCAATCCGTGCCTTGGTTTGTATAAGTGGTGGCTGAAGCACTGCTTGCCATAGCCCAAATAGCGCGAATGCGCCGTTTTGTAACCACAAACCTCGGCAAAATCGTTTATAAGAAGATGGTTGGACTAACAGGGGATGCGAGGAAGCCTAGATCCAACCGAAGGAGCTCAGGAAGTATAGCAGCTCCCCGATACATCCCCCAGGTCAACAAGGAGAGCCTCACCCAATGGTCTATGTCTGGCCCTAGCAAGGGCCGGGCATTCGCAGAGGAAGGGAGTGAAGGCTTCTTTCTCATCCTCATTCCCGCAGCTGCGGCAGTGCGGATTATAAGGGATGCCAACCCTTATTGCATGTTCTCCGATAGGCCAATGACCTGTAATGGCCGCCGTGAGCCTGGCGACATCTCTACGGGACTTGGTTAATAGCTCAGATGTTTTTCTTCTGTCATAGGAGGGCCATATCTTCCTTGATACGGCGCAGGTGGGCAGATTCCGCCATTTGGAGAGGAGATCTTGCTCTTAATAGTCCTCAGCGAAATACAAACTGATTTTGCATGAGAGCTTTCTAGGACGGCCCCCCTCCTGGCCAGCTCGTCGGCTTTTTCGTTTCCCTCAATGCCTCTATGACACCCAGAGCAGGGTGATATTGGGCCGTCTGCCAAGGCGAGTCACCTCTTCCCCACACCGCTCGACCAGTTTGGAGGAAGTACTCACCGAGTTCAGTGCCTTGCTAGCGGCCTGACTGTCTGAGCAAATGGCGATATTCTGGTTATCTGGTATATCTCTGAGAGTGAGACAAGCCTTCATAATTGCGAGAGTTTCCGCCTAGAAAATGCTGGCATAATCCGGGAGGCGATAACTCTCCGAGATAATCAGTGCTTCAGAAAAGATTCCTGCACCGACGCCGCAGTCCATTTTCGACCCGCCGGTTAAAATCGTGATATCCTTGCCACCGGCGCTAAGCCGGAACATTGCACTGAATTCCATATCTGCAAGCTGCACGTTGCAATTTGCATTCGGTATGAATTCACACCCATGTCGTGTTGGTCGGCCTATATAAGGCAAAACAACATCTGGCTTGGGTCATTCCCGGTCACGCCTCTCCCACTGGTGCGATGCGCGAAGTAGAGCCGTCTGATGAGACGCGCTTCGCACCAGCGGTCGAAACCGGCGAATCACGTTTTTTGGGCCCCCTTCGAGGGGGAATTATTCTTAAAAACTCTTTTTATCAACAGACAGCCTGTGATGGTGCGTAGGGTTGCATTTTGACAAGTCTGACTGTGTTTCCAGTTTGTGTCACTTAGATTTTGTGTCCACACTGGCGCCGCATAATTGGCTACAGATCTTCCGATCGCTTTGTAGGTGATTAGTAGGGTCTCTTTGTCGTTACCCAAGGAACTACCAGCTAGGACCTTGAGGACCTTATTCCTGCTCCTCATTTGGTTATTGATGACGCGTGAGCTGATGGTGTTGCCATGCTGTCCAAAATAAATCGAGGATTTGGATTTGGGTGGTTAGTGGTGGGTATTAAGCATAGATTTAAATAGAACAGATCGGTAATAGTACTATCCCGACTCTGTGCTTCAGGTTATTTTCGAACCAAGCCGCGCATGCGCACTGCTACCCATTTGCACGCGGTCGCCATACGTTCGGTAAATGTCGTTACGCCATCGGCCACTAAGCCACAATTTAGACATTTGCGAAGCATTTGGCCCCTTGCTCCTCGGGCCCCTGGGCCAAATATTAATACGTGTTGTGTGCGTTTCACTGCGCAGGCGCGGATATGTCAGCCATAACTCGATATTCAAATTTTTACCCCCACTCTGTGCCTATTTCATACCTGTTTAATATATATCTATGGTATTAAGATACCATCTACTGAGATGTTTAGCTGCATCTTTACTTCTTTAGTCCAGAATTCTGTTGAAGACGCACCAAATCCATGGACCAGGGTTGAGTTCGATGCTGGCGCGGTGGAGGAGGATTGAAAGTAGCTGCGCCGAGATGTGAAGCTCCCAAATTCAATAAAAAAAAACCGACACGTTGAAAATATGACACACACTTATACTTCCTTCTGCATTGAAGGGGTTTTGGCAGCTCTTGGCCGTTGAAAAACGGGTCGTTCCGGTACGTAGAACCGGCTGCCGTAGGAACGAACTATGCAAATCGCTCACCATTGTGATTAATTTCGCCAAGGCCGCCGTTTCTCCCCTTTATATGCCTGAGTCGTCGTTATCGTATCACTCACTTTTGCATTCAAATCTCCTCCCAAAACCATTACAAATTCATCTTAAGGCGTTCTGCTCTGCACAGCGTTAAATTTTTCATCGAAGGAGTCTTTCGCGACTACATTGTATATATGTGATGTTTCTCAATTCTCAACCAAAAGTCGGAAGCTGTGAGTTATTTCTTATCCGAGCCATAGTTGACGCTTCCTTAGCATTTAAAAGATTTCGGTTGATGCAAGTTGCTGGCATACACATCACTTCCTTTTTTAGTCGCTTTCTACGACATGCCAGGAAAGGCCGTGACATTATTCTTACGCCCCACACCATAGGGACAAAATTGTGTATTGCTTGTATTTAAGGTTCAGACCTGATTGATTCCTTTTGATTCATCTTTAGTCTCTTCCAACATTGTGAAAAATGAAATCATCGTTTACCTCACCTTACAGGATATTCATCGGGTGACGTGGAGCGTTTCAACATCCAATCTGGAATCCATCGTGCTTCATACGGTAAACCTGCACATCGGAGTGCTATTCGCGGTGTCGCCTGCGACAATCTCAATCAAATGGTAATAACTGGAGCGAGCGATGGAATCATTAAATTTTGGAATTTCAAGGAGAAAGGTAGGTTTGCGGGACATATGGAATAATCCTTAATAATTCGAATTTTCCGGAAAACTAGTCGATCAATCAATATCAAAAATGAAGCTGGAACAGGGCGTTACAATGTTCCATTCGCATCGTGAAAGTGCTATGCTGTGCGTAGCCTTAGAAGATTTCACGCTACTTATTCTGGACTCAGACACGAAGAAGATTGTACGAAAATTCTCGGGCCATACGGGCAAAATAAATGATGTTACATTTACTCCAGACAGTCGATGGCTTATCAGTGCAGCAATGGATTCAACCATAAAAGTTTGGGATATTCCATCCTCTTACATGATTGATCATTTCAAGGTGAGTCATATGGAATTTCCCTCAATTTGGTAATTATTTTTGAACAAAATATGGATATGCCTACGCATTCATTAAATTTATTCATTGTGTATTGCATTTGTATTCTTCAAGGTTGAACGGCCGTGTGTGTCATTGTCCATGTCGCCGACCGGGGAGTTTCTTGCAACCGCACATGTCAACTACTTGGGAATTTATCTTTGGGCGAACAAAATGCTCTTCAACCAAATCTCCTTGCGCTCAATTGATCCGTACGAAGAGGCTCCTTACATCGATCTCCCGTCACATGCTCGCGATCAAGATCACAATATTGACGATGCCCTGGCTGAAATGGACATGGGAGATGGCGATGAATTGACACTCAAATACGAAACGCCAGATCAACTTGACGACGATTTAATCACGATGTCAACATTGGCCGCATCCCGATGGCAAAATCTTCTCGATTTGGATATCATCAAGAAACGAAACAAACCCAAAGCTCCGCCTAAAGTACCCAAACAGGCCCCATTCTTCCTGCCCACCGTAGCGGGGACAGAATTCAAGTTTGATATGTCCGGCGTCACTCAGGACAATGACAATTCTAAGCTATTGATACCCGAAAACTTTGTAAATTTAACAATTTTTGGAAAAATGCTACAAGAGACTCTAAGTACGGGCAACTATCAGAGTTGTGTCGATCACTTGAAGAAGATCGGACCTTCGATGCTTGACTTTGAAATTAAGTCATTGCATCCCGTGGGCGGTGGAAATGTGAAGATTATGCTGCAATTTCTGCAAATTATTGTTTACATGTTCAATACAAATCAAAATTTCGAATTGGCACAAGCCTATTTGAGTGTCTTTTTGAAGGTGCACGGAAGAAGTTTGCCCGAGCATAATGAACTAATGGAGTTTTTGCCGTCTGTTCAGGAGGCTCAAAATAAAAGTTGGAATGCTTTGGAGGAGAAAATGCTGTACGGATTGGGAGTTGTTAGTGCTTTAAGAAATTACGTACGTTAAATAGTCTTAAGACAATGTTAGTTGAAAAAAATTATACGAAAAAATTCATAAACTCGGTGATTTTTATTCATTATTTATAAACTATATTCTTTTTTGGAGGTTGGGACGACCGGTATCTCAGTGCGCAGAGGCATTGGTCTCATGTCTGCCCAGTAAACAATAAGAATCCGAATATTTTAAAGGTATCTTCCACTAGATATCTTATATCGCAAATGATATCTTATTATGATCGCAAAAGATAAGAATTCCGTATTAAATATCCAGTCGAAATGATATCTTACTATCGAAAAAAATAAGATAAGGGGAAATTATCCTAAAATAATATATTCTTTAACCAGTGGCGTGGCGTCCATGGAAGCAAGGGAAGCATTGCTTCCCTTATATTTGGCGATTGGTGGAAAATTTTCTAAATAATTTTTTCTGAATCGCGCAAAAAAGTCGCGAAAAAAACTCTTCGGCACAGTCTATGTAAATAAAAGTTCCAAAGAAACTAATCGCGAATATCTTACACAGCCGAATTGGTAACACCGCGAAAACCACCACACCACACCAAGAAGAAGACACATGGAAGCATATCAAAATTTGCATCTATGAGCGTTTATTTTTTTCCCCAGTAAACCTACTGTGTCGCGATAAAAAAAAATTCACGTACACGGTAGGTTGGAAGCACTCAGGAATTTGCTTCCAAGTTCCCCTCACATGTAGTAGAGGAAATTCTTGCCTGCAGCGGAGCTGCTGGCGCATGGACGCTGGGGAACTTTTCTTCCCATTTCCTCTTTGTTCGTATTTTCTTGTGGACTGAAAATATTTGCTGTGTTGCAATGCGTATGTGATGTGCTATATGAGTTTCACAAGGGTTACCAGAGTAGGATAGGAATTGAATTGTGGAAAAAGTTTCGATTTGAAATATAATGGCTTCATGGTTAAAAATTATTATTGGTAAATTCGAGAAGAAGTGATTTCGCATAGAATTATTAGTGTATACGAGTATTAGTAAGAGACGAACTCAATTTTAGGGATATTTATGCATATTTCAATAACTTATATCTAATCGAAAACCATTTAACGGAAAATTCCAAGAAAAAATAAGTGGGAGATGGTAATACTGCCTCAAGTCATTGACGTCACAAGGAATTGAATGAGCCGTTAAATTTAAAACTCATTTGCTCTAGTGTAGTGCTTTAGTGTAGTGCGATTTGTGTGCTTTTTGATGGTGAAAAGGTGAAGGGGTTTTTTAATCGGTCTAGGTGCTTATAATTGCTTATAGTGTTTTGATTTGTTTTTAAAGTAGCATGGATCAATATTGTGTTGTTGATGATCTTTTTCGATTGTCTTTTGGATCTCGATCTTTCGCAGAAAAAAAAGACATTATCGAAAAGGGTCGACCGAAACCGATTTTGGAAATTGTTTCTAAAACAAAAAGATGTACTAGGCATTTTACTGCTAAGATTTATGAAGATACGGAATGGATTACCGGTTGTAAGACCAAGCAAAAATTATTTTGTTGGCCATGCTTGTTATTTTCAAATGATTCAAATGTTTGGCGAACTACCGGGTTTTGTGACTTAAATAATTTACATAAAGCTGTGGACAGGCATGGTACGAAAAGCGTTGATCATTTAAAGTCAGTACTTCTTCTTTCCAAGTTCGGTTCCGGTCCTAGAATTGAAGAATTATTAAGTAGCCAACATAGATCTTCAATAATATTGCACAATGAGAAAGTTTCGAAAAATCGAGATATACTAAAAATGCTAATTGACGTTGTGTGCCATTTAGGATGTCAAGAACAGGCATTTCGTGGTCACAATGAAAATGTGAATTCTTGCAATAGGGGAAATTACGTTGAACTTTTAAATCTTTTAGCTAAATATAATCCGGACTTGCGAGCTCACTTGGAGCAAGCGACTGTTTTTTCCGGAATATCAAATTATATTCAAAACGATCTCATTAGTAGCATTTCTAAAATTTTATTAAAACAGATTTATAATCAAATTCAGCAAACTAAATTTATAGCAATAATATTAGATGAAACAACCGATGTTTCATGTCGTTCTCAACTCTCAACAACCTTTCGTTACATTACTCCTTCCGGTGAGGTTAAAGAAACTTTCATAACTTTTACAGATATTTCTGATGATCAGACTGCGTCGCGTTTATTTGACCATGTTTTAGATGTTGTTCAAAAATTCAATTGCGGTAACAAACTTATTTGTCAAAGCTATGACGGGGCTTCGGTAATGTCTGGTAAAATAACTGGATTACAAACACGTGTAAAGGATGTGTATAAAAACGCAATATATATTCATTGCTTCGCTCATCGGTTAAATTTAGTTTTATCTAAATCATGCGATAAAATACGCGAATGTCGAATTTTTTTTCAATCTATTACTTGTTTTTCAACATTTTTTAATCATTCAACAAAGAGAACAGTTGCACTAGATTTATTCCTCAAAAAAAGGCTTCCAAAATTAGCTCCAACACGTTGGACTTTTAATGGTCGATTAGTTTTAAACATTTTTGATAATTTAGATCAATTAAAAGAACTCTTTGAATATATCATTGAAAATGAGAGTGGAAAGTGGGATGGCGAGACCGTTAATAGCGCAAGGGGACTTCTTGTTTTACTTACAGATTTTCAGTTTGTTTTCCTGCTCAATGTTTTTTCTAAAATTTTTCCACAAACCGACGTACTTTTCGATATATTTCAAAGTAAGCAAACTGATATAATGTACTGCATTCAAAAAATTACAGATTTTGAAAATCAACTTCAATCGTTAAGAAATAGTTTCACGGAAATTTGAACCCAAACCACATCTATTTGCGAAACTCCACAACGCCGGAAAAAAGCCAGGTGCCTTGTTGACAGTAATGAAAATGTTGAACTATTCTTTACACGTATTTATGTCGAAATTATAGATAATATTACCGCAGAAATAAATTCAAGATTTTCATCCTTAGCAAGTTTCACATTTTTAAACCTATTAGATTCTTCTAAATTTAACCAATATTTGAAAACATTTCCGGACAATCTTTTACTAAATCTAACTAAAACTTATGCTGATATATTTGACCATATTTCATTAAAGACTGAGCTCATTGTGCTTTATTCTGATTCTGATTTGCAGGGAAAATCTTTTCAAGGTATTTTTAACTATTTCATTAATAACAAATTAAAAGATAGCTTCACACAATTTTATAAATTAATATGTTTAGTTTTAACATTACCAGTAACCAGTGCGTCCGCAGAGCGCAGTTTTTCTTGCTTAAAAAGGATTAAAACGTATCTTAGAAATTGTACAGGCGAACAACGGCTTAGCGACTTGGCAATAATGTCAATTGAAAAGGTTTTCCTTAAATCATGTTTGTGTGAGCAAAGTTTTTATACAGATATTATAGATGAATTCGCAAAAAAAGAAAGACGAATAGAATTAAATTACAAATAATAGTATGTACGGATCTTATTATTTATTTTGACTTGTAATATATTTATTGCCCAATTATTATTATTTTATTTTACTCACTAACTGTGATTTTTTAAATAGTAAATAGTTGAATTATTTTTAATTTTTATTGTATTGTTATTGTTTTTATTATTCAAATTTTGATTCGCTGAACATGATTACTTTCTTTATGAGTGTATGGATATTTATTTTGCAATTTTTTTGCTATTGTTGTTATTGTTATAGTAGTTCTAATAATTCGAATATGCTTTATTTATATACTTATAGTTACAGCTTTGCTTTTTTGATAAGTCTACCAACATATAATTTTTACAATTATTTATTTAAAAGTAAATTATTATATATTGGTAGCATGGGAATTAAAATGCTGATAAAATACAGTATACCTACTCTCACGTCCCCGTTCGTGATTCCTGGGTGCTTTTATATTAGAAATGTTAAAAGTAGCTAACGAGAGGGGTTCAATTAATACGCAGTAAATTTGTGGAAAGCATAATAATAGTAAATTTTTAATACCAATTGCTTCCCCTAGTTGAATTATCACGCCACGCCACTGTCTTTAACACTCGCATACATCCCATCTCAATACCACGTCGTTACAAACACTGCGCGTCATCAGGTTAGCACACCCCCCATCAGACTAATATAATTGCTCTTATTGTTGTTGTTAACATGCGGTTACTTTTTTGTATTATACTTTTTTCATCTTCGTATACACTCTTACTGGCAAAGAGAACATGCGGCGGAAAGATCCCGTTACATAGTTTTTACTATTTTCTTTTATCTTCGATGGAAGATTGTGCTTTATTTTTGCGTCATCAGGTTAGCACATGCAAATTCTTTTTAGTTGATCTTCAACATTTGAACGCGTATGAAAACCAAATTTTTTTTTGCTGCTCAAGTAGTCCTATTAACATTAATATGGGTAAAGGAAAATCGCTACCTGTGGAAAAGAAATCAAAAATTGAAGCTTACAAGGAGTCAAGGCTGCCAATAAGTGGAATATCGAAAAAAAAAATCATAGAAGTCGTAAAGTTATATTCGCATTCCTGCGCAATAAGTCGGGATATGGTAAAAATAATAAAGGTGGTAATAATAAAGTGATTTCCAATGCTGAAAAGAGAGCAATTTTAAGAGAAGCATTGAACTCTCATGACTCGGCCCCAAAGATCAGGGCAAATGTTGGCGTTAAAGCTAGCTTATCCACTATTGAAAGAGTGATAGGAATGCTCCACATTTAGTGAGACTAAAATTGAAGAAAAAACCCCACTTAACCTGGCTCGAAAGGAAATGCGCTTGAGTTTTGCACGGGCGCACATGACATGAATTTCTGATTGGCGCTGCGTTGTCGTTTCGGATGAAAAGAAATTTAATTTGAAATGTCCAGACGGATACAACTACTACTCCCATGATCTTCGCAAGGAGGGACACCAGTTGAATCGCCTTCATAGTCGGGTGGGGGTGTGATGGTGTGGGGAGCCATCTGCTATTATGGTACGTGCGAGTTACAATTTTTGACAGCAAATATGAATGCAAACACTTACAAAAACGTACTTCTAACTGCTTTTCCCTTTTTACAATAAAAAATTGTTTGATAATTTGCCATGTCATTTTCAACACGGCAATGCTCCGATCCACACTGCCCGGGTGGTTAAGTCATGGATTGAGGGCAAAAATGTCAGTTTAGTGCAGTGGCCGCCTTACTCATCCGACATCAGTATAAAAGAAAGGGTGTGGGGATGGCTGGTTCGTAAAGTTTACGAGTCTGGAAAACAATATTCCCACAAAGCGGAGCTAATTGAAGGCATCAAGCGTGGCTGGTCAGCCATTTCTCTCAATAATATTGGATAATTGTACGAGTCGCTTCCCAATCGAATATATGAGATCATTCACAACAAGGGAGGATCTACACATTATTAAATTTACTGAAAAATGTTACTATAATGCATAAGTTCAGAAATAAGCTAAAGCGTAACAAAAATGAAAAAAAGTGGTGTGTACTAACCTGATGACCAAAATTGAATTATTATTTTTATACCCTAGACTTTTAGTATAGGGTATATTGTTTTTGTCACGACGAAAATATGTAACACCTTAAAGGAGGCTCCGGAGGTATAGCAATGTATATATATAAATGATCAGGATCACCTCCTGATTCGATTTAGCCATGTCTGTCTGTCTGTCTGTCTGTCCGTCTGTCCGTCTGTCTGTCTGTCTGTCCGTTCGCACGATAACTTTCGATAGAATGAAGTTAGAGACTTGAAATTTTGGTCAAATGTTGGAAGTATAATCTACTTGGTTGGTATTGAAAATGGGCGTGATCAGGCCAAAAGAACGCCTACCTCTCCTATAAATGTAAAATAATTAAATGTATCTATAACTCCCGATTAAATAAACATAAAAAGCTCTAGCTTTGGAAAATTGCTCGTGAGGATAATCTTCTACTCCCCTAAAAAAATAAAATCGATCAGCTGAAAACTAACGGTAATTTTCTTACAAAGAGCCCCGTACTACCCTACTTTTCGGTTTTTTTGTCTATAACTCTTTAACAAATTGACGTAGACACCTGATTTTTGGCATGTAACCCTGGAGTAAGAAGATGTTTAAGTTCTAGTAAGTTGGGCGTAATCAGATCAAAGAAACGCCTACCTCCCCTACAAATTTCAAAAAATTAAATATTCTTTTAATTACGATAACTTTCGATAAAATGACACTAGCAAGTTGAAAGTTTGACAAAATGTTGCTTGTAGGATCTACTTTGTTGGTATTGAAAATGGGTAAGATCTGACTCAAGCAACCCCTACCTCCCCTACAAATGCAACTTCAATAAGCGATAACTTTTGACAGAATCAAGCCAGCGACTTGAAGTTTTGGTCAAATGTTTGAAGTGAGATCGGGTTAGTTGGTATTTAAGATGGGTTAGATCAAACATAAGGAACCCCTACCTCCCCTACAAATGAAACTTCAAATAAGCGATAACTTTCGATGGAGTGAAGCTAGGGACTTGAAATTTTGTACAAATGTTTGTAGCATGATTTTATTTGTTGGTAGCAATGATGAGTAAGATCCGACCTAAGGAACCCCTACCTCCCCTACAAGTGAAACTTCAAATAAGCGATAACTTTCGATAGAGTGAAGCTAGAGGCTTGAAATTTTGTTTAAATGTTTGAAGCATGATCTTATTTGTTGGTGGCAATAATGAGCAAGATCCGACCCAAGCAACCCCTACCTCCTCTACAAGTGAGACTTCAAATAAGCAATAACTTTCGATAGAATGAAGCTAGCGACTTGAAAAATTCTACAAATATTTGTAGAATGGGTTAGTTAATTGATTTTGATAATGGTCAAGATCCTACTGAATGATTGCCAACCTCCCCTATAAACTGGCCATACAGGAAACTCACTTTTAATGCATATGGTCGTTACCAATTGGTACTTTTGGTATCACCAATAGGTCTGTACAAGTCTAGGGTATATACGCTTCGGACTCCGGGCCGAAGCGAAGCTTCGGCCTGGTTTTTGTTACTTTTCGAAAAAAAATTATAAAAAAATTTTAAAAAATTGAGAAACAATACTTTTTGTTTTATTTAACTGAGAGTTGAATCGGCCATAACCAACCATAATTTTAGAATTTTAGCTCTTTTAGTTTGGCTGGAATTGAGCCGAAACCACTTACGTGAGGGGGTGTGCTAACCTGATGACTCGCAGTGTATTTGAATACCCGGGTACTCAGACTTTGTATGGAAATTTCGTAGAAATTGGAGTTGACAAGGGGCAAATCAAGCGATTTGGAATAAAAAGAATAACAATGTGGCCAATGAAGAGTGCTTTATTGATTTTTTAATGAAAATTTAGTATTAACATAATGATATTATTCTTAAAAAAAAAAAAAAAGAATCAGTCGCCGCGCTGTATGTTGCTCGGTCCGGGTTGGGGATCACAGGTGTGGCATTTGCAGATAGTCTTGGTGTGTTGGTCACAGATAGGCCGTTTGCACTCGCAGCAATTTTTACGAGTTTTCCGCCCCTTGTTTTTTCAGTGCAGCTAAACACAAGTAGCAATAACTAGAAAATTTTCGCCTTCCGTCTGGCTCGACAGAACGTGCTGTTGCCTCAGTTCCTGGATATTCGATGGCTGATCCCAATACACTTTCAATGGCAATGCGTTTCTTGAAATTCCGAAAAACCTTTGGATTCGTGGAGTGTTCAGTAACTGCACGCATGGTTAGCTGTTTTCCCAAGTCTAAAAGGAAACTACAACGGCCCGAACGCTTCTTTTTTTTTCATAGTATTGAGACTATTATTCTCAGGATAAATAATATAAGCCCAATGCAGCTACGTCCAAAATATTGAAGAAAAAATCTATATGTCCTTCGTCTTGTTGCCCGCTTTGTGGTATACTCTCCTAGCATCTTATCTATTATGTCGACAGCGGCTTTAGTCCGTTTGTAATAATCGCTAGCTTCAGGCTTTCTTTTGCTCCCACATGCTTGAGTCGTGTAATGCAGAGTTGACAAAAGAACAACAGATTTCATTTTCTTCGGTACGTAGGAACACATTGCAACGTTCTCATGGAATTCAAAAAGAGAAGGTTCTACTTCTCTCCTATTATCTGCCAGCATTTCAGATAGAATATATATTTTTTTTTTTCAGGTGTTCCAACTAGCGATAAGTTCCACGACATCATGAGTTTAGCCAGTGGTAATGAGGGGAACAAATTATTCATCGATACGTTGCGTCCAGTACCTTCGTATCTATGAACAAGGTTCTTGACGACGTTCTCCCCTCGTTCACCTCTCGTGGCTCGTTCGCCCGTTTTCCTATGTACATAGATCGATCCTTGCAACGGATAAAAATTCTTCGCATCGTTGACCCACCACACCTTTATACTGTGTGAACGGAGTGCCACCTCAAAAAGGATACAGCTGCTCGTCAACGGTGATACAGTCCAAGGCTGTGTAATTCGCAGCGAAATTTATGTTCGCCATATTCCAGATATCTCGAATTGCCGCCGCTTTACCAGTTGTTTGTCGATCGTCACGAATCGCCACATTATCAAATCGAATCAGGAAAGATTCATAGCCGCGCGAAAGATAGGAAACGATCCATCACCCCACATTTCTCGAACAGTGGCTCGTAGGTTATGTTACACACCCGCGATTATAAGCAATCCCAGGAATGTATCAAATTCATTCCGGGTTAGTGGTTTCCACGATTCTTTCTTTTGCCTTCTTTGGTTGCGCTTGGTGACAACATCAGCTCCTTTTCTATTCGTTTCTCGAATTATAAGGGAGCACATTTCTTCCGAAAAAATTCTGCGGAAGGTGTCCTTGGCAGAAAGGCTCCTAGTAAGGAGGTGTGGACCCGGTCTTTGACGCACAATATTTTGCGGATATGTTCGTTGTACAACTGGCGGTCGGCAGCTCCAGACAGTACCATCCCTAGCAGTCATCTGTCCCTCCTCGCTCGCTACGGAAAACGCATTTGCTAACTCAGCAAGTGCCTCATCGTCAAAAAAAGACTGCTCTTCTTCAAATCTGACAGGTCCCTCCTTGTCAGCGTCCAATTCACTGTTCTCCGCTGGAGTTTTTCGGGAATCAATTCCTCGTCCGAACTACCGAGGAAGTCGCCAGAATCGCCGTCACCGTCGGAATCGACAAGACTTCTTATGTATTCACAGCGTTCTTCGTCCGTCATACGTTGCCAACGAGCATGGCTAATATCATCCATTTCCAATTCTTTAGTCTTACACTCTCCATAATTAAATTCGAAATAGAATGGAAACCCTCGAATTCAACACATTTATGCGACAGGATTTTATCTAATCCTGGCACAGGATACGTAAAGGTCATAAATCTATTCTGAGAAGTATACCGTTTTTTATTGCAACTGCCAAATTTATCAATGAACAATTTTTCTGGGTAAAACCCCATATAATATGAATGTGAGTACCCGGGTACTTATAAACGTATCCAAGGGGTAATCATCAAAAAGTGAAAAACAAGAAAAAGTTTTATCTCAATTTTCAATTGGGTATTTGTTTCAGCTGGGCGCAATCTCTCTCCTTCTCTTAGGCGGCTATTACACTATAAAAGTTCTTTTACAAATATCTTTTATAGAAGACATTTTCAAAGGACTTTTATAGTGTAATAACCGCCTGAGGAAAGATTTGCGACATGAATGTTGCTTGTTTCAAGTACTTTTCTTACAAGCTTGCACTCCTTTCCCCTTAGGCGGCTAATATCATTCATAAAAGTTCTTTTAAAATATCGTGCGTCAATGATATTTGTAAAAGAACTTTTACAGTGTAATAGCCGCCTTAGTCGGACTTGCACATCCTCTTTTTTGTTATTACAATATAAATACACAAGAGAATCAATACATACACAAGAAAGCTGACTCCGCCTCCGTCGGCAGATTTGTATGTATTGATTCTCTTGTGTATCTATACTGTGTAGTCTATACAATTTGTCAACACATACAAATTTTCTGGCAGAGGGTAAAGTTCTATGGAGTGATAGCTAGTTCCTCTATGGTGATAGTTCTTGTAGAATATCAATCCTCTTTGCTTCAGTCAAGAATTTGTCTGCTATTTCCATTTCTGAATGTCAAAAATTGTACAATAAGCGTGAAGAGCAGGGCAGCGAAACATGAGGCAGCACAGACGAACAGGACTTTTTCAGTGAATTGAAAAACATGTCCGGGAAATCAACGGACGAGAGCTTAAATGAGACAAATTTCATTCGGTTCCTTGACTATAGACAAGACAAACAAACTCGGATGCTTGCATAAGTTCGACATTATAAAAAATAAAATATGTTTTTAAATACAACACAACCTTGCTTTCGTCTGCTCCTGTCGAGCGAATTTTCAGCACTGGTCTTGAAATATTCACACAGTGCGCCGAAACAGATTATCTTTGAAAACATTCGAGCAGTTGTTGAGGCTTAAACATAGTACAATCAAAAATTGATCGATGACTATGAATAGTTTCTTTTCTTTTATTTCTTGCATTTCGTACTCTTGTTTATTTCATTTTGAATCGAGAAATAAAAAGAAATGTTTGTTCATTACCGATTTTATCGTTTAGATTCAATTTTACTTCATTTTGTAGCAATTTTACTTCATATTTTACAGCAAAATAATCCGAACCTGCGATTCAGATCGTAGGATCACGATGATCCGATCCGGATCACGTTTTTGGCGATGATCCATGATCCGATCCGGATCACGAAAAAAATGATCCGGACGCAACACTGCCCAAGAGTTACCAGAACTATGTTAGCTCAACTTCGTTCTGGTTGGTGTTTATATCTGAATTCATACCTATCCCGCATCGACAGTGACATCCAGTATGTGGCCTCGCTCCACACGACGTTGAACACATCTTTAAATGTCCAGCAGCCCCCACGCGCTTAACTCCTCTTGCGTTGTGGGAGAACCCCATCGAGGCAGCGCTTTTTCTCCACCTAGGCACAGAGGATACCAAAATGGATAGTCAGAATTTTTGACACACATTTTATCAGGGCTCGAAGCGCCGCTACAACAAGAAAACAATCGATTTTAAATTTGAATTGCAGCTATTTTTATTGATTCTTATTTCTGCCATTCAAGTTTTTGTATGCATTTATTGTGTATAATATTTATGTAGTCGTGTAACTTTCAAACTTATCAAATTAAATTCAAACTTATCAAAGAAGTGAACAAAAAAAAACATACATGCGACACTTCCTTCTACAAAATATATATTTCCTTTCTACTCATTTTCCTTAAAATCATCAACCTTAATAGCCTAAGATTGCTGGTTTATATAAGCGGCCGAGGTGGAAAGTTTTGCAGTACTTTTGTTTTTGTTTTTTCGTGTACCTTCTATGTTTTCTGGGGGTGCTGAGCACGAATCTGGGGTTTGCCTTGAAAAATTCGACTGGGAATTATTTTTAGTCAGAAAAACAAAGTTTTTAGGGTTTTGTAGTAAAAAACAAAACCCGTATGAAATCGGTCAAATGTCTGTATGTTCGTCTGTCCATAGAATATCTCACCAACGGCTGAAGCTACATACATGAAATTTTGTGGGAATGTGTAGATTAGAGAATTTTAGCAAGACGTACAAACTTTGTCGTCTACGACAATTGTAAACGTTAAACAGGCGAACTTGTCGTATGACGTCATCCTCTTCTTTCTTTTTAACGACAACACGCACGTGCACGCGCATTACCTTTCCGGCACTCAAAGAGTAAACGACAAGCGGTTTGTACGTCTCTGCACGCGCATTATCTTTCCGGTATTCAAAGACGTAAGCAACAAGCGGTTTGTATGTCTTGCTAAAACTCTCTATTGTAAATCGCCGGAGAAAGCAATGCGCCGTAATAGGCTAACTTTAGGAGGAGGTCTCCATAAAGGGGAAGGAAATGAAGACCGAACAAATGGGGTATCATAAAGAAAGGCACCACCGAGTACATTCCATTTTTGGGATTTTCTTCAAATTTTAAGGTGAAAAGTGGGAGAAGGGAAAGTATGCGATCATAATTTGTCCCACCCCCTTGCATTTCGAAACCGTAGTACAATAGTAGGCTGGTCGCTGATTTTTTATACAAGCTTTCAATTTGCAATGTCGTCTTAACATGAATGCTTAAGCATCTCTATTAATAGGACATGGCATGGGACACTACAAAACCCTTGGATTGCGGACGAAGCCCTCTATTTTCTGGTTTCATTTTACTAACCTTTGGACGGTGATTTTAACAATCATTTTTATTACTTTGAGAAAAAAAAATTAGTTTTAGTGGTGTTTGGGGTGCCAATGGACGCTGGCTAACGGATGACTCGTTTATGCGGGGCGTAATAATAAACCAAAGTATCTCCCGACTTATCGCTGGTAGGCGGCCAACAAAACGTCAACACATGGAACAGTTGATGCGCTATTCCCCACAAGGGGTTAGCGCAATTGAGTACGTGAGTATTATTTTTATTTTTTCAAAAGCTAATTGTTCACAACACAACATCAACGTTAACAACCAAATCATCATGAATTCTAACAAACTTAAATATCTTGGATTCTTTATATCTTGGAATCTATCCGTCCTCCCCCATTACCATGAAGTAATTAAAAAGAATAATTTTAATAAATTGACCTTCAATGTAATTAATGAGCAGACTCAAGGCCTTTACCCTAACAAGGCGCTCATCTTGTTTAGGACCCATATTCGTCCCAAAATCGAGTACGCGAGAACAACCACGGCAAATATGAATACGACTATAAAAAAGGTAACATTCTATTTCAATCTATTTTTAAGGAGGTGTCTAGGGGTCACTCAATCCACCCCGATACATGCACTTTACGTGTTGGCCAATGAACTTCCGGCGACTCTTAGAGGGCTTTGGCTCGCGGCCAAAGAGATGGCAAAAAGGATTACATTCGATACAGAATTTGCGGAGCTATGGATTGATAATATGATCCTTGCAAATATTGAGTCTAGTTACGATTAGTGGTGGAGGTTGTTTGGTGACGTCCTCAAAGACCTTCCACATCTTAATAGTAACACTCCTTCGGACAAAATGCTCATTTTTTAATAAAGATACAAATATCAATATAGTCAGAGATGACGACCTGTTACATGATAACCAAAGCTCACTGTTGGGGGTTGTACTGGAACCAAATGAAATCTCAATTTTTACCGACGCATCCAAAGACACTAACTCTGTGGGTGCGGCGTTCATAATTGAATCCGATGAAACCGTTGGTAAATTCAAGTTACCTGCAGATACTTCAGTAGTAGTAGCTGAACTAACAGCTATACTTAGAGCAGTACAATATGCCGCCAACAAGAACTTTCAATACATTTCTATCTCCACAGATAGCAAAGTGGCCTGTGATGTCCTAAAAAAAGACTGAGTCATCACTTGCACAACATACAAGGACACCGTCCATTCGTCTAATATTAATAGACTGATTATTATATGGATCCCGTCCCACAGGGGTCTGACATTTAATGAACGAGTGGATAGGTTAACTAATGAAGCCAGATTAGATGGAACTCCTTTCACCCCATTATTTTCCTTAAATCAAGCCTTGAGTATAATTAAGGAACGTATTTTTAGTGAATGGCAAGAAGATTTCGATCTCATATCTAGAGAAAAAGGTCGCTTCTTTCATAAAATTATTGACAAAGTAGACAACGAAAGCTCGTATAAAAAGATAAAATTTAAACATACAAAACCTAAGATTATTAAAATGGCTAATCGTCTTATTATGAATCACAGTTATAACAAAGCTTTTTTAAATAAAATTAACAAGATCCTGTCTTCAAATTGCATTCACTGCAACGTGCCTGAAGATAACTACCACATTATAATGAAGTGCCCTAGATGTTACAGTATGATAGTTGAATTTCCGATCCTACAATAATTAGCAATAATAATGGTGGCTTCGCTGAATCCTTAAAGGAAATAGGCCCGGAGGGATGGGTCAAATTGGCAGGTGGGATTGAGAAGACGTAGTGGTTGTTAGGTTGTATTTTTGCCTAAGACTTCTCAAACACTGGTTATATTGGGTGTACAAATAGAAAACCGCCGCTTTCCGGTAGGTGGCGTCAACAAGAATAGTAGGCAAAAAACGTAGCATCAAATAGTCGGATAGTAAGCTAAGGCATTAGTAAACAACTCCACATCATCCCACGCGTCAATTTTTATTGGTATTTTTCTTTCTTTGTACGTGAAAATGTCGAAATTCGAACCGAAAAAGCGTCATTTGCGGGAAGTGTTGCTTTTTTCGTTCAATTCGAAAAAATCTGCAGCTGAGGCGCGTCGAATGATTGTAGAAACTTATGGTGAGGCTTGTATTAGTGAAAGAACGTGTCGCGAGTGGTTTCAAAAGTTCAAGAATTGGGATTTCGATGTGAAAGACAAGGAGCGTCCTGGATCCGTTAAAAAGTTCGAAGACGTACAATAGAATTGGAGGCTCTACTGAATGAAAATAATCGTCGAACGCAACAACAAATTGTAGATTTATTAGGCGTGACTCAGCAAGCCATTTCCCATCGCTTGAAAAGCTTGGGAATGATCCAAAAGCTGGGACGTTGGGTGCCGTACGAGTTAAAGCCGAGGGACATCGAAAGCAGTTTTTTCACGTGCGAAAATCTCCTCCAAAGGAAGGGTTTTTGCATCGTATTGTGACTGGCGATGAAAAGTGGTTTCATTACGACAATCCAAAGCGGGAAAAATTGTGGGCCCCCGGCCATGCACCAACATCGACAGCCAAGCCGAACATTCATGGCTCGAAGCTCATGCTGTGTATTTGGTGGGACCGGCTCGGCGTTGTATATTATGAACTGTTGCGACCGGGTGAAACCATCACAGATCTGTACCAAAAAGAACTGATACGTTTGAGCCGAGCGTTAAAGGAAAAACGGCCACAATATAAAAAAAGACACGACAAAGTGATACTCCTGCACGACAATGCTCGACGTTCCTGCGGCAGCCGGTTCTTCGTACCGGAACGACCCGTTTTTCAACGGCCAAGAGCTGCCAAACACCCTCGATGCAAGAAGAACTGCAGCATTCGAAGCATCGCTACCACAACAACAATGCTCGACCACATGCTGTCTAGGTCGTAAAAACCTACCTGAAAACACTGAAATGGGACATCCTACCTCACCCGCCATACTCTCCGGACATCACTCCTTCTGATTACTACCTGTTCCGATCGATGACGCATGGGCTGGCTGAGCAGCACTTTCGTTCTTACGAAGTCGGGTCGATTCGTGGATCGCATCAAAAGACGAGCAGTTTTTTCGACGCGGGATTCATATGCTGCCATAAAGATGGGAGAAAGTTGTGGCCAGCGATGGAAAATACTTCGATTGATGTGTATGTAACTATCTGTTTATAATTAAATCCGAAATTATGGAAAAAACGGCGGTTTTCTATTTGTACTCCCAATAAGTAAATAAAGTAATAGAGATAAATTTTATTTGTTTAGTATAGATGGAATCAGTCGATCATTTGGAATCCTCGATGAATCTCTGAGAACATTAAATTAATTTTATTTGTTGAGTGTGTTTTTTTTGGGCTAATCTATCTCTTACATCACTATACTATCGGTTTCGCGTTTGTTCTTAAATAAAACTTGTATGAATTGTCTGCTCTCCTGGGTTGGATTCTTTTTTTTTTTTTTTTTGTTCGTTTGGGTCGCATGAAGTCAATTATCCGTTTCAAAGTTATTACACTAAATCGGGAGTTGTTACGGAAACCAGAGTTACGCATTACCAAAGAGGATTGATAGTTCTACAAGAGCGATCACTCCATAGAACTTTCCCCTCTGCCAAGAGATTTGTATGTATTGACAAATTGTATAGACTTCACAAGAAAGCTTCCGCCATACAACTTTAGCCTCCGGCGGTAGATTTGTATGTATTGATTCTCTTGTGTATCGATACTGTGTAGTTTACACTGTTTATACAATTTGTCAATACATACAAATCTCCTGGCAGAGACGAAAGTTCTATGGAGTGATAACTCTTGTGGAATCTATACTATTTGGCAATACGCTATGGCTATACAATCCTTATAGGATTAAGCCAACCCGAACACATACACGCATCGGTTCAGCTCACTGAACTTACATCAGGGTTTATGCACGTGTGTTGAAAGGAGAAGAAAGAAGAAAAAAAGAAGATCGGTGATAGTAGCACCACGATAATTGTGTAGTAGCCTGTCAACGTAAATCAACTGTTCAAAGTTGCACACGCGTAGGGCCATCGCATGGAGGAAAATGGCTCTCGAAGCCATTTGTGGCCGTCCTATGGCCCATCGCTGTTGACAGTAATGACGGTTACACGCCATTATCCACCGTCCGCACAATTGAGATGGCTCCAAATGGCCGGGGATGGGCCATTGTCTGTAGCAGGGTTAACAAACTATATATCGCACGAAATCCGTGATATCAAATTAAAAATTAACTTCAAACCTATTTTTAACAAGTTTCCTCATAGAATGAGAATTTTTCTTTTTAATTATTTTAACAAATTGTGAAGAGCTGCTTTCCGTTAAATTCTCAACGTACTGGGCTGAATTTGTTATCAACTTTTAGCAAATTTAGCGTACTTCAAAAAATATGCTATTGACCTTCTCCACAGGATATATACTTTGGGAAATATGGGTCAATATTTAAAAAAAAGCACGATAATTTAATCAATGAGTGCGTTCAGAAGGTGGCAAAAGAGCAGAAACCGCTCGCGAGCAGTTGCAGAGCAGCTCCGGAGCTACTCGGTTTGGAGTCTGCACCTGCTGAACGCTACTTCACCAGCTGACAAATCGACCAGCTGAAAGCTGACGATGACAATTTTGGACGTCAAGTGCCGAAAAGTGGAAAATACATGAATCCCACGCTGTCCATTACAAAAATCACGAACAACGAAGAAACAAATTCAAAAGCACCCGAAAACCAAAGAACTAGAAGCCGAAAACGGCGAAAACACAACCAATTTGATAACTGTCAAAACTCGAAACATGCGTGAGGTTGAAAAAGAAGAACCTGAGCACTGATCAGTGAGCAGAAATATTTCTTGCTCGGTGAAATTTGATCATGCTCACCCGAGCAGAAGTTGCTCAGTCACTTCTGAACCCGCTCGTTCTGAACATGTTCGCTGAGCGGAAGTTGCTCAGTTCCTTCTGAACGCACACAATATATTTCAATTTCCCAGCTAAATTTTTGTTGGCCAACCTCAGATTCCTCTTCAGCACCCGAAAGTAAAGGTATACAAAAAAAATAAAAGTACTGCAAAACTCTCCCATCTCAAAACCCCAGGCTTAAAAATCTTAATTAGACACTTTCAATTTTTCCTCCGTTCTAGAAAATGCTATTTCACACAAAATGGACAGTTAAATTTTCAGGAATCCAACAAATTGATAGAATTTGATTTGTATTTTGTTCATAGTGGTCTTACTTTATTTTTTTTTTATTGGAATGGAAAAATGTCTAAAAAAAAATATGAATCCCATTGTTCTGGTACAACGAAGCTGTGAGTTTCATTGCAAATAAGGGACAGAAGTGCAAAAGTCCTCCCTTTGTTGAATTTTTACCTATTTTAAGCAATCCGGCGGTGAAGTGACATTTACTACCAAATGCTAAGGTGTCATTATTTCAGATAATTCTGTATTAAGATCAATTCTGTCTGTCTCATTGTTATTAACTCAAGCGTACAGATTTTTCATATATGAATATAAATAACGACTGCAGCGTATAGCTTTGCGAAGAAAAATATCGACTGTTTTAAATATAGTAAAAAACAATACGAAAAATAGTGGGAGAAAAATTAAAATTAAGTTTAGTGATGCATCTAATAGCATATTTTTTATCTAACTAGTTGCACACTGTTGTACTCGCGGGCCATGATGAAAGCCGGCATCGTCATCTTCTTCGTATGCATTTCTATGTCGCCTTCTGCTTTCTTGCTCTGGATCGAGGTCGACCTGAGAAATACGATCATTCAAATGTTAGTTTTCGACACTCGTTCGGAAACAATTCATGATTTTTGTGTACTTACCAGATCACACTCTTCCGCATCAATTGGAATATTCACTGCTGGTCGTGGTGGAAGACAGGACTCCAATGCGGGTACTAATTCCGGACTGATTCTCTCCGGGAAGATCACTTGGAACTGAATGATCAAACGTCCCTTTTCGAATGGATTTTTATACATAGGCATGCCCTCGCCCATTATGCACTTGGTCTGCTCATTTTTGATCACCTCTCCGGGAAGGGACGTCACAACGAGATCGCGCTGATCTAGAGTCTTGATAACCAACTGGAAACCGCAAAGAGCCTCTACCAGCTGAATGGGCCGTTTCATGAGCAAATCATTGCCAGCTCGCATAAAAACGGGATGCTCTTTCTCTTCGAGAACAATAACAATATCGCCCGGTTGCAGTCCTGGCTCTTGGTCACCCTCGTTGGAGAACAGAATTTTCTGTCCATCACGCATACCCTTATCGACATGTACTTCCAGAATCTTACGATCACGAACGGTCTTTCGTCCATTGCAATTCTTGCATCGATCCTTCTCATTGATTATTTCACCCTGTCCCATACATCGGCGACACACTTGCTCAATTTGTTGCATAATGCCCGGTCCAATTGATTGCACTTTTGTCTGGACACCAGAACCGCGACACGGTTGACATTTTTCGACAGCTCCCTTCTTACCGCCGCGTCCTTCACATTTATCACAGATTACGCTCTTTTGCAGAGCCAACTTGCGAACAGCACCATTGTATAGCTCTTCCAATGTGACCGCCATCTGATGAACCAGATCCTTGCCACGCATTTCACGACGCCTGTTATACCTTAACGTTAGATACGTTCAAATAAATTTTTAAAAATAAACGATAAGTGTTACCTTCCACCTCCGAAAGCATCGCCGAACAACATCTCGAACAAATGCATCGGACTTGTGAACTCGCCGGCGCCCGCACCTCCCTTCTTTATGGCCGCTTCGCCGCCATCATCGTAGATTTGACGCTTTTCCGGATCAGATAGCACTTCATATGCCAAGGAGATTTGCTTGAACTTTTCACCCTCGTTTGGGTTCTTGTCGGGATGGTATTTAAGTGCGAGTTTGCGATATGCCTTTTTCAGCTCGTCTGCTGTTGCGCTTGGCGGCACGCCCAATATATCGTAAAATGCTGTTTCTTTAACCATTTTAATACTCTGTTACTTTATAACCTGTAAATAGAAAAGGATTATTATTACTTATTAAAAAAGATGTGACATTTAATCCTAGGATACACTACTACTACACTACGTTCTGATAGCAATAATGACACAAAATGTCTATATTAAACTCATCCAGAAACAGCACGATTTCGGGGTAAGCTAAAAATGAGATAAGTCAGACTCTCCTGTAGTTTCCACCGAATTCCACGTCTTCATTCTCGTGACGGACGGTCAGCAAATGAGGCATAAATCATCTCCTGTCGCGCTCCCGGACGAGCACGCACCTCGTCACGAAAGCTACAGCATCGGCTGTCCATCTACAATAAACCTGAGGAGCAACCAGTTCCCCGAAACGCCCGGTCAAGAAATAACTACCTGAAACAATCTCGTCCACACTCTCTAGGCGAACTATGTTGTTGTTGTTGTTGTGGTAGCGATGCTTCAAATACTGCAGTTCTTCTTGCATCAAAGGGGGTTTGGCAGCTATTGGCCGTTGAAAAAACGGGTCGTTCCGGTACGAAGAACAGGCTGCCGCAGGAACGAGGCGAACTACGTGATCTACTTCGCCGTGGATTCCGTGGCGCAGTCTGTCCCACGGACACGCGCCTACTAAGCGAGAGGGAGAAACATACGTCCCTTCCGCCCCCCTGAAACGAGAGATTCGAATCAGCTGGCCAGCCACTGCTGCGATCAGCAAAAAACACCACCTCCACCTAGCAAACATGCTTCGGCCCATTCCCGAGAGTCGCCAAGTCCACCGTTAGGCCTGGCACATATTGGTCCCAGCCCACGCACAACCTAGACCTCACGCGTGACTCATTTTGTGTTTCACTGTTGCCCCCATATACTATCGCATATTGGACCTAGCCTACGGCTAAACCACGCAGACGTTTACAATCGGCCTCGATTGGGTGCAATACAAACACATGTTGCATAGGCGCCGGGACAACCGCCACACCCCGAGCCTAAATAGCTTCCTCTGTGGCAACGCAGTCGCCCCATCGGCACCTGCCAAGAGATTGGAGGATCCTATTCCCAGGTAGCAAGTCCGCGTTAGGGTGGCTATCCTGTCCAACACCTATTCGGCGGTCACGCTCCAATCGGAACAGCGGTTACAACATTGCAATTTTAAATTAATCGTCGCACATACAAAGCTCGCTCGCCACTGGTGCTTTCTACTAGAATCTCGTGTATCGTGCGTCGCGTGTGAAAGCCGCCTAAGAACATGAGTATCGACGTGGTACAAGCCGACTTACACCATGCCAAAGCCACCTCGGACACTCTAGCTGCCAGATTCTCACGGGAAAAATTGGGAAAAAGCTCTCATTAAAGAACCTAACGGTATCATCTCACTCTCAGTAAGTAATGCTAATGTACCAGCGATCTAGTGGCGATTGCCAACAGCGGCACGCCATGGTTATAAATACAACTTGTCATTGCGTCCACCTACTTCCTCGAAGAATTCCGACAACCCGCCAGCAGAGATACAGAGGCTGGCAGAGTACTGCAGGTCAGACGGCAGATGTCTTTTGATTAACTGCGATATAGTAGCTCATAACATAGTCTCAAATCTCAAAATCTTTAACAAGGGTTCCCGCCCGACTTTTGTCAACTTTAAATGTTATGGCGTTTGTAATTTAGGGCTCGACACATAAGCTATGTTCGAAGGTGTCCTCTTTCATCTCACATCTTCTGCATAAGTTGCTGGAGGTCAGTCGATCTATCTGATCTGAAGCGAGCGCGTAGCCATCTGTGCCGTTCGCCAACCATTTCATTCTTATCGCCCCATTTTTGCCCCACATGTTTTTGTGGTCCTCCCCAAACATATCAATTTATGTTAATACGTAAAGAACAGGAGCAATGAGCGGTGAAACCCCCGCCCACGCCACCCGAATTGAGCTACAGCAAGCATAGGCCGCTGCTTAGCTCGCTGAGGGGCCTTTCTCTTTGTCAGCTGGCACGGCCCGACCTTCACGGTCATTACGCTACCTTAGGTTCCGTTCCCACGGGCATCTTCGAATGCACCCCAAACCGTCCATTACAACAATGTCTCGTGAGTAGACCTACCGTCGTTCTCAGCCTATTTCAGTTGAGTTTGAGCAGCATCCTGCTCTTGCTGAGATCGAGTGACGACCACATGGCTCTAGCTACACTGCAATCCGCTGCTTATCCAATCAGATTGTAGTGAGCAATTGACCTATCCGGCTCCCGAACCTCTCCTTACCAGATCATCAGCTTTCTCGTTGCCTACGACACCACTGTGGCCTGGACCCACATAATTTTGATAGGGGTATGTTTAGCCTTTCTGTCGGCAGCCTCTCTGCATATGTTTACAGTTCTCGAAAAGCCACTATAAGGCCAGAATGGCAGCCCGACTGTCGACGAAAATCGTCATCCTCGTAGAAGTTTCTTGAATGGACTCTGTTACCAAGTGTATAGTATGTAATATCGACTGGAACATAGTGGCATGATACGGCAGTCTACATCACTGGCTCAGGAAAAGTTCCGCCGAGTAGACGCCTGAAGCTACTTAAGTGTCCGTCTTTGAACAATGCGTATAGTTCAGGGCTCCACGATTATTAATGGTATCCCTACTCTCCCAGTCTCCCGTGTTGGGAGCTTCACTTCGAAGTTCCTTTCTAAGTATGTATACAGCTGTCGTACGTCCTATATTCATCATCATCATCGTGGTGCGACAGCCCGACGTCGGGCCTTGGCCGCCTGGACGTCCTATATTACTAACGATATATGGTGGACGGTATATGCGTGAATTGGACGGCACTTAACAGTGACAACCTAACATAATCTGCTGGGAAAAGTAGAAAGGTTAGCTGCGCTGGCCATGACTGGGGCTTTTAAAGCTACCCCCTCAGCCGAACTAAATGTGGCGCTCGGTTTGCTCCCGTTGGACATTTTCAGTGAACAGCTGGCGGCAACCACCTTAAGACCGAAAGCGGGGTCGGGGTTTACTCGGAGAGACCAGGAATTGATTTGTCATTCCGACGTTTGTTGTCATACAGGCGGAGGTTTCGGCGATTTCGGAAGCTCTGACCTGGCTGGGTATTCACGTCGTCACTACAAGAGACATTACTATTGACACGGACAGTCAGGGTGCAATCCGATCACTTGAAACCGTTCCTATAGCAGTCGGGTCTCCGTACCGGAGCGACCCGCTCACTATGAGCGGCCAAGAGCTACCCTACCCCCATCGACACGAAGGATTCACGTTGCTACAACAACATCACTTGAAATCGTCCCTGACTATATCTAAAACTACTAAGAACTGTCGCAGTCGTCGAAGAGGTGGGTGGCTTCTTCAATATTACCATCTGTTGGATACCGAACCTTAATGGCTTCGTGGATATTTCCAAGGCGGATGAGCTTGCTCGTGAAGGAACAATGGCTGTTGTTGAAGGGGACCGCGGAGACATTAAAATGCCAATCACATAGTGCTAATTAGACAGGGCAAACATAAGATGGCTAAGCGGCAGCACGCGTCATACGACAAAGATGATTTGGCCGTAGCTTGACCCTGGCCGCTTTGCCACTAAACAGGAAACATTGACAGGGTTGTGGGGATCGGGAGCGCAGTGTGTTGAGGCATCAGTCTCAGTTTCGGGTTCGAATCCCGTCCACGACGACGTTCGTGGCCATGGATGTGCAGGAGGTGCATGCTGGCAACTACATTCTCCGAAACCAGTTTATGCCAACGAAACGTTAACCGGGCCACATGGAACAGTTGACGCACTATGCCCCACAAAAGGTTGGGGCAATTGAGTATTGTCCTACCGATGAACTCGCCTGGAGGCTCCGCATTCCTCACAATGACTTACAGGAGTTGTTGAGGCCGTGGATGAGAAGAGCGTTCTTCACCTTCTTTTTCACTGTCCGGCATTAGCCGAGAGGCCGAGGAAATTTCTGTGTTTTTCCAGGATCTGGAAATGACCTGAGCGCAATACGGCTCATCGCTATATCGCCAATAGAGGCTGGTCTGGTTTGGAGATCTAGGTTTAATGAGGTGATCTTGGTGGCACCACAAAGACTCAATTGTGGTCTATGTATGCTGTGAGATATTACGGAACCACCCCCCCCCCCCCCCCCCCTCCCTTTACCTAACCCTAAATTGGTGACACCATACGAAAATCATCGCATAACATTTGTTTAATTTTAATATTTTTCAATATAAAAAAAATTATACAAAGTAATTTGTAAACCAGCTTGTTTCAGATAAAATCTATAAACTGGAATATTCCCGAAATTACAAGAGTTTCGTTCAAATGGGGTTTGTAATAAATTCACGACACGGAAATCGAATAATCCAATCGAAACTCTTTACGCACAAACCCTAAATTAATTTCCACTTGGAGCTCCGCCAAAAATTCACCGTAGCACCCCGAATAAGTGGCATCCGACCGGGGCATTGAAGTCCAACCGGGACATTGCGAACGATACATACATCAATACAGCTAACTGCTGACGAACAGTGCCAACTTTACACGTGCGGCACTTGACCTTCAGCCCGCGATTTGATTAGGAGCAAAACCTCGAACTGCAATTATCTGGGAACATGACAGTCGAGCCGCATCGACAGCTGACCGGGCAGAACTCACTGTGGCTTGGCTGCATGATATGAGCGTCCACCTTTCAGCGCACCTCACGCAACGGTAAACCATTGGGAGCTTCACAATCAGTGACTAACCGTTTAGCTAAGCAAGCAGGCAGATTATCTAATTAGAATTAGATGGTTTGATAAAAAATTTCAGCGTCATTGCCCAGCTGTTCGCATTCTTCTTTAGTGTAGCCGCCCTTCCGGGACACGAAATACTGTGAAGTCATTTATTTAAATTTACACAGGGGGTGGTGGGAAACAAAAACGCGGAAATTGCGAAATTTCCACAATCGCGAGGCTCTGAAACAACGCTCTTGAAATTTTCTAGAACAATTTTCCCACGCTGACGCAACACCAACGTGTCGTTCGCGGCATTCCATTTTGTTCGATCGTTGAGGTTCAATGAAACACTCAAATGCAAGCGGATTCCCAACCAGGCGGAAGTCCGCGGTATTAGGCGGAGACTGTCGATAAAATTTAATCGAACCCTGGAACATTGAATTCGGTGAATGACTTGGACAGCGGCCATTGCGAAGGACGGCGCTTTATCGATTTCCGACTGGAGTTTGCTCAGCAAACTACTCGAGTTGATTGATTTTAACCGTATTGTGAAAAAAAAATCCGGAAAATGCAAAAAATACTGCAATGCTCCACCGCATGCAGCTCCAGAATTGTTTCTCCGATGAGATTACATAAACCAAACGCACTTTTTTCTAGACAAATCCCGGGAATGCAATTCGAGCGAGTTCGCATCAGGTCATGTTGGACACAGAAAAGTAATTTCACCTACCGAACGCGTTTTCGTTCTAATCAACCAACACCCGTCGAGATTTCTGCGTACGTCCACAATTCACTAACCGACTTCCTTTTCACGCGTTTCTCTCAGATTCGCTGACTTTTTTTTATCTGCACCGACCGTTTCAAATTTTCACAGATCTCGTCAGAGCCTTTTCAGATTTTTCTTCTATATGCGCCCAGTTGTGGGTCTACGACGTGAATAAACTGATGTGATGACAAAAATAAATGGAATCTACACTCACCGTTTGTGCTTAGTCTGCAATTTGATTTTTTTTCCAGTGTTCCTGAAATTTCTGCGATTATGCGCCCCGTACGCCGCCTATTTCAACAAAGACAAGTATTCACGAACAATTTCTAGAACACGCGTTTTGACTTTTCCAGGTGACTATTCGCGAAATGGTCGAGTTGCCTGATGATAAGAGTGCGCGAAAATGTAGTGCCATACTCCGATGAAAGCAGTTGGGCGGAAAGATTTGAAATTTTGGATCATCCCTGTTTCGCAAAATTAGTACTACAATACAATAGAATTTCTGCTCAGAGTGCAGAGATATATAGAAGGAGATGAAACCACCATTTACTGTACACTAAATTCTAGACGTAATTCCACCGCATACGAACTAGTAAAAAGTTAACAGAGAGACACACGCCCTCCACTGCGTAACACCCGCGCAGTCCATATAGAAGCACAGGAAGCAAATGAGATGTCATCCTTCTTCTTTGTGAACAATAACATTCCATTTTGTCTCTCCGCCGCAGAACACCCGCCGATCCATATAGAAGCAAAATTCAAATTTCCATCAACCTTCCTACTTCCTCACTTGTGCAGAATTACTTCATTTCTCTCGCTCTTTTCCATTTCCTCTGATTCTCTCTCCTGTGTCACAGAGTAATTATTGGAGTGGCCCATAAGCAAAATTCAGGGATATTTTTAGTTTCCGGGGCCCGGGGCGAAAAAATCGTTTTTCACTCGGATTTTTTGTCACTTATCACTCGCGTCACCCGAATATTACGTTTACACTATCCCCAGATTACTTCATCTGCTCCAGCTGAGATAATCTGCGACTGTCAAATACATACAATTTTGAACTCACCACACCCAGATTACGCTGCAGATGAAGTAATCTGGGGATAGTGTAAACGTAATAATATACTGAGTGTTTGGTGTGTTTAACCTCGGAATTATACTGTGCGCGAATTACGTCCACGAGTCGCAGTCGACGAAAATCAGCTGTTCAGCCTGTTATAGTCAAATCTCTTGTTCGCGTTCATTTGACACATTTGAACTGTGAAAACTGGCTTCCTAACAAACTTGAAACACTTTTTTGAATCAAGAATAGAAACATGCACTTCGAAGCGCAAAACAGTAACTTACCACAAAACAAATGATCACCCTCAGTTTTACAACACATGCATATGTAAATTAACACTTCGCGGCTCGTTGATTGCGACAAAGTTGTGGCTGAATTATAGTTTGCGCGAACAACGCGGCTTCTGCTGTCAAATAAAGTTGAACCAATTTATTTCAGATGGCGACATAGAGAATACCTATGGAGGAGCAATCCGCATATACTCAACACTAAACTATTTGAAGCAATTCCAGTCGTAAAAAGTAAACAGAGAGACACACGCCCTCCACTGCTCAACACCCGCGCAGTCTATATAAAAGCACAGGAAGCACGTAAGATGTCATCCCCTCTCCTACTTCTACTATTGGAACAATAACATTCCAGTCTGTCTCTCTGCCGCGGAACACCCGCCCGGTCCATATAGAAGCAAAACAGATGTCAAATTTCCATCCCCCTTCCTACTTCCTCACTTGTGCCGAATTGTTTCGTTTCTCTCGCTCTTTTTCATTTCCTCTGATACTCTCTCTTCAAAGGGATTTGCGAATATTTCAATTTTCCATGCCTCCAATATTCCAAACACTCGGTATAAATTATGAAAAAAAAAGATTAAAAATAAAAAAAATTAAAACTTAAAACAAAAATTAAAAATAAAAATTAAAAAATTTTTTTTTTTGCAAATTCTTGATTTTTAGAGTGACGCGAGGGAAAAGTGACAAAAATCCGAGTGAAAAGTGATTTCCCCAGCCGGGGCCCCGGAAACTAAAAGGTTGCCCGCGATGAAAATGTGTTGTGCGGTCAAAAGATGTATTTTTATCCCCTAGACTTTTAGGCCGGCCGCATCTTGGACGTAGGCAGGGCAGCACAGCGCGCACATGGCATTGTTGTTGTAAAATCAGATTTTGACAATTGTTACAACAGCAATGTCATGACGCAAATGTCAAACTAAGTGACGGCTGCATCTTAACTAGCTCCAAAATAAAATCTTTAAAAAAATCGAACGTTTTCATAGAAATTCACTTTTAACCATATACGCGACTCTTGTTTGTCCTTCTACGTTCAAGTATCGCATTCATCCGCGCTAATTGGTTGAAATAGCGAAGATTCGTGATAAAATCCATTCACCCAGATCAATCAACGCAACAAGTCTACTGACAGTGCAACCCCGCCGAAATTCGCGACTTCAAGTACCCATTTTTGACGTTAACGAAACTCTTATCACCCCGCTGGCACTCAACTGAGACTGAGATCTGGTACATAGCCGACAGAATTGACGCCTTCGACTATTTAAGAGTGAGGCAGCGAAAAATTTGAGACATCAAGCTACAACTCACATCAGAAACTCGCATCACTCCGCGGGGCCTCAACTTCGCTGACCGACAACAACATTTGAGCCGACCGTCCAGCAAAGTCGTAAGTAAACACAACACCGACTCAGGTAAACATTGCACAAACAATCCTCACCAAACATGAAATGCTACAGCTGTAATATTGAGTTAGTCGACAAAGTAGATGCATTGGATTGTACGAAATGCTTGCAATCGTATCATTACTATTGTGTCGAATACTCTGACTCCACCTTTCGTAAACTTTCGAAGGAACGGAAAAAGGCATGGGTCTGCAAAACATGTCGTACCGGCCAGGATAACACGTCATGCGCAAACAACCATAGCTTGAATGACATCCTTAACACTATGAATGAAATGAAGGCAAACATAAAAGCTGAACTGGTAGAAGTTAAAACATCTATAAAAAATGACATGGATGAGTATCGCAAATCACTAGAGTATTGCTGCTCTAAAGTCGACGATTTTAACATAAAACTCTCACAATATAATGCTAAAATCGATAGCCTCACACATACATGTGAAAATCTAGCTAGGGAAAATAATGATCTAAAACTCCAAGTAAGCTCTTTGACAGCTCACGTAAACAAAATTGAACAAGGTCTATTGGAAACCGAGCTGGAGATATCCGGGATTCCTGAGACCAAAAACGAAAACTTATCCGAAGTAATTACTCGAATAGGGAAAGTTTTGGAAACACAACAAACCATAACACCAACATCACTGTCTCGACAACAAAACAAAACGAGAGGCGAAAATCCAAGATCGATAATAGTCAAATTCAACTCAACGACTGATCGCAACGCTTGGTTAGAAGAGACTAAGCAAAAGTGTTCTAATTTTACGGCGGACAAGATCCATAATAGTTTCCCAAAGAGAAGAGTCTACTTTAACTATCATCTCACCAAAACTTTTAAAACCCTTTTGTACAAATCTAAAGTCTTCGCCCGCGAAAATGAATTTAAATTTGTATGGCTGAAAAACGGAAGCCTATTTATGAGAAAATCTGAGACCACTAGAATTCATAAAATCTTGTGCGAGTCCGACTTAGACTTAAGACACCTGACGAATTAGTCCCAAAATTATATATAATATGAAAACAAAGATTATTGATTTAAGACATAATGAGAATGGATATTTGTAATTTCTTAAATACAATCAGCTCCGAACGGGAAAAATCAGTTATAATTAAAAATAAATATCAGTGTCATAAATTTTTTGAAAATCTAAGCGGTGTTAAAATCATACATTTAAACATTAGAAGTATTTGTAAAAATTTTAACGAATTTTGTTTATTAATATCAGACCTGAACTTGGTTTTTGACATTATAGTCTTGACTGAAACGTGGTTAGATTATAATAGCTCGAATTATCAAATACCTGGCTATAATAAAATAGTAAAAGAAAACAAATTTAATAAGTGCGATGGAGTAGTAGTATACATACGGGAGATTTTAATTTATAATATCTTAAATGAGGACATCAATGATGTAAATTCTCTAAATGTAGTAATACGTGTGAATGAGGATGATTTTTTGCTGACTTGTCTATATCGTTCCCCAAATGACACAAATGTTGACAATTTTATTGATAATTTGGAAATATTCATTGATAATAACAAATATTTTTCTAATCACGTAATAGTTGGCGATACCAATATAGACGTATTAGAAGGTGGAATGGACAATAACGGACATAAATATCTGAATATGTTATATGGGTTGGGTTTTATTAATCATGTGTACGGGTGTACACGTAAATGCAACACACGAGAATCGTGCGTAGACCATTTATTCCTTAAATGCAAAAAATCCTATAAATTTAGTTCAGCTATATATACTACTTTCATAACTGACCACTACGCTATCTTTGGAAACATACTATGTACAGCACAGAACTATAAGCTAACCAATATTTCAAAGGAAACATCTATAAAACAAACTCTAGATACATCCAAGTTTAAATTCGAACTAGAAAGAGAAACATGGTCAGCAGTGTATGACGAAGAGGAAGCTGAAAAGTCGTTTGAAAATTTCTACAATAGACTTTTACAGATTCATAGTAACAACCTAAAAAATTCACGTAAAATTAGTTGCAAGATGAAAAAACTCAAACCCTGGATCTCTAGAGGGTTAATTATATCTGTCAGGAATAGGGATAGAATGGCCAGTAAGCTACGAAAGCAGCCTTTCAATACGGATCTAGTTAACCAATACAAACATTATAGAAATATTCTCAAAACGTTAATTCGCTGTGCTAAGGATCAATATTACAAGGCCAAATTTCAAAACTGTGGAAATAATATAAAAAAGATTTGGGATATTGTCAATGAGGCTACAGAAACGAAAATTATGAGAGGGAAATTTAATAGTGATATAACTTCTATAGCCGGTGAATTAATTCATAGTCACAAAGAAGTAGAAATAGCCAATGAATTTAATAGACATTTTATAGAAGTTGGCCAAAATATTACAAGGAATACACCGATCATCACAGAAGCAGATCGAAACATGACAAGAGAATATATTGGTCAAAATAGTTTGAATTCATTCTTTTTGCACCCAATATCCGAATTAGAAATAGTGGGCCTTATAAGTGACCTCAAATCCAATGTCGCTCCTGGAATGGACAATCTTGAGTCAAAACTCTTTAAAGATAATGCCACTGTTTTGTCCAAACCTTTGTTACACATAATTAATATGTGCTTCACCCAAGGCAAATTTCCAACACGGTTAAAGCATGCGGTTGTGGTTCCACTGCATAAGGGTGACAATAAGAGTGATATGAACAATTATCGACCAATATCCCTGTTGTCATGTTTGTCGAAAATTTTTGAAAGGGCGATCAAAAATAGGCTAGTTAACTATTTAGATAAAAACAATATTATCTCAAAGGGGCAATTTGGATTTAGGAAAGGTAAAAGCACAGAAGATGTTATTTATGGCGTAACGAAAACAATTATGTCCAACTTAGATAAAGGCTTGAAATGTATAGGAATATTCTTGGATCTTAAAAAAGCGTTCGATACCGTCAATCATAAAATCTTACTGTCCAAGATGAATAATATTGGGATCAGAGGCGTGTCGCTTGATTTGTTCAGGTCTTATCTGGGAGGTAGAACACAATCTGTGCGTATAAATGGCTGCATGAGCTCTCCCCTCAACATAAAGATTGGAGTGCCCCAAGGAACAGTATTGGGTCCCATTATGTTCCTAATCTATATTAATGATTTACTGAAAATTAATATTACGAACTGCACATTATATGCCTTTGCTGACGATATAGTAGCGCTATATCATGGAGAAAGCTGGAATGAAACATTCGAATTTGCCAACGATGGTTTAGTGAAAAAAATAGCTTGGCTATCTAAAAATAAGCTTTGCATTAATTTAAATAAAACTGTAGTCATTCCATTCTCTCTCACATCAGCAGGAGTTCCTCCGGATAATTTCAGAGTTTCAGTACATACTAGTGGCTGCACAACAATATGTGGCAACTGTCCTGCGCTGCACATTGTAAACAGTACTAAGTACTTAGGAATAATAATAGACCGACATTTACGCTGGCAAGAACATATATCCTACGTTTGCAGTCGCCTAAGAAAAATAATTTATAAATTCGTAGAATTGAGATCAATGGTCTCAGTTGAACGTTTAAGGATGATATTCACAGCTCTAGTACAGTCCGTTATAGAATATGGGATCATAGGCTGGGGAGGTTTAGCAACTTCCAATCTACAACCCCTGATTATATTACATAAGAGAATAATCAAAATTTGCCTTAAAAAACCGTTAGATTATCCAACCATGTTGATTTATTCTGATTTTCGTGTTCTAACAGTTCCAAAACTTTATAAATTCAAGTCACTTAAATTTGTTCATACACACTTGATTGAATTTCCATATAATCTAAACGATGCACTACATTTGACTCGGAATAGTACAAGAAAATTACGACGGGAGCCTAGATACAATACGTCAGCTGCATCTAATCATGCATTTTATTCAGGACCAAGGTTATTTAACAATCTTCCAGCAGAAATCATTAAAATCACAAATTTCCACCGTTTTAAAATAGCATTAAAAAATTACTTCATGGAAACGTTACACAATTAAATTTAGCAAAAAACAAAACAAAATGCGGGTAAACCCTAAATTCTGATATGTCGATCAAAAGTCTCACAGCACGAGCCTAGCTCATAGTGAGATGGCCTGAATTATTATTTTACTTGTTTACATTATTATATACATATCTTATTATTATTATTTTCATGCAAATACTCCAACGCAGTTATTATCTAATTGTTTTTATTTTAAATTTTATTTTTATTTTTGTTGGCTAAACTAGTAATTTATATATTGTAGTATTATTGTATAATTTAGTAGAATAAGTTTTGTATAAATTATCTGTATTACATTGAATTAGAGGCAATAAAGAATTATTATTATTATTATTATTATGTGCGCGCTGTGCTGCGCTGCCCTGCCTACGTCCAAGATGCGGCCGGCCTTAGTATAGGGTATACTGTTTTTGTCACGACGGAAATATGTATGTAACACCTTAAAGGAGGCTCCGGAGGTATGGCAATGTATATATATAAATGATCAGGGTCATCTCCTGATTCGATTAAGCCATGTCTGTCTGTCTGTTTGTCTGTCTGTCCGCCTGTCTGTCTGTCTGTCTGTCCGTCTGTCTGTCTGTCCGTCGGTTCGTCCGTTCGCACGATAACTTCCGATAAAATAAAGCTAAAAAATATTGAAAGTATGATCTAGTTGGTTGGTATTGAAAATGGGCGTGATCAGGCCAAGAGAACGCCTGTCTCCCCTACATATGTAAAATAGTTAAATGTATCTATAACTCTCGATTAAATAAACATGAAAAGCTCTAGCTTTGGTAGATTGCTCGCGAGGATAATCTTATACTCTCCTGGAAAAATAAAATCGATCAGTTGAAAACTAACGGTAATTTTCTTACAAAGAGCCCCGTACTACCCTACTTTTCAGGTTTTTTGTCTATAACTCTTGAACCAATTGACGTAGACACCTGATTTTTTGCACGTAGCCCTGAGGTAAGAAGCTGCTTGAGTTTTAGTAAGTTGGGCATAATCAGATCAAAGGAACGCCTACCTCCCCTACAAAATTCAAAAAATTAAATATTACTTAAATTACGATAACTTTAGATAGAATGGTACTAGCGAGTTGAAAATTTGGTAGAATGCTAGTAGTAAGATCTGGTTAGTTGTTATTGAAAATGGGTAAGATCCGATCATAGGAACCCCTGCCTCCCCTACAAATGAAACTTAAAATATGCGATAACTTTTGATAGAATGAACCCAGCGATTTGAAATTTTGGCAAAATATTTGAAGCGAGATTGGATTAGTTGGCATTGAAGATGGGTTAGATCCGACCTAAGGAACCCCTACCTCCCCTAGAAATGAAACTTAAAATAAGCGATAACTTCCGACAAAATAAAGCTAGGGACTTGAAATTTTGGTCAAATGTTTGTAGTAGGATCCAGTTGGCTAATGTTGAAAATACGTTAAATCCGACCAACGAAACCCCTACTTCTCCTACAAATGAAACTTCAAATAAGCGTTAACTTTCGATAGAGTGAAGCTAGAGACTTGAATTTTTTTTTAAATGTTTGTAGCATGATCTAATTGGTTGGTGGCAATGATGGGCTAGATCCGAACCAAGGAACCCCCCCCCCCCCCCCCACAAGTGGAACTTCAAAAAAGCAATAACTTTCGATAGAATGAAGCTAGCGACTTGAAAAATTCGACAAATATTTATAGAATGGGTTAGTTAATTGATTTTGATAATGGTCAAGATTCTCCTGAATGAGTATCAACCTTCTCTATAAACTGGCCGTATCACTCACTCACTTTTAATGCATATGGTCGCTGCCAATTGGTACTTTTGGTATCACCACTAGGTCTGTACAAGTCTAGGGTATATACACTTGGGACTCCGGTTTCAAGTGTGAACTGTTCCACGATACTCTGCGACTGATCCCTGGAGTTGCGGCTTCGACCAAATTGCTGTAAGTGTCCTGAAAGTGTGTTCTTAGAGGACGAAAATGCCGTCTGACGCAGTTCCAATTATAAACATCGTCGTGTGCAGTCACTGCCTTGGCAAGGAATGACGAAAACCTCAGCAACTAGAGAGTTGAATTTAACCTTAAAATGCAGCTTAAACCTTCCATCAAAAATAAAAAATACCGATCCGGACGAAAATCTGCGAAAACCCCCGAAAATTTCAAGGCAAAGTGACCCCTCGATCGCCAAACATAAAAGTACGTTTTCCTTCCTTATTAGAGCAGCTAGAGGGTCCAAACTTGCACTTTTAAAGTGGCTCTAACTCGAAAATTACGGCAGCTAGAAAGTTGAACTTTGCCTTAAAATGCAGCTTGAACCTTCCCCCAAAAACGGAAAATAACATTCCGGACGAAAAACTCGAAAAACCATGAAAACTTCAAGGCAAGGTGACCCCCCGATTGCCAAATATAAGAGTGCGTTTTCCTCCGTTATCACAGCAGCTAGAGGGTCCAGTCTTGCGCTTTTTTAAATAGCTCTAACTCGAAAACTACGGCAGCTAGAGAGTTGAATTTTGCCTTAAAATGCAGCTTGTACCTTCCCCCAAAAATAAAAATTCCAAGGCAAAGTGACCCTTGACTGTCAAATATAAAACGCGATTATCACCGTAAATACAGCAGCTACACAGTCCAAACTTGCACTTTTTTAGTGTATATGGTACATCGATATAATAAGAAAAAACACACACAAGCTAGTTAGTGAAGCAAATGTGAACTCTGTGGCATCATTGACGAAGGCACCTCACATTTTCGATTAGTTGAGAGCCGGCCTGTATATTATTATTATGTGCTTATACCCAAATGCATTTAAATTGTAGCGGTTAAAATAAGGCTTCTAAAAAAACTGCATCAAAGGCTTCTAATTGAAACAATGTCTAAAGGTCGCCGCCCATTGACGAGCACAACCACGACCAAACTTCCATCAAACCATCAAATATCATAGGACGTGTGAAAAAAAATTCCCCTATTTCCACCGTTCTATGATATTTGATGGTTCGATGGAAGTTTGGTCGTGGTTGTGCTCGTCAATGGGTGGCGACCTTAAACTAAACCTAAGCGTAAGCAACGCTCAAAATAATTCAGTAGACAAATCAGCTGATTTTTTTGGCGAAATTCTGCCGCCTGTCCTGTTCTATTCTTGCGGCTGAGTTGGTTTCAAATCCTCTTCTAACAAATGAAAGAATTGGTTTTTGTGACCAGGTTTAATTTTCTCATTTGAATGTGCAAACGTAAATAGTAATAGCTGTCAGAATCTCATCAGCTTGTTTCAGCTGTTTGGAATCATCGTCCGATAAATTTTTAACTGGAGGATAGGTGGTGTTAAGCGTTTATGGATATGATAAACTTTAACCAGGCATTGTGAAAACGGCCGTAATTCAAACAAACCACGACGGCAACTGCTATCTCTGCTAGCATTTTTTCAAAATTTTTTATCTTAAGAACATTAGAATGCTATTCATTGTGGATAGTTTTTTAGAACTTAAAGCTAAACTTTTCCGAAATTCCATTACCACTCAAAATACTATTCAAACTTTTCCAATGTGGTAGCCTTTGTTTTCATCAACACATCCGCACAAATACTTATAAATATAATGGCATGCTGCGTTGTCTTTCGTGCTCTGTGATAAAACATCCATTGAGAGTTGAGACCGAGAAAACCACCAGAAGTTTTCCACGCTGAAGGAAAGCTCACCGTGAAAAGCTTCATGAATTACCGCCAATTGGGGGAGGAAAATGAAACATCCCTTTGCCTCCACTATACAGTGTTTCTTGAGCCTGCCGGAAAGTCTGACGGCATTTTCCAGCTATCGTCGGTGTGTTTTTCCATAGAGTGGACGTCTCGAAAAAGTGAACGCGATATCGCGGCTCCAATCATCATCGATTCTTCCCTTAATTGAGTTTTTAGTGTAATTGCAACGTACGCTCGTCTTACAATTGAGGACTGTGTTTGTGGTGATAAAGTGGTGTGTCCTGAGGAGAAAATAAGTGTCCATAAATTGCATTTGGCCGAGGAAGATTGCAAAAGTGAATTGCTGTTAAGCAATTGTTGATTGCTGAAGTCATCGTTCGTGTTCAGGTCACCCCGTAAAAGTTTTAACTTCGATTTTTTGTAAGTTTAACATTAAACGGATGAATATATTTTATTTAGAAATGCGGTTTCTGAATATTTGTAATATTTATTTTATCAATGTTATCAACTATGATTATATACCCGGATATGTACGCAGTTCTGAATATACGTCTTTTCGAACTTAACTGGCAGTTATCCAATTTGTGAGGACTTTTGTTATTTAAGTTTGAAAGAATTGATTTTGCAATAAACAGGACTTGAAGCATACATATTTAGAAGACACTGTAGTCCGAATGACGCAGCGGTTAGCACGTTCGCCCTCTATGCATTGGGCTCCGGTTCGATTTCTACTGAATACAGTAGTCTTTGTCAAAAAAGGGGATAGGTTAGGTTAGGTTAGGTTAGAAGGGTTGCCATGAATGACAGAGAACACTTAGACCACATATATGGGTCCGTTGTGATACCCCAGGCATTTACCAACCTGTATATTAGAGTTTAATCATTGGACCAGCCGGAGCTGATAATGGAATGAAGGAGCTTATTGACATCCATGTTTTTAAGGTCATCCAAATCTCCGAAAAAGAAGGACCCAAGAATCTCATTCCTTATTACAGCTAAGGCAGGGCAGGCACAAAGAAGATGGGAAGTACTCTCCTCCTCATCTTCGTCATCACAACTCCTACAAAAATCCCTGTAAGGAAGTTGGAGTTTTCGGTTGTGTTCACCTATCAGACAGTGTCCAGTTATAACTCCCACCAACACGCTCATATGCTTTCTTCCCATTGACCGAAGTTTGGAAGAGCGGCTAGCATCGATGAAAGGCCACATCAGTTTTGTTATTTGGCATGTGCTGCTGGTACTCCATCTAGTGTTAACCCTGTTAACTGCAACAGCCATTATTAACATTTTATAGACAGTCGTGGGCATTCCAATTTTGTGAGGCTCCGACATAATCTCCCTAGTCCCTGCTTGAGCAAGCTCGTCGGCCCTGGAGTTGCCAACGAACCGCTGTGACCAGGAATCCAGCACAACACAATGTTGAAGAAATTTCCCAGCTCAACGAGAGACAAGCGGCATTCTTCCACCAACTTGGATGAGGTGGAAACGGAATGGATAAACCTTATTTCTGCCTAAGTATCTGTGTATATCACGGTATCTCTAGTAATATCGCCGAGACTTACGATATACGTGTCGGACTATGAGCCCACTTAGCTGTTAAATGAATACCCATTTGGGGTAAATCTTTCCCATTCACAAAAAGGGAGATAAATTGCGGTGTGAGAATTACAGAGGCATCTCAGTAGTCTGTACCTCTTACAAAGCCGTATTATTAAATTAAAGCCGTACGCTGAACGAATCATTGACGTATATCAACGCGGTTTCAGACCTGGCCGATCTACAACAACCGATCAGTTTTTTTTACGGTCAAGCAGATCCTAGGAAAGTGTTGGGAACAGCACGTTGACGTGAACCAAATCTTGATTTTAAGCAAGCATACGACAGGCCCCAACGGGTTCCCGTAAGCCGGGCTCGCAGTTTATCGGGGGTCATCTTTGACATGGACAAAGTAAAATGGGCGATAGAATCCTTTGAGCCATTTAAAGCTCCCGGTGTAGACGGCATCTTCCCCGCTCTGTTACAAAACAGCTTGGAGATCATAATAACTCCGCTAATCGAACTTTTTAGGGCAAGTTACACCCTAGGGTACATACCACAACCTTGGAGGAAAGTTAATGTGGTCTTCATACCCAAAGCGGGCAATAAGCCGGAACATATGCCCAAATCCTATAGACCGATTAGCCTTACTTCCTTCTTCCTTAAAACCATGGAAAAGTTGCTTGATTTGCATATCAGGCACAAGATGGAACTGTCAATCCCCCTACATCGTATGCAATTCGCGTACACGAAGGGTAAGTCAACAGTAACCGCCTTGCATAGCCTTGTCAGTACAATCGAAAAGTCCCTCAGTGAAAAGGAAATCGCGTTGTGCGCGTTTCTTGACATTGAGGGGGCTTTCGATAATACTGGCTACGAGTGCATTTCCAGAGCACTGGAACTCAGAGACATCCCGCCCGCTACCATTGCATGGATAGACGCCATGCTCCGTGGACGGGATATTTACTCAACTCTAGGCAGCACATCCATTTGCGTGAATGCCGTAAAGGGTTGTCCACAAGGTGGCGTTCTGTCACCCCTTTTGTGGTCCCTTGTCGTAGACGAACTGATTTCCATGCTTAATGAGCGCGGTTATCTCACTATCGGATACGCGGATGATTTAACTATCATAGTCAGGGGCAAATTCGAATCTACCATCACTGAGGTGATGACGTCGGCCCTTGACATAGTTCTACGCTGGTGTGTGGCTGTGGGCTTACATGTAAACCCACAGAAAACTGTCGTTGTGCCGTTCACACGAAAACGAAATATAACTTTGGATCCAATTTCGTTAGGCGGCACGACCTTAGATTATTCCACTGAAGTTAAATGCCTCGGGGTAACTCTAGACTCGAAACTCACCTGGAATACTCACATAGATAATGTACTTGGAAAAGCCACACGCACAATGTGGGCTTGCAGAAGTTTCTTTGGACGGACATGGGGGCTCACCCCAAAGATAATTGAGTGGTTATACACCATGCTGGTGCGGCCTATGGTGACCTACGCAGCGCTTGTGTGGTGGCCGAAAACTCAGCAATCTTCTGTCTTACTGAAGTGCAATAAGCTTCAACGCCTTGCCTGCCTTGGCATCACTGGAGCTATGCGCACTTGTCCTACGCCAGCCCTGGAGGCGATTATTGGACTTACTCCGTTGCATATATTCATTCAAGAATCAGCAGCTCTAAATGCTCTTAGACTTCGTCTAACTTCCGACGTGCGTAGTGAAGAAAGCGGTCACATGAGCATTCTGAATCAAATTCCTGACGTGCAGATCTGCTTGAGATCAGATTACATGATCACGGAGGTTTGCTTCGGCAGAAAATATTCAGCCCTCATCCCTAACCGCTCTGAATGGGTAAATGGCACACCCTGTCCAGACCCTAGATGTATCAAGTGGTTCACCGATGGGTCTAAAACAGAACAGGGTGTTGGTGCAGGTGTCTTTGGACCCAACACCAGGATTTCGATCGCAATGGGAATCTCGCCCAGCGTTTTTCAAGCTGAGATCCACGCCATTGAGGTCTGCGCCAGGGTAATCTTGGAAACTGGACTTCGCGGCGCTCACATTGCTATCTACTCAGACAGCCAAGCAGCTATAAAAGCGCTCTCCTCATATAAGGTCTCTTCAAAACTGGTGAAGGAGTGTTACAATCTCCTTCAACTGTTGGCAACCAATAACCAAGTCTTCTTGTGTTGGGTGCCTGGCCACCAGGGCATTGAGGGGAACGAGGCTGCGGATGAACTTGCTAGACAAGGATCATCCAGTCGTTTTCATGGACCTGAGCCTTACTGTGGCTTTGGACTGGCCTCGGCCAAACTGCGGATCACTGATTGGTTTGCACGATTGCGTCAACAGTACTGGAATAACCTTCCAGGGCTTCGTCAATCAAAGGAGCTGATAATGCCCTTCAGTCACAAGGGTACTACTCGAATGAGTAGAACCCACCTAAGACTCCTAGTGGGGTACTTATCTGGCCATCACTTGGTCAGATATCACCTGAACAAGATGGGTCTGTCAAGCGAGACTGAATGCCGTCTTTGTCTGGAGGACGTGGAAACGACCAAGCACATTTTGTGCGAATGTCCCGCCATCGCGCGTTTTAGGATGTCACTCCTCGGGCAAGCTACTATCAGCACTGCAGAATTCAGGTTGATTCCTGCTAAAGACCTACTGCCCTTTATTAGAAGGGTGGACGGTCTTTTGGATTAATGAGCTACGGCACAATAGATCTTTATGGTCGCAGTGCCTTCCTGCTGGGAAAGTAGCTCGAATCTTTATATCTATCTATCTATCTAAGCATACGACAGTATCGATCGTAGTGTACTGTACAACATCATTCTGCAATTTGGTATACCAGTAAAATTAGTACGATTAACGAAGAGGACGATGACCGACTCCATCTCACAGGTTAGGATACAAAACAGGCTGACTGATTTCTTTGAAACACTGGACTGAAGCAAGGCGATGGACTGGCTCCGACGCTCTTCAACCTGGCATTTGAACACGGGTAATGAATGCTCTTCAAGTCGACGCAATTGATAGCGTACGCTGACGACATCAACAACATGTCCCGAAACCTGCCCGATGCAGAAGAATATCTAAATAATCTTGATATGGCTGCATAAGAAGTTAGACTACGCATTAACCGGGACGAACAAAAGTAATGATGCAATCAAGAACAAGGATGCGAGAACCACCGAATATCAACATTGGGGACCTCAGCATCCAATTCGTAGACAACTTCATTTACCTGGGAAGTAACATTTCAAATGGCGCCATTGATACTGACGAAATCAAGCGACGGATAGAGCTAGCAAATAAGACTTTCTTCGCGGTCCTCCCAATCATGAAATCAAAGCATGTGTATAGAAATACTAACCTCCGCATATACAAAACCATCATACGACCAGTGCTGTGCTATGGCTGCGAAACCTGGACCCTTACTCAAGCCTCCGAAAACATGATAAGCACATTTAAACGGAAGGTCCTTCGGCGAATTTTCGGAGCAGTTTGTGACCGAAATGTATGGCTCATCCGGTACAACCATGAGCTGTACGAGCTGTACGATGAGCTGGAAGTTTAGAGATCCGTCAAACAACAACGTCTACAATTGGCAGGACATATAAAACGAATGGACGATGACCACATGCCTAAGAAAATATTCAATGCAAGACGCGTCGACGGAGCAAGGCTGCGAGGAAGATCGAGAGCTCGTTGGAAAGGCTCAGTAGATAAGGATGCCGAACAACTTCTGGGTGTCCGAAATTGGAAAATGCGGTAACTTGACCGAGATGATACAGGCTGCCAAGGCCCCATGTGGGGCTGTTGCGCCACGATGATGATGATTTGGGGTAAATAGCTCGGTTGAGCGTGGTGCTGATCACACACCTCACACAAGCTACTTATCTTGGAGGAAGATCAAATGAGGCGGTGGAAAAAAAAACTTCGCCGCGGTTTTGAACCGTGTAACCTTTGGTGAAGTTCCCCCTCATCTATATATTAATAGGCTAACAATTTTTGTATGGGAATTTTGTGACGGGAACTCCTCCCAAACTATATTACTAAACCGATTTTAATGATTTATACACCATTAGAAAAGAAAGGTATTCTTTCGAAGGTGTGCAAATTTTATATTTTATTAAAATTGGCGAAATACTTTAGCTATAATAAAACATTGCGAGCTTAGAATCCAAGCTTGGGCAGATGTACCAAGCTTGGGTAGATGTATTCGCTACAGCGTTGGGTCAGCAGTTCGTGACCAAGCTTGGGCAGATGTATTCGCTACAGCGTTGGATCAGCGGTTCGTGGCTTTCCGGGGATTTGGTACATGTATATAATGACCAAGCTTGGGTAGATGTATCCGCTAAGGATAATTTCATAAGATTGTGGGTGGAACAGCGTTCATTGGATTGTGAGTGGAGCCGTCTAGAAAAGATACGAAATAAATAAACCGTCGAATTGAAAATATAAATCAAGTATTCAAGTGTACTTAATTTTTATGCTGCATGCTTATGAGCGTCGAATTGAAAAAAATGATAAGCGTCGAGTTGAAAAAATGAAAGTATGCAAAGTCCACTTAACAAGTGGAAAAGAAATGTTATGAGGAGATAAAAAAAAAATTATGATTTAGCGACGTAAAGAGAAATCCCAACTAACAATTTTGATCTCTTAACACACTAAGAGAGACTTATGAGAGTGAAGGCAGATTGCCTTTGAGAATCACACTCCCATAATTTCATCCTTGTAGAGTACTGTAAGCAACTTACGAGACTCTTAGAAGAATTAAATGGCGCACTTTATGATATCTATTGCTGCCTTATAACAACACTGTTACTCTGCTCTTGGGAGTTACACAAGTTTCATAAGGAAACAAATAGTCTATTTATACGAGTACATTTTTACTCTAATAAGAAGTATAATATTTTTGTTAGTAGAGGTATAAACTCCTGTCATTTTTCTTGATCATTGTTGTTAGAAAGAGAACGACATACAAAAAAAATTTAATTTGTGTTTCGAAGAGCGAGAACAAATACATTATAGGATATTTTCGATAGTACATGTATGTTACAAAGTTCGTATGATAATATTATATTAAAGAACATTGCATTTTCTTCACACATATAAGCGAGAAAGTTCATGCGATTGAAATTTTATTGGTAATAATAGACATTTTGCTTCGATAAAATGCAAAGCGCCATGAAAATAATCGGTATTTATAGAATTTTCTAGAAAAAATTTACTGTTTGAAAAATATGTAAGTTGTGTTCCGCCTCAATAGTTGGCATAAAATTTGCGCAACGACATATTTATGACGTTAGAAATCACCAATCATTATTTTCCATGCGAAATCACGCTTATTAATCATAAGTCAAAAATCATATTTCAACTCAAAAAATTCCAATCGGAGAAAAACATGGCCGCCATTGGTCGTTCTTTCTTATAAAAATGAAAATCTCGCTATGAAAATACTCCTCTTTTTATGAAATCAAAAAAATCCGTATAAGAGCTTAAATTTGTTTATTCCAATGACAGCAATAGATCAATACTTCTTATGAGAATATTATGAAACTAATGATCAGATTATGAAAGTGCCAGTCTTTTAAAGATAATGCAAATCTCTTTGTAAGGAATGAACTCTTTTTCTCAGAGTTCGGATTGCATAGTGAGACTTTAGCTCTTGTTATCAAAACCGGCACATGACATAGTAAATGATCAATCATAACAATCGTTTGTCATCATAAGAGCACAGATACAAAATTTTCATACAATTTGGCATTTTAAAACTATTGAAGTAAACTATTGTTGAGAAACACCTCGTCGTAAAACCCTTTTTGAATCACACATGCATCGATGCAAGTGGGTTTTAAAAAGGGTTTTATGACGAGGTGTTTATTTTCAACAATCTCATACGTAATGCGACTTGAACCTTGTACCTTTTTCTCGTTGTCATAACGTAACGCAATAAGACAATTTAAAATTCAAGGAAGCAGACATAGAAAGAAAGAAAAATTTCTCAATTTTTGAGAAAGGACAAAGGACGCACATATGAGTGCGTTTTTCACCAAATACGTTCTAAACACCCATTAGAATGTAAAGGACGAAATACATGGAGACGTGGTCGGACGGACGTATTTATCTGTTGGGAATTACCACAGGGTCAGGGGCAGATGTGCATCATTTCAATTGAACTCATTTGTTTTCAATTTCATTCAACGACAACCAGTTGTTTCTCCTTGCATCGCTGACGAAACTGATGAAAAATTTGATGTTGCTCATGGGGAAATAGATCTTCGAAGATCATCGTCCTACCTATCCAGAATAATTTATGCAGACTCTACATCGTGTTCGTCGGCTTTTCGCGGAGTTTACATGCAGTAGGTGTTGTGGAATTTGCATAATTTGAGATGTACATATGTCATCATGACTATGGGCTTAAGGCAGGACAATCGAAGGATGCGCAGCGCGTTTGATAGTTACTATCGCAGTTGTTTGGTCCAAAACTATCCTGATTGCTCCATTTTTTATATTTAGAACTTCTCTGCGGAAAATAGTGGATCTTTTAACTTTTTTCCAATCCATGTTTTCCCATTTTGAATGATACTATGCTTTATCGTACCGTATCGTATCGTACTTTCCACCTTTGACGAAATGTCAGCTACACTGACGTTTACTCAACAATAATACTCTCAGCATGAGTGATCTATTATTTTGGGTCTCATAAGAGTATTACAGCAAGTAATTTTACACTCAAGCTCCTTAAGTTCTTACAGCGGGCTACTTATGCGAGTCAATAACAATCCTCGAGCTCATAATACCCTCCGCATGAGTGATCTAGTATTTTGAGTTTCATAAGAGTATTATAACAAGCAATTTTACATTCAAGCTCTTGTAAGGTGCTATCTACGCGAGTATAACTTTTCAAGAGATTAAGTCTTTTAAAAAAGGCTCAATAAGATTGCAGCGATGATCCTATTAGAAGAGAGAAAGTTTCCCTAATTCTAGTGGAGTTAAACTCTCATCAGAATGGTACTGCGAGAGTAAATTTAAGTTTTGTCCCAAGAGTTACGTTATAGGAGTGTCGGGGAGTTTTACTAAAGTCTTATGAGGGCTTTTCGTAAGCGGTAAGACTTTCACTCTAGAGAGTTTGTTAGTTTGAATCCAAAAACAAAACCAACGATCTAAACCAAATACCTACAGCTATATTTTGAGCTAAATAGTTGGCCGTAACCAATTAAATTTCATTTTTCTATAATTTTCAGTTCGGGGCTTTATTTCTAGAGACTGCAGTCGAATTTCGACTGCAGTCGATTCCAAAAGGTATACCGTGCCGTGGTGAATGGGACTTAAAATCGAAGAGACTGCAGTCGAATTTGCTATCCATCAAAATGTGCACTTCTTGCGGCAACCGCTAGATGTAGCGTAAATAAGTGTGAAGATTTATGTTCCATCCAGGTTAGATCTTGCCACACATAAGCCACCTGGCTAGAACGCTTACCCATGTAGCTTAGTGTTTTTTTTGTAGTCCGTGTTATTTCAATAAGCTGTATAGGTTGAGGTTCGCAAAATAACGCACCTTATGTGACGTCCATTGGTGTATCGATCTCGATTTTAGCATCTAGGGGTTACCTTAGATGCGAAACTAACTTGGAATGTTCACGTTGATGAGAAGATTCAAAAAGCGAAAAAGATTTTGCATCAATGTAAGAGAGTGTGTGCTCGTAGGTGGTGAATTTCACCTAAAGCGGCACACTGGATTTACACAATGACGGTAAGACCCATTCTAGCCTACGCATCAATGGTATGGTGGCCACGCAGAAAACCACAAAGCAGAAGCTAGATGCAGTACAAAGGATAGCTTGCGTAAGTATATATGCAATGGAGGCATTGCTGGGACTGCTGCCGTTGGACTTATTTATAAAGAAAACGGTGGCGCTTTCGGCAGTACGTATGCAAAGGGATGCTATGTGGCATCACTTTAGAACTAGCAGCGGTCATAAGAACATCGTAGACATTATACACGATGAGGTCAGGAAGACTCTAATGCCTGTAGAAGGCATGAGTAGACGCAGGCTAGTTGAAAGACTACACAAGACTCACATTGCGGATGGAAACATACAATGAGTGTATGTACAATGACATCAGCATTTTTACTGATGGAAAGCGGGGGCGGGGGTTTACTCTAAAGAGTTAAACCAGCGCTTAGTCTGGGAGAGTATGTGTCCGTATACCAGGTAGAGATGCTTGACTTGTTGCATACGTTGGACCAACTGCTGGAAGGTCAGGTGCGGGGGAAGAAAATCCTTATTGCACTGAACAACCAGTCGGTGATCAGACGCATGCTGCAGACGAACATAAACTCTAAACTGGTACTAGAGTCTGTCCGAAAGCTCAACACGTGTGCCTCAGAAAGTGAGGTTACGCTGATGTGGATAAAAGGATATGTAGGTACAACAGGAAATGAGGCGGCAGATGCTCTAGCAAAACAGGGATCTGCGGCGATTTCCATTGAACCAGAATCCAGAGTTGCTTTACGGAATGGCATGATTGGAGCGAAGGTTAGGAAGTGGATGGACTCCATGCATCAACGAAGATGGCAGGAGTTAGTCACTTGCAAAAAAAAGCTCGGAATGCAATGAGGCAGGGAAGCGAAACAGGTGCTCAGTTATAAACGGAGTCACAGGGCATGGTAATTTTAAGGCTCACCTGGGCAAGATGAAAATCGAGGAAGATGACGTTTGCAGGCTATGTCTGGAGGAGGCTGAGACGGCAGCACACATTATGTGCAAATGTCCAGCACTGGCTAGCACGAGGTTGAGAATCACAGGCAAGCACAAGATAAGTGTGGAAGTCATGAGTGAACTCAGCCTTAGTAATAACACGGCACTCAGTGATGGAGAAAGAGGTCGACAATTATCAGTCGACATCTGGAAATCACTGATGACCGAGAGGGGGCGAAAAGGGACCCAAACATTAGTGGTCTGCTTCGGCTATCCCCTAGAATACAATTATTATTATTATTAGCGGTGGTTAGTTAAAGCATTGATTTTTGTTCATTGTTTGAGGGCAGGAAGTCAAAAACTCTTTATATTGTGTTTTAGTAATCTTCTTTAATTCATCGTTGTCTTCAGTCGATGAAGGGGCGTTGATTAGTCAGATGACGAGGGATTTGGCTTTTATACTGTACACAGACAACAACAACAATAAAAATGTCCTTATTAATAATTGCTTGTTTAGAGAGTTTAATTAAACCACTGCGATTTTCTTAGTTTTTCTACAAACCACTAAAAATAGCTTGCTTGACATGTAATTTGATACATATACGAGTACTCAACCGTTGTATATAGGTATACGTAAGTTTCATGTAAACGCGCGATAAACTGGAGCACGCAACAATAAATATTGCCACTTACATTCATTTAAGACTGGTGATTATTGACTTATCGTTGTTCTGGCACAAAATTGTTCATTATTTTGTGCGGTCAGAATTGATGGAATCCAATTTATGGAGAATCGCTCAATTCCTATCCATCGCTAACTGACAGTTGATATCCACATTTCAATCAATAATAGCAACAGTATACTCGTACTTGACATCAACTTTGCACTGTATACATAATTATTGTAGTTGCGTTGTCGGATATCACTGTTCTTTGCTACTCGTAAGCATACTGAAGCTTATGTAACCCAATCGTTACGTAAGTAAGCCAGTTATACTCGTAACTGCTGAATGAAATTGTGGATTAGGGTGCTTTTGTGGTGGACGTAACTTCTGCCATCAATCCAGTCCCACATCCACGTGACCTTACATAAATCATTGATCAAAAAGCGCATTTTCTTTTGTTCCCACTTTATGAGCTACTTAGCAATTTGGCAATTAGTACCTGTCATTTTCATGACTACAGGATTAGTCCAGAGACAAAGTAATTAAAATTAACGACTTAGCGTCTAGCACCCGTGACCGAAACATCCATACATTTTGTAGTATATAGGTGGAATGTCATGGACACGATACGATTGTAGCCAATGCATGTTTAAAGACTGTTATAGGGCCTCCGTGACTCCACGTGACCACCAATGCGTGTTCCTACGTTTGACATTAATCCGATTACAACGACTTAAGTTCTCATGGTTCTGCTTATATTGATTACAAACACAATTTCGAAAAAAATCGAACAAATCGAATGTTCGAGTGTCGCATCACGTAAGACAATTTTTTTTTGTACTCCGATTTATTGCGGTTTAAGCCGCTGCACAGTGTCGCGAAATGGACAAAAATCGAAAATGTTTTTTTTTTATTTTAAATTAAGTAAAAAGTATTCTATCCTTTACTAATTCACTAACTCAGATTGTAAATGCGTAAATGTTCTCGGAGGATCGCAGCTGACCGGAAACCAGCAGAATTCAGACTTAGTTCCACTATCCTGATTTTCGGGGCATGAATTTCTTCCGCTTTACGATTCTTTCCTTATCCCATTACCTTAAACAATTGTTTTTGGTTATAGGCAGGTCAAAATAATTAAACTTCGAGTTACTTTTGTCCATAGATTTAAATAGAACAGATCGGTAATAGTACTATCCCCACTCTGTGATTCAGGTTATTTTCGAACCATGCCGTGCATGCGCACTGCTACTCATTTGCACGCGGTCGGCATACGTTCGGTAAATGTCGTTACGCCATCGGCCACTCCCCCTCGCTCCTCGGGCCCTGAGCCAAATATTAATACGTGTTGTGCGCATTTGATTGCGCAGGCGCGAATATGTCAGCCATAACTTGATATTCAAATTTTTACCCCTACTCTGTGCCTATTTCACATCTGTTTAATATACATATATCTATGCTTTTGTCCAACTTAAAAGTTTTCTTTTCACTTTTCAGATTTAATAATCTTCACCTCCAATTCAATACAATATAATTTCTTTCTTTATCTAACTTCACCATAATATCCAAGTTATATTAGTTATATAATTTTTTACTTTTTTATCTTCCATCAAAAAAAAAATCACCAAAAGTCTCAATTTTACATCTCGTTTCATTTTCTTTGACACAACACTTCCAGTTCGTTCTTTCTTTTTTTAACACCTCCAAACCAAACAATCACGAAGAAAAACCCGTCTTTTTCCAGATCAGTGGTCTTAACCCAGCTAACAAAATTCATCCCCAAAAATGGCTTCCTTTTTTTTCTTCCTCAACAAAACAAACGTCCACTCCGAACCAAATCAAAAATCAATCTCCTCCAAACCTTACCGACCTTCCATCAACTCATCTAGCCACCTCCCCCAGTCATGAAAAAAAACCCGGTCCATCCACCACGAAAATTCCGTCCTTCAAAAAATGAAACCGGAATATAGAGGACTACGCCCGCAATCCGAGTATTTTGTAGTGCCCCATACCAATAGGAGATGATCTGTTCTACTATTAGGGATGCTAAACCATTATTTATTGTGAGGTTTCTTACCCTGGATTTAAATCTGGCTGTAATGATACGGTCGGAGATGGGCTTCCAGTCAATTAGAGATAGCCGTGCCTCCCTAGTCAACAGAATTCCGACGCCTGCCATTCTTCAGTTCCAGAGTAGAGCAGCACTGTTTGGGAGCTTGGTGATAAAATCGTTCCCGATACAGGCCATCTTGTTTCGTTCAGTCCTAGTATATCGATGTTATATGCGGTCATTTCCCGTCCGACTTCAGTGAGCCTCGCACTATTGCACTCGCCCCACACCGTTCGAACGTTCCGTAAACCGATCGTAGTTCGTTGTTTGTAGCCAAAAGTCATTGCCGGTCTTAGGGGAAGGGTTGCTTCCTTAGGTGTCCTAAGAGTCGCCGGGAGCTATTTTTTATATGGCGCAGTGGCAGCTCTTCAATGGTGTTTTTAATTGCACGTTCTTTTGATAATCTTTCAGCTGGGTGTGACGTATTGGAGCTCTCACAACTATGTTGAAACACCACCGTTCGCTTATTTCCTGAGACGCACTGGTGTTATTGGCCATTCAGGATGATCATCGTTCATCATCATCGATCTCCTAAGTCCACCATTTAAGAATGGAATTTATTTATAGCCAAGACAATCAACTGTTTATTATTTGTACCAAGTTTCATTCAAATCGGTTCACCAGCTTTCAAGATATAAAATTAAATACACTCTTACTTCTAATATTCGGCACAATATTGCCTGTATCTCCGAAATACGCCATTGAATCAATTTGAAATTTACGTATAAATAAGATAACGAACAACTTAAGGGGGGAAACCACATCACGAGGCTCAAAAAATAATTTTTTTTTATTGCATAAATTGTTAGCTTAATTTTCCAAGAATACGCTGTCAAAATTGCGAAATTCGCATTCGTTTAGATTTTATGAGCATAGAACCGAGCGCTCATCGAGTATAGTCTACAGGCTCGAGTGCACACCAGGTAGGGCGGAGCACTACCTCAGATAGTCACTTTACGTACTTACGTAGCCTTATAGCGGAACCTGACTTCTGCATCTTTGTTTTTAAATAACGGTATAGAAGGTACTAGAAGTATCAACACAAAGGATTATTTCGGTTATGAACAAAAATGGTGGAAATTGAAATAATTTTTTAATTCACAAAAGTTGAAAAAATTTGATTGAATTCTAATTAATGCTTCCCACCCAAAAACAAAAAATCCTACAAAATCAGTGAAAATGAGCCTCCTAATGTGGCTTTCCCCTTAATACTTGTACCAAATTTCATTCAAATCGGTTCACCTGTTCTCGAGATATTGATTGTTGTCCACTCTTTCATACATTTTGCGACACTGTGCAAAAAAAAAAAACGTTCTGGGGATCTCTGTTTCACATTATTTTCATTATACCCTAGACACTATAATTATAGGGTATATTGTTTTTGTCACGAAACTAGAGCCTTGAAATTTTTGTCAAATGTTGGCAGTATGATCAGGCCAAGAGAACGTCTATCTCCTCTACATATGAAAAATAATTAAATGTATCTATAACTCCCGATTAAATAAACACGAAAATCTCTAGCTTCGGTAGATTGCTCGTGACGGTATTTTTATACTCTCCGGGAAAAATAAAATCGATCAGTTGAAAACTAACGGTAATTTTCTTACAAAGAGCCCCGTACTACCCTACTTTTCACGTTTTTTGTCTATAACTTTTGAACCAATTAACGTAGACACCTGATTTTTGGCATGTAGCCCTGAGGTGAGAGGCCGCTTGAGTTTTAGTAAGTTGGGCGTAATCAGATCAAAGGAACGCCTACCTTCCCTACAAATTAAAAAAAAAAATCCCTTTAATTACGATAACTTTCAATAGAATGGCATGGGGAAACTTCGGTAGAATGTTGATAGTAAGATCTAGTTAGTTGGTATTGGAAATTGGAAAGATCCGACCCAAGGAACCCCTACCTCCCCTATAAATGAAACATGAAATAAGAGACAACTTACGATAAAATGAAGCTTGGCTTGAAATTTTGGTAAAATGTTTGTAGTAAGATCTAGTTAGTTGTTATTGAAAATGCACAAGATCCGACAAAGGAAATCTCTACCTCCCCTACATGTGGGACTTCAAATAAGCGACAACTTTCGATAGAATGAAGCTAGGGACTTGAAAAATTCGACAAATATTTGTAGTTTTGGTTAGTTAGTTAATTTTGAGAATGGTCAAGATCCTTCTAAATGACCGCCAACCTCCCCTATAAACCGGTTATATAGGAAACTCATTTTTAATGCATATGGTCTTTGCCAATTGGTACTTTTGGTATCACCACCAGGTCTGTACTGTACAAGTCTAGGATATAACTATACGCTTCGGACTCTGGCCTGGTTTTTTCCTATTTTTCGCTCGTAGCCTGGACTATTAGGCTTGTAGCTTTTAGTGTCGTATAGCTTTTTAATTTACTGTACTCCTACTGTTAGTCAACCTTCTTGTTTTACATTACGCAATTAAAATTTAATACTTCATTATATTCAAATTCCACGTCGTATACTCATAACAATGATAAAATTAGAATAATGGAATATTATGATGAATTTGTTAGTCGATGCGTCTGACAACTCAAGCTTTTGTTCTTAGTGGGTCGCCAATAATACGTTAGATGATTTATATCTATTTATATCTTTTTAATCTTTTATAATACCCTAGATTTTATAAGTACAGGGTATATTGTTTTTGTCACGACGAAAATATTTTACATCTTAAAGGCTCCAGAGGTATTGCAATGATCAGGGTCACCTCCTGATTCGATTTAGCCATGTCAGTGCCGGATTAGCCATATAGCGAAAGTCAGCAAACGCTACGGGCCCCGCGCTTTGGAGAGCCTCGTGCTTGTCCGCAAAAAAATAACTGTCAATACCATCCAAATTCTAAAAGCGTTTTCTTTCCCCTGGAAAATCGCGGCACCTGGAAACACACCCAATGATACGACCAATGATACAAAAGTCCCGCGACCTTACCAAAATAAAATAGCAAAAAAGGAAACAACATAAAAACAATGGCCGTCGACCGGCTCATGTACCTTGACACAGCTCCAGGTGCAGATGGACATCCGAAGATGCCTGTGGGGATGGAGCCTGAGGTAGCATAATGACCGTGAAGGTCGGGCCGTGCTATCCGACGAAGGAAAATGCCCTTCAACGAGCTAAGCAGTGGCCTCTCCTTGCTGTAGCTCAGTTCGGGAGACGTGGGTGGGGGTTTCGCCTCTCGTTACCGCTGTCCTTTACGTATTAATAAAAATTAATAGGCCTGGGGAAGACAACACAGACATGGGAGGAAAAAATGTGGAATGAAAAAATGGGGTGATAAGGATGGAATGGTTGGCGGACGGCGAAGATACCCTCGCGGTCGCATCCGGGTTCGGATTTAATGAGACTCTCGGCCTCTAGTTTTGTACCACCGACAGATCACCGCTCATCAGGTGCTGCCTTCGATCTGCCGGTGGAAGCAGCACGACCAGACCAGAATATGGTTCATTACAAAACAGCCGTGCGATTAGTTAGCCTCTATCCGTGGTATTGCATGCCTGAGTTACGGCACCTAGCATGCCTTACATTAGTTATTTCATATACATTGAAGTTTGTATTTGTATTTGAATTATTGGTACTTTTCTTGACAGTGTATTTGTTATCCAGCTCCAACACTACAACCGATTCTCATAGAGTGTACAAAATAGACAGTCGTATTTTAATGCTTCTCTGGTGAACACATATTGTTTAAATAAAATGTATACTGTTTAAATTAGTTTGTATATTTTTTAATTAGAATGTTACTAACTCTGAGTAACATAACTCCTGCCAACGTACATAATGACCTCATCCACGGAGAGAAAATTATTGAAAATGCTCTTGTTCGTAATGGGTAACTTTCTGCGGATGCTCAAGAAGCCATACACAAAATATTCGTATGCATGAAGGCCACAGAATTAAGGTCACGTAAAGTAAACCGCACTGCCACTACCAACACGTTTTCCATAATCTTTTGATATCCTCAGGACCTAGTGATATGAGAAAGGAGACAATATCATCTGACACCATATTCCAAGGGGGGTTTATTTCCGGAGACAATATCACTGTTCATCAGTAGCGCTGGCAACGAAGAAACAGAAAATGTGGATAGCGACAAAAACTTATTTTAGCTAAAAATATATAGACCAATTTTGATAGGCATTATTATAGGTAAGACAAAAATCGTTTCTTTCCTTTTTCAAATTTCTATTTCTTTTTCCCTTAGCTTTCAACGATTATTTCTTTTTATACACTTCACGGATGTGATAGGGTATATTATTTTTTTCATGAAGTTTGCAACGCACAGAAGGAAGCATCTCCGACCATACAAACTATATATCGCCGCTGTAATGTAGAAAGGGCGTAACTAACATTTTTTTCGAAATCAAGTTTTTCGTCAATTCTGAAAGATTATCTTAGTCACCTTAATAACGGATTTACAATCAATTGAAAAAAAAAAACCCTAACTCAGTTCAAATTTTTCTTCGTATCAGGAAATTTATAAGCTTTTATGTGGACATACAATTTTACTTTCTCACCCTGGTCGAATAGGGGACAATCAACTTTTCCAATTAAAACCAACATCACCGGCATCATTGAAAGTTTCATATATGTAAATCGTGTAGAATTAACCTATTACACATTTATTTTGTGTTAAGCATTTTTTCGTTATTTTCGCAACTCACTCGGTTTTAATTAATCCGAATTAGAAAATGATACCAGAAATGGAATTCACTCGGTGTTTCCTTTCATATGACACCTCACATGCCTATACCACATGAATTCTATTTGTACCCAACTATTGTATTTGTCCTTTTTGGACCATTCCGTCAACTATATTTTGACACTTTCTGTATCCCCGACAACTTAACTACTAATCCATAAAAAAATAATCGTATGGAAAGTTTTTCTACTAAAATCCATTTTGACACGACAATCATGCAAAAAAGTTATTTCTAGTCAAAATTAATACAGTTGTAAATTGTTATTCTATGTCGTGTATCCTCTTCTCTATGCCAGTTTTCACCAAACGGACTTCACCATTCGATTTAGCGGGAAAAAATACACATAATTTCACCCACAGTGGGATTTTTATAGGAAACCATTTGTATGAAAAAGTCGTGTCCAGAGAATTGTTCATTTCGTCCTACTGTGCGCCCCACACCACAGGCGGAAGAGAACACAAACATCCATAGCCACAACGTGGACGGGACTCGAGCCCGTAACTGACCGGTAGCATGAGATATCAGACTGACACCTCAACGCACCGAACTACCAGCTGGCCACTACTACTAGAGTTAGCAGTTTTCAAAATATTTTCCAAAACCCCAAAAAAATATCGTTTTTGTTTGTCATTCAAATTCTCAAGGAGTTTTTATGAGTTAAAAAAATTAAAAAAAAGTTTTTTGATTGGTATTTAAGCATATGTTGACTATGGTACTATCTTCATCGAAGTCTGTCATTAATATCAAATCCAAAAGTTGCTTGAAATTAGAAAATGACTAAATCAAATTCGATAAAATAATTTCTGACAAATAAAAACTTACATCCTATGACACGATTTAAATCGTCGAAATGTTATATATTTGTTTCAATAAAGCAAATTTTTTGATTTTTCGTTTAATTTTGATTTTTTGAAAACGTTTTCGCAGTCCTCGGGATATAGCGGTCCACACTTTGAGAGCCAGTGTGACAGACCATCGAAATAAACCGTGCCATACAGGCGGCGATCAATCGGCCGATCCGTCGCCCAATATCGATATCGGCCTGTGTATGCGCTTATCGTTGACAATTTTTTTGATAGTTCCAAACAATTTTAATTAGCTGATAAAATATTTGGTGGCGTACCATCGGCCAATCGATCGGGCGACGGATCGCTCCGTGTATGTGGGGTATTAACCGATCATTACGAATGCTTTATAACTGAAGAATGAGTAATCAAAGAAAATCAGGCAATACTCGTACGAGTATGCTATAGTCAGTCGTCTGTATCATAATGTGGACTGGCAGCTGTAAGTGCTACTTTCCTTCACATGCTGAATCGAAACTTTCCGTCTGACAGATTCATTTTCTTTTGATGTTCAGAATACGAAAGCAGATTGATTCTTACGCATTGACAATAATATCGAAAATAGGTAAGAAGGAAAATGACGTAAATACATATTACCATATAGACAACGTTGTCTTTTCTACCAAAATGGAATATACAGTCTACAGGGTTTCCGGAAATTGGCGTATAAACGCACTGCCGCTTGATTTTCCATGCAATTTCCAGTAAAAAATATTCAGGAACATTTTCTTCGAGTCCTTAACCCTTTAGTTCTCTCCCTCTGTACAAGACATACTGTGACGATCTAGAAAATGAGATGACGATGGTGGCTCAAATTGGACTGTTGCGCCAGTTATTTATTTATTTTTAACACTTAGCTACAGGGGCGACCGGTAGCTCAGTGCGTAGAGGCATCAGTCTCATTTCTGACTGACTGGCGTTTCGGGTTTGAATCCCGTCAACGATGACGTTCTTGGCCATGGATGCTTGTGTTGTCTTCCCCCTAGCTACAGCATCTCCCAACTTGTCACAGATAGACGACTAAATGGGAGCAGGAGGTCCATGCTGGCAACTGTGTCAGAAAATAATTTATGCCAATGAAACGTCAACAAGGCCACATGGAGCAGTTGTCGCCCTATGCCCCACAAGGGGTTAAGGCAATTGAGTTGAGGGGTTAAGGCAATTGTCCTAACCTCTTGCGGGAAATTGCGCGACTACTGTTCCATGTGACCCAGTTGACGTTTCGTTGGCAATGTTTTTGAGTCCCGATACGCTCCCGATACAGCTATGCAGCTTCTGATGGCAACTATTCCTTGTGCACGATATATAGCAAATGGGGCGACCGGTAGCGTAGTGCGTTGAGGCATCAGTCTCATGTCTGACTACCGGCGTTTCGGGTTCGAATCCCGTCCACGACGATGTCTTGGCCATGGATGTGCAGGAGGTGTATGCTGGCAACTGCATTCTCCGAAACCAGTTTATGCCAACGAAACGTCAACTGAGCCACATGGAACAGTTGACGCGCTATGCCCCACAAGGGGTTAGGGCAATTGAGTATATATAGCAAAACACGGAATACATACATCAAGTTGAGAAGTCCATTGTACGAGTACGAGTACATGTGTACGCACACTAATATTATTTAGGCATTCCACAGATTCCACGGTTTTACCCCGTACCGAGCGATAAGATGATTACATCAAAAATAGGACGAAATGATGCTAGTACGAATTGATTTGATAAAGTAGAGAATTAATTTTTGAAACAGGACAAATACACTTACGTATGCAAAAATTAAAGGAAACGGTGATGGATATTTTTTTTTTCTCGGAGCAAAACAAAAATTTCGCTTTTACAAATTTATAACAATTAGGGCCGGTTGCTCAATGTCTGATTAAAATTTATCTTAAGAATAAACTGCCATTTAGCACAACTTGCTTTTCTCAATACTATATGTTTAGCGTTGTTAATCGGATAAACGCTAACCGTCCCCTAGCCTTCGATTAATCTCTTATCCAAAACAAAACTCAACCCCTGGTTTCCGGTTGAAAATTTATCCTAAGCAAAAACCCAACATCTGATACCGAATGCTGAAATTTTGACAGCTAGAACTGTTCACTTTTGCAAATTCAAATGAAAACAATGAAAGTAGCCATAAAAAAACAGTTCCTGGAAATTCGTTCGATAGAAGAGAATTTGGAACAAACGCAGCCGCGAACGAATATGCTAAGAGACCGTACTGATTCAAAATAGATTTGTGGATGGTAGAATTCCACCAAGAAAATCAGCGGATTTTGCCATAATTTGTGGTCTGGGTAGAGCACTAAATAGGAAGCTACACTCGACGCCATTTTGTTGACTACGAATATTGAGTGGCAGGCATGTACACATGACAGTTCCCAGCTGTCAACATTAGTGCTGTCTGCTGTAGCCAATCTCCATTCGATGTCAACAAAATGGCCGCGCGAGCGTACTCTCCTTTTTAGAGCCTTAGTCTGGGATAAGTTCCACACTTTATGGCTTAGTAATTTAATCGACGTATGAGAAAACGAAAATGCTTATTGGGGTGTTTATAGCTTCGATTATTGTTGTTATTGTTTCCCAGTTAGTTAACAAAAATTTTAATCGGACATTGAGAAAACGGGGTCCAAACCGCTTGTCTGATTCCTACCAAATGAATTTTGTATTTTAGAGCAACGTATTGGCTGTGATCGACTTTTTATTTGAGTAATCTAGCTAGCGTGGCTTTCGAAATAATGTGTATTTAATAATGTGAGGTAGGCAATTAAAACTAGATCATACTATTGTACAAATATTTGATCAAAATTTCAAATCGCTAGCTTTACTTTATCGAAAGTTATTGCTTATTTGATGTTCCATTTGTAGGGGAAGCAGGGGTTGCTTTGGTCGGATTTTGCGCGTATTTTCAATATCAACCAACTAAATTCTACTATAAACATTTGATCAAAATTGCAAGTCACTAATTTCATTTTGTTGAAAGTTATCGCTTATTTCGAGTTTCATTTGTAGGTGAGGTAGGAGTTGCTTTGGTCCGATCGCGCATTTAGTAGTAACCGATTTCAACCATTTGACCAAATTTTCAAGTCGCTAGCTTCATACTATCGAAAGTTATGGCATATTTGAAGTTTGATTTGTAGGGAAAGTAGGGGTTGCTTGGGTCGGGTTTTACCCTTTTCCCACACCGATAAACTAGATCCTACTACATACAAACATTTGTCCAAAATTTCAAGTCTTTAGCTTTATTCTATCTAAAGTTTTCGTGCGAACGGGCAGACAGACAGGCAGACAGACATACATGGCTAAATCGATTCATGAGGTGACCCTGATCATTTATATAATACATTAATATACCTCCGGAGCCTCCTTTAAGGTGTTACATATTTTCATAATGACAAAAACAATATACCATATGTACTATAAGTCTAGGGTAAGAAAATGTTAATACATGTAGCAGTTAAAGGGTTAAGAACTCGAGAAAAAATTCCTTAACACTTTTAGCTGGAAATTGCATGGGGCATCAAGTTGCATAACGTTTATGCGTCAACTTCCGGACACCATGTATACCCAATTCGATATTGTATGCGTGACCGAAAATGAAAACACCTACGCACGTCCTTTTTCATACATGTGGAAAGTAAAGCCTAGCATAGAAAATTTCTCAATTTTCTCCATGTTATCCTGGAACGAGGGTAGAATTCATTAAGCTTTTGTAAATGAAGGTACGACGACGCTGTCCTGACACTTAAATCAACACTCTAGAAAATTTCAATGGCACTTTGCAGTCCGCTCAAAAGACCTTGCTATTTAAAATAAAACTGGGTTGATGAAATAGACACAGATATATTAATACCAAATGTAATTAAATTCTGCTTTTTCGTTTCTTTGCAGACGTGACCCTACGGAAAAATGTCGCTGCGATCTTTTTATATAGTTTTGTGTTTAGCATGCTGCGTTCATGAAATTGTCAGCGCCTCAACACCACTAAACATCCGAAAATTGTACGGTAAGTGAATTGAAACAATTATGAACAGTTCTTTGAATATTTTAGCTCCCGGCTACTTTCGAACTAGCTACATTAAAAAATCTGGTTATCCTGGGGTGAATAAACACAAGAAACGGTTGCTGGATCCTGACCCCAGCTTTCGAAATCGTGCTCAACTGTTTCAAAAGCAATATGTTTCGACAAATATTCAAAGCAATTTATGATCGAAATGGATACATACCTTTCTTGGGAAATTAAGACTTCATTAGGCGCTTTTTTTAACAACCATGCAGAGCAGAGCAGGTTAAGAACACATAATTGCACTAACAATTTGATCTGAGCTGCTCTGGATAGAAGGTTAGTGCAAGAATTCTACTCGGCGGCAGGTATCGAAGTTTTTGGGTAGTTTACAGTTTGGGAAGCACTAAAAATATATTTCCTGTCAATAAAATATTCGTTTTGTGTGATTATATCGAATAGTAAACATACAAAGTATTGTAATTTTGCTGCCTAAAGGAAATTTGTTCCATTGTATATGTATTACTAGTAGCCCGGATGGCGCAACGGTTAGCACGTTCGCCTTCTACGCACTGAGCCCCGGTTCGATTCCTACTGAATGCGGTAGTTTTTGATAAAAAAGGGAATTTACGTGTCGGACTATGAGCCCACTCAGCTGTGAAATGAGTACCCATTTATGGGGTAAATAACTCGGTTGAGCATGTTGATGATCACACACCTCCGCACAAGACATACCGTCACGATCTAGAAAATGAGACAATGCTAATTCATCCCGAAGCCATGGTTCAAAATTGGACTGTTGCGCCAGTTATTTATTATGTGTACTAAGGATTTAAGTTTCCTCTTGAAATTTGAGTTGACGTTTGAATGCTAAACTAAACCAAGAAATGCCCTGTTTTCGTCTTCCCTACTCTAATCAATCTGCTCATCTCCATAGTGTTTTTTTGCCGCTTATCCTGCTCTACTCTGCTGTGTACAAAAACGCAGCTATTGTGTTATGGTGTTGTTTATGCTAAAATGGACAACTCTCAACTGGCTTTTCTTTCTTCTTTCGCGTGCCTTCCTTAAAATTCAGAGCACGATTTCGGATTACAGTACCTGCGTAGCATGTCCCATTGAACTTACCCCACGTCGTCACCTCAATCGCCAAGTGTCCACAAGCGGACTCTGTTTATACGTACATAGCTCCTGTTTATCAAAGAACCATAACGTTAGCAAGCTGGATGGTGCCGAGGCCATTTTTCATTGTTGGAGTCATGCAACATATTGTAAAAAATCAATAAACACTATAGTACGAAATGCTCCATGAAATAAATAGGGCGGGTGTGCCTTCCAACCAAGTTTTCGATCAGATTCTTGCGCCTATGGGGCAAGTTGAAATGTGGATAAGGTCAAAACATTTATCTCGATAACATGAAACTATTTTTAGCACAGAGCGTTCTCTTTGCATCGGATACAGAAAGGTTAGATGGATCGATCCAATCATGCAATGAATTCCTGCTGTATTGTCAAACAATAAGGACGACTTCAAAACATGTCCTGGTAACATATGTATGACGAAATAATTTTGCCTGCAGGCATACTTTAGCTGTATATCCTTGCGAAATGACGGTTGTAAACATTTTCAAAGTGGAAGCGATATCCTCCAAAGCACAATTTTTCCATATCGCGGGTCCCATTGTAAAGTTCTGCTTGTCATCGTCTCGGGCACAATGAAAGCAAAACATTCACTTTAATCATTCCTTGTTATACCTGCGGGACAGGAAAAAGGGTTCAATGTAAGGGGTAGATGAAATTACTGAAAATTATTTAATTATTTCGTGGAAAATTCATTTACACTTGGTAAATGAAACTCGTGATTACGCTTTCGTTTGCATTTTGTGTGCTAATGGTAATGGTGAGTATGTTTATAAACAATTTTATTTTCGCTCTTTCATTAAGAGAAATGATGCCCAGGATCGCCCAGTTCTACGTTTGAACTTAATTATTTTAAGTAGAAATTTGGAGTTGGTTGAGCTGATTAATGATCATCATTGAGTGCGTTCAGAAGGTGGCAAAAGAGCGGAAACCGCTCGCGATCAGCTCCGCAACTGCTCGCGAGCAGCTCCGGAGCTGCTCGGTTTGGAGTCTGCACCTGCTGAACGCTACTTCACCAGCTGAAAAATCGACCAGCTGAGAGCTGACGATGACAATTTCAGACGTCAAGTGCCGAAAAGTGGAACATACATGAATCCCACGCTGTCCTTTACAAAAATCACGAACAACGAGAAAACAAAATCAAAAGCACCCGAAAACCAAAGAACTAGAAGCCGAAAGCGGCGAAAACACAACAACCAACTTGATAACTGTCAAAATTCGAAAGTCGCAACTTGAGCGTGAGGTTGAAAAAGAAGAAGAAGAACCTGAGCACTGAGCACTGATCAGTGAGCAGAAATATTTCTTGCTCGGTGAAATTTGATCATGATCACCCGAGCGGAAGTTGCTCAGTCACTTCTGAACCCGCTCGTTCTGAACATGTTCGCCGAGCGGAAGTTGCTCAGTTCCTTCTGAACGCACACACTAATGAACTTAACATAATACACTATAAATTAAGAAGTGATATAGAGTTACGAGAGACTAGTTGGGACGGTAAGCGACATAAATGGACGCCACCTTGCAAAATATGATAGACAAATGCCGTTTAGTACGATTTAGTTGGGCCATTAGTTTCATTTTAAGAGATGGAGCCACCTTGGACCCCGCGGAAGAGCGGCTGTGCGGGCGAAAAACCGGAAAATTTGGAGCCTTTTTTTTTAATATTCCCCTCATAAATTTCAAAACGGTGCCTCGGACCGAAAAACTTAATAGGATTTAAATTAAAGAGCGTCAATTTCTAAAATACATTCAATGCATTCCTCAAAGTTGAAATTCGATTTAGTTGTAAAGTCAAAACCGATAGTCGAAAAACGTCACCTTTTGAGGCTTTGGAGGAAAATCACACTATACCGCTTTTTAAGTTCATATACCTCTGAAACCGATGCTACAAATGGAAAAACTGATAAGACAAAATAAAATAAATAAATAACTCGCGCAATAGTCCAATTTGAACCATCGCCTCGAGATGAGTTAGCATCATCTCATTTTCTAGACAAAAGCTGAAGATATTTCTATTTCAAGTTTAACTAGCTCAATACTTTTCAAATCGGCCCGTTTTTAGTGTAGTTGTGAGCGAAAATGCAGAAATGTTTCTTTTAGCGATTTGAGCCTTAATAGCTCTATCTCGATAAATATAACAGTTAAAAGTTTTGGTTTAGACTCAATTGATAGATGTTTTAACCTTGTTTATAAAAGTTTTACTGAAAAAAGCTTTTTATTTTAAACACATTTAATAAATAAGTTTTTTTTAATTAATAACAAAATCTGGAAAAATGTAAATATCTTTTGAACTAAGGATCGTATGGAATTGTAAATAGTTTCATTCGACTCAGAGTGACCAAATACATTAGGAAACAGCCTAAAACTGGCATCAGAGCTTTTTATTTTTAGCTTATTCAATAAAAAGCTTATTTAACTAATAAAAAATGTGAATATCTTTTGAAATAACGGTCATATGGAATCACGGTTGTTTTTATTCTACTGAGAATGGCCAAATACATTAAGAATCATCCTAAAACTGACCTTTTATTTTCAACTTACTTAACAGAAAAGCTAATTTAACAAATAAAACAATCTGGAAAAATGTGAATATCTTTTGAACTTATGGTCGTATGGAATAGCGGTTAGTTTCATTTGACTCAGAATGACCAAATACATAAGAAACCAACCTAAAGTGTGATATAAGTTGCTTGAACTTTAAAATTATGAAAGAGATTAAATCATTTAACTAACTAATTATTTAATTTATTAAATTAGTCTGACAAAAACTTAGCAAAACTTTTATAAACAAGGTTAAAATATCTATTGAGGCTAAACCAAAACTTTTAGATGTTATATTTGGAACATTCCTGTTTCGCGAATATTAGGAGAATTCTCTCCATTGCATTTAGAGAGAATTTTTAAATTCCTTTAATTGTGGCATTTTTACTTTAGGTAGTCCATTTCCGCTTCAGGTGGTAACAACCTAGAAGCCACGCGGGGGGATTTATCGGTCCCAAAGCTGTAATTTCTTGAGTTTTGTGAAAATTCTTTCTAATTGAATAGAGAGAATTCTCCAGGAATGTTCCTTATATTTATCGAGATAGAGCTATTAAGGCTCAAACCGCTAAGAAACCATTTCTGAATTTTCGCTCACAACTACACCAAAAACGGGCCGATTTGAAAAGTATTGAGCTAGTTAAACTTGAAATAGAAATACTCGTATCTTCAACTTTTGTCTTATGAGTTTTTCCATTTGTAGCATCGGTTTCCGAGATATGTGAGCTTGAAGCGATATAGTATGATTTTACCACATTCAGTAGGAATCGAACCGGGGCCCAGTGCGTAGAAGGCGAACGTGCTAACCGTTGCGCCATCCGGACTACGACATAAATAATAATAGCAATAACGAAAAAAAAAAATCGTATTAGGAAGTTACTGAATTGTTCATTGAATTACTTTTGCATTAGGCTAGGGGCTAGGCTAGGCTCCCGATTTTTTCCTCCCCTCCTCTCTCACCACATGGATTTCTAGTATTATATTGCAAAATTTCAGAAAAATTAAGTCTTATGGTTAGCCATTTATTGTGAGCACGGGGTCCTTAACACCGTGGCTCATATTCGAACCGATTAACACCGGAGGCTCTCGACAGCTAGGAAAAAGGATATGTCCTGACTGGACGGTATTATGTTGTTCCTCCCCTTTAGGTATTTTAACCTGCACGCTAAATTTGTTTGCCGGTTTAGAGAGTTTGATGCGTAGGCGTCCCTTCGTTTTTATTTATTTTTTTTTATCAATTTTCTTGTCTGATTAGAGTAGAATTTATTTTATCAATTTGGGGCGACCGGTAGATCAGTTCGTAGAAGCGTCCATCTCATGTCTAAGTACGGTCGTTACGAGTTCAATTCCCGTTCACGGCATTCGTGGCCATGGATATTTGTGTTGTCTTCCCCTGTGGTGCGGGGCGTAATAATAAGCCACATCTCTCGAGCCGCAGGTAGGCGGCTAAAAGGGAGCAGGAGGTGCATGCTGGCAACGTGCATTATCCGAGTTTTTGCTAACGAAACGTCAGCTAAGCCACACGGAATAGTGGACGCGCTATGCTCCACTAGGAGGACAAATAAGTAGTTGCAGTATGATGTGCGATGTCTTCTATTGTGTATGATGGAGGAGGCCAAACGCTGCCGTTAGACCGACCCCACAACCGACCGATTACTGAGTTGGTCTGCGAACGCACATCGCTGGCAGTGCTTCGGAGGGGGTTTTGCTCTTTTTTTTTACTCCGGTCTTCACTGCCACTCCTCACCCTCGTCTTCAGACGACCATCGTTACATTTCAGTCTTCGGCACGTCAATAAAAATTGCCTGTGGGTATTATTAGAACTCCCATAGCGCTTCAAGCTCGTCAGTAAAAGACGGCTCGAATTGGGGATATATGTATGCTAACAGCTGCATCATCCGAATTCCATATGCGGTTGAAACGTCAACAGTGTATAGTAATGCAAAAGATGTTGACGCGCCAATGCCCCTGGAGGGGTTAACGCAATTAACCAAAACAACGACAACACCAAGTGGATGAAATACACAAAATTTCGATAAAACGATTGGCAAGGGAATATGGTTATGACCATACAAATTTTATGATGTACAAGCTAGAACTAGAACCTTTTATGATTTTACCTTTACGGGATTAAATGAATACATACTCTGAACCTGAGGATTTCCTCAGATATGCTTTTTCTGTCTATGGTCGGGTGAGAGAGAACCATTCATCATCGAAAAACATTTTTTTCCCATGACATAGCATTTAATATATATGTTCCTAGAACACGTGTGCCGCCTACGCTTTTTTATGAAATTCGATGAAAATGTATCCTTTGGGGAGTATTATCTCCGGGTATGTCTGGAATTTCCAGCTTATTAATGGTTGGTTGCGTTTGAATTTCTTGAGGCAAATATGTTCTGCACAAATTTAGAGATGAAAGAGGGATTAAACAATTTATGAATGATAGGCGATTTTATAAGGCGCGCAATCAAACAGATTTATTATCAAAGGATCCCAACAAATTGGAATTGATACATATTTGCGTCACAATTTATTTAGGCCACTTTAGGTAATGGATCTTGCGTTAGCACTCTCGTCTCCCTCTAGCACATACCCAATTACCCTAACCCCTTGTGGGGCATAGCGCGTCAAGTGTTCCATGTGGCTCAGTTGACGTTTCGTTGGCATAAACAGGTTTCGGAGAATGCAGTTGCCAGCATGCACCACCTGCTCCCCCACTTACCCGCCTACCCTATATGCAAGACAACAATTTGGTGTCCGCCCATCGCTTGCTTGATCGCAAAACGTGAACTTGTGCGTAGGGAAAGCATTGATCCTAAGTTCTACAATTCATTACATTAAATATGAATTTCCTCTACTTTAATCAGTTGTCGGAAAAACAGGTCACTTTACTTCAACCGAAGTTATAAAAATGTAAAATCAAATCAGTTTCTTACTTAAGTCCATTTATTTTTGAACGACAATGGCTAAGTTCATAACACACAACCGTTGGCATACTGTTGCCAATTTGTTTTATGAACTCTCTCCACTGAGTTTTTGATGGACACAACATGCTGTGAAATTGGTGTCATTTTCTCCATCACAAAAATTTTTCCGCTGGCTAGGACTAGCATATGATGACAATTCTGAAATGACACTCGAGCTGTCGTATCTTAGAACATAGAGGCATGGAATGAGCTTCTCCTGTATGTCTCCATAGAAGCAGTGGTTCCAAAACCTGGGTACTAAGTCGACATGTGGTCGACAGTCAGCTAACTCAGTAGACGGTTTAGTAATTATGAAATTTAAATTTTGACAAGAATTGACGTTTGTTTATGTACAATTCGACATTATGTCAATACTGAAACCCCAACTGAGTAGGGTGACTGTCGATAATCTGACAAGAATTGACCTTTATTCACGCACAATTCGACAGAACAGTCAACATATGTCAATATCAAACAACAACCGAGTAGACTGGCTGTCGACTCATTCGCCAAATGTTGGAGCCAGAGACATACAGGACAAGCTCATTCCATGCCTCTATGTTCTAAAAGCCAGAGACATACAGAACAAGCTCATTCCATGCCTCTATGCTAAGTGTCGTAATCATACGATTTTTCGTCATTAGTCGGTTTTGAACTGGAAATTTGACAATTGATGGATGACTAGATCCGAATACGATTTTGCGATTCCGCTGTGTGTTGTGAACTTAGCCATAAGTAAGCTTTGCATTATTATTTTGACGATTAATGCCGGGTTTCCACCAAAGAGACAGTTTTGAAAAACATGGACAAAAACTGTTTTTCTGAACAAAAACACCAATGTTCTGGAATAACTGAACAGCTTTTAAAACATTTGTGTCTCTAAAAACTGTTTTAGGAAACAAAACACGTTTCCATCGCGAATGGGAAAATGTTCTTGTTTTCTAGAACAGATCAAAGGAAAACACATTTGTTCTTGTTTTTTGTCTGGTTGATTGAAACACGCGCTTTTATTTTCTGCGACAGCATCCAAGTATACAATTAGTTGCCATTTTAAAAGTTCAAGCCATATAACTTTAAGTTTTTTTTTTTTTTAAATTGAGAATTGATATAATATTTCCGTTTTTTTCTGTTTTAGATGTCATTTATTAAAAAAAGCCATAGCTTATTATGAAATCTTCGTTGTCTGACATTATTTGGGATACATGTTGAACAAGATAAGCAGAACTAGAAACAAAACAAGTCTGTTCGGTTGAAACAGTTTGTTTACATAAAACAGAACTGTTTTCAGAAAACAAAACTTGTTTCTGTTTTCCTTTTTGAGAACAAAACTGTTTTTCAAAACTGTCTCTTTGGTGGAAACCCGGCATAATAATTCATGTAAAAAGTTATAGAAAATAAATTTGGTTCGAATTTGGATTACCGTATGTACCGTGTTTTATAATTGATAGTGAAACGTTCATTTTACTAAGAAACAACTGTGAACATTAACAGGTTATGGGCCCAGATTGCGCAAAAAAAGAAAAAGAAAAATGCAACGCAAATACACGTACAGGATGATGCGCACTACAAAAGGGAACGTAATGTACTGTAGTATCGCATACAATGTCCTATGCGCGACTGCTTGGCCAGGGTGGCATCTCTATCTGTCCCGCCACACTTGCCAAAATGGCGCCACTACCCGTCTCACTCACAACTTTTGCCTTAAACTTACGGACGTCAAGAAGCCTAGAGTGCATTAGAAAAATATAGCTTCGAATCGGGTTTCTTTAAAAAAAAATGTTTTTCCTTAATTAAGATATAATCTAACAAGTGTCATACCATTTTGGAATCCAAACTAAATACGGCATCTTTTAAAGTTACTTGGCGAAATAGCGTGGTTGTATATGGGTGAACAAAAAAGAAATATTTTATTTAAAACTGAGACAGTAATTTTTTAATTTTATACTGTAATTTGCAGAACAGTTATTCAGGGTTACATCACAGAAAAAAACGAAGAAAAGTACGGATTTGCAGTTACAGTACTTGAAAGATCATTGCAGGGTGTCAATTTTATCGATTTTTTTCCAGTGCCTAGAATTTTAAAAGTACAAGACTAAGATTTTTTTCAATAATTTTCTGATAACTGTCACCACTTGCCCTATCACTCGTTTCCCGCTTGACGTTGATTTCTGGGACACCCTGTATATATATGTTCAATTATATACAATATAATTTAAATCGTTTTAAGTAGTTTTTGAGTTGAGTTTTATTTTGAGTTTCCGAATTAGATGGAGATATCTATGGTAAAAGACTTCCGAATCATTGTAAAAATTGAACGAGCTGTAACTTGGAAACTTTTAGGGCTATAGACAGCGTTTTGATCTTAAACTGTTAAGAATTTTGTTGGCGTTAAACCGTTTAAGCCCAACTTTACCGAAAAACTAGTGCTTCAAGATTTGATCTGATAAAAACCCGTCATACCTAAAAAAAATACCGTGTTTCCCTTAAAAATTATTTAATTTTGAAAAACTGGTCTTAATCGTTTTAAGCTCAAATTTCCTCAAATGTTGTTGACTTTAAAAAAGTACTGAATTGTTTTTGGTGAAAAATTAATGCTTCCGCACTAAAATAGGCAAAAACGGTGAGGTCGAAAACTTAGATGAATGTTTATTTTATGTAGTGTCCGTGAGCTGAACTCACCGGCCGATGGTTTTTAAAGAGTCTGACTGGAAAATATGTGCGAAAAAGGTACTGCTCACACGGGGATACTCAAGTCTGCAATACTCGGCTGATGAGAGACGAAGACTTGGAGTCTTGAGACTGTAGTCGTCCGTCATCCTCACACGGCCGCTACTAAAGTCGCGAGTTGTGCATGTCGGCTGGCTGAAGTGGTCATTGTACACGGCTGTTGCTTGTGGATCCGCGGGGGCGCGCGTCAACCTTTATCGCTATCAACATCTCAACATGTACACACAAGATCCCCGTGTACATGTTGAGATGTTGATAGCGATAAAGGTTGACGTTGTGGACGGCAAGAAAAATATGGTTTTCGGATTGCTTATGGTCGGTTATGTGCGGGGTAGACTTGCTTGGGGTACTATCGTTGTGCATGTCGCTGTCATATGTTAGTCCAGGCTATGAACGAAACCGGGTGTGTGTTCATCTTTTTCTTCAAATGTTTGGGAGTTGAAAAGAATCGCCAACAGCTTCATGGAAACCTGGATTTGCACCTGTATGGTAGATCTTATTGGTTGGTATTGAAAATAGACGTGATCCAGCTGAGGGAGCGCCTAACTCCCCTACATATGTACCACTATGCTTCGCCCGGTCAAGTAGGAATGTTCCTTTTTTTTTAAATAGTGCATTGTTGCAATGGATGGTGCCATTTTTTACTCACCTGAAATCTGAACTACCTTTACTACTTCATTCCAGGACTTCTCCGTTACATCTTTCCTTGAATAACCTCTTAATTTAAAATTATATAATTCAGGGAATTTTTCTACTTCCACCATTAATTTTACATTAAACTTCTGATCACTGGAATCAAAAGTAAACGGGTGGGAAATTAACTGCGAAGCGAACTCCTTTATTGTGAGGTGAGCGCTGAACTGACAATTCTTTATTTATTTTTCATATTTTACGTTCATAGCCTAGCCTTTCATTATTTTTTATGAGCCGACGAGACAAGATAAAATCTATCAATCAGACAAACTCAGAGAAAAATCTTTCAATATTTAAGGAATCGCCAGAAAATCGCTTCTCATGCGAGAACTATTTTTTTAAAACAATTTAATTGAAATACTTTTTTTCTATTCCAGAATCAAATGAAAGTCGAAGCAAAGCTGACGAACCTCTATTTCCACAGGTAAGCTTCAAACGATTTTAATAAGTTTTGAAATAAGAACATACTTTGTTCCTTCTTTTCGAATTTTATTATAACCATACTGCGTCAATGGGATTTACGATGGATCGATTTTGATTTGAATATGCAAATTTCCCAAAGTCCATTCAAGAAGTTGTTCACAACAATATTCGTATTACGCTGTGTTTTCACAAGTGGAAGCTAGGTGGAAGATTCATTTTAAGACGAGTAGAATAATGGACTGGATTATGTTGGAAAAAAAACATAAAAGAACTACGATTGGGGTAAACCCCAATCATGCAATACTCTAGATGAATTTGAACCTGGTTTTGAATCTAACTGATATTGTTAATTAAGTGTTAAGTACAAAATTTCAGCCCGATAAATTGTATAGGTAATGAGTAAATTGGCTTAACGTATTTCATGAAATAGTGCAGTTTGTATGGGAGGGGGTAGAAGGAGGGTGAGGATTACAATAAATTTTATAATGTAGGTTACAATTATCATAAAAGTGATATATTAAAAATTTCAAAGCAATATGTTTTATAGTTTCTGAGAAAATCTGATTATTGTAAATTTTCAAAAATGTGTCATTTTGTATGGGAGGGGGTAGAAGGAGTGGAGCGATTTAGTCCGTTCACGAACTTAGCCTTCACGTGTGCAAAATTTGAACTTCATAGCTCAACGCGTTCTCGAGCTAGAGAGGTCACGGACGGACGGACGGACAGACGGACAGACGGACATCCGGTTTTGAGATATTCGAGTGATAATATGAACTTCTGTATCATTCATTTTTTTCTGCGAGCCTTATTTCTTAGCGTTACAAACTTTGTGGCAAACTTATAATACTCTCAGATTTCATCTAGAGTATAAAAACAATACTGCAATGTTTATTGCCAGATGACATTTTATGAAAAGGGGAGTTACCCAATTTTTCATAAAATGTCAACTTCGGACTTTCGTCTTAGGCGGCTATTACACTATAAAAGTTATTTTACAAATATCTTTGACACACGATATTTTAAAAGAGCTTTTATGAATGATATTAGCTGCCTAATGCTGTGTTTTGCTAGACAGCGGCTGGGCGATTTGCGTCTGCGGCTCGAGAGCAATTGATTCATCATTCAATGTCGAGGTTTTGTATGAAAATAGTACTATGTAGTATGTTGGGCAGGTTCTCTATGCAATCAAGGATTTTTATATGTACGTGAGGAGAATGGATGGAAAGAGACGAATGTACTGTAGATGTAGAGTCCTTCGGTGGCAGCAAGGACATTCGAGAAAGGATATTTTTTGCAGTGAAGCGATATATGGGGAATATGGGTGTCATATGAATCGGGATGAAGAGGTGAATGTCCAGGAGTAGTAGATGGAATTCCGAATCCTTCGGTGGCGACAAGGATATTCGAAAAAGGATACTTTTGGCAGTGAAGCGAAATACGGTCAATATGGGTGTCATATGAATCGGGGTGAACACCCGAATATCCAGAAGTAGTGCAGATGGCATTTCGAGTCCTTTGGAGCGAAAAGGACATTCACGAAAGTCGAATGAAAAATGGACAATATGCGTGTCATACGAACCGGGGTGAAGAGGCGAATGTTCGGGAACACTATAAATGGCATTTAGAGTCCTTCGGTGGCGACAAGGACATTCGAAACAGGATATTTTTGCTGGTAAGGCGAAATATGGGCAATATGGGTGTCGTATGAATCGGGGTGAAAATACGCATGTCCAGGAGTAGTGTAGATGGCATTTCAACTCCTTCCGTAGCGAAAAGGACATTCACGAAAGTCAACTGAAAAATTGGCAAAATGGGTGTCATAAGAACCGGGTTGAAGAGGCGTAGATGTAGATAACATTTCGAGTCCTTCGTCTACTTGCACAGCATTTACTCAAAAATGGTGGTGTGGACCAGAACAACGCTCGTTCTATCAACCAGGCTAAATGCGCATACGGCATGCTCTCCAAAATCTAGCAAAGGAGTCATCTCAGCACCAAGACCAAGCTGGGTCTGTTTCGCTCCCTGGTAATTTCTGCGTTTGCGTATGGTAGCGATACATGGAAAGTTCCAGTAAGAGTTACCAGAAAGCTGCAAGTATTCGTCAACTCATGTCTTCGTCGAATTATAAGAATTTTCTGGCCTGAAACAATATCAAATGAAGAGCTAAGTTGGCGTACGGGGCAGATGCCAATCGACGAATTGATATGCAGGCGAAAATAGCAGTGGGTAAGTCACACATGTCGGAAGAGTGATAAATGCACTGCTTTGCACGTCATGAAATAGAACCCCGTTTCCAACCAAGGCCGACCAATAAGGGGTCCTAGAATCACATTGCCACGATCTGTGGCGAAGGAGTGTAGCGCGCTGGGTAAGTCTGTTGTAAGCTGCACCCTATTCCCCAGAACAGAGTACGATGGCGCGCAGAAGTGCAGCTTTCTGGTAACTCCTACGGAAATTTTCCAAGTACTGCACCCATTCAAAACTACAGACAGTACCCGAGAGCGAAAAAATATCAGCTTGATGTTAATGCTGAGACAACTGCTCTGCCAGACTTTCGACAGCATGCCGTATGCGCATTTAGCCTGGTTGATAGAACGGGCGTTGTCCTGGTCTGCACCACAATTTTCGAGGAAATGCTGCGCAAGTAGACGAAGGACTCGATATGCCATCTACATCTACGCCTCTTCACCCCGATTCATATGACACCCATATTACCTATATATTTTGCTTTACTTGCAAAAAGTCTTTTTCGGATATCCTTGTCGCCACCGAAGGATCCGGAATGCCATCTATAGTACTCCTGGATATTCGCCTCTTTGCACCGGTCCATATGACACCCATATTGCCTATATTTCGCTTTACTGCCGAAAACATCCTTTTTCGAATGTCCTTGTCGCCACCGAAGGATCCGGAATGCCATCTCAGTGCTCCTGGACATTCGCCTGTTCAACCCGGTTCATATGACACCCATATTGCCCATTTTTCATTCGACTTTCGTGAATGTCCTTTTCGCTCCAAAGGACTCGAAATGCCATCTGCACTACTACTGGATATTCGGGTGTCCACCCCGATTCATATGACACCCATATTGACCGTATTTCGCTTCACTGCCAAAAGTATCCTTTTTCGAATATCATTGTCGCCACCGAAGGATCCGGAATGCCATCTGCACTACTCCTGGACACTCGCCTCTTCATCCCGGTTCATATGACATCCATATTCCCCATATTTTGCTTCACTGCCAAAAATATCCTTTCTCGAATGTCCTTGCTGCCACCGAAGGACTCTACATCTACAGTACATTCGTCTCTTTCCATCCATTCTCCTCACGTACATTTAAAAATCCTTGATTGCATAGACAACCTGCCCAACATACTAGTACTATTTTCATACAAAACCCCGACATTGAATGATGAATCAATTGCTCTCGAGCCGCAGACGCAAATCGCCCAGCCGCTGTCTAGCAAAACACAGCATAAGGGGGAAGATGCGGAAGTTTGTAAGAAAAGTACTTGAAACAAGCAACGTTCATGTCGCAAATCTGTTCTTAGGCGGCTATTATACTAATAAAGTTCTTTCAAAATATCTTTTTTAAAAGATATTTGTAAAAGTGCTTTTATAGTGTAATAGCCGCCTTAAACACCGACCGATACCGACTGGATCTCGATTTTCACTTCGCTGCGACATGTTTGCAACGGAAATGTCGAGCGAGTTGGATGAATTGCGAAAAATAATTGCAAATCATGTGTGTTTGTATATAGGGTACCAAATACACAATTAAATATGACATATGCACTCAATATCATGCTCTTTGTATGATATTGCGCGAAAGTTACACTCACGGCCATTTGAATGGAGACGACCGCTTCAAGAATTGTTTTATTTAATATCTTCAGTACCTAAGGTCAGCAAAACTTAGTAGCTGCTATAAAAGGCTACTTTGTTGCAAAGCATGGTAATACTTCGTATTTTCGGAAGAATTCAGTATTAATTACTGTTTCAAAAGTACTAAATACTACTTAAATACCTTTTTTTTAAGTATTTAATTACAAAATATAATGATTTTTCGAAATTGGAAGAGATATCGAGGCATCAGTCTCATGTTTGACTACCGGCGTTTCGGGTTCGAATCCCGTCCACGACGACGTTCATGGCCATGGATGTGCAGGAGGTGCATGCTGGCAACTGCATTCTCCGATACCAGTTAATGCCGTCGAAACGTCAACTGGGCCACATGGAACAGTTGACGCGCTATGCCCCACAAGGGGTTAAGGCAATTGAGAGAGAGAGAAAAGAGATTAGAGATTACTTTTTTTCTTAAAGTTTACTCATTATTTTTTCATCCATACAATTTTTTTTTTTAATTAGTCTATTCCCTACTTCTTTTTTCGGAACGCTCTTCTCTATTCATCTTTCCTGTTTAGCTCATAGTCATCTCTCAATTTCCATGCGTATACCCCGACCCTTCTTGCCCATAAAATCGGTTTTCCCTTTTCGGTGATGGGCGGAATCAGCAAAATAATCTCTCCTTCAATCTAGCAACGAGGTCCTATTTTTTTTCATCTTTCAACAATTTAAACATATGCCAGCGTTTTTACTTTGTCGAATCTGACTGATTCCATCAAACAGAAAATTTTTATGCCCTTCACGGATGTGATAGGGTTTATTAACTTTGCTATGAAGTTTGCAACGCACAGAAGGAAGCATCTCCGACCATATAAACTATACTATTCTTGGGGCGACTTCCATATCTGAGGCGCCAAATTTTAATGATGGGTTTCAATTGAATTTGGTCTGAAATGGACGAATCTAAAGTCCTTTTCTGCGAATTCATAACTGTTTAGGAGATATTTACCTTTAAATTTGGAACTTTTTTATGAGAAAATCCGGTGCCAGAATTGTATATAGAATAAATTTCCGCTTTAGATAGTTAACAACCTACTATGATACATCATCATTTATTTTTTCAAATTTTCAGGCCACTTGTATTTTATATTTAGCGTGAATAAGCCGCCGATAAAATTTGGCGCCTCAGATATGGAAGTCTTGCCCTCAGTTTTAAAGCTATCGGGCTGAAATTTTATACAAATCCTTCTTTTTATTGCACGCTGTAATTATGTCGGAACCAAAGGAAACGGATCACTACGTCATATAGCTGCGATAGGAACGACCGCCGCTGGGATATCCAGGCTAACGCATGGTTGTAATATCATAATTTTAACCTGCCCCTGACTATAGCACAATAGGGCACACCAGTTGTTGCAAATGCGTATCGGTAACCTGTACTGCAGTACAAAAATCGAGCCTAATGTGTCAAATATCTGTCAGTCTATATGCCACATACCAGTTTTTATTCAGTAGAATTCCATTTGTGCTTTTAATAATAATATGCATTAAAAGTCAAATTTCCATTAAGCAGAAATGAGAAAAGGCCAACCAAAGTATTAACTACGAGAACGAGTCCATTATTAATTCTCCAGAAAATAAAGAGCTCTTTATGTTTAAATGAACAAAATCCGACGTCCAGACAATTTACTTTCATTTCTTAAGCTGATTTTCATTTCCGTCTACAAGTCACAGTACTTTCCGGAATTTACGTAATTTATGTTAACGTTCCACGGAGCATACAATTTGATTAGAAATGTAAATGATTCATATTTCATCCATTGTCACTGTACAACTCGCTTCAAGGATGATATTTGTCTCTGGGAGAACTGTTTTCTTGGCGATATTATGAAAAATGTCCACGATAACTCTCAGTCGCGTCCCCGGATGTTTTACGTTAACAAAAATTGCATTTGATACTACATTAGACCCGCCATAGACGGTGCGATCCATCGTCAGATCGATCTGACGATGGATCGCCACAAAATATCTGACGATCAAAATTATATGAAACTGTCAAAAAAATCGTCAACGATAGTCACATACACTGTGCGATCGATCTGACAATCACAATATCGTCAGATCGATCTGATGACGGATTGCATCGTATATGTGGGCTATTATGTTGATGCGTAAGGCCGAGTTTATCCAAACTGCGGCAGCCGAAGCGGTAAACGCCGCGGGAGCAGCCATGGTATATAAATTTACATTGAATTTAGATGCAATCTCGCCGCGGTTTGTTCCATTTAAGGCCGAGTTTATCCAAACTGCGACAGCCACTGCGGGAGCCGCCACGGTTTATAAATTTACATTGTATTTATATGCAATCTCGCCGCTCAACAAACTACGGCGGCTCCCGCGGCGGCTGCCGTTGCGGTTTGTTCCACTTAAATTCTATGTAAATTTGTAAACCGCAGCTTCTAAACTCGGTTTAATTGGGGGTGATTATTTTTGCTTCGGTAGTACTTGGCAGAGCAGTGGCCTTCAATTTTTGGATTATCTCAAAAACAGACACTGAAACAGTGACACCGAAAATCATTTAAGAGTATCAGAACACTTAAGGCCTTTTTAGATTGTCATTTTTTTCTTATTCAGTTCAGTTCCATACTCGTATGAGTTTGATTTCAGCACGAAAGTAGGATTGCTTGTAATGGACGATGGAGACACCCGAAGGTGTCATTGGGGACGGAACGATTTTTTTGACCGTTAAGGTTCGAAAGTAACAGCTGTCAAAATTGGCTCCGTCCCCATTGACACCTTCGCGTGTCTCCACTCCATCGTCCATTACATATTTGGCGCCCAAGGTGAGGCCCATTTCTAGTAAAGAATAGGACTGAAAAGGACTACATAGTGTTAAGGCTACTTGCTCTAAGTCACCCTGAGGTGAGAAGCTGCTTGAGTTTTAGTAAGTTGGGCATAATCAAATCAAAGGAACGCCTACCTCCCCTACAAATTTCAAAAAATTAAATATTACTTTAATTACGATAACTTTCGATAGCATGACACTAGCAAGTTGAAAATTTGGTAGAATGTTGCTAGTAAGATCTACTAGGTTGGTATTGAAAATGGGTAAGATCTGACACAAGGAACCCCTACCTCCGATAACTTTTGATAGAATGAAGCCAGCGACTTGAAATTTTGGTGAAATATTTTAAGTAAGATTGAGTTAGTTGGTATTAAAGATAGGCCAGATTCGACCCAAGGAACCCCTACCTCCCCTACAAATGAAACTTCAAATAAGCGATAACTTTTGATAGAATGAAGCCAATGACTTGAAATTTTGGTTACATGTTTGTAGTAGGAATCAGCTGGCTGATATTGAAAATACGTAATATCCGACCGACCAAACTTCTACTTCCCCTACAAATGAAACTTCAAATAAGCGATAACTTTCGATTGAATAAAGCTAGAGATTTGAAATTTTGCTTAAGTGTTCATAGCATGATTTAATTGGTTGGTGGCAATGATGGGCAAGATCTGACCCAAGGAACCCCTACCTCCCCTACAAATGAAACTTCAAATAACCGATAACTTTCGATAAAATGAAGCTAATGACTTGAAATCTTAGTCAAATATTTGTAATGTGAACCAACTACATAGTTCACCAATGTGAACTGCCAAAATATTTATTCACTATCTCTGCACGAATGCTCAATCGCGTAATTCGGTTCAATAGGTAGGACACTTTGAGATTTGATCATTTCTGTTGCTGCGAATATGTAAACCAATGTAAACAGACACAAGATGACATAAATTTGGCACAGATATGCTAGAACTGTCAATAAAAAGAAGTGGGGATGAATCTTCTTCTTTGTTGAGTGGAAGCGTAAATTAATTTATGTCCCGCGTTTTCTCCAGTATTTTATATGGCGCACCCCCTCCCTATTTTACTTCTCAAAGATTAGGGGGAGAAAATACCCCAATATCTTGCTAATGGCTTAAGATCATAGATCGTCTGACTACTCAACTTGTTGAATTAGTAAAAGCAACAGACAATATTTTTAACACATTCGGACTATTTTTTATTTTTATGATTTTGACGAGCTCTGATTTCAGTATGTGAATTTCTACGAAAAATCAATCATACGACCGTTTTTTGCCATTAAAATTAAGATTCTTATAGAAAATATATATTAGAGAAAGATCTGAAAGTAGTTTTAATCCCCTCTATAGATCCTAAGTACCTAGAAACTGAGTTTGCACGGTCGCAGAAAGTGAGCTTAACTTTTGGCGGGCGAAAATTCGAGAGATTTGAGCCCTTTTTTCTTAATATTATTCTTATAACGGTACCACGAATCGAAAAATTTTGTAGCAATAAATTAAGGAATTCTGCGTTCAGTCACAGATGAACATATGTAACGGACGGTTTGGTGGGCATCCGAAGATGCCCGTGGGGACGGAGCCTTAGGTAGTATATGACCGTGAAGGTCCGACCGTGCCATCTGGCGAAGAAAAAGGCCCCTCAACGAGCTAAGCAGCGGCCTATGCTTGCTGTAGCTCAGTTCGGGAGATGTGGGCGGGGTTTTCGCCGCTCGTTGCCCCTGTCCTTTACGTATTAACAAAAATTCATAGGCCTGGGGAAGACAACACAAACAAGGGAGGTAAAAATGGAGAATAAAAAAAAATGAGGCGATAAGGATGGAATGGTTGGCAGATGGCTCGCTTGCCCTCGCGCTCGTATTGGGGTCCAGGTGTAATAGGACCCTCGGTCTCTGATTTCGTACCACCGACAGATCCTTACTCATCAGGTGCTGCCATAGATCTGCCGGTGGAAGCAGCACAACCAGACCAGAATATGGTTCATTACACATATTTATTTAATCTGTAGTTCAGTGCACTGCCAAAAGTCAAAATTCGGTTCAGCAGTATAGGCAGAATTGATAGTCGAAGATCGACAACTTTTGAGGCTTGGAAGAAAGATCACGCTTTATCAATTTTTAAGCTCACAGATCTATTCATTATACTCGTACTATATGTCAATTTTCTTTTAAACATTAAATCTGTGTTTTGGTATTCTAACTTCTTTATTATTTACGAAGCCCCCAAATTGACTTTACTTTACTGGCCTAATAATGTATTTAACGAACCAGAAAGAGGCTTGATTTTCTCTTTTTTTCACATTCTCGTGCAATCAGTTGTTTTTTTGTTGCTAGAGTTATCCAGGTTAATGCTCGGAGTTCATTAGAACAAATCAGTCAGATGAAAGTGAAAGTTATTTAATCGATTGGCATCAATGCCATCTTCACTCATTCGTTGGAGTTGACAAAGCAATTTAGTCTGTTGTTATTGGTATTGGCGAACGTGTTCAAACAACTTGAAGGTTGGTACAGTTCAATGAATTTAACATTATGCTCATTAGGGTCTATCATTCAAGAAACATAGGTAAATTTCAGAGCGTTTCGCAAATAATGGCAAAAAACCAAACGGCAAATGTGCCATTGCCATCTGTATCGTAGTTCTGTATATAAACACATATTCATAAGTGTCCTGTTCACTGCTCCTTTTGTAATAATACCATCACGTTGTGTATCTCATTATTCTCGGCCTCGATTTTCTATCGTTTCGATGACACTGTCGTTACAAAGCTAAAAGAGCTCAACGCAAGGATTGAGTAAGGACTTAAGGTGGACAGACACTTGCATCCAAAACCCAAATTTTCTATGGTCGATGTACATATGTATTTGACAGGGACATTTTGGATTCGACCGGGGAAAATTTGCATGTTGAACGCAAGTGTATGTCCACTTTTAGGTTCAACATCTAATACGTTTTAAACGTCCTTTGCAGGCCGTTTCGTAGTGGCCGTGTGTGGGTGGCATTTACAAAGTTATTTTTAGATGTTAACACTATCTGTAAGTGGAATTTATATCACGCCCGTCGGCAAAGGACAGGAGACGCAAAAGTTTACTGTGAATTGCGACACAGTTATCCTCATGGTTCTGGAGACGATTACCGTATTATTTTGACAAGATGATGTTAGTGTTTTGGAGTATTTATAGGGTTTTTCATTAAGAGCGACGCATTTAGTTTTTTCAATTAAAAGACTTGTGGGTTAATTATGGAAATGGTTTTTATTTCAAATGAAAGTAAAATCGTTGCCATTAATTATGGAATACGATTTCGTTCAAATATCTGCCGCGGAAGCGCTGGCACAAGTGAATACGCTGGACCCAATTTTCCATGACTTGAGCACACAAATCGGCCGAAATACCAGGAATTTCGCGTTCGATGTTGGCCTGCAGCTCTTTTAACGTTGCTGGTTTATTGGCATTGACCAGCGATTTAACGTAACCCCAAAGAAAAAAGTCCAAGGGGGTTAAATCGCATGAACGAAGTGGCCATTCGCGAGGACCGTTGCGTGCGATAACTCGCTCGTCGATATTATGGCCCTGTAGCGATCGCCATTCACGGTTGTTGGCGCGCCGTTTTCATTAAAAAAGGAAAAATGGGCCGATGACGCCGCCGGGATGAAAACCTCTCTCTCTTTCTCTCTCAATTGCCCTAACCTCTTGTGGGGCATAGCGCGTCAGCTGTTCCATGTGGCCCAGTTAACGTTTCGTTGGCATAAGCCGGTTTCGGAGAATGCAGTTTCCAGCATGCACCTCCTGCACATCCATGGCCACGAGCGTCGTCGTGGACGGGATTTGAACCCGAAACGCTGGTAGTCAAACATGAGACTGATGGTTCAACACACTGCGCTACCGGTACCGGCATAAAAACCGCACCAAACAGTTAATTTTTTCGGATAAAGTTGTGTCTCGTGCATCACTTCACTCGACCAATGCGGCAATTTTGCTTGTTGACAAAACCATCGAGCCAGAAGTGAACTTCATCCGAAAAGATGATTTTTTTTTTGTGAAAGTCGTCGTCAGCTTGCATCTGGTCCAGAGCCCAATTAGCGAATGTGCGACGCTTAAAATGGCTTCAGTTCTTGAGTCAACGCAATCTTATACGGGCGGAGAGCCAAATCCTTCCGAAAAATACGAAAAACAAACTGGTCACACTGATGTTCAACGCGTGCGATCGACGTGGAATCGATATCCTTGACTGCTCACACACACTTCTCGAATGGCCACGATATTTTTTTCACTTCGAGCATTACACAGGCACGGGGACATTATGCAATGCATAAGTTGTTTCGAATTTTTGCACCAAACGTTTAAGGCCGGCCGCATCTTGGACGTAGGCAGGGCAGCGCAGCGCAGCGCGCACATGGCATTGTTGTTGTAACAATTGTCAAAATCTGATTTTACAACAACAATGCCATGTGCGCGCTGCACTGCGCTGCCCTGCCTACGTCCAAGATGCGGCCGGCCTAATAGTTCGTCTTGTTGGAAGATTTCGTTGACCGAAAATTGGCGTAACGCGCAACGTAGTCGCGATAGAACGTGAACTTTGATAAAAAAGTTTCAAACTTTTTTGAAGAGTGTATCTCTCCATGATTAAATGGCATAGATTGACGTTTCAAAATGTGAAAGAATTACGAAGCTAACTTCACTCCTTTTCGAGAAATGCCAAAAACTAAATGCGTCGTCCCTATTGGAAACCCTATATGTGTTCAGGTTCAAACTTAAGAGCGTATTTAAATGTTAAATATTCGACTTAATTGAGTTCGTCGTCGCTTTGTAAATACGATTTAAATGCAAATCACCTTTCCAAAAAGGATGTGGTTATCTTTAGATATGACAAGATTCCTTGTCTGCTCAGATTTAAGCTGGATGACACTTTCCAATGTCCCAAGTTGCCCTTGAATAACGGCAAAATACACCATGACAATGGTTTCCGGAAGCAGGAATAAAGAGCGCTCTACTCTTCACCATGAACGTGAAAATAAAAAAAAAAGTTTTCTTGAAAAATATCTATGAAAATGATTTTTTTACGTACGGGATTATATTGGAATAAACGAAGAATTTGTTAGACTACACTTTGAATATATTTTCACAGATATTGAGATTTCATATCATCGTCATCATCTTGGCGCTACAGCCCGACGTCGTTCCTTGGCCGCCTGATGGTTTTGTTCACGCGGAGCTTCGTGTTTCTGTGCACAGGCTTCGATTTTATTATGGGGAGAACCGAGAAAAAAGTCTTATTTGCTAACTGTATCCGTCGCTTGATTTCGTCAGTTTCGTTGACGTTCCTTGACAAGTTGCAACCGAGGTATCATATATGAAGTCCTTGACGAACTCGATGCTGATCTACCCCACATTGATGCTTTGATACCTTTTTTTTTAATTCCTTGTAAATTTCACTGTAAGGAAAATCATCGTAGAATATACGGGTAATTAAGAAGAAAAACATGAAAACACTAACATTAATACCATCATTTCTCAAAATGATTATGTATATAAGTTTTATAAAAAAAAAAGAAATTCTTTGTCTTTATCACAATTTTCATTATTCCTGACGCGTTTCGCTCTTCCGAGCATCTTCAGAGGAACTTAGCCTAAGATTACACAATTGGTATTCTTATACTACATTAAATTAATAAGCACATAATATCACCTAATATTTTCTAGCTGAACAGTGAAATTGCTGCAAAGGTAATTTGACATAACTGTTGGAAAACAAAAATGTGATCAATACAAATATAAGTCAAGGTATGTGAAACAATGGCTGCGTTCTGGGAAACTTACAGGATTAGACAATTTGACAGTGAGTAACAGAGATGTGAAGTATTGTATATTCGCAAGTTGAAGAGAGAGTGTCGCTTATCTGAGAGGATCTTTAGATGGGAAATATACCGGAAAAATTTTTTGGTTCGTTTCCCCAGCCTATGATTTCTAAACAAATACACCTACCGGCCTCTCTGTCTCTTTCGCTCTAGTGCAATTACTAAGAAACAGGCCTAACGAAAATTGGTTGGTTGTCATTCTGCTCTCTCGTCGCGTCGAATGTGTGAATGTGTCAGTTAAATGCGTCTCTCTTTCACTTACGGATACACAATGCTTTGCCATCTCTGTTGCTCATTGTCATTTCCTTAACCGCCTGACCGGTTAAGGAAATGACAATGAGCAACAGAGATGGCAAAGCACCGCGACCAATGTGATTAAGCTTGAGTAGCCATGAGTGGTTGCGGTCCTGGTGGTAATTTAGAAGGGTTTTACCCGGAATCCTGTTGACTCTATTTATCTCTAGCGCTACCAGGAATTGAGTTTTTTCCCTTTGGGACAGGTATGAAGGATCTTAGGTTTAAAGTCGTTGCCGAACTCATGACCTGTTTCCGTTAAATGATCGGAAAAATTTAAGAAGATGGATCCACTCGTACGTATGTTCCTTTAAACTGGTCTCAATTGATCGGCCCGTTTGTCCCACATATGTTGCTATGCACTCCTCCGTCGGACAAGAATGATCGATCCTGGATCGAAGATTGTCTACTAAGGAATCGATGATTTTATCGAGGACATGTCGGAGACATTTGTATGGACATGGCCGCTTTTGCGATACCGAAAATGAGGGCAAGAATCGATCCGAAATCGATGACGGTAGTCGATGGAGAATCAATGACTGGAGTCAATGTAGAATCGATACTGGGATCGAATTGTGATCGATGACTGTAGTCAACGTGGAATCGAATCAGGATCGATGACTGGAATCGATTCAGGACCGATGACTGTAGCCAACGAGGAATCGACACAGATCGAATTCGGATCGACGGCTGGATAAATGGGTTGAATCTATTTAAGATTGATATACAATTCGTCCAGAAACTAAAAGTATCGTGAAATCTCTTTTTGTATTGATTTCACGGCACTTTTAATTTAACGGTACGGCGGATTGTATTCAAGGCTTACAGAAAAAAAACAACATATTCCGTATTCCATATTTCATATAGGACAACATGTGTCGCCAAATGCCAGATACTTTCAAATGAATTCAAATTCCAGGCTAACTCGATACATAATTGAAAACATTTGAATTTTTCCAGCTTCGGAGACAAACCCATGAATGGAACTGCTATATGATCGAAGACTTTTCGATTCCACTGGAATCGGAGACAAATGTCTTGCTGGGGCGGAGCATTACAGTTTATATGCTCCCGGTTTCTGAGGTTTGTTTGTGCGGGGTTTCGCGTTAAGCAGTCTCTTGCCAAGTGTGTTGTCACTTTGGAATACCGGAATGAATTTTTCCTTCTTGAAGAAGATCCCTAGTTCCTCTAGGAGAATGGGAACGAATGGTAGCGAAACTCCCTGGGATAGACCAGGCTGCTAGCTATTTCGCTCTTCTTCCATTTTATAAAACTCACCATCATATTCTGTTTGTTCAAGTCCATTATTAGCTGCGATCTTTCTTATCAAATCCAGCTCAATTTCTCCATCCGTACCTGACATTGGGATAACGAATGCGCGGTGAACCATAGAACTGTAAGCTGCTAATCTGTGCGACCATGTGCAAGCGGAGTCTTCAGGGATGTCTAAAACCGTTGGTTTTCTGAATATTTTGAGAAAAAAGAAATAAAGCGCCGGGCGCTGACGAGATTCCAGCTGAACTGCAAAAATTCGGTGGAACGGGTCATACATCAATTAATCCTGCTAGTATGGGAGGACGAGGAGATCCCAGACGATTGGCGCAGAAGCATCATCTGTCCAATTCACAAAAAGGGAGATAAACTGCTGTGTGAGAATTACAGGGGCATATCACTAGTCTGTAAGTCCTATAAAATATTGACGAAAATTCTGGAAAATAGAATAAAACCGTACGCAGTATGAATCATTGGCGAATATCAAGGCGGTTTCAGACCTGGTCGCTCCACAACCAATCAGCTCTTTACGGTCAAACTGATACTTCAGAAGTGGAGGAATTACAACGTAGACGTATACCAAATCTTATCCTATGCCTACGAAACGTCAACTGGGCCACAAGGAACGAACACGTCCATCGAGCGCGATGAGTTGTATGAACTGTACGATGAGTTGGAAGTTTCGAAAATTGTCAAACTACAGCGACTTCAATAGGCAGGGCATGTACAATGAATGAACGATGATCGCATGCCAACGAGAACGGACGACGAGTCGACGGAGCGAGACTGCAAAGACGACCAAGAGCTCGTTGGGAGAGCTCAGCATATGCGGACGCCGAGCAAGTATGGGGATACTCCCAAAAATATACAAAATTTAAAAATAATGGTACGATCAGAAGAACGAAGTAGCACCGGCGCGAGAAGGATGAGGGCAGCCAGACGAGCAGAATCACCTAAACAGAATTGTTCGCTGTAGAATTGCTAAAATACCGCAGATACGCGAAACTTGCAGCTAAATATCACCATACACTGTCGAACTCGAACACGAACCTAGTACAACTGGACCGGTTTTCTTCACACCTATGTGAAGTGTATGTGTGTGTCAGAGGACCAGGTTCGTGCTCGAGTTCGAGTTCGACAGTGTATGGCGATACTTAGGGTGCAAGAAACGCTGAATCATTTGCGAGATCCAGTATGACAAAAATATGGATTACAACGTTCCTCCAAGAATTTCAATTGGGAAGATGGAAAAAGTGTGTACATATATTCTGCCACGTTTTAAAATGTGCCCCCAATTATAGAGCTACTAGAAGCACTTTTAAAATATTGTATTTTGGACGAGATCTCCTATCAAAATATTTCCTCCAAATTTTAGGAAGTACAAAGCTTGCTTCCAAATGACATCGTTCGGAGCAAAAAGAGTTGTTAACGAGGGTAGATCTTTAAAGAGAGAGTATATGAGGAAATGAAAAAGAGCGAGAGAAACGAAGCAATTCGGCACAAGTGAGGATGTAGGAAGGGGGATGGAAATTTGACATCTCTTTTGCTCTATATGGACCGGGCGAGTGTTCCGCGGCAGAGAGACAGACTGGAATGCTATTGTTCGAATTGGAAAAGTAGGAGAGGGGATGACATCTTACGTGCTTCCTGTGCTTTTATATAGACTGCGCGGGTGTTGCGCAGTGGAGGGCGTGTGTCTCTCTGTTTACTTTTTACGACTGGAATTGCTTCAAATAGTTTAGTGTTGAGTATATGCGGATTGCTCCTCCATACCGATTCTGTATGGGGTAGATTCATGCCAACGTTTAAGGCAAGATATACCATCAAGTGGGCCCACTTCTTCCACTCCCCGACAAAGACTACAAGCAATGAAGCAATGGGCAATGAAGAACACAGCAAGTCGATCAGGAATTGTTACTGATCTCCAAAGACATTTACAAGCGGAAAATGCATTGGTATGTCTATTCCGAACCGCATTGGATCGAGTGGAAATGGAGGGACATACAAATTGGAATAAGGGCCTATATGGTATGAAATAAACGCGGAGGTGAAAGCGAGTGCAAAAATGAGATGAACGGTGGCGCTCCCAAAGCTCCACTCTTCGGGGTGATTGACCGTGAAAGAATGTAAAAAACAACTGAAATTAGTTTCAATTTTATGAGCGATGCGAATAACGTGAGCGTAGTGAACCCCAGAGCAGATGTGTGCGTGGTCTCATAAACCACCGTGTGTTCTATTTTTGTGACTAAACTATTTAGTTTTTCTGCGAATTAAAAAGTTTGCCGTGTGCGAGGGCTCTTAAGTGACACATATCCTATTATAACATTATCCAGTCAACTAGTCAACAGTCTGAACTCATAATAGTGCACTCATATTTGGATGATAAGTTAATTTACTATACCTAATTATACTATTTGAGAAACTAGGTTGCGTGATATCTGCCTATCCATTTATCAGTTTATCGAGCAATTTATTGAAGTTGTTATGGAGGCGGTATGCTTTTCATAGTCGTGTAGAAAATGCGATAAGCTGATACATATTGAGTGAGTTGCTTTACGAGTACTTACAAGTGGAAAGCTATGGTATTCATAATAATATTATACGATTACATTATAGTCATAAATTGACACCCCCGATTATTTTGGCGTTTACTAGCACTAAAATTAAGCGTTTGATTTAAAGGTGCACAATAAAGTAATTTATTATAGTGGAAACTAAGTTTTTTTTCTTTGTCTGGAAAAAGGCACTGAAAACTTTGAGTGAAACCAAATCTTAAACTGTGAGTTTTTTAGGAGAATAAAATAAAGACTCCCATATTTTCATAGTAAAGTCGACTTTTTTCATCTTCGCGTTTTGTTTCCTTTTTTCAATACATAATACATATTCAAAAAAAAATGCAAATCAAAACGCTTAAATGTGACACACTTTTGTAGAAATTGTGACCCACCTGGAATACCTTCATTATTTTTTGAAAATTACCTTGCTTGATATAAGTGCTATTATAGAGGATAAGGTAAAGAGGAGAATAGAGCTCTGGAAGTTGACTAAGTTTCAAGACAGAAGGGAATTATCGAAAGGTGGTAGAATTTGCCTAGTGACATCATTAGAAACGCTATTGGTGAAATGCAGAGGAGGGTTTAAACTGTTATTTGGCACAATCGACAATAGAGATCTTAAGAAATAATTATTAATATACATATAGGTATAGTACATATACATTCCTGATGGTAACTACTTTAATGGTAAATAGTTGTGTTCAATTGGAAAAAATTAACATATGACATGAAGTGTTCATGTTCTCTTTAGCCGTTACAGAGTTATAGCATTTTTTGTAAATTGTGTCAAAAAGCCGAACTTGAAACTCTCCCAATCATTTAATCCGAGATTTGATCTCAGTTTCTGAAACTACATAAATACATAAAATTTCATATAAACAATTTTTTTCCTGCCGTGAAAATCATTGTTGCTTCAAAGATACAAATGTTCAAACTTTAAAGAAATTCCAAAATTGATAGAAAGTTCGGCGCGACGGGGATTGGCTCCCCGGACCGTATATTTATGAGCCCAGATACGCTCCCGATGCATCTATGCAGTTTCTGAGGGAAACTTTCTTGTGTACGCCATATAGCGAAGCACGGAATACAAATATGTATCAAGTTGAAGATTCGCATGTACTATACATGTACGCACACTAATGTTGTTTACGCATTCCGCAAATTCCACGGTTTTACTTCGTACAGAGCGATAAGATGTTTACTCATAAAAAAAGACTTCTATATTTTTCCCCCGAATCCGGTCTTGACAAGTGAGTACTGAACTACAATAGAACCTCTCTAATCCGCCCTCGGCTGGTTCGCCGCTCCGGTTGATCCGACCAGGCTCGAGCTCACGAATTTGTCCCGACTTATCGGTAACTCATCGCCTGTTGCACGCCACACGCCATTGTTTACTTCCTGTTATCGCATGTCTGAAAAAAAAACCTTCCTGTTCGTGCTCTACTGGTGTTGGATAACGCACCATCACATCCATCTGAGGAGGATTTAATGAAAGGGGACATAAAAGCTATCCTTCTTCCACCAAATGTCACATCACATATCCAACCAATGGATTAGGCAGTAATAGAATGGTTAAAGAGACGGCATCGCAGAAAGTATTTTACATCAGCTCAATTTTAGAAAAGACCGAAGAAGATTGTAACATATTTGAAGCTATGAAGTCCCTCAACATCAAGGATGGCATCTACAAGATTGCTGAGTCATGGGAGGACATGAAACCTAAAAAAAAGCTTTTGCGCGATTTTTTGCAATGTTTTTACTGTGAAGAATAATCCAGTCATTTTTAACCTCAGAGATTGTTTATTTCACTTTAAATAATGTATTTTTATATGACGTGTATTAAATATTTACTTTTTTCTGATAATCCTACCTTTTTTGCGTTCCGACCATACCCCCAGTCCCAAAGGTGACGAACTAGAAGGGTTCTACTGTATATGTCAAGGAAGACATGTTTAAAGCCCTATGCCCCACAAGAGGTTGACAGGATCCAGAGAGAGAGACTGTATAGGTATATATAGGTAGTATGTTTTCTATCGAATTTTATCGGATTGCTTGTCATTCCATTGCCTGAAACCCTGGAGTAAGAATTCGTCGTTCAGATATGAGGAAGTGACAAATGAAAAAACGAAATTCAATTTCAAGGAAAATTTATGTCGATGGAGTAAATCGTGTTAATTCGAAAACATCCTGGAGACGATGAGAAGACTTGCGTGGTGTTAGCATTGTTAATAAATTTAATTAAGAAAGTTTTCTCGTCGCATTAAAGCATAATTCAATATTACAAAAACGACTTTTCGACTGGCAGTGAAGAGCTTGTCACTTCATGGCTAGAAGCCTGTGTTTCTCTAATATCTTTCGAGAACACTTCATAAGTTACGCGCACTTATGTGGTATTCTCGAAGGACAAGTGTTTCATAAACTAAATTTTATTTTTGTAAAGCTCTTGAATTTTATAGGCTAGATTTAAAATTTTTTCGAGGAAATATTGTTTTTGTGCCAAATAATTATAATAATAACAAGAACAGGCTAAGATACCCAAAGGAGGGCACTGCGACCATGAACTCTATTGTGCCATCTCTCAATTGCCCTTAACCCCTTATAGGGCATAGCGCGTCAACGGTTCCATGTGGTCCAGTTGACGTTTCGACGGCATAAACTCTCTCTCTCTCTCTCTCAATTGCCCTAACCCCTTGTGGGGCATAGCGCGTCAACTGTTCCATGTGGCACAGTTGACGTTTCTCGGCATAAACTGGTTTCGGAGAATGCAGTTGCCAGCATGCACCTCCTGCACATCCATGGTCACGAACGTCGTCGTGGACGGGACTCGAACCCGAAACACCGGTAGTCAAACATAAGACTGATGCCTCAACACACTGCGCTACCGGTCGCCCCATTGTGCCATAGCCTTAATTAATTCAAAAGACCGCCAACCAGGCTAATGAAGGCTAGTATATCCTTCATTAGCCTGGTTGACGGGGCTAGTACATATATCCTTACCCAGTGGTGGTCTATGTGTGCTGTGCGTTAGCATGGCAGCCCCTTTACCTAACCTAACCTAGTATATCCTTTGTACGGGCGCTCCTTACAACCACTGAGCTCACGATGGAGTCTCGAAGAAACAAGAACGTGGAACGGGCTACCGCCGGACATTCGTAGAGAAGTTGTTTAGTAGACTCTGTGTCCTCCAGGCAAAGCCTGCACTTCGTATCAGTGGATAGACCCATTTTGCTGAGGTGATATCTCACCCAGTGGTGCCCCGTGAGGTAACCCACGATTAATCTCAGGTTCGCTCTACCCAGGCGGCTGGTTTCTTTAAGACCGTAGGGTTTTATAAGATTTTTGGACTGCCGCAGTCCTGGAAGACAATCCCAGTGACGCAATATTTCATTGGCAGACCACATTTTGTTTTAGCCCAACTCAGACTACAGTAAAGATCAGGCCCGAAAAATTTAACCGAAGAGCCTTGTCTAGCAAGTTCATCGGCAGCTTCGTTACCAGGGATGCCCTGATGGCGAGGTACCCAACATAAAGTAACCCGATTGGTATTTGTGAGACACTGAATGGTATAAAAACACTTTTTCACTAATTTCGATGAGAAACTATGTGAAGAAAGAGCCTTAATGGCTGCCTGACTATGAAAGCAGATAGCGATGTTAGAGCCTTTGAGTTTCTTGTCCAGAATGTCTCTGGCGCAGGCCTCAATGGCATGAATTTCAGCTTGGAACACGCTATTCCAGACGCCCATAGCAATGGAGATCCTGGTGTCCGGTCCATAGACTCCAGCACCAACTCCCAGCTCCGTTTTAGATCCATCGGTAAACCACATTGTATATCGGGAGACGGAGCCAAGAATACCACTGTCCCGTTCCCCGCGAGTGGGGATGGAGACCGAGAATTTTCTACCGAAATATATTTCCCGATTCATATAATTACCTATAGATCTCAAGCAGATCTGCTTGCCACGGATCCGCTCCAGAATGCTCATGTGTCCCTGATTGAACATATAGCCATCGTATGTTAGACGCATTCGAAGGGCGCTCAGAGCCGCAGATTCTTGTATGAAAATATGCAGCGGAGTAAGTCCAATAATCGCCTCAATAGCCAATGTCGGACAAGAACGAATGGATCCTGCCATACTAAGACATGCAAGGCGCTTAAATTAACTACAAAGCTGTATTGTGCTGATTCGTTTGGGGCCACTAAACTAGCGCCGCATAAATCACAACTGGACGTACGACCATCAAATATAGCCACTCGATCATTTTCGGGGTAAGTCCTCAAGTTTTGCCAAACAGAGACCTGCAATCCCACATCATCCGAGTGGCCTTACTGATAATAGCCTCGACGTGATTGCTCCAATTAAGCCGCCAGTCTATTTGACTTCAGAGGAGAACTGAAGTACTGTTCCGCCAAGGCTGACAGGGCTTAAGTATAGATTCTTTCTTCGAGGGAAGGGGACTAAGACGGTTTTTTGAGGGTTGACGCTCAGGCCAACTTCAGTACACCAGCGAAGTACTAGATCGAGTGCCGCGTTCATCACCTCAGTGACGGTCGATTCAAACTTTCCTCTGATTATGATAGTTATGTATATCATCGGCATAACCGATTGCATCATAACCATAATCGCACAAGCTAGCTGGTAACTCGTCTATGTTAATAACATTTTGCAAAATTTGCTAAGCCTTCTACAGAGCAAAAAGTGCTTTTATTGTTGTATAACCATGATTCGCATTTGTTTGTACCCACAATACATTTTTGTAGAGAAAATGGAATGGAATGCTATTGTCGTTCCCTCCGCTTCCACCACTTGATCGCGGGGTTTATGGCCCTTTTAAAGCTTACGTAAATGTTGCGATCGACGCTTGTTTGAAGAACCACCCTGGCCAAACAATGACCATTATGACATTTGTTGCCGAAGCATTGCCAAGAGCGTTGACTCCAAACAATATTACGTCAGGTTTCAGAGTGAGCGACATTTGGTCATTTAATAGGAATATTTTCAACAATGATGAGTTTGCACCTTCTTCTGCAACTGATCAGCCACTACCAGTAGCTGAAGATAATGAGATAGGGAATTTAACCCCCAACACAAAAACTGTTTCAATGTCAGAGTCCGAAGATGATCCTTCAAATTTGCATCAGAATCTATCAATAACTGCAGAAAATTGTGCAGGTGAGGCAAACAAATTGAATATGCAAAACATTAAAACTTTAAAATTCTCCCTATATGCACTCAAAATAAATCGTTGGAGATCCTACAAAATATTCGCCTCTTGCCCAAGATTTCTGAATCATTTCGTAAAAAAAAAACAAAGAGGAAGAAAAGGTATTGAGCTGTGCTAATTGATACCACAGAAAAATATTGGAAGAAGAAAAAAAGCACATGAATAACTTCTTGTCCCAGTTCTATTTCGCATACTTCATGTACACCAACCAATATTTATGTTTAATTTAAACCATTATTTATATTTCCCTATATTTTCAGGCTGACGAAGATGTCCTCGAACTAGAACAGCTCAAACTGAAAAATCTTGAAATCAAAGACACAACCACTCCCGATACCAACCTCGACATAGATGGAGGAGATGTCCTATCAGCACCAACTGTCCTTCAAAAACATCCACCCAACACAAAGACTGCATCCGTTCTAGGACAACCCGAAGAGGAAGAACAAATGGTTGTTCAATATCGACCACATCATCCAACTGTTAATAATGTTGAAGTGGCACGGCAAGAGGAGGCCATTACGGAAAAAATGCCAACTAAGGTAACCCAATAATTAGTTTGTGACTGCTTTATGCAAAGAATTTTGAAAAGACCACCTCAAGCATTGTGCTCCATGGAGTGACACTTGATCCTCACTTAATTGATTCAGATTTCCTAGTGAATGCTTCTCTCTTATGAAGGCATTAATATGAATTGTTCTATGAAAATAAGCACTTAATTCCACTAGAGAACAAGAAACTGACGTTTTCATTATTGAATTAAGGTAAATTCACTTACTTAATATAAAGACAATTTAATTGGATTAAGGAATAAATCGACAACTAAGAGGATTTAGCACTAGCTGGAAAGGTCATTGCTTATACCTTGAGAATATCTCAAGATTTATGCTGAAAGTCGTAATACACGCGTTAAAAAACGAGCACGGTCGCGTATCAATACTGGATTTTCAGCATAAGACTAATGAAAACAACAAAGTCAACATCTAGTATGTATCAAAAAAGGTAAATTTTCATGACGCGACGGCGATGTTAATAATTACCCAAGAAATAGAAACCAAATAAGTGGGGTAGCGTGCAAAAGGTGGGGTAGTTTTGAATTTTTGATATGTTGTATAGGTAGGTGGGGTTATAAAAAATCCAAATTTGTGCCTCTCCACCCCCTGTGCTCTCGCCGTCATCTTGGAAAAGCCTCCAAAAATTGGCACTTATACCCGATTTTCGCTTGCAACTCCGTTCCAGTTTATTTTAACGCAAAATATATACAGTTTCTTTTTGTAGAGAACAAAATTTTCTATAAATTTCATTGGATTGGAACGAAGCCATCAATTCCAGGATAACGAGGGAAGTCTGGAATTCTTACAATCCAAGGAAAATAAACATACTCCTAGGACTATCCAGAGGTAAGTCTGCGATGCTAGTCGGATTAGTTACTGACCATTGCCTGATAGGGGAGCATGCCTATAGGCTAGGATTGATCACTTCCAATGGCTGCAGAATCTGTCAGCTGCCTAACACTAAAGAAACTCTGGAACACCTCTTGTGTGAATGCCCAGCACTCGCAAGAACAAGACAAAAATGTCTTGGTGCCTACTTCTTCCGCAACTTGAAGGCGGTCGCGGACCTCAGTATAAAGAGTCTTTTAGAATTCGCAAACGCGACGAAAACCTTCGAACTCAACAATGACCCAACGATATTAACTAATCTCAATACGTTCCTTTTGCCCCGTTGTCAATTCGTGGCATCGCTATGGACCCAAGCGGTCTATGCGGGACTGTAAGACCGCCACCTAATCTAACCTAACCTGTAAATTTCATACTACAATTTAGCAACGGAGCTATGATACGACATACGAGTACTATCAAAAAAGGCAAAAATTTAGGACCTTACAAAATTTCAAGCTTTTTCGTTTGACATAAGAATAACTCTGCAACGCTTCGTTATAGCGAAAAGGTCTTTAAAGTAAGTCTTGTAGTTGTGAATTTTGTTTGTAGGACAAACAGAAAGGGAGTAAAGATAAAGAAACCTAAATCACTATTTTTTTTTTCAAAATTTTGTACTACTTGTGTGCAGCTGTGTAAGTGCTGTATTCCCGATTTTAATGATTGCCGTCTTAATTATACAGGCCTCCGCTCAGCTGATCGTGGTGAATTCGGACTTCTATGCTGACGTCAATTTGACGTCATCCATGCCTTGCCAAGGCAGTGACATATATTTACAATTTGAATTGCGTCGGACGGCATTTTTGTCCTCTAAAAACACACTTTCTGGGCACTTGCAGCAATTTAGTCGCAGCCGGAGCCCCGATGATTAGTCGCAGAGTATCACCGAGCAATTAACACATTTCAAAAAACGTCTGTTGACTGCACAACACATTTTCATCGCGCACGTGTTTGTTATCTCGGATCACTAGATGGAATGTAATTAACAAATAAACGCTGAACGCGGAAAACGAAAACTAAACACGAAACGCACTAAAACCGGGGACTCGCCGCCGACCACTGGATTTTTTCACAGACTCTATGACGAAAGCGCTTAAGTAAGTAATGACATGATTCACCCGTCAAAATCAGTTGAGTGGAGGCGTGTATATTAAGATGGCAATGTTTTAATCACTACTCGTAATTTTATTGTACAAAAATTAAGCAAACTGAATTCTACAAAGATAATTGAGTCTCCCGAAAGTATGGTGTCTTACTTGTAGTTCGCCTAAACCATGCTACAGACCACAACGCCGAAGCGGCTATCGAAAAAGATGATGTTATGTATTACAAATTGTGGATGGTGCATGATTACGACAACCCTTACTGCAACCAAATGCTAGATATGATTTAATTTTGCTTTTGTCATTACCAAAAAACCAACCATATAATAAATAATAATAAATTGCAATTACCTAAAATATAATACTCGTAATTACTCTAGTCAAGTATTTCTTTTAAATTTCACATGTTGCGAGTTTATTACCATGTTATGACGTGGCTAGGAGTGCAAAAAGCCGCTTGAATGAGGTTGGAAGAGAGGAAGCAGATATCTAGAACACATCACTACCAAAAGGGATTCTGCTCCTCTGAAATTTTTAAGAACCGTTTCCTGCAAATGCGCGAAAAACGGGTCTAAACTGTTCTATCTTATGCAAGATGTGTGGCGGCTAATCGTGTCAAAACCGACCAAAATTGCCTTTCGACGACGAAGCAGAAGACATCGCCTCACTCTCTTCTGTGCAAGAAGAATCAATAAATTTATATTCGGCGAACATTTGTCCGTCAGCGCTCATTTAAATGATCGGTACCTACATCTGAAAGGGTGGTTACTTCACATTAAATGGGTTAACACTACCTAATTTGCCCTAACCCCTTGTAGGACATAGTCCGTGAACTGTCTCATGTGGCTCAGTTGACACTTCGTTGGCATAAACTACAATAGTTTCGGAGAATGCAGTTCCCACCATGCACCTCCTGCTCCCCCATTTAGCCGCCTACCTGCGGCAAATCGGGAGATGTGGCTTTTTATTACGCCCCGCACCGCAGGGGAAAGACAACAAAAACACATCCATGGCCACGAATGTCGTCGTGGACGGAATTCGAACCCGGAATTTCGGTAGTCAGACATGAGGCTGATGCCTCTACGCACTGAGCTACCGGTCGCCCCTAATATATAGTAAGTATATAATTGTAGTGTAAACCCGCTTCTAACGATGCATCCAACCTTTGAATCAAATGATTTGGCAATTGAAGAGACAACTGTATCTTTTCAACGACAACAGCAATTCGATCGTTTGATTCAAACGTTTGACAGTTTGGCCGAGTGGTCAATTGATAAATTGAATTGAAATAATTATTCAGGTGATAGCGGAAGAAGAGGTACATCTGTTACTGCGGCCATGGCGGTATTTTCCTGCTCCTGTTTTTTTAAATAATTAAAATGATTCTCCACACTGTGTTGATTCCAAAACGTTCACTAAATTCGTCGTGCCTTGTAGCTGCGGTTGCTTCAAATGTTTCTGCCCAATGGCTCGGCAATTGTTTGATTCAAACGTTGGAACATTCGAACTCCTTTGATTCGGGCACAGAACTCGCGAAAAGAGCGAACGTCATTCAATGCGAACGTTCGACGCTTGACATTGGAAGCTCGTAGCTTGACGTCCTGCCACATGATGCTACAAACTATCAAGCGTCCAACGTTGGAAGGTGTTCGTAGCATCGTTTAGAAGCGGCTTAAGGAAGACGTCGATTGCCTTCAAAAAATTTGTAAGTACATTGTGTACATTTTAACAAATTTTCATTGTTTCAAAACTTGGTTTTGTCATTTTCTTGATAACTATTAATGCTACGGACGTCGTCTAACTCAAATTAAAGCTAATCAAATTACCTACAAAATCATCTAAGGACTTTTCTCGAGAGATGAATAATTTGTGCGATATACAAGACCAAAATGAAAACTTTTAATCTTTTAGGGAAATTTTTTAATTTTGTGGAGAGCTAATTCTGGGATTTTTTCTCACGTATGAAAATAATTTTTAAGCAGAACTTTAGGAAACTTAAAGCTCTTTTAAAGTTGCATGCGTCACTTTTACGTAGGACGCATAATTGAGGAGGTATTGAGTGATCTTAACATTTTTTATACCCTTCACGGATGTGATAGGTATATTAACTTTGTCATGAAGTTTGCAACGCACAGAAGGAAGCATCTCCGACCATATAAACTATATATATTCTTGGTCAGTATGATGAGACGAGTCGATTAAGCTTTGTCCGTCTGTCCGTGTGTCCGTCTGTTTCTATGCAAACTAGTCCCTCACTTTTAAAGCCATCGAGCTGAAATTTTGTACAAAGCCTTCTTTCTATTGCACGCTGTATATATGTCGGAACCAATGGATTCGGACCACTACGTCATATAGTTCCCATAGGAACAACCGGTCCAAAAATTCGTCTTTGTGAGAAAAACTTTTTTATTTATAAAGATATCGTTCTCAAATTTCACACTAATCAATGGTAACTTTAGCTAAATTACATACCGAAATTCGGTTGAAATCGGACCACTACGTCATATAGCTGTCATAGGAAAGACCGGTCCAAAAATTCGACTTTGTGAGAAAAACTTTTTTATTTCTAAAGATACCATCTTCGAATTTTATATTCATCAGTAGTATCTTTAGTCAAATCACATTCCTACATTTGGTTGAAATTGAACCACTACGTCATATAGCTGCCATAGGAATGACCGGTCCAAAAATTCGTCTTTGTGGGAATAACTTTTTTATTTCCATAGATATTGTTTTGAAATTTCACATTAATCAATAGTATCTTTAGAGTAATCACATTCCCGAATTTGGTTGAAATCGGACTACTCTATCATACTCGTGTAGCTGTCTTAGGAACGTGGTATGATATAAAGATATCATACCTTTGGCAAGCTAGCCGAAGGCTAGCTTGTTTTCATTTCATTTTCTATGTAACTACAAATCCTACATACGTTGTACGTTTCTTAAATTAAAGATAATTTAATTATCACCGATAACCCCATGCATGGATAGGGATCGATACTTGCATTTATGTAGAAGCTAATAGCTCAAATGTATGTATGAACTACGAGTATATTCAATTATTATAAAGCCAGAATCCAGCATCCATTAGCTGCGCCGGCATCCGAAATTAATCGAATGTAATTTCTGCTCTGTTGTGTTGGTGGAGTTCATGGTGCTATTCGATTTAATACCGAACAGTTGAGCATTCAAAGGATCTGCTCCCTGTCACTTCTTCCAATATATTCCTATGTCAATTCCTATGTGTTTTTGAATTTCTGAAAAATCTAATCATAATACAAAAATGTAAATCCACTTCTGCCAAGAGGTTTATTGATTTTGCCATCAACTTCATGTCCTATTATTTTGTTGGCAAGCAGACAGAAGCGAAATGAGGGCTATAAATATGATTTTCAGGGTAAAACCAATAAGCCAAGTAAACTCTGAATTTTAATGAGGGGAGTAAAATAGGAGTACGTTTATGTGGAAGACTCCCACATTATTCTTAAGTCGATGAAATATATTTGCTAAATTCAAATAAAGCAAAAATAGGTAGAGTTTAGCACTTTATTATAAAAGAAAGAATAGCGAATTGTCTTAAGAAAGAGTAGCATTATTATACCCTAGACTTTTAGTATAGGGTATATTGTTTTTGTCACGACGAAAATATGTAACACCTTAAAGGAGGCTCCGGAGGTATAGCAATGTATATATATAAATGATCAGGATCACCTCCTGATTCGATTCAGCCATGTCTGTCTGTCTGTCTGTCCGTCTGTCCGTCTGTCCGTCTGTCCGTCTGTCTGTCTGTCTGTCCGTTCGCACGATAACTTTCGATAGAATGAAGCTAGAGACTTGAAATTTTGGTAAAATGTTGGAACTATAATCTGCTTGGTTGGTATTGAAAATGGGCATGATCAGGCCAAGAGAACGCCTACCTCCCCTGTATATGTAAAATTATTAAATGTATCTATAACTCCCGATTAAATAAACATGAAAAGCTCTAGCTTTGGCAGATTGCTCGTGAGGATAATCTTCTATTCCCATAAAAAAATTAAATCGATCAGCTGAAAACTAACGGTAATTTTCTTACAAAGAGCCCCGTACTACCCTACTTTTCGGGTTTTTTGTCTATAACTCTTGAACCAATTGACGTAGACACCTGATTTTTGGCATGTAACCCTGGAGTAGGAAGATGCTTAAGTTCTAGTAAGTTGGGCATAATCAGATTAAGGGAACACCTACCTCCCCTACAAATTTCAAAAAATTAAATATTCTTTTAATTACGATAACTTTCGACAAAATGACACTAGTGAGTTGAAAATTTGACAAAATGTTGTTAGTAGGATCTACTTGGTTAGTATTGAAAATGGGTAAGATCCGACCCAAGCAACCCCTACCTCCCCTACAAATGCAACTTCAATAAGCGATAACTTTTGACAGAATCAAGCCAGCGACTTGAAGTTTTGGTCAAATGTTTGAAGTGAGATCGGGTTAGTTGGTATTTAAGATGGGTTAGATCAAAGCTAAGGAACCCCTACCTCCCCTACAAATGAAACATCAAATAAGCGATAACTTTCGATGGAGTGAAGCTAGAGACTTGCAATTTTGTATAAATGTTTGTAGCATGATTTTATTTGTTTGTAGCAATGATGAGCAAGATCCGACCCAAGGAACCCCTACCTCCCCTACAAGTGAAACTTCAAATAAGCAATAACTTCCGATAGAATGAAGCTCTGAAATTTTATTTAAATGTTTGAAACATGATCTTATTTGTTGGTGGCAATAATGAGCAAGATCCGACCCAAGGAACCCCTACCTCCTCTACAAGTGACACTTCAAATAAGCAATAACTTTCGATAGAATTAAGCTAGCGACTTGAAAAATTCGACAAATATTTGTAGAATGGGTTAATTAATTGATTTTGATAATGGTCAAGATCCTACTGAATCATTGCCAACCTCCCCTATAAACTGGCCGTATAGGAAACTCACTTTTAATGCATATGGTCGTTACCAATTGGTACTTTTGGTATCACCACTAGGTCTGTACAAGTCTAGGGTATATACGCTTCGGACTCCGGGCCGAAGCGAAGCTTCGGCCTGGTTCTGTTTTTAACGTGAGATACTATATAGCTTCAGCAGTTTTTGATATATTCTCTCTCTCTCTCTCTCTGCCCAGGCGGACGGAAGTATGTCCGATTTAATAAGGGCTTTGTCTTTTTCTACAAAACCCTAAAAAGCGTCACTACGTCTTAAGCCATCAACCCAAACTATCAAGCAAAGGCCTTTTAAACAAAATTTAATTATCTATAAATTAAATTGAGACTAAAACGAAACTTGTAGCGAGATAAAACTATTAAGGCTGAAATCGCCAAATAGATATTACCGGCTTTTTTCTCACAACTACACTAAAAATGGGCTGATTTGAAAAATATTGGGCAAGTCAGACTTGGAATCGAATTATCTTAAATTTTTTTTTTTTGGTTTTTTTTTTTCATTTGGAATATCCGTTTTGTAACGGACGGTTTGGTGGGCATCCGAAGATGCCCGTGGGGACGGAGCCTAAGGTTGCATTATGACCGTGAAGGTCGAGCAGTGCCATCTGGCGAAGAAATAGGCCCCTCAACGAGCTAAGCAGCGGCCTATGCTTACTGTAGCTCAGTTCGGGAGATGTGGGCGGGGTTTTCGCCGCTCGTTGCCCCTGTCCTTTACGTATGAACAAAAATTCATAGGCCTGGGGCAGACAACACAAACAGGGGAGGTTAAAATGGGGAATAAAAAAAATGTCGATAAGGATGGAATGGTTGACGGACGTATCAGACGCCCACACGGTCGCACCTGGGTCAGGGTGTAATGGGACCCTCGGCCTCTTGTTTCGTACCACCAACAGATCACTACTAATCAGGTGCTACTTCGATCTGCTGGTGGGAGCAGCACTACCAGACCATAATATGGTTCGTTACAGGTGGTTCATTACAGTTTCGAAGATTGAAAATAGGCAAAGTGTGATTTTACTCCTAATGCTAAAAAAAATATGTTTTATGACTATCGATTTTGACAATACTACTGAACTGAATTTCAACTTTGGGTAGTGTATTGGACGCAGAATTCAATGCCCTTTAATTTATATCCTATTACATTTTTGGGTCCGGTGCACCGTTTAGAAGTTATAAGGAAAATATTGAAAAAAAAGGGCTCAAATTTCTCGCTTTTCGCCTAAACAGCCGTTCTGCCACGGGTTCCATAATGGTTCCATCTCTTAAATGGAAGGTTGCAAGGTTGCGCCCATATTTATCGCTTACCGTCCCAACTATTAAAAGTGTCTCATGCCCAGACAACGCAACTGCTGGTTTGTATAAGGTACTCGTTGATCTGTGTTTTGAATGTTGAGTAAACATCCCACCAGTGAGCAGAGAAGGAGAATTTTCATTGGATATTCATTAAAGAATATTTAAGTTTTGTCATCTGCTGTAGAATGTACTTCTTTTAGGTTACTGTTATCGACATATTTAAATGCGTAATCCGTCGCTTAAATATGGGGATTAATACCACATGTTTAAAATATCGTAAAGTCCTTAATTTAACTACACTGATCAATTGATCTGTAAAGCACTATCTCTTTAGTAGATTTAACTTACAACCTTAAACCCTCTTTTAGCCATTCTATGGTGCAGCACGATTAACATATGGTCAAAATCCCCATATCGAATCAAAAACAACCTCCACCTCGTCGCCCACAACGTCATCACCGGAAAGCGAAAACTCAACCATAAATACCGTCCAACCACCCTCCACATCAGCATCAACACATCCTTCGCCAGGAGAACATGCAAGTGAAAATCCGATTAACAAAGACACGGAGTCAGAAAATGAGAACAATTCGGCGGAGGAAAAAGAGCAGGATTCGATTTCGGCTGAACTAGAAGCTACCAAGAATGGCGAAAGACGTTCACTGAACTTGAAAAGTCCAAAGGTTAACGGGATAAGTCTCTTTATTCCAATGCAAAGGATTTAATTGAATTTTGTCTGCACTGTTTGATTCACAATTGTTAGAACTAATAGCAGTAGATTTAGAATAATTGCTTAGAGATACAATAGATTGCGTTAATAGAAGGTTTTCCAGCATTAATTCGATTTGAAGCTTTAAAAAAATTAGGCGACATTTTGTATTTTAATTATTCACCCTATTAAGCTAAAGTTTTTGTTTATTAATGTTGTAACGAAATGTAGATTGTAAACGGGATTCGACAACGCTAATCCTTAACCCCATAAACTAAATCATAGCAATTAAAGCACTTCATTGCGATTCCATTTTACAAAGTTGAATTTAGTAGTTCAAATAATAAGTTTTACCCCGTTGTTATCTGCTTTACCACACTGCTCAAACATTCCGCATCAACATCATCATCCTTATCAGAAAATTAATTACAATGTTCCATTTCAGACGGCCGAAAGCGTTCTAAGGCATCCTGATGGACAGTACTCCTCCTTTGACATGGCGCAGTATGTTTTCTGGACAGGCGACGAAGCTGGAGTAGCCAAAGCTGTGGAGGAATTCATTCAGGAGGGTCTTGTAAGTATTATGATAAATATTTGTTGAGAAAATAAGTCAAAGACAAATAAAAAGTTGATGGCCAGGACATTCACATGACCCGAATTGGGGGGCGACCGGTAGCTCAATGGGTAGAGAGAGTCAGTCTCATATTCGACTACGGTCGTTACGGGTTAAAGTCTCGTCCACAGCGTTCGTGGTCGTGGATGTTTGTGCTGTCTGTGGAGCGGGGCCTAATAATAAGCCGCAACATCTCCCGACTTGTCACAAGTTGACGGCATGCTGGCAACGTGCAACGTCGAAACTGGTTTATGTCAATGAAACGTCAGCTAATCCACATGCCCCACTAGGGGTTAGGGGCAAATGAGTATTATTTGCCAGAATTACGTTTTAATCATCTTAAAATAGGGTTCACTTTCAATTAACGTGAAATTAACCATCAAGAAAATTAACTAAAAATTTCAATGTACTCAGAAAATAAACAGCAATGTATAACATTTTAATCTAATGTTTAGTGTGGAGCCACTAAGCGACAAATATTGATGCAACCTTGCAAAGCATGAGCGAGAGATGCCGTTTGGTACGAATTTTGGTGGCACCGACTCCTTCATATTAGATCGGTTACAGCAGATGGTGGAGCGGATGCTGATGTACTGTCTCGCATCAATAAGGCTCGAGCAGCTTTTTCCAGTTTGACTCCTTTCTGGCAAAACAATATCTCCAGACGTACCAAACTCAGGATCTTCGAGACCAATGTAACATCTATGCTTCTTTATGGCTGTTCAACTTGGAAGGTGATAACAACTAGATTGCAGACTTCCATGAACCAGTGTTTACGGCGCATCCTACTCATACGCTGGCCGGATGTCATTTCTAACGACGACCTACTGTTCATTACTGGCCAGGACAGGATAGACACCTCCATAAAAAGGCGAAAGTGGCAATGGATAGGTCACACACTTCGAAACGGGCAGGAAAACATGGCTAAACAGGCCCTCGATTGGAACCCACAGGGAACCGATGCAAGTCGCGGCGTTGGACGAACTAGAAACTCTTGGAGAAGCTCAGTTAAGGTCGAGGGTAAATCAAAAGGCAAATCGTGGAGCCAGTTGAAGGCGATGGCGGCGAGCAGGACGAGGTGGAAAGGCGTCGTGGTTAACGCCTTAAGCCCCACAAGGGGTTAACAGGATTCATAGAGAGAGTGAGATACCTTCATTTTTAAAAGAGGGAGGCATGTTGGGCCCCGCGACAGAGCGGCTAAGCAGGCGAAAATTCAATAAATTTGAGCCTTTTTTTATGTGACGTCCAGTAACTTTTTCATCCGGTCAAGCGCTAGAAAATGTTAAAAAATTACTGGATTCCGAAATGTTTTAAAAGGGCTAATTTTTTAAGTTTTTCAATTATGGGGAATTCGTCAAAGTACAACGTCGATTATTTTCCACAAAATTCTCCTAAAGTTCTTCGGCCCAGACAAACAGAAAGTCGAAAAACGTAAAAAAAAATACAAAAAATTATTGTTTGAATTATTGGGTTTCCTAAGCCAATTTGATATACATATTTTAGGCATTTAAAATTAGGAAAGAATAAAAAAATATTTTGTGAACCATGGCTCTGTGTCGTCAATGACCAGAACGCTTTTGGCTCGGTGACACCGATTCTGGAAGCCAAAGCACTCTGGTCCTAGAACAACCACCTTAAAACATAAAAGAAAGACGAGGGAAGGATTAGGAGAAGGGCCCATCGGAATGGCCGCCGAGAAGGGATGGGAATGACAGAGGACCGTTGGAGGACGGGAAATGGATGGGGAAACTGACGTCCGGGGGAGATCGATTTTGGGATCGACAGTGGACGGACTTGTAAAGAGAGCGTTGGATTGAACGCGGTCTTCTTGGAAATTTTCGACTTGTGATGAATTTGAAGATTTTCTTGTTTCATTCGGCTAGAAAAAACCCGAGAAGATTCGGTGGAAATTGGAAAGATTGATTGAAAGTGTCGGTACTGGCGGCTTGAAATAAAAGTGTGAAATTGTATTTTGTGAATTTTTGGCAATTTTTAAAAAGAAACAAGCTAGCCGAAGGCTAGCTTGCCGAAGGCTAGCTTGCCGAAGGTATGATACCTTCGTTGCGACCTATGGTGCATTTACCACTTTGAAATTAGTACTAAAACTTGTTCCGATTTCATTGTTCCTATGAGAGGTATATAAAATAGTGGGCCGATTTCAACCAAATTTAGGGACGTGATATGTCTGTTAATATGATTGAATAGTATGAAATTTGGTAAAGATATCTTTAGAAATAAAAAAAATCCTAACAAAAACTTGTTTTTGGAACGGTCGTTCCTTTGACAGCTATTTGATAGAGAAGCCCAATTTCAATCAAATTCAGCAATATAATTTGACTAAAGATATTATTTATTAGTGTGAAATTTGAAAAGGATATCTTTAGAAATAAAAAAGTTTTTCTCACAAAGACGAATTTTTTGACTGGTCGTTCCTATGGCAACTATGTGGTCCGATTCAGAAGGCTGTGTGCAAAATTTCAGCTCGATAGCTTTAAAACTGAGGAAATAGTTTGCATAGAAACAGACGGACAGACGGACAGACAGACAGACGGACAGATGGACAAAGCTTAATCGACTCGTCTTGTCATACAGACCAAGAATATACAATATATAGTTTATATGGTCGGAGATGCTCCCTTCTGTGCGTTGCAAACTTCATGACAAAGTTAATATACCCCATCACATCCGTGAAGGGTATAAAAAGAAAAAGTGAATAATCTGAGAAGGTGAATGTGACAGATAATGGTGGAAATAAAAGTTTAAATCGACTGTGAAATTTTTGAAAATGTTGCTCCCCAAGAAAACTTACAAATGATGGCATTATATGCATCCCTATACCAGCATTTTTTTTTGTCGGAAATTTGACTGGATTGCAATAAAATAAATGTAACTAATGAACTAAATAGAAAGTAGAAGCTTGAAGTGGAAAACGATCGTGTTGCTGTTGTTTCCAATTACAGTACCTGGAGTAACCAATTTTAAGAGACTTTCGAACGGACCCATGCACGAACGGAATTATTTTTATTTGTAGTTTTTTTTTGCTATATAAATTTAGTAAAATCTTCAGTTTTACGCATTGAAATAAGTCAGCGGTGGACCACAATTGAGGAATGATCGATCGTTAGTCGTGGGAAGATATTGTAATTTGCATTGAATTAGTATATTATTTCGAATTATTTTTTCTTTTTTTTTCTTATTTCAAATAAGTTTCTTTAATTTCTAAGTTTTCATTACTTTTTTTTTTAAAGTTTAGTTCTTACCATTCTGTCTTATTTTATAGCTTTATTTTTTTTTTTTATTGGAGAATTTGATTAATTATAATGTTTTATTAATTCTCTCACTTCTATTGGGTTCTTCCTTGTCCCGAAGGATGGGCACATTCCTTCCCTCCTCCTAATCCTTCTCTCGTCTTTCTCTTATATTTTAAGGTGGCTGTTCTAGGACCAGAGTGCTTTGGCTCAAATACCCACGACCACCGCTGGTCTAGCTGGGATCGATGCCACCGAGCCAAGAGCGTCCTGATCAAAAATATTTTTGTTGCAGTGACGGCGGCTCGACAAAGAGCCGTGGTTCGCAAAAAAATGCTTTAAAGTAAAAAAAACCTACGCAATCGGGTATATTTTTTTGTACTTTATACTTCAGCACAGTAATAAATAAAGACACTATAACTCTCACTTTCTGTTCATTATTTGTCTTCAAATATCTAGAAACAGTTTATGGATGTTTTACCATATAGTAGGAAGTGTTAACAATGAAGATAGTAAAAGTCTTCGTGATAAATAAAAAAATTCGATCGAAGTCACAAAAATAGCTCCCGTGAAAGGTTCACGTTTTACAATTTTCGGTACCATTTTCTCAGAAACTATAAAGTTTAGGAAACTGTAATTTTTATATTATTCAGCATTTAATTAGTTTTCTTTTAATCAAATATTATTTTTCAAACATTGATAGACGTCGAAATAAAAATTAATTGTTGGAATATTTTTTGTCGGTCGGAAAAATATGAACAATTTATATTTTTGTAGTCTTTGATCAAGGGGCGACCGGTAGCGCAGTGTGTTGAGGCATCAGTCTCATGTTTGACTACCATCGTTTTGGGTTGAATCTCGACGACGTTCGTGGCCATGGATGTGCAGGAGGTGCATGCTGGCAAGTGCATTCTCCGAAACCAGTTTATGCCGTTGAAACGTCAACTGGACCACATGGAACAGTTGACGCGCTATGCCCCACAAGGGGTTACGGCAATTGAGAGAGAGAGAGTCTTTGATCAAAAGCAAGTCCAATTTAATCTTCATAATTTTCAAAAAAGAAAATCAAATTTTTATCTTTTGTACACAGAAAAAAATAGAATAGACTTTTCATCAAATTATAATTAGATAAAAATAAATTTCGATGAATTGTCGAAAAATATATAAGTTGCCCAAAGAAATTAGTTGAATCGAAGATCTAACATTCATTAGTTCATAAATTTTAAATTATATGAAGTGCAACAAGAAGTGAGACACCATAAATCATAGATAAATTCCACATTTCAAATAATCTAAAGTGAACGTTTCCTAACTTATTAATACATCGAAACTCTTGTTAGTTCATCAATTCAATTTCGACAACATTGCAAATTGACTTGAATTTGGCAACTATTCTAAATAGACATATTGACGACTAGAATCGACGATTCATCATATACAAATTGCTGTTTCAGCGAATCCGTTATAAATTATCGAGAAAAATATGAAATTCAACGAAACAATAGATGTATCAATCATTTCGTCATTGGTGCCCGTTGTTGCGCAGTTGACTTTCATTTTCATGTTGTTTCGCGAGTGAAAAGTCGGAAAATGAGTGATCCAGTGGCATTAGAAGAAGTGTCTTATATCCAACAGGATAATGTGATTTTGGTTGATGCGGGCGAAGAAGCAGTGGTAACTTTGCTTTTGAGCTGGGGACTTTCTGAGGCTATCCCTCATATCACTGGTAAGAGTATACTATATATATAACCCACGCTTCGAAAGATAATGGAATCATTTACCAGGAAAAGGAATAGATATACAAGTGCTAAAGGAACTAACATCTAGTGATTTAGATCAACTTTTCAACTCAGAGCTCTTTGGTTTAAAGATCAAGTTCCGGACCAATTTATTGAAGTGGAGAGCTGAAAATGTAAATTATTAAAGTTATGTAATTTTATGAATAGAAACTTTACTTTACTTATGTTATTTAGGGATACAGTGCGCCACTTGCGAGTACGCTGTCTGTGAATTCGGATGTATCATTGTGGACAGGGTGCAGCTCGACTACTGAAACACATAGTGTTACTTCCGGCAGAGATATTGTTTTGGTGAGTTGATAATAGTTCATTTCATGTCAATATAATGTTCGTTTTGTGTTATTATTTGGAATAGTAAAGATATAAAATAATTTTGCTGCCTAAAGGAAATTTGTCCGGTTGCATATGTATTAAGGATTTAAGTTTTCTCTTGAAATTTGAGTCCACTTTGAATTCAAACTAAACCAAGACACAGTCCCAAGCAAAGACATGTCCCGTTTTTGTCTCCGCTAACCAAACTTGCTCTCGATCGTTTTTTTTTGTCACTTAACCTGCTCTACTCTGCTCTGTATGAAAAAAACGCAGCTAATATATTCGTTTATAACAACGAATACTTATGAGTGACTTACAAATTTACAGGATATCAGGAGTTTGCTAGAAACAAGTGCAGCTGGCAAGACTATTTTGGAAAATTATTCGAAAAGTGGAAAACTTTCCAATACAGAACGCAACAGGTTGACGACTATTGTATGCGAATTTTGGATAGCGAAGAATATACGGCCACTATCTGCCGATTATTTAGATGCAGCGAACAAAATATTGATAATATTTCCATCAGAGCAGGAGGTAAGTCTACTGAACAACTTTCATATGTAACAATTTACAACATAGGATTTCGACAGGAAATTTACCTAGGAGACAAAAAAACTAGAGGAAAACTCGTACAGAAGTACTATTCGCTGTCAAGGCGATATCGGCAGTCTGGATATATGCAGAGTCCATACAACCTTAAAAACGCTCGGAGTTGTTCAACATCGTCTTCACTGGGAAACGTTAAGGAAGATAATCTCGGTAAAATTTAGCGATAAAATGCATTAAATATTTTTCTGTAAAAGTTTTTAATTTATAGATATACTTAAACAATTGGAAAACCATATAAGCTACAGATGGCTTCAAAGCCATTTACAACCTGTGGAAGATGTCATGAGGCACTGGAATTCAACATTTCATCTACGAAAAAAGTACATGCAACATCATTCCGCTGACGCATTAACAGCTTGGCCGATACTCAGACAGCGCATAGGTGCTAAACTTGTAAGTACCTGCTAATCATTGCGGACTTGTGAGTATAATGTTGTGTATTTCTTTTGTTAGGTGGAGCAAGACTTTGAAACTCTGTATCCGGAAAAATGTGCCAATTTTTTTATCAAGTGGAAGGATTTTGAAACGAAAATAGTTCCTATATACTCTAACGAAATCAAAGATTCCAAAAATAAAAAATATTTAAAAATCGTTCAAGAAGAAGGCCTAAGTGATGGTATGTCGTTTTAATTCTATATATTTCAATACACTAATTCTTTTCATTACAGACACAAAAGGATATTTGCTCTTTATTTTATTAAGCGCAGTTTTAGTACCACAGATAACAATTAAGGGACAAGGAACATCAAGGAAACATTGGAAGCCATCAATTCTAGATAGCCAGAATTCCTTGGTTCTTCATATAATTGTAAATTAAGATAGAAATGTGCACCAGGACTGCTTGTATAAAGTATTAATTTCTTCCAGACAAAAACCAACATAGAAGACATAATTAGTGACAGAGCAAAAAAGTACCAGGAATACGGACTGCAACATCAGCCGGTAGTATTGTTAGTCGGAGAATCGATTAGGAACATAACGGAGATACTAGTTATTTTTGACAACGTAATATACGAAGCGAATAGTTTTTTAAAGGCCGTCTACCTCGTATTTGCGATACATCAGGTACTTAATATTCAATATCCAATTGAATCCCAGCAAAATTGGTTTTTTGTCGAAAAATACTTTTTTGGTTTGGATATTTCTGGGAAAACATCTAATTTTTTAAAATCCTTACTTAATGCTATCGGTGGTTGAAACTTTGATTCTCAAAATGCATTTGTGTTCTCTATGTAATAGTCAATTTCACACAGCATCACTGTACATCACACATCTAAAATTGCATCATAGAATGAGTTCTCTATCAAGCTTTAATTGTCCTCATTGTCCACAGCAGTTTCAGTCAATCTACTCTTTTAAAAGGCATCTAATGAAACAGCATGAGACTATTAATTTGAATGAAAGAAATAAAATAAATAAAGTCAGTGTTGCCGACAAAAACATCGTTCCCAATAAAATTTGCATTCCCGAACCTAAAGGAGACCCCATTATAGAAACTGAGAACGTAAACACCAATATAGATGATGTTGCAAAGTCTATTTTTTCGATTGTTCTTAAATATTATGGTAAATCTAACGTAACCAGAAAGCTTGCAGGCGATATAATACAAGATATGAAGTGTGCCGTATTTCTACCTGTAATGCGCTTTATACTATTCAAGTTTAAATGCGAAAGCAAGTCTTCCGAACATATTTCTATATTGACTGCAGCATTCAATTCAATAGAAGAAATTTTCGAAAAATTCAACACAGAGTACAAAACTTTGCAGGAGTTGAAAAAAATGGATTTGTATTCTGACGTAAAAGAATTTTTGATTGATGATGCATTAAGTCTAGAAAATATAAATTCGAGTAATGTAACAGGAGTTTCTGTACCATTAGCTGATAATTTAAGACGTTATTTCGATCAGCCTGGATTATTTTCCCAGATGGAAAAAGAAATGAATAAGAATCAAGGAATTCTATCAAACATTACTGACGGTACGATTTGGAAAAAGAAATTAACTAAATTTTCTGGTAAAATAGTAGTCCCTTACATACTTTACCAGGATGATTTTGAAATAAATAATCCTCTAGGATCAAAACGAGCCAAGCATAAAATCTCCGCGTTTTACATGTCTTTTCCTCTTTTGGACATACATAAAATTTCAAAATTGGAAAATATTCTCTTATGTAGTTTAACTAAAAGTTGTGACCTTGTCTTTGGTCTCAAGGCAAATTTGGATGAATTAATTAATGAAATAAAGAAACTAGAGGAAGACGGAATTTTAATAAATACAGGAAATAAAATAGAAAGGGTTCATTTTGTTTTATCGGCATTCACTGGCGACAACCTATCAATGAACACCATATTAGGTTTTACGAAATCCTTTCAAGCTAACTATTATTGTCGTTTATGTAAGATGCCAAAGTCTGAAACAAAAGTTCAATACAAAGAAAATACAATATATTTGCGTTCTTTCGAAAATTATAATGATGATCTTTCTGGCGAACTTTCTAATACTGGCTTACGAGAAGAGTGTGTTTTCAATGAAGTTGCTAGTTTCGAAGTTACTGACAACGTTTCGGTTGACATTATGCATGACATATTCGAAGGTGTCTGTCATGTCGAACTTTCTTATATTATTGAATATTTTATTTACCAGAAAAACTACTTTTCGCTTGATTCGCTGAATAAACGAAAGGCGAACTTCAACTTTGGTGATACCGAAGGCAGTAACTTAAGTGGAGAAATTACATTAGACCACATTAAAAATAAACACTTCAAAATGTCTGCGACAGAGATGCAGTGCTTTTCATTTTACTTTCCATTTATTATAGGGGATTTTGTACCCAAAGTTGATCCTGTATGGAAATTTTTAATAGTGCTTATTGAACTTGTGGCCTTTTGCATGAAACCTAGCTTTGACCAAAAAAGTCTGACCTTATTTGAAGAGTGCATACAAAAGCATCACAAATTATTTTTAAAATTATTTCCGAATGCTTCCTTTACGCCGAAGCAACACAATGTTACTCATTATCCGGGAGTTGTTCAGAAATTAGGCCCTCTGAGGAAACTGTGGACAATGAGGTTTGAAGCAAAGCATAAAGAGATAAAAGCTTATGCGAATAACATTACATCCAGGAAGAACGTTTGCTTGAGCATTGGAACAAAAATGCAATTGAAATTAGCAGCCCATTTTTTTAATAGAAAACATGATACAGAAAAAGAATTTGCAAGTGGTATGAAAATTATTGATTTGCAAAGTGAAATTGATTGTTCCCATTTCAATAATGTTACAGATGTAGATTTCCGGAAAGTAGCTACATATTCATATGTAATTAAATATAACACAACATACAAAATTAATCATGTTTTAGTTACTGGAGAGAAAGAAACCCCTTCATTTTTTTGTATCAAATATATTTTTTGTGATAGTTTGAAACAATTTTGGTTTGTGGTAAATGAATTGAAGTCTGAGAAATATTGTAACTATTATAATGCTTTCAAAATTAAACAATGTATAGATTCAAACTATGAAACATTTGCGTTACATAATATTTTGTATCCGCCTATTAATATGCTTACTTTAAATAATAATGAAAAAATTCTTTGTCCGAAACATTCATATGAATAAATGAAATTAATGTTAAGTATTTTCTACTTTTGTCAATTGGCTCTTAACCACCTCTGGAATAATAAAATAGATCATACTCGTGTGTATATAATTTTGCGTTTTTCTCGTCATCATCATCTATACTTATGTAATGAATCCATTCAATCGAAATAGCCAGTTCAACAAAAGATATTGGAGTTCGTTTATCGAAACATTCTGTTCAGTCAACACTCACATATTGGATGAATCAGCAACTTCAAATCAATTCATTAACAAATTCTTCTCTAGAAATCAAAGAATATTAATTCGATCAAATGCATATTGTCTTATTCAAATTAGCTAAAGTGTTTATATGATTCATTTACTGATAGTTTCAATTCATCAAATTAATGTGACTAATTTGAATAAAGAACCTGCTTTCAAATTGAGTAAAGGCATTTGATTATTTTGACAAATTGAATTATTAGGCTGAAAAACGTACAAAGATTTTAGTTGATTTATATATTTTTTATCCGTTTTCTGTATTCTTTTCTTTCTGTGTAGTTTCCAAGAAAAAGGTAACGGAAAATTACGCTTTTTCCACACCAATGGAATGACTCCGAAATGCAAGATGCATTTACATATATTTCACATAGATGTGCTAATACACCGTGATTTTTCTTCATTGTAGAAAATCAGCAATGTGTTGTTAATTGCCTTAACCCCTCCAGGGGTATGGGTGCGTCAACATCGCCTGCATAGGTGTACCTTGTTGACGTTTTGACAGCATATAGATTTCGGATAGTGCAGTTACTAGCATGCACCTCCTATCCGAGCCGTCTTTTACTAACGAGCTACAGGCAGTTTTTATTAACGCCCCGGGGATCGAACCTATGTTCTCCAGATGCAGCATCGTAGAGTGGCGACCAAGCGCGGCGATGTTGAAACACATTTTTTTCAGTTGTTAAGTCAAACGGCATTTGACTCGGTTGTACGGATATGAAGTAAAGTAGTTACTTTTTTTTAATATTTTTTTAGATAGGATGTAAATCAAACAGCGTTGATTCGTCCAATGCGCCGCTCACTGCACTGTGAACAATAAAAATATTGTTGTAGCATAATAGCTCCGGTCCAATAGCAAAACCTTTTATCTCAGTTAAAAAGGCAAAATGTTAGTATCCTGTTATTCAATGTTTTCTCCATTTCAGATGACAAGGGAAAATGCCATCAAATTCCTTCGCGATATCAGATTAGGAATCGAGTACTTGCAGGATTCATATGCAAATCGTGTTTTTCCCAACCATCTAAAAGTCGCTCCCATACATCATGTAAGTAACTCAAAAATTTTCTGACTTCAATAGTTAGAAAAGAAGTCAATTACAAAACAAAATAAATGGTCGCCTGTCTATCTAGAAAGCAATGCATGCACCTGCTCCAACAGTGCCACCAACAACAACTACCACCACATCTGCAGCTCCTGATCTCGAAACACACAACTTACTCTTGCCCAGCATAAGAAAAGCTCTAGAGGGATTTCGCCCACTCTTCAGATTACAGGAGTTGAATAACGACCGGAATAAAGGTGAATTGAGATGTTGTTTAACCACATTCATTGCCACTCAGGCTCGAATTCACAAAATAGCGTTCCTAATGGACGTACGTATATGCCTGGATAATGCCTTTGTCCTTACATTCATTTCAGAGAACTCCCTAGACTATGAGGAAGCAACAGGAAGGTTGCGTCTAGTTGATTTCCTCTATGCGGAATATTCCCTGGAAGAGGTTATCTATCAGTTGGCTAAAGTAAGTGTTGTGGAAAATGGAGTCGTAATGAAAGTGTTTACTTTAATAAACACAATTAACGATTTTTGAACTTTTTATTTTGATTAAAATGAAGATTTCTTTGTCTCTGTCACGATCTTTATTATTCTTGATGCGTTTCGCTCTTTCAAGCATCTTTAGAGGAATTTAGCTAAAGGTTGCAAATTTCATGTTCTTATACTACCTCAAATTAGTCTGTATATAATAATTCCTAATACTTTCTACTTGTTAAGTCAACTTGACGCAAAAGGTAATTAATAATAATTGTTGGAAAAGACGGTGATTACCGAAAATATTATTTTAAGGTACTCGTAAATGTGTGTAATTAAGGCTGAGTAATTGTGAATGGTTGAGGTCTCCATGATGTAATTAAGGCGGGTTTGCTCGGAGTCCTGTTAGCTCTATTTGTCTCTAGAGCTTCCAGGGGTTGAGTTTTCTCCCGTTGGCACAGGTATGAAGGATCTGGGATTTGAAGTTGTTCCTAACCTTGTGACCTGTTTCCTTTAAATTGAGGTCTCAATGGTACAATTAAGGAGGGTTTGCCCGGAGTCCTGTTGGCTCTATTTACATATCTCTAGAGCTTCCAGGGGGTTGAATATGGTTGGAATAGGTATGAAAGATCTGAGCTTTAAAGTTGTTTCCAACCTTGTGACCTGTTTCCGACCAAATTTGAGGAACTGAATCCACTCATGTGCTCCTTAAACTTTGTCTCAATTGATCGACCTGTTTGTTGCACATATCTTCCACCAACAGAAGTCCGGGTAAAGCCCTCCTTAATGCCCATCGAGACCTCAACTATTCACAATTACTCAAACTTAATTACATTGTTCCACATTTACCTTAAAATAGTATTTCCGGTAATCACAATCTTTTCCAACAATTATTGTTAATTACCTTTTGCGTCAATTTGACTTGACAGCTAGAAAATATTAGGTAATATTATATACAGACTAATTTAAGGCAGTATAAGAACAGGCAATTTGTCATCTTTAGCTAAATTCCTCGGTAGATGCTCGAAAGAGCGAAACGCCATTTGGCCTTAATATGGAGACATTTTCTATGAATATTAATTCAGTTATTCAGTAGTGAAGTTTGATGATTTAATTATTATGCACATTACATGGAAGCATTTGTACATAATGTTACATATATTGGCTCCCAGGTTATGTTCACAGAGTCGCTTGCCAATGGATCTGAAGAAGCACAGAATGCGTTGCAGCGTTTAACAGCTTTCCTGGAAGCAGAAGGAGATCATGGAAGAATCTCGCCAGCATTACAGAAGAAAATTTTAGGTAAGTACCGTCAAACGACATAATGACTGCCACATAAAAAATTAAATCGACGGGCGATGTAGTCCGATGTATGCTGTGCGTTTGCCCGTTTTTCCGGACACTTTCCGGAATCCGATCTTAACCGAATTCGGTATGTGGCTTCCTTGGATGAGCCTGACCATAACCCGGAGGCAGCAATTTCAGATATCGACTCGACTAACGATAAGCCTTTGATTTAACCACAACAGAAGTGTGGTCAAATCAGAGTTTCTCGCCGAAATCATTTCCAATGGTCCGGCATTACCCAAATTTGATTTGATCCTTGAGTGATTCTAAGCATTACCCAGTGACGTTTGGGTCTGGTGCAGGTGCGCGTCAAGATAACAGGACCTTCTGGTTAATGAAGGGATAGGCAATGTGGGTATCATATGAATGAGTGATAATGAAACAAATGCAGTGGACTACTTTTGATGGCATTTTGAATCTTTTGGTCAGGAAAAACCTACTCTTGACGGCATTTTGGATCTTTCGCCAAGAAAAAGAAAGAAAATCCTTGAAAATTTAATTAATTTTTTATTTAATTAATTCTTGTGCATGCACAGAACTAAATTCTAATAAAACGTATATACAGTGAGTCACAGTCAAAATGAACCACATTATGTTAGAGAAAGAATTGCTTAAAAATTACTGAAAACTATTCAGATTAAAATTGTTTTTATGTAAATTTATTGTCTCAAGATAGTCTCTTGTATGGAATAGTAAACATACAAAATGATTTTGCTGGCTAAAGGAAATTCAATTTCGGTTAAAAGTGTTTTGGATAAGAGAGTCTCTACTGTATGTAAGAACATTATTATAAAACGAAAACTGTATAAAGTGTCCCGCACTGGACAGACAATACTGATAGGGTAGATAGTACAATTTTTTAGAGGAAAAATGGTGCCAAAAGAATTGGCATATCTTTAGTCGTTACGAGGTTGTCGCTCTTTTTGTAATTCTCATCAAATTGCCAAACAAAATCAAAAATTGCCACTCCCTGAACAAACCGCGGGTCGAGAACTGTGGTCAACAAATTGGCTTGGCAGCGAGATCATTGACAAAAAAATTGCACACAATTTTCAGAAGCGGTAAACCATCTGGACATAAGGAGTTTGAAGTTGCGTTCATTGTAAACAATTACCTCAAACCGCACGTTATTGACTTCAAACGCATCAATGAAACGGTTATGTGCGATTCGCATAAAGACTCGATTTTTGAACCTCATTAACGTGCAAGTCCCCACTGAGTTGTTGAAGGAAGAAGCAGTGTGTAACAATTAATCTTCGTTCGCGAGTTCCTATCAAACAAGATCAGGATCAGTAGCTCTGCCAGGAACGGGTGCTCGTTAACTGCTCATTTGAGGTAGAAATTTGGGTGGGTTTTTATTGACTGGCACTACCGCACATTTGTTACTTTATATCACCCGTCACACCCCGTATAACGTGAAAACAAAACAAAAACCAGAGTCAATATAAGACTAGGTGAGATACAAAAAAACGAATGATCACTGAGTATCCACAAAATAATACGTAAAAGTAGTCCAAGATGGACGAGGACTTGGTCGTCATAATTATCCCTATACCAACCCTTAGCAAGAACACGCGACCGAATGATTAAGCTCCAGCCCCTATTACATCATGAAGCAAGCGTTATTCCATATTTGTCACTGGAAGGAAGTCAGGGCCACCAAAAACACATGGGTCTTTTTACTCACACATCTTATTATTACAATTCATCGTATTCTACATCCAAATTGATAATATAATCCATAAACTTATCAAAATAATAATTAGTTATACTATCCTAAATATTCAAGATGGAAGGCATATGAAGAGAGAAACTCTTCTCTGCTTCTCGGTCCTCCCAACAATGAAATCAAAGTATGCGCACAGAAATACTAAGCTCCGCATATACAAAACCATCATACGACCTGTGCCTTGCTATGGCTGCGAAGCCTGAACCCTTACTCAAACCTCCGAAAAATTATAAACACATTTAAACGTAAGGTCCTTCGGCGAATTTTCGGAGCAATTTGCGACCAAAATGGATGACGCATCCGGTACAACCATGAGCTGTACGAATTGTACGATGAGCTGGAAGTTTCGAGAATTGTTAAACTACATCGTCTACAATGGGCAGGACATATACAACGAATGGGTGATGAACGCATGCCTAAAAAAATATTCAATGGACTACGCGTCGATGGAGCAATGTTGCGATGAAGACCGACACCTCGTTAGAAAGGCTCAGAAGTTGAGGACGCCGAACAATTGCTGGGCGTCCAAGATTGGAGGACGCGGTCACTTGACCCAGATAATTGGAGGACGATGATCCAGGTGGCCAGGGCCCGACGTCGGACTCTTGCGCCACGATGATGATGGTGATGATGATGATATGGAATAGTAAACATACAAAATGATCTTGCTGCCTAATGGAAATTTGTCCGATTGATCACTGTTTACTGTTCCATATAATTAGACAAACCGAACATTTTATTGACAGGAAATGAATTTTATGTGCTTCCCAAACCGTAAACTGCCCGAAAACGTCGATACATGCGCCGCGTGCATTTAAAAACGCAGACCAATTAACATTAAAATTCTCTAGATGTAGAATTGTAGAGTGGCGACCGAGAACTCACGGCTACCGAGCGCGTTAAGTGAAAGCAAATGAAACAAAATCAAAATGTATTTGCATGGGACGGACCTATATGACGATGAACATCGCCATTTATCAATTCATTATAGCCTTAAAAAAAAACTTTTCGGCGAAGCTTCCATTAAAAATAAGAACCAGGTATAATTTACTATCTATTTTAAGCTGAGACATAATATAGCTTATGTACTCCTTCTCCGCAGTTGCTCTTGACTATTTAATTACAATTGCATGTTACTTCTATGTTTAGAATAATGCTATTATTTTATTTCTCACTATTTCAGATGTTATCCTGAATGCACTCTCTGATGTTCTGGCCGAACACCCTGAATTCCTGACAGAAGCTCGGAATAGCTTGGGCAATACCTTCCATAAGCTACCAAAACACATAATTGATCCCATCAAGAATTGAAAATCATTCTCACATATATGAAGCAATGCTTCACAACCGTTACACCTATTATAATATATTATAATAACATAATATGTAATAATGGAGAAATTGTCAGAACCATATAAAATAGCATCCAGTCGTAATATCATTTATAGTTCTTGTACGTATATGAACATTGGAGGGCGTCAATTTTCGACACTAGAAGGAAACTGTTTTAGCATAGTATACAAGGACGAATATATGGACCTTCTAGATTATTATCCCTAATCTCAGCAGATCTATAATGACGCCATTTTCTTAAGGATCATCATCCGAATGAAAACAATAATCCAATGTCTAATGGAATGTTAGTAAAATGAAATGGTTTCCAAAAAATTAACCATATAAAACTACAATAGTAAGACTAGTCTGCTTTTTAAAGTATGTATGTACGTAAATATAAAAATGATAACCATATACACTAGAATCGATACGACAGATATGTGAAGATACATATTGTAAATTGCTAAAAAAAAATATATACATGTACAACATATATAAATGAACAATCTAGTCAAATTATATACACATATTGTAGAGCAATGGCGTTATATTATAATAATTAATACAATTTTGTTTTAATTAAAAGAGAATTATGTTCCAAGATATTAACTACTATTGGCAAATCAATTCAGTCAATTTTGAAATGAGGTTAATTTAACAGTGAAGATTTAACCGACAACAGCAGACAAAAGCGTTTTGTACATTACACTTATATCTTGATCGAATTGAAGAAACAATCATTTCAAATTTTACCTGATTTTTCGATAAGTATCTTTTTTCCGTAATTAGTCGAAGTACGCATACAATATAGTTTCGTCATTGGTTCGGATAGACTATCTAAAGAAAGTGTCAGGCTGAAAATATATTTTTGTGATAGTATTTCTTTCTGTGTACAATAGACACTTATTTTAATAGACAATTACTAGACAATTTTTAATTATTTGTTACTTCTATAGATACTCGTAAATAAACGGTTTCTTTAAAAATAAAAAGAATTGTTTTATTGGCAATACGCTTTTATATTCCAAATTGTCACGTATTTTGATAAGTTTTTAAAGTATGCATGCACATTAGAAGGAAGGATTGATCACCAAACTTCTAACAAAAGGGTAGCTTTACAAACTGCATTAATTGGAGAAGCATTTGCGTACTTCCTGCCGTTGCCAAGATAATAGCTCAAATTGTTCTGGAAAGACTAAAGGCTCACGAAGAATCATCATTATCGTGGCGCGACAGCCCGACAGCGCCTGGATCGTTATGCCCCAATTATCTCGATCACGTGACCACGTCCTCCAATTTTGGAAGCCCAGTAGTTGCTCGGCGTCCGCATATACTGAGCTCTCCCAACGAGATCTCGGTTGTCTAGACAGTCTCGCTCCATCGACTCGTTCTTCGTTAATTACTCTCTTTGGCATGCGATCATCGTCCATTCGTTGTCCATGCCCTGCCCATTGAAGTCGTTGTAGTTTAACGATTTTCCAAACTTTCAGCTCATCGTACAGTTCATACAACTCATGGTTGTACCGGATGCGCCATCCATCTCGATCGCAAACAGCCCCAATAATTCGCCGTAGAACCTTACGTTCATATGTGTCTAGCATGTTTCCGGAGGCTTGAGTTAGGGTCCATGCTTCGAGCATAGCACTGGTCGTATGATGGTTTTTACACGCGGAGCTTCGTGTTTCTGTACACATGCATTGATTTCATTATGGGGAGAACCAAGGAAAAAATCTTATTATATTACGTTTACACTATCCCCAGATTACTTCATCTGTGCCAGCTGAGATAATCTGCGACTGTCAAATACATACAATTTTGAACTCACCACACCCAGATTACGCAGCAGATGAAGTAATCTGGGGATAGTGTAAACGTAATATACGTTTACACTATCCCCAGATTACTTCATCTGCGCCGGCTGATTTAATCTGGGACTGTCAAATACATACAATTTTAAACTCACCACACCCAGATTAAGCAGCAGATGAAGTAATCTGGGGATAGTGTAATATTACGTTTACACTATCCCCAGATTACTTCATCTGCTGCGTAATCTGGGTGTGGTGAGTTCAAAATTGTATGTATTTGACAGTAGCAGATTATCTCAGCCGGCGCAGATGAAGTAATCTGCGGATAGTGTAAACGTAATATAAACGTAATATAACTGTATCCGTCGCTTGATTTCGTCAGTTTCGTTGGCGTCCCTTGACAAGTTGCAACCCAGGGATATGAAGTCATTCACGAACTCGATGTTGAGTTCCCCCAAATTGATGCTCGGTTGTGCAGGTGTCCTTGTCGTCGATTGCATCATTATTTTAGTTTATATTACGTTTACACTATCCCCAGATTACTTCATCTGCTGCTTAATCTGGGTGTGGTGAGTTTAAAATTGTATGTATTTGATAGTTCCAGATTAAATCAGCCGGCGCAGATGAAGTAATCTGGGGATAGTGTAAACGTAATATTACCCTCGTTGATACGTAGTCCAACTTCTTTTGCAGCGGTATCGAGCGTATGCAGAAGTTCTTCTGCGTCGGCCAATATTCGGAACATGATGTTGATGTCGTCGGCGTACGCTGCTAATTGTGTCGTCTTGATGAGTAGCGTCTTGCTGTTGTCCATATTCATAGCCCGAATAGCGTATTCCAGTGCTAGGTTGAAGAGCGTCGGTGCCAGAGTCCAGCGCCTTGTTTCAGACCAGTGCGTGTTTCGAATAGATCAGTAAGTCTATTATGGGTTCTGATCTGTGAGACGGAGTTGGTCATCGTCATCTTTGTCAGTCGCACAAATTTTGCCGGTATACCAAATTGCAGCATGATGTCGTCACTATCGATATTGTCGTATGCCTGCTTGAAGTCGAACAAGATTTAGTATACGTCTACGTTGTATTCCCTGCATTAGTTTGACCGTATTAGTTTGACCGTAAAGAGCTGATCAGTTGTGGAGCGACCAGGTCTAAAACCACTTTGATAAGAATAGAAAGCAAAATTGATGAAGAGCAAGCCGGCTTTCAATCCAGATTCTCCTATGTCGATCACATTAACATAACACCTTCACCTTACGAATCATCATCGAGCCATGCGTTGAGTTCGATTCTCCGCTTCACTTGCTTTTCATTAGGCGCGTTCTTTTGTATCTATCCAGGTCAAGGGTAGTTAACCCGAGCTTTTGTTCAAAAAAACGATAAATCTGACCCATACAGGGTAAAAGCATGTATTTGACATGAAATGGATTTTATCTCAGATAAAGTTTGGATTTTATATTACGTTTACACTATCCCCAGATTACTTCATCTGCAGCGTAATCTGGGTGTGGTGAGTTCAAAATTGTATGTATTTGACAGTCACAGATTATCTCAGCTGGCGCAGATGAAGTAATCTGCGGATAGTGTAAACTTCTGGAGTGGCCCATAGGCTCAATTTATGGGACGAGAGAAGAGCGCGTTTAATTTTTCATGGGAGAGAGAAAGAACGGGACTTTTAATGCCAACCACCAATAGGACGCGGAAATTTGACAGCTATATATACAGCGGGGAGTCAGAAACGAAAACAAACATTTCAATATCGGTTTTCTGACAGAAAACTCACAAAAACAAGTAACGCGCACATCACATCTAAATATTTAATGTTTTACCTATAAGCAGACACCCCCGTCTTAGGGATTCGCTGGTTATTTTTGCAGTCACCGACGAGGCATTTCAATTTACCACAACTCACTACCGCACCAATTTGTCCTACCGGAAATTTCACTAGTGTCTTCTCTACATAATCGCGGCTCTTTACACTCAAAAACCGGCTCCAAACTTTCGCGAATTCAACCGTATTTCCTTTTTGCCACTTTTAGAACAAAGCGTTTGACAGCCATATGCACAACGTGATCTTAAAACCGTTAACTTTACTCTCCCAGCTCTCGACTTTTTCAAGAAGAAGATCGTCCCATTTTCAAGCTGTCAATTTGTATGGTTTGACAGGCATATACCCATTCCTGTGTTAGTTATATATTCAAATGTGCACTGTTAAACGTCAAAGTATGTAAACATTTGCTTCGGCAACTACCCGTTTGCAGAAAACCAGAAAACAATGGACACAATAATGAATTTCGTGGGTGATTCAGTCGAAATGGAGCCCAACATAGCTCGTAATCTATTCAAGAATGGTGCCACACTGATAATAGCCGGCGTTCCAGTAGGTACTGAATTTGGCATTGACTTGTCTTCGTACGAAGTTGGTGACCGATTTCGTGGGGTCAAAATGATTCCTCCGGGACCGCATTACGTATTCTGTGCTGCCAGGGATACATACGGCGGTGTTGCGCCCCGCGTTGGATTTGTGCACTATTTCAAATCATCTGAAATCGTCATACGCGAGTGGAATGGACAGACTGAGGAATTGCGACTGCGGCAGTGTCAAGATCACGAACTGGAAAAACAGCGAATTAAAGAGAACTTGGAGGACTTGGACAGGTTTCTTGCACCTTATGACTTTGAGGGACTTTCCAAATGGAAGCTCTTAACAGACACCATCACAGAAGAGACGATAAATCGTTGTATTCCCAAGTCCGGGTTCATCAAGAATAGTATGGAATATCTATCGTGTCCGGACTCCGAGAGGCCTCGAGGAGGAGCACCAGCCAAATACAAATATTCACAGCTTGTTTGTGATGAAAACGATTTGCTTCCTAATCTGAAGCCTCTTCCAGACACCGCACTTAATTTCTCCGAAATACCATCAAGGATTCCCAAAGACGCGACGCCGTCCCAAATCACTCAATATCACATGGATTGCCTGGAAGCAGTCGAGGCTTACTTCAGCCGATTCGCAACACCTAGCGACGCAATCCAGGAAATTCAACTTTCTTTCATATTTTTTAACGCTGGTTATTCTGTGGACGGTTTGTCCTATTGGCGTAGAGTTCTTAACCTCGTGAGCAATTCAGAAACAGCTGTGAGTAAATTTAAACTGTTCTATATGAAATATTTGGAAGTGCTTCAGCATCAACTACCCGAGCTGCCTGACGAGCTTATGGAACAGACGAGAAATAACACGGTTTGCAAGGACATTAGAAGTCTTCTTCAGAATTGTACGTTGAGTGGCTTGCATGTTAGCGCCGATCGTTTGGCTAAAAATCTGAAAAGGACGATGAAATGGACGTTTGAAGGTCTTTTGGACGAAGATCCGGACGATATGCCTGTAATTATAGATGTAGAGTGAGAGCTATTGATTTATTAGTGACTTATAAGAACGCTTGTGACGATTTTTTACAAAAATATAAAAATAAAATTATTGCTTGTACATAATTTATAGCAGTAGATTATTTAGTGGACGAGATGTTCTTTATTCAAGACAGCTGCCGACAGATTTTTCTTAGCCGCAATTGTCCCTTTTTGCCTACCCATACAAATCCTGAAGATCTTCGAATAAATTATTTATTACGTGCACTGAAATTAAAAGTTATTCCTAGTAAAAATTCGGAACATGCGGTGAAATTTTGCGTTAATTCATATTTGGCATGGACAATATCGGTTTCAAAACGAAATACCGCTTCGGAGGAAACGAAACTGAGATAACCTTTTACTTTAAATTGCGCATAGACAATGAGACGACAGAGTGCATGCATGCACACATTCTGTTTCAAACCTGGCCCACAGTGCTCGGTGAAGTGAAACGTGATGTCAAATCCACACAAAAATGTCAAACCGGTTCACCGGCGAAAAAACTTCTTGTGCATTTTGTACGAGATTTCATCAGTGAATTTCACCCGGAATCAACCCAAAATTGTGAATGCATGCACTATTTCCATATGCATAATTTCATGATGCCAACCCGCCCTAAATATAAGTTCGCTTAAGGCTTGTAACGTCGGTACCATACTGCTGAAAGCTTCTCTCCGACCAACGCGATTAATTCGCTGCGGATCCGGGGCAGAAAATTCGCACGAGCGACTTTCATAAAAGACCCTTTCCATAGTCCTCCCCGTGGGTGCCCCATGGTAACGGCAGTGGGTCAAAACGCTGACGGTCAGCCAAGTCTTAACGATAAGACAGTTTGGCAAATAGCTGTAGCCTGAATGGTTGACCAACACCTAAGCGTCTCAGGTTTAGTAACCGATTATTCTTTCGGATCCTGAAATGTGCGCTCACTGAACAAACCGCGAAGGTCCCCTTCAACAGGTCGAAAAGTACAAACTGAGCATTACTGCAGTCCAGGAAACAAATTGGCTTGGCAGCGAGATCAATGAGAAGAAATCGCACACAATTTTTAGAAGTGGCAAACCATCAGGCGAAGTTAAGGAAGACGCAGTAAGAGACGAGTTCTACGCCCGCTTTGAGACTCTCTTCGACTCACTTCCAACAAACAACGTCAAACTACTGATGAGAGACTTTAACGCGAAAGTCAGAAATGAAAGTTGGCACCGGAAGACCACTGGAGGCCGCAGTCTCCATGAATAATGTAACGACAACGGCCAGCGACTTATCGACTTTGCCTGCAGTAGGAATCTAGTCATAAGCTCTACGTGTTTCCCGCATCGACGCATTCACAAACAGACCTGGAAATCTCCAGACGCACATACTGCCAACCAAATTGATCACGTCCTTATTTGCAAGAGATGGGCGTCTGGTGTAATGGATGTCCACTCCTATTGAGGAGCAGACTGCGACTCAGATCATCACTTGGTGAAGACGACCTACAGATGTAGAGCTTCTTCAGTGCACTAATCGAGAATCAGTCCTCCCAAAATCTTTGCGATTGATAAACTGCTGAGCGATGCTACGGCGGTGGAGTAAACTGCCGCCTTTGAGGAAAAACTACCACCTATGCTACACAACATCAGCAACACAGGCGTCCATGGGTTCTGGGAAGAACTCAGGGGTACTATCAAAGAGGTCGCAGAGAAGGTCGTGGGATAAAAAGCCCGGCGAGCGCGAAACGACTGGTTCGACGAAGAATGTAGAACTTCACTTGACGCGAAAAACGAGGCCTGTAGACAATGGATTCAACGAGCAACCAGAGCTAAAAGAGAAAAATATGACGAGCTAAGGCAAATATCGAATAAAATAATTGAACGTAAGCAACGTAAATACTTTGACGAGCAGTTGCTGAATATTAACGGAAACTTCGCTAAAAGGAACAACGGACAAGCGTACAAACTAGTAAATACAATCAAACCAGGACTAGCCTCTGTAAGGACAAGGATGGAAACATCATCAGTGACACCAATAGCATCAGTAAACGATGGGCGTCCTAATTTGAAGAGCTTAGGAATCCAACATTTAACGTCCCCATACAAGAAGCCAAAATCGATGGCGTTATTATTATACACAACCTCCGACAGTAGAGGAAGTTGATCTCGCGTTGCGATCACTAAAACGAAATAAAGCGACGGGCGCTGACGAGATTCCAGCTGAACTGCTAAAATTCGGTGGAACGGGTCTAGTTAACATACATCAATTACTCCTGCAAATATGGGAGGACGAGGTGATCCCAGACTAGTCACTAGTCTGTACGTCCTATAAAATTTTGACGAATATTCTGGAGAATAGAATAAAACCATACGCAGAACGAATCTTCGACAAATATCAAGGTGGTTTCAGACCTGGTCGCTCCACAACCGATCAGCTCTTTACGGTCAAACTGATACTCCAGAAGTGCTGGGAATACAACGTAGACGTATACCAAATCTTTGTCGAATTCAAGTAGACATACTGTACAATATCATGCTGTAATTTAGTATACCAGAAAAATTAGTGCGAATGACAATAATGACGATGACCAACTCCGTCTCACAGGTCAGGATCCAGAATAGATTTACTGATCTAATTGAAACACGCACTGGTCTGAAACGGCGATGAACTGACGCTCTTCAACCTAGCACTGGAATACGCTATTCGGGCTATGAATATGAATACCAGCGAGACGCTACTCATCAAGTCGACATAATTAGCAGCGTACGCCGACGACATCAACATCATGTCCCGAAGATTGGCCGACGCAGAAGAACTTACACTTAGGCTGCGCGCATGTTGGCTCACGTTCGCGTGTCGCGTTCACGTGTTTTATGTCAAACGGTTTGAGTCTATGGTTTCCAACCAAAGACGCGAATCTGTCAATATGACAAATGCTCGGCTATTGTCGTATCAACAAATTGAGTTCGGTATCGTGCTTTAAAATGGATAATTAGGTAAGAATTGAGTGGCAAAACAAACGACTGGGGAGTAGTAGCATGAGCACAAATACATATTTCATACTAAATTATTAGCGTTAATACACAATAATGAATCCAATTTGGTGATACGACAACAGCCGAGCATCTATCAAATTGACAGATTCGCATCTTTGGTTGAAAACCATAGACTCAAACCGTTTGCCATAAAACACGTGAACGCGACACGCGAACGTGTGCCAACTTGCGCGCAGCCTTATACTCGACACCGCTGTAAAAGAAGTTGGACTACGTATGAACGAGGGTAAAACTAAAATAATGGCCTCGTTTATGCCGCTGAACTATCTTCGAGTATTAACTAGTTCATGCTATTAGGTGGCTATTACACTATAAAAGTTCTTTTACAAATATATTTGACAAAACGATATTTCAAAAGAACTTTTATGAATGATATTAGCCGCTAAAGGGGGAAGGTGTGCAAGCATATTAGAAAAGTAGTTGAAACAAGCAACGTCCATGTCGCAAATCTTTTCTGAGGCGGCTATTACACTATAAAAGTTTTTTGAAAATAGCTTTCATAAAAGATATTTGTAAAAGAACTTTTATAGTGTAATAGCCGCCTAACTCACGACGATATAAACATGTCGCATTAGCTAGTTTTGGTACTAGTTTTAGCTCCACTTGCGATGCGGAGCTGGACTGAAAAATTGGGACTAGATGATGTTGCTGTCTTCGCTAATGGCGTTGTTGGTGAAAATTGTATTTTAAATGTTATATAAATACCTCATCCTTTCCTGAAACTCTGTATTCATTGCATCCTTTGATTGTAGCGGTATAAACGCGTTTTTATTGGGAGGCTTTTGTCTCTAGACATTTCCCAAACCAAAGTCACAAACCAACAACTGACATCGTTGATATTTAGTACTTCTCCGTATGGTCGGTACAAACACACCACGAACAAGTACTAGCACTAAAACGATTTAGTTAAATCGCATTTTAGTTCCACGGCATAAACGTGGCCAATGATGCAAACGAGAACAAGGACGCCAGCACAATCGAGCATCAATCTAGGGACCTCAAAAACGAGTTTGTGAACGACCTCATATACCTGGGTTGCAACTTATCAAAGGACGCCAACGAAACTGACAAAATCAGGCGAGAGATATAGCTAGCTAAGAACACGTTTTTATCGGTTCTCCCCATAATCAAATCGAAGCATGTGCACAGAAACACGAAGCTCCGCGTATACAAAACCATCATACGACCAGTGCTATGCTGCGAAACATGAACCCTGGCTCAAGCCGCCGGATACATGCTAGGCCATTTGCTCGGTAAATTAACAGCCAAAACTCATGGACAATAGCACGAAGGAAATGAACTGGAAAAAAGATAAAGATATATATTATGAATACTTTGATGTGTCTTCTTTTCAGGTCCTCTTAAACACACTCGAACGCAAAGTTCTGCAGCGAGTTTTCGTGGCTGTTTGCGATCGAGATGGATGGCGCATCCAGTACAACCATGAGTTGCGTGAACTGTACGATAAGCTGGAAGTGTCGAAAATCGTCAAACTACAACGACTTCGATGGGCAGAGCATGTACAACGAATGGACAATGACGAGTCGACGGAGCGAGACTACGAGGACGACCGAGAGCTCGTTGGAAGAGTTCAGTATATGCGGACGACGAGCAACTACTGGACTTCCAAGACTGGAGGATGCAGTCACGTGACCGAGATAATTGGAGGACAACGATCCAGGCCCGACGTCGGTCTGTCGCGCCACGATGATGATGATGATTCGATATATCACTACGTGGATAAAGATCAGTAGTTGTATCAATATCCGTATTATTTCTCTTCTCAGTATTTCTAGTAAATATATTATTCGAACGAGGTTTCGAATATTTTTTAAATACATAAATATCTAATAACACACAGTGGCTGTAAATACTCTTCACAAACATCCAAGGAACATCCAAGTTGATTCAACCAAAATCAACCTGAAATTGGTTCCACAACTTACTTGACTGACTTTAAATTTAAATGTTCCAGATAATCGCATTGACGCGGTGTTAAAAACGGTATGATAAAACCCTCAGACAGAGGGTCTCCCAATCGAGCAGCAAAATATGGACATTTTTCAATGGTGGTATAAGAAGAATAATTTTTCGCGGTACTTAAATGAAGTTGTAGTTAAGTAAAGTTGATTGTCAACGATAAAAGATGAAGTCTAGGCAAAAAACCGTTGAAATTACGTTTCCAAATTTTGGCTAACTGCCAATATCAAACAGAAATCGAATACTATATCCTTGTTTGTATAAATAATATATCAGATTTAAACGCAGCGGAAAATATTTTGAAAAGTAAATATCGTATTCAAATACATACTATACATGGTCTCTCTTTATATGTGTATCAGTATCGGATTTTTATTATAGAGATATCGCAGCTCTGCTCATATAATAACTACAATAATTTTTTACTTCATGTAAATACATGTATTTCGGCAGAGACTTGCACGCTTCTTCAGTACATTTGCCATGGAATACGAACCCGTGGCTAATCGGTAGTATGAGCTACCGGCCTCTCCTAAATTCGCACTCGGTAGCCTTGAGGTCTCGGTCGTCGTGACTCTAGAGAAACAGAGGTTCAATCCTTGGAGGGTTAATAAAAAACTACATGTGCATGGAGGTGCATGCTAGTGACTCCGAAAAATATGCTATGGACACGTCAACAATGCATAGTAATGCAAGAGATGTTGACGTGACTGGGGTCAAAGCAATTAACAACAACAGGATAAATAGCATATTTCTCTAAAGCATTTAAAATATGTATGTCAATTAATGGCAATATTTCATTTCTTGTTTTTTGCAGTCTCTGAGTTTTTCTGCAATTCAGAAAGTACATCCATTCATGTTTACATAAATCCCCTACTCCAATTGGAAAAGAAAACGTAGCACAAAGAAACACTCTCTTGTAATTACGACTTACGTGGACCAGTGGAATCCAATTTAGTACATATGTCTCCACTTATCAGAATAATTGTCCTCCAAAATCTCATCCAACAATATTCCACAAGCATATACACGTATTATGTGTACTAGTAGGTTGATAACACCTACGATAAACTAGCCTTTAACCACTCCCCTGAAAATCTTTCAAATCGGAGTGGTAATAAACAATCGATTTTTGATTGTTTGTTTATGGCGTGGACGTGAGGAGTGTTTCCCAGGAAACTAGGCTCCAAACATATTTCTCTCAACAAAGAAGACCTATAACGTATTACTACTCACTACGAAAGACGACACGACTGCAACAGATTTTGGAAAACCTTTCAAGATGAAACATCAACAGGTTGTCCCCGACTACACCTCAATGCTGAAATCATCATGTTTATGCCTATTATTGGCCTTTTCCGGTTACGTTCTATTAAAGTAAGTATTACAAAACCGATTGTAACTTCATCATATGCATACTCGTAATTTTGGCTAATGACTTTCATATTTTAGACTTGTCCAGGCTATTTTCTATTTGCCGCGGCATCTACAAAGAAATCAGGAACGATTAGAAGAACTTGCTGCCAAATATGCAATAAACTTAAATGAAGAAAAATCTAAGGAGAAAGATGATTCTTCGCTTGAGAAAATACCCGAAGGAACAAGTGAAGAGGCCGAAAGTGAACAAAAGAAAGAGAAATAAACAGGTTAAAATGTATGAGTGTCTGTTTTAATTTTAGAAGTTGAGTGCCTTTCTTCAAATGATTTCGGAGTGTATTTTTATATAAAGTGATGATATATTAAATGATCAACTTACATACTTGTATTTACATATTGGCTTTATTATTCGGAAAGTCACATCGGTATATTCTTAATTGACTGGGCGACGCATACTGGTTCGCGTCTTTAACCAGCAAAGCTTAAGCCGGATAAAAATTGGTGCAACTTCAGTTCAACGTCAATTTGTCACTGAAATCGTGTAATTTAACGCCATTAGACTTTTTCTAGTGGTGGCATTTGTAGAATCGCAGGTCTATGTGAATAAACCACATACGATTGATGCCTTGAATGTTAATATAACCAATGCCAGCGAGCCGCGTGGGTCATTTGGCCGATAATATATTTCATACATAATGTAATCGAATACTATTTCAAATAAAAATTTAACGATATCTTATACACAACTTCACTTCTTTGACACAACTACATTCATTAGGAACCTAGTCCTATTGAATGTCCACCAGCAGGACAGGATTCGCTAAGCACGAAATTTCATCGTCATATCTCTTAAAACTGCTAAATTATTATACTCATCATTAAAGGCGCAGATAGCAGATGGCGGACAATAAAAAAATATGTTTAGTCTCAAAGTACTCGTTATATTAAGTGCTAATTTCGTACAGTCGAAAGAATTAAATGGATTTAAAAAAAGGTAATGTTTAATGTAATGTCTGCCAGCTTAAGACCATAAGCTGACATATAATTGATTTCTTTCATTTTTCTTTTTCATAATATACTAATTTACTATTTACTTTAGTGCTAATTTAGTACAGCCTTCTCGTCTGCGTCTGTTTAGTTTAAATGACTTTATTGCGAAATCAACTTCTTCTGTCGGAGGTTGTGTGTTGGGATCATGATCGATATTCTGTCATCGACCGAAGCTTCTTGGGTGGAGACGTTAGAGGTAGGATTAAGAAGCTCTTCAAAATAGCACCTCCATCGTTTGCTAATGCTATTAGTGTTGCTAATGATGTTTCCTTCGTTGTCCTTGCAGGGGTTAGTCCTGGGTTGATAACCATTCTTAATAGCATTCACTAGTCTGTACGCAGTGGTGGATCCAAAGGAAGGCCATGGGGGGCCCCGGGCTTCTCCAAAATGTTTGGTATATAAAGCTTGGTCTTGGAATATTCGAATAAATGCTCGAAAATTATTTTTTAAAACGACAACGAATATACACACCGCAAAACAATTAAAAGACCACTTGCAAAATTCGTCCTGCTGAACAGAATAAGAAAGCCAAGGCGACTATTTTTGATATAAGTGTAGGTAGGGGAAACATTATAGAACATTTTTGAAAATTAATTTCTAAAATAACGGTATATTTCACATAAATTTTACAAACTCGTAAAAAACCAACATCCAGCAATATTTTATGCTTTCTTATTCCTATTTTTTAATGTTTTATGGTTTTGTATTCTGCTTCATCGGCCGCTTAGTAGCGCGTATTGCCACCACGAGCTCGAATAACAGCTTCAATTCGCCTAGGCATGCTTATTATGAGACGCCAGATATCATCCTAGGGAGTTTTCGCCCATTTGCCCTTTAGGGCTTGTTCCAGTTCTCCTAAGGTCTGAGGAGGGTTTGTACGGGTCCTGACGCGTTGCCCAAGCTGGTCTCATAAATGTTCAATGGGATTTAAGTCTGGGCTGCACGCTGGCCAGTCAAGAAAGTCGACATTATTGGCCGCACTACGTTTGCAGTATGGGGCGGGCTTGCATAAAAAATAAATCCTGTTCACCAGCACGTGCTATATCAGTAATGTGAAGTCTTAGCACTTCGTCGATGTATCGCTGAGCTGTCAAACTGCCGTTAGTGATGACAACTAAATTGCTTTTGTCGTTTAAAGAAATAGCACCCCACACCATTATTGATCCACCGCCAAAAGGTATCATCATCTCAAGTTCAACTTTAGATGAAACCGATACCAAACCAACAACCAGACAATTTCCTCTGTATAATGTGGCAGGAATTGAGTTATTCGCAATGTGAGTTTTGAGTTTTTAACATAAAACGCACACTTCTGTATTTCACTCACTCTGTGCTGTGAGACATACTGGGCTGTAGTGATAAACTGATAACACATAACACAAACATTGATTATTTGTGTAATTCAGTATAGACTCAAATTCAGATGTTTCACTACGAAGCGCATACTCCAATTACTCAAATTCTCTGCCAAATGAGGAATTCATGGCATAGAGCTTTTAGAACAGAGTGGAATTATTTGACTGCATGATTTGACTATAGGGTCAAAAAAGAGAAAAAAAAATTGGGGTCGCCTACCCCAGGCTGGCAATCTGGGGTCAAAGAAGGCAAAAAAAAATGAGGTTGTCCATCCCAGATTGGCAACCCCGTTTCATGGGAAATAGTGGTCCGATCTGGCTGGCTCGAACTAAAGGGCATTGCGGGGTCGCTGACTCAGAATCTGGGGTCAAAAAAGAAAAAAAAATTGGGGTCGTCCATCCCAGATTGGCAACCCCGTTTTCATGGGAAATGAACTAAAGTGCATTGGGGGTCGCTGACTCCGAATTTGGGGGGCAAAAAAAAATTGGGATCGCCTATCTCAGATTGGCAGCCCCGCTTTCATAGGGAAATAGTGGTCCGATCTGGCTGACTCGAACTAAAGGACATTGGGGGGTCGCTGACGCAGAATCTGGTCTTAAGAAAAGCAAAAAAATTGGGGTCGTCCATCCTAGAATGGTAACCCCGTTTCCATGGGAAATAATGGTCCGCCGGTTTGTACAGGGATCGTACGTTTCAGGATTCGAAAGATTAGTAGTCCATTAAACGTTTACGCGATCTTTTCCGTCGTCCGAGGCTTTTTTGCCCAGATTTCTCGACAAGGAGTAGTTTTTATGAGGATTTGTCGTCTGCCCCAGCGTCGGTGATAACTGCTTCAGGCGGTTCATAACGTGTCAGAGTCCACACAACTCGTGTGGCAGGTCTGACTACGTAATTCATTTCACCGTGATGACCTGAAACGCTTAGGTTAACTCAGAAAATCAGGCAACAGCTATCTGCTTCACTCAAATGTTTTGTTTTGCAAAGCTTGGTTAGCTTGGTTAGCTGTTCCAGGGGCGCGCACGAGGAGATCTATGGAGGAGGTCTCTTGCCCCCTGAAGGTTTTTACTAATTAAAATATTTATTTAAAAAATACACTGTAAACTCATGAATAAAAAAAAAGTATTTTATTCGAAAATACTCTGATTAACTTCATTGGCTCGAATAGTCCCACTTATCAATCGTGTGTGTATAAACAGTTAATGAAAACTTCATGAAATTGCAAACGTAAACTTCTTCAAATATCTTCGCCATCCATCTCAACATCATCCAAAACCAAATCGTCTAACATTTCTTCCAATGTAATACGGGGCACTCCGCTGTTCTCCATTTCGTCTACCGTCACTGCAATTTGTTTGGTCGGATCTTTGAAAATGTTTATATTCTGCCGCAATTCTGGATCCTCTTCTAAATCTTCCAAGAATTCGGCATAATCCCTGCAAAATCAAATAGCACTTTAACGATACAGCCCACACAGCACTACAGAAATGTACATACTTATTTTTCCTATCGAAATCGGTCGATTCTTCCGCCAAATGTTTTAGTTTCCAATTTCTTACATTCGATCGTCCCAATTTATCGCCGTACAATTTCTTTACGAGAATAACATCTGGTATGCGATCCTTGTCAAGTTTCTCGAAGGCATCGTTGTTTACGTTGGCGTCCTCGATGTTGTACCCCAGTACAGAATCGCCGGGTTTTAGCAGATGTCCAAGATGACTCTTAGTGTGGATTGTGTTCTCATTGACACCGAGCTCAGAAGCTTTCACCACCCAAATATCACAAAGAACATGTCTGTTGGATATCTTTCCTTGACCTGGGAAAAATTTGCGATCCTTATCGAATATGACTTCGATGTCCATAACGATGAATTCAACAAGTTGTTTGGGATTGCAAATAGGCTCAAATGGCGACCGGTAATATACTGTACTCGTCACTTCAGCAACTGAAAGGAAAAAGGATATTGAAATTAAGGTTAAGGAGATGCATAAATGTACTTTCAACTGAATCAACACTTACTTTGAGCGGACGTTGGATCAATCAGATGTATAGTGTTTGCCACTCTTTGAACCAAACAGAGGGGAGAAATGCTTCCCAGCTGCTGTTGCAGTTTCTTAGTCAGACAGACTAAACTGTCCTTAGAAATTGGAACTATTTCTACACAAAATGTGTATTTGTAATTGTACGAATTGCTGTGAATATCATGAGATATCAGACGTTTTGAATTGGATGATTTTACGGGGAGCATTGTATGCAAAAAGTCGACCATCTTTCTGGCATGATTTTCGTTTGCATAGAAGAAGTCCAGACCGCCGTGAATTGGCTTGATGCCGAGCGTATTCTCATGGGCTCTATGTTTCAAGATCAACTGTTCCAAATAGTAGAATGACTTCTTATTTTCAGCCCTTTGACGCACTTGTACCAGACAACGCCAGAAATCTTTAGCCTCAGTTCGATGGCAATCGTCACACATTTGATTATTCACCATGAACTCTACGATGAATATCTGCTGAAGAACCGTCCCACCCAGCACCTCTCCATGGACCGTCAACTTGACTTTAATTCTCCGCGAATGTGGCTCGGTCCAAACGAATCCGGCATCTATTAATTTAACATCTTTTAATCCTTTCAAGCGTTTCAAGCAAAGCGCAAGCAGATCTCGTGACTCGAGAGCACATTGAATCCATTCACCCGGTGGCTGTAGGTAACGTTCACAACTTCTGCAGAAGTATAGAACGGCTTGCTTGGGAATGCCTTCGGTAATATCTACATGATTCCGCAAGCAGGTGACACACATGTTTGCCGGATTGGGCTCGATGAGTACACCGCACTCGCAACATAATCTGTAAGTTTGCAAAAAGGTAAATAAATCGTTGGTACTTAGGTTAATGAATAAAGATAAAGATCGTAATTTTTTTTTATTTTTGTTATACAGGGTGGTGGGAAAATAGCGCAAAAACGTAAAATTTAATATCTAAATTATGTTAGAATTGTTAACCCTTTAGGTATCATCTTACTAAAAATAAGATGTTTACATACCAAAACGTCTATCTCACACTACTAAAAATGCAATGACTGAAAAATAAAGCAATGTAGAATATAAAAAAAATCAAAGCTAATCAGAAGTTCGACAAAATCATTTAAATCAATAATTCCTCTTCCTTGCCCTTTCATACCACTCTTCGGCTTCGCGTTGCTCTGCCTGTGGTGGTACTTCGCCCATTCTGACGGTATAGTCTCAGCTTCCTTCTGCAGGCAGCTCGGTCTTGGATCGTATCCTCGCCCAGATTAACGCGTTGTTGTTGCTTCATCATCTGATCGATCCACGTGTGCCCCCTTTGTTTCATGACTGGAGTCATTCAAGATACTAAACTCCATGCTAATTTGTCTTTAACTTCTCATGGTAACTACACCACCTTGCGCAAAGACAGACCTACCGGTTCAGGAGGAGAACTCGCCTTCTTGATCCACCTGGAAGCACCATACCGAGAACTGACTTTACCTAATGACAACGACAGGGTCCTCGAATGCCAGGCAATAGCAGTTAAGTCCGGGAATGTAGAGATTGAAATATTCAATATCTACTTGCCGCCGGAATCCAGCTGTCCCTCAGGTTATCGAGTCTCCCTGAACCCCCTACTCTTCGGTCACCATCGTCTATTACTAGGAGACTTTAACGCGCACTATGAGCTCTGACATTCAAATCTCGGTAACGATGCTAGAGGAGTCACCAGCGCAGAACAACTCGACTCCTCCAATTTCTGCCCCTTGAATGTCGACGCTCCAACGAGAATTACAGGCTCATGCACCAGCTCACCTGACATCTCGCTCGCTAATGCCAGTCTCATCCGCAATCTCATCTGGGAGCCACATCTCACCCTGTCATCTGATCATCTGCCTATCATCATAAGACTTGACCGACCTTCGCATCAAATGTCTGCAGAACCTCGCACTTTCATCAACTACAATAGAGCAGATTGGAATGGACTCCAACTATCCATCAACGACGCTATCTCTTCTCTCTCAGTACCTATGAATGTGCGAGATGCTGAATCTAGCTTTAGGGAAATCATCAACAGGGCGTCAGCTACATTCATACCTGTAGGCATAATCCCTAACTTTCCTACGTCTACCGCCAGACTAGCAGATGACAGAGATCGTATTCGCCAATCAAACCCAGACGATCCAGAAATAGGTCTGCTGAATGCTACAATCAATAAACAGGCAGCTGAACACAGAAAGGCCAAATGGCATGCCCAACACCTGCAACCTCAAGTCCAATGTATCCAGGCTTTGGTCCACTGTTAAATCGTTGATCAACCCCACCAAGAAAAGCGGACACATAGCCATCGAGCTCGGGAACAAATCTTACTACGACCCGATCAATTGCGCCAACCACTTCAACCGGCAGTTTGTCGAACATCCACCCCGCGACAAGCTCAAACGCACAATCCAAAGAAACATCCGCAATTTAGCAGTGGACCAAATGCTTCAAGTCACCCCAAGCCAAGTAGCTATTAAGGATGCAAACAACACCAAGGCATCAGGACCTGACGGCATATCAATGACCTTGCTGAAACACGTGGATACGACTGCCATTGAGTACCTAACGACGATACTGAACCTATTACTATCGTCGTCAGTGATGCCGGAAACATGGAAGACCGCGAAAACTCGCGAAAACCCTCGAGCCTATACTCAAACCTATAGTAGAGACCCACATTCGACTTGCCGACCATCAACACGGCTTCAGGAAGATGCATAGCACGACTATAGCCCTAGATGCCATCATGACTCGCATCCACAGTGGACTAAATCAGTCACGCCCATGTTCTAGACTCCTGGCCCTTGACCTCAAGAAGGCGTTCGACACGTTCAGCCACACTACACTTCTGTCGGACATCATGTCATCATCTCTTCCTGCTCAAGTCAAGAAGTGGATTTTTAACTACCTTGCTGGCAGGCAATCATTCACAGAGTTTAGAGGCAAAAAGTCCAAGCTCGGGAGAGTAAAGCAAGGAGTCCAACAGGGTGGAGTTGTAATGAACCATATTATGGTCTGGTAGTGCTGCTCCCACCGGCAGATCGAAGCAGCACCTGATGAGTAGTGATCTGCTGGTGGTACGAAACCAGAGGCCGAGGGTCCCATTACACCCGGACCCGAATTCGACCGCGTGGGCGCCTGATCCGTCAGCCAACCATTCCATCCTTCTCGCCTATTTTTTTTATTCCCCATTTTTACCTCCCTTGTTTGTGTTGTCTTCCCCAGGCCTATGAAATTTTGTTAATACGTAAAGAACAGGGGCAACGAGCGGCGAAAACCCCGCCCACATCTCCCGAACTGAGCTACAGCAAGCATAGGCCGCTGCTTAGCTGGTTGAGGGGCCTTTTCTTCGCCAGATGGCAAAGCCCGACCTACACGGTCATATGCTACTTTAGGCTCCGTCCCCACGGGCATCTTCGGATGCCCACCAAACCGTCCGTTACATATTTGGCGCCCAACGTGGTGCCCGAACCCACGACCCTGAGATTAAGAGTCTCATGCTCTGCTGCTCTCATGCTCCCTTGACAAACTGAACCTACCGCACAGCATTATCGACACAATGCAGAAGTATGTTATTCTGCATACTTGTGCAATGGTGCGGAAGGTCGATCACAATTTTTTCGTCTAATTTTACTGGGTGAAAATACCAAAAGAAAAAATTGACAAAGAATTTTACTGTTGATTCTCCACCTATATATTCCAATATGTACATATCTCATTCTAATCATAATCCAAGGACTTTGATAATTTTCTCAAACAAATGGAAAGCATTCGTTATCCAACGCAAATCTGAAATCGAATTCGCGCGTACATATTCCCCATCACCGTCACCAGGTATCGCTCGCATCGTTACAGTGCATACGTACTCACTCCAATCGCGCTATAAACTGACAGCACAGAACACACTTGTCAAACATCTGTCAACAATAGCTTAGGTTTAGCACCACTAATTATTACTAATTTAAGCGATTCCCAGCGACAAAGTAAGAGGAATCACATTCGTACAATGGCCACATACAACAACCGGCACTGGCTTTTGTGCCATATCCGAAATTCGTGCATTTCCACAGACGATACGGGAATGTGCGAGGCCGTGATGCTAAGCGATGACTTAGCCAAACATTTCCTGAAGCGTGGTCAGCAGAAAAAAGTGGAGGAGACAATAGAGAACGGCGCCTGTAACACGGTCGACGATGACGAGGAGAAATTCGTTTGCTATCCGGGACTGGATGAAAGCGACGACGACGAGGATGTCGACCAGGCGTCACAATCGTTCGATATACACCTGTATCCCGAAATTGGGTCACATCGATATCGCTCCAACACGGCTCAGAAGCTCGAGAAGATGAACCGGGCGCGACAGATAGCATCTCGAATTCGAAGTGTGAAGGTGGACGATTCATCCGTACAAGAGGCTAGCGAGGCAGACATCTTCCAGAGGAAGGAAGTGAAGAATGAAGCGATCCAGGTGGACGGCAAAGGACATCAACCGGTGAGTCGACTATCGGAGCAACTAGTTCTATTGCCGAAACCACCGCAAAACAAGTTCCTGCATTACGCCCGATTCGACGGGACGTCACAAATGGGCGGCTCCTCGAAAAACATGAGCATATTCCTCACCATGCTTCCGGAAAATCTCCGAAATTATCCGCTGAAAATTTGCGTGGTTGGCAATGCTAAAATCGAGGAAGTGATTGGTTACATTTGCTACAGATGCAGTATTGAGTATCCCGATGTTCAGCTTCTGTCGGTCCGCAACTATGGATTGTATTTAACCGAAGAAGATGGCAAAATCGATATGGATTTGCCGCCGTTGGATTTACGCGAGCCGTGCTCGAAATTTGGCTTCACACACCTGGCACTCACTGTACGAACGCCCATTGCGCAGGTTGTGGTCGACTATCGTTCACTTTCAATGACCTCGGAGATGGTGTCCGCCAGCGAGGCAGCCGTTTCCGCAATTCATGGCATTTCCAATAGTCACTCAGACGGCGACATGGCACGCATGCTGGGACACAACTCAAAAATCGAGGCGCCACTCTACAAAACCTACAATCTCAACCTGGTGAAGGGACCACTGAAAACCAAAGTGCAGCTTGGAATCTCAGGCGAGCGAATCGAAATCGATCCAGTGCGAAATCAAAACTCGCGCTTCTTCCGACTCCGTCCGATCAACTTCAACATCGAATCCGTGGCATATTGCGAGGTCATAGAGAAGAATCAATTGAAGGCGCAAATTAGGCTATGGTATGTTGTTAACTCGCAGAATAAGAACCTCACCGATCTGGTGCCCAACTCGAACTATCTATCATCGAATGCTCCGTCGGCAAGTCCACTACATCTTAGCCTGTCGCCGGCCGCCGACAACTTCAAGAGCTACATATTCGAAACGAATAGTCTGACCGCCAATGAAATTAATTCGAAAATCAATTTCTTGCTCGAAGTGCGATCGAGTGCAATTCGACGTGAATTCCTTCTGCTTAAAGATAAGAAACGCGAACGGCAATTAACCAAAAAGGTGTTCGGCAAATGACGAGCGTATTGTTTATACTTCATAACACCGTAAATATTCTAATTCGATTCGATATTATTCTCGATGTTTTCTTTTGTTAGAACCGTTATTTCCAGTTCCAATGGAACATTGTAATACATGAAATGAATAAATAATACACGTACATAGGACGCCTCGCTACCAAACTTAAATAATTGTAAATGAAACTGTAAACTGTGAGAATTTAAACGTTACATGGATTTTAACTAAATATTACTCGACTCGGAGAAGAATTATTAACCGTAATTTATTGTAACAACGTTGTTTCTGCAGTTAGGCATGTATTTGCATGTGTTGAACCTGTGGTCCTAGCCAATGTAAGCTTTCTAAAATATTTGCTTTAATAAAATTAGTTTCTAAGATTACTGCACTTTACTTTTTTTTATTTAAACATCTGCCTCCCCCAATGCAATGTTGTGCAGATGCACTGTACAATGTTTAATTTTTCATGCATCCTGATGATTTTGACTAGTGTTTAGATTGTAGTGTTTCTGTCCAGAAAACCTTCCCTTTGTTTAGTGTCGAGAAAGGTAAGTACAATAGTAAACGGGAGCTGTATAAAACTGTATTTCTCCCTAAAGTACAGCTAGCGGCGAAAACCCAGAATACACTATTATATAAATGGCTGTGTGTATGTTTGTGTAAGTTTTGTGGTCTAACGGTTGGATTGATCTCCATGGGAATTTCGTAGATATCTCGTTATTGATCCAGAACAGGGTTTAATAGCCATTTACATTTTCGCGAAGTCGCACGAGAAAGGGTAGGGCACGAGAATGTAAACATGCTGCCCGCCCTGTGCTCATTGTAACTTGCCTCGCCTCGTCCGACTTGGCTCTGGAAACGAGCCACCGCGATGCACGAACACAAGACAGCCCGAGTGCTCCATGTTCACAATCTCGCTTCCTCGCGATGTCGCGGTCACATACGCGCAGTGGGAAATAGTGCATGTACATATTGTACTATCATATTCGGGCGATTTTGTGAATACTATACATATGTTGTTGTAGCAATGCAGAAATATAGTTTCAGTGTGTGTGTGTCATAAAATCAGCGTGTCCGACTCAGTTTCCTCCGTAGGAAGTTACAGAAACGCAGCCACTTCGATGGGATTCTCCCAGAGTACTATAGGTGTTAGGTGCGTTGGTGCTGCAGGACAGTCGAAGAAGTGTTTCGGATGCTGTGGTTGGTTGTTGAAAATGTCACACACATATACGAGTATACTTCCTTCTGCATTGAAGGGCAGCTCTTGGCCGTTGTAAAAACGGGTCGCTCCGGTGCGTAGAACCGGCTGCTGCAGGAATACATATGTAGTTTTTCGTAGCGCGTGAAGTTTGAAACATCGATAAAGCGCACTTCTGTTTTGCTTTAAAGTGCATTTAGATCTTTTACTGAATGGCACCCCTTTTATCAAAAACATAGCCTATCTTGCTGGAAAAGCTGGTAGGGGGTTTTTGGGTCCCTGATTGCGAATCTGAAGTCAAAATGATAAAAAACGAAATTGGGGATCCAGAATGGCAACAATTTTTTTCTAAACACGGCCAATCTTGCTGAAAAAAACTTGTAGGGGGTTGTTTGGATCGTTGATTGTAAATATGAAGTTAAAATTTCAAAAAATCAAAAACTAGAGGAGTTTCTGAACGGCAACCCTCTTTTTTTAACATGACGAATCTTGCTGGAAAAAGCTGGGTTGCTGATTGCGAATCTCAAGTCCAAATTGCAAAATATGAAATAGGGGATGCAGAACGCAGCACTTTCCTTTTTGTAAACACGGTCAATCGAGCTGTAAAAAACTGGTATGGTTTGTTTGGGTCACTGATAGCCAATCTGAAGTCAAAATTGAAAAAAAAACTCAAAAAATAAAGGAGTTTCTGAACGGCAACCCTGTTTTTTATCAAAAAATCACGGCCAATCTTGCTGGTAGGGGTTTTTCGGTTCGCTGATTGCGAATCTTCCGAGTGTCACAAAAAAACAAAATCAGGGATCCAGAATGGCAACACTTTTTTTATAAACACGGCCAATCCTGCTGACGAAAACTAATAGGGGGTGGCGTGGGTCGCTGATTCCGAATCTGAAGTCAAAATTGCAAAAAATAAAAAAACTAAGGAGATTCTGAATGGCAACCCGTTTAAAAAAAATAAAGCTAATCTGTCTGAGGAAAGCTTGCAGGGGGTTACACGAGTGGTTTCGCTTAACCCAAACGCGCGCAAATAAATCAGTAAATAAAAAAAAATTCTTCGACATTTATTTGATTTTTGAAAAATCTTAAGTGCAAATGTGAGCAAACTTGCATATCACCCTGTGTCGGAAGAAAAAGTGCTTTCGCACATAATCCATAACTGTAGCACGTGCTCTTTCTGGTTTTATTTAAATAGAGCGACACTGCATGTACAGTAGGCTCTTCGACGTAGATAAGTACATTTTTGAGTGACGACACTGTAATTAATGACTTTTCTGGTGGTTTATTCGGATTGCTAATTGTCAAATATTTTACTTAAAATATTTGTCACATAAAGCTTCGTATACATATGAGCATTCGTGCGCGCACGAATGGTGTGTGCACAAGAATGCTCATTGCAATCTCGTCCAGACCAAATTGCACGCACTAAGTTGTGCGCGCACGGAGATCCACTAGCGATGGATCGTGTTCGTGCGGATAAAATTGTGCGCGCACGCATGCTCCTGCGGGCACGAATGCTCATATGTGTACATATCACATCCGTGAAGGGTATAAAAATATTTGTATGCAGGTGCTCTATGTTTTGACCATTAGCATTGGCGAAGGAAGACGGTTCCTATGTTTAAAAAAATTTAATTTATGAACTACACTTCCAAGTTGACTTTGCAACGAAACACTCTTTCTAATCCTTACATATAAAAATCAATCCCTTTTTTGTGTGTACCGAAATGGTGACTAAGCTACTGGGCCGATTTGGATGAAAATTTCACAGTTTGTTCGAATTAGCTGTTTGTGGGTTTTGATGGTGGTTGCCAATTGAGATCCCAAGTTGCATCTTGACTTCCTTCGTCCAGGTGGTGAGTAAGGTTGCCGAGGATTTAGGCGCTGATACGATTAAATTCTTGCCCGTGAACAAGGAGTTAAACTCTTCCAGGTAATCATTTAATCGTTCGCACATCTCCGTGATGTTGTTCCCTGTTGCCAGAATGGAGCAGTCGTCGGCATAGGAGATAATTTCGATTCCTTCAGGTGGAGTTGGAATTCCGGATAGGTAAAGATTGAACAAGGAGGAAGGTAAAATTCCTTTTTTGGGACACGTTGTTTGATCTTCCTTAGCTTCGACTTCTTGCTCCTGAATTCGGTGATAGTTGGCAATCCATTTTGTAGTGTGCGTTGGAAGAGATGCATTGTATAGGTCGGACAGAAGTGCTGAGTGGCTGACTGTGTCGAAGGTTTTCGACAGGTCAAGTGCCACCAGAATTGTTCTGTGACATGAACGAAGTTGGTTAAGGCCATTGTGGATGCGAGTTGTAATGGCATCTAGTGCCGTCGTCGTACTATGCATCCTTTTGAAGCCGTGCTGGTGGTGTGCAAGCTGGATGTGGGCCGCAAGAACAGAGTGGATTAGTGCTTCAAGCGTTTTGGCAACTGGTGATAGAAGTGTGATGGGACGATAGGACTCGCCGAGTGTCGCTTTTTTCCAGGTTTCAGGATTGGGATTATTCTCCCTTTCTTCCAGAGTTCCGGAACGTTCAGTGATGTGATGGATAGATTGAGTGTAGCCGTGAGGTATTCGATAGCTGGTGCGTCGAGGCGTTTAAGCATTGCCATTGAGATTCCATCAGGTCCCAAGGCTTTCGAGTTGTTCGCTTTCCTGATTGCTGCAGCCACTTCGTTCGTGGTGAAGACAGGTATGTTGTCTACAGTTCGGTTATGAATCCTCCTTCGGATTATGCGCTTTTGTCTGTCTGGTGGAGGATGTCCCATAAACTGCCTATTGAAGCGACTTGCACAGTGGGCAGGGTTGGAGATTGAATTTTCTTCATTCTGGGATCGTCTGGGTTAGTGCTCCTGATGTTGTCTCTCTCGTCTGCCAATCTGGCGGCTGAGGTAGGAAAGTTGGGCCGAATTTTAGGAATTCGTCCTGCAGGGATAAATTTCGCAGCCGCTTTGTTAAGGAGTTTCCTGATATTGGACTCGGCCTTACGTACGTCGGTGGGAGTTGGCTGGGCGGGGAATTTAGCACTAGTATATTCGGTAAAGCTATTCCAGTCAGCCTTTTTGTGGTTGACGAAAGTGCGATGTTCGACAGATACGACATCTGTCGGTTTGTCAAGCCCTATCACGATTGGTAAGTGGTCCGATGATAGTGCAAGGACCGGCTCCCATTGTGTATCGTTTATGAGGCTAGCACTGTCAATCGTGATGTCTGGAGAGCTGAAACAGATACCGGCAATACGGGTGGGCGTATCATCATTCAGTGTACAGAAGTCTAAGGCATCAAGTTATTCTGCAATGGCAATACCTCTGGCGTCGTTGTTAAGATGTGAGTGCCAGAGTTCATGGTGAGCGTTAAAATCACCAAGCAGCAGACGGTGTTGACCAGTGTGGAAAGTGTTTTTATTTACATGGTAACCTGAGGGACAACTGGATACCGGTGGAATATATATGTTGTAAATTTCAATATCAACATTGCCTGATTTTATGGCGATGACTTGCACTTCCATGGTGATGTCGTTGTTGGTGACATCTATTTCGCGGTATTGCACGGAATGGTGAATGATGAAGGCAAGTCCTCCTCCAGCGTTGGTCAGCCTATCTTTCCTTATGATGATGTAATTTCCATGAGCGTTGGGGGACGAATTGGGATGTAGTTTCGTCTCCTGGATGAATCTCCTGTCCATGAATGAAGCGAGTTCGGCAATTTTGCAGCCCGTTGCAATTTAGTTGGACGAGTGAGAGCGTATCGAAAATGGCGATCGGTGATGCAGGCGTAAGGTTGTTTTGTTGGGGAATCCTACTGGGTCTATTCGCAGGAGTCGTTGGCGTTGACTGAAAGCTGGTATGGGTGCTCACTGGTGTAGGAAGGTGAGGCGTGTTTGATGAGCTCGCTGCTTGTGGATCTCGGTTTCTGGCGGTAAACGAAGGATTCCAGTGCCTGTGATGGTTTAGACCGGAGCAGTTTCTCAGGTGGCACCACTCATCGCAACAGTTGCATCTCACTGACGTGGCATTGGGATGCAGCTCTCTATTGAATACGCAGCAGATCCAAGGACCCAGGTTGTTTTCAATGCCGACGCGGAGAAGTAGTATTGAGCGCAATTGCGCCGATATGTGTTGCTCCCAATAAACACAAAAAACAGATACAGTATGTAACACACAAACACACATCCTTCTTGCATTGAAGGGGTTTGGCAGCTCTTGGCCGTTGTAAAAACGGGTCGCTCCGGTGCGTAGAACCGGCTGCCGCAGGAAGGCTGCGATGTTAGTCGGACTACTTACTGGCCATTGCTTGATAGAGGAGCATGCCTATAGGCTAGGATTGATCACTTCTAACGGCTGCAGAAACTGTCAGCTGCCTAACATTAAAGAAACCCTGGAACACCCTTTTGTGTGAATGCCCAGCACTCGCAAGAACAAGACAAAAATGTCTTGGTGCCTACTTCTCCCGCAACTTGAAGGCGGTCGCGGTCCTCAGTATAAAGAGTCTTTTGGAATTCGCGAACGCGACGAAAACCTTCGAGCTCAACAATAACCCAACGATATTAACTAATCCCAATACTTAGCTCCTTTGCTCCGCTGTCAATTTGTGGCATTGCTACGGACCCAAGCGGTCTATGCGGGGCTGTAAGGCCGCCACCTAACCTAACCTAAGGAATTTGGCTTTATCAGTGAGTACAAGTCTTGTACCCTCCATTAATGGTGGTTCAAAAGAGGGTACAGCGTGTCCCTTAGTAAAAGAACAAGCTCATTGTTTTTGCGGATTTACTCCAACACCAACCTCGCCAGCCCAGTTCGCCAGGATAGATAGAGCATTCTGCATTAAGTCGCTCAGGACACAGGGCAACTTTCCAGAGATTGCAATATCGTCTGCATAAGCGATCACTTTGTATCCCAAACCTTCCAGGCTTAGAAGCAGCCTATTGACCACCAGATTCCATAGAAGGCGAGAGAGAACACCACCTTGAGGGGTGCCCCTGCTTACATACCTGTTGCACCGAGACTAGAGGATACCACCCGAGACGCAAGCATTAGGTGAATTAACTTGCAAAGTCAGTCATCCCCGCACAGAGTTAGGAGGGAATATAGATAATAGCTTAGGTTTTACATTGTTGAAGCCCCCTCGATATCGAGAAAAGCAATAACGTATACTCTCTTGTATGCGAGGGACCTTTCGATGTAGCCCACCAAGGAGTGTAAAAGCAGTGTCCACTGATCGTTCTTTCCAATAGGCGTGCTGGGAAGTGGATTGAAGATGCGATAGAATAGTGTACTGCAAGTGTGTGTCGATCAACGCTGCAAGACCTTCAGCAATGTTGATGATAGGCTAATGGGTCGGAGGTCTTTCGGGCGTGCGTGAGAACTTTTACCCGCTTTTGGGATAAACACCACTTTAACTTCCATCCATATACGAGGAACATATACTAACTCTAGAGAGGCTTTGAAGATCGATTCAATCCACGGGTATACTAAGTCCAGCATATGTTGTAGGTCCGCCGGAATGATACCATCAGGACCAGCAGATTTGAAAAAATCAAAACTGGTTATAGCCCATACAATCTTTTCTTTGGAAAGATTTGGTTTGAAATCACATAGTGCTATATTGGTGGTGGGAGTTACCCCCCCCCCCCCCCCCCAAGAGATTTAACAGAAGAGCTGCCAGGAAAATGTGAGTCAAGCAAGATCTCGATCGTCTCTTGGCTCGATGATGTCCATGTTCCATCGTCCTTCAACAGATAACTAGGCATGGTTGGATTTGTAGACAGGATCTTCTTAAGTCTGGAAGCACCACTGCTGGCTTGACCTACCCTAAAAAGAATAGTTCCATTGCACACATTCGCCATACATGCAACAGGTACATTACATACAGTTGAATTTGTCTGTACTACATACTTTCTCAATACAGAAAACAGACGAACCAGCAAGAACCGCTGATAATTTCATTCCCAATCGTAATTCACTTTGAACGCATATCGCTGCGGCATGGTAAACACTGCCACCTAATCTTTTGGTTATAGAGCACTCGACAATTTTCAACATTTACTCACATTTGCGATTTAATATCCGTCTCTTGTTTCGCCGTCGATCCAGCGTCCATGTACTCCATGCTTGTCGCCGATTAACTATCAAAATTCCACCTTGCAACAAAATTCACGTAGCACATGTGCCACACCACAATACAGACTTTGACGTGACGGTCTAAAAAGAAGGAAAACGACGTCCGATTTGACACTTTTGACAGTTGCTTGACCAAATAAACAAAAAAAAAGAACGCGTCAAGAAATATCGTCCCGCATGCCTCTTCTACTTGCTCGTAGCTCCACCTGATGCACGGTAATAGAAGCGGAGCAACAACAATTTATTTTTGTGATACTACGGCTTTGCACTTGCACTTTAATTTATTTTGGTCGAGGCAGGTTGAGGCGTTGTTTTCAGTTCTTTTGTGAGATTTTCATGATGATTTCCATTGTGTCGACATCTCGGAGAAGCAGGCTGGCCATTGAGTGAAAGGCGACACTGTACCATTCAAGTGAAGAATATTCAATGATTGTGGTAACTATCACTAGTGGGCTTTTTATGGGCACAAGTTATCGATGTGCATTGTGTAATTATTTGTAACACGGACATAAAGCGAACAGGATTCAGTGCACTAGTGGAAATAATTTCGCCCATCCTAAAAGGTATGTTTTGTGCTTGTTTCTCCGAACATCAGTCAATAGTCAATCAAAATGAATATTCGCAAAGGTGCTGCTTAATTGATGATGTACGAACAATGAACTTGTATCTACATACATATATCAGACCAAAGTGCAAACAACTTAAGTTGTATAGTTAGTGAAAGCAATAATTTTAAACATTTATCGATAAATTCTAGTCAAGCCAGAGAGTAACGATTATCCTTGTGATTTCAGGATCCAAGCAACTCTAAACAAAACACATTTCGTGGAAATTATTGTTATGTATTACGTTATAAACGTGACGTTATCTTTTTCCTTCGTAGTGAGTTTGATTTATTGAGAATTCACTAACGGGATATCACATTTTATTCATTCGTACTCAACAATTTAACAGCAGCGCTTTGGATTGACCAGTTCTCACCCCCACAGTTTTCCTATAGAGTAGAAATTCTATATAATGAATCCGCTAATTAATCAATTTGGAATGTCTGCGTATTGATTTTGTTTCTACTAGAAATTGTTTTCCCAATACATTGTCTGGTTGTCGGCCACCAACGCGATTTTTTGCGAACTCTCTGGACATCTGGTAAGAAGACCATCGCAGAAATTCAAAGATTTCCGGTTTAGATCAGTTCAAGGTAAACTTTTGCTGAAGTCCATATGAACAAATGTGAGCACCTGTATACGTGAAGTGATGAAATGCTACTCTCATGCGTGATGATTCTTTCCCCATGAGGTGCGTTTCTTGCTTTTATGGAAGTACATGATTATTGTTTCGAGAAAAGTGTTCTTTCGATTGTCGTCCATAGTGAGTAGCTCTTACATAATCTAGATAATTCGTTCAGATACACTTTTGTACAAAGACATCTTATATTAGTTTCAGTTCGTTTAGTCGTATCACCGTATTGCACGATTTTCTATAAACTAGATAATTGTGTGGAATGGACCATGTGTATAAAATGTATTAGTCCAGTATTCAACTTAAGCCGTGATTATTTTATTTTTTTTGTGGTTTCCAGCTTTGTACTGAATATTTCTCGTTAAATCTAAAATGTGCGGCAGTATGAAGTATGATTTCGCAAAGTCATCTTTTGATTCTTCGTTCACTGACTAAAACGAAAGAAACATACTAGCACTAGATGTACAAGTACAAGTATTGTAAATTAATAAAGAAGTGAAATTTCGAAGAGGATGGAAGCAACTTTGCTCGTCTGAAAATAAACCAGACCGAAGTAATGTCCGGCGAATATCGAATAGAATAATTAGACGTATGAAACGTAAATACTTTGACGAACAGTTGCTGAATATTAATGAAAACTTAGCTAATAGGAACACCTGACAAGCGTACAAACAAACTAGTAAATACAATTAAAAACGGCTATTAACCCAGGACTAGCCTATGTAAGGACAAAGATGGAAACATCATCAGCGACACAGATGGCATTAACAAACGATGGGCCTCTTATTTTGAAGAGCTTCTGAGTCTACCATCTAAGATCCCCACACACGAAGCTATTGACGATATTGTTGGTCTAGGCCCACCTATCTCGCGTTACGGTCAATAAAACTTTATTTCGTTTCGCCAGGCGCTGACGACATTCCAGCTGAACTGAAATTCGGTGGAACGGGTCTAGCTAATGCATATGGCATCAATTAATCTTGCGAATATGAGAGGACGAGGTGATCCCAGGCGATTGGCGCAGAAGCATCATCTGTCCAATTCACAAAAAAGGAGATAAACTGCGGTGTGAGAATTACAGGGACATATCACTTGTCTGTATGTCCTATAAAATATTGACAAAAATTCTGGAAAATAGAATAAAACCGTACGCAGAACGAATCATTGGCGAATATCAAGGCGGTTTCAGACCTGGACGCAGGTCAGGATCCATAATAGACTTACTGATCTATTTGAAACACGCACTGGTCTGAAACAGGGCGATGGACTTGCGTCGACGAACCTAGCACTGGAATACGCTATTCGGGCTTTGAATATGGACAACAGCAAGACGCTACTCATCAAGTCGACACAATTAGCAGTGTACGCCGATGACATCAACATCATGTCCCGAAGATTGGCCGATGCAGAAGAACTTCTACATACACTCGACACCGCTGCGAAAGAAGTTAGACTACGTATCAACGAGGGTAAAACTAAAATAGTGGTGCAATCAACCACAAGGACACCAGCACAATCGAGCATCAATGCGAGGGACCTCAACATCGAGTTCACGAACGACTTCATATACCTGGGTTGCAACTTGTCAAGGGACGCCAACGAAACTGACGAAATCAAGGGACGGATACAGTTAGCTAATAAGACTCCGCGTGTACAAAACCATTATACGACCAGTGCTATGCTATGGCTGCGAAGCATGGATCCTAACTCAAGTCCTCGGAAACATGCTAGACACATTTGAAGGTAAGGTTCTGTGGCGAATTTTCGGGGATGTTTGCGATCGAGATGGATGGCGCATCCGGTACAACCATGAGTTGTATGAACTGTACGATGAGCTGGAAGTTTCGAAAACCGTCAAACTACAACGACTTCAATGGGCAGGGCATGTACAACGAATGGACGATGATCGCATGCCAAAGACAGTAATGAACGCAAAACGAGTCGACGGAGTGAGACTGCGAGGACGACCGAGATCTCGCAACTACTGGGCTTCCAAGATTGGAGGACACAGTCACGTGACCGAGACAATTGGAGGACAAGGATCCAAGCGGACTGTTTAGTAATGGTATACTCCACTATTATTTTTTTTATTTATGAAAAAAAAGTAACGCGTTTCACACAGTGAAAATTTGTACTCGTGTTGTATAATGCACACTATTTATACCGTGAACATTGTGCGAAGTGATGTATTCTGACGAAAGTTGGAATACACACTTTTGGGCTTGGTCGAGCTACCTCCCCGATAGACTCAAGGTATCTCCTAAAGAGTACAGTCTATCGGGTGATGAAACCAGCTCAATCTCTTAGTGTTTTTTGGGTTATGTTGATAAATTTTAGTGGGGATCATTGCTAATTGTACACTCCACTTTTATTCTTAAATATAAACATGCGGTTATGCGTGTTGAAAAGGGTAATGCGATGGGTTATGACGTGGCTAGGAGTAAAAAATAGCCACTTGAATGGGGTTGGAAGAAAGGAAGCCGATATCTAGAACACATCAAAACCGAAATTTCATTTCATTTCATTTTATTGAGGCTTTTTCTTTACATTGTGTTTATATTACATATATATAGAGGGTCAATTGACAGTCAATTATGTCATTTGTCTATTGATTAGTACAGAGATAAATTCAGCTGAGTAGGATTCAGCTGATCGATAAATTCACTTCATTAAGCAGTTGTAGTCTATTTTCATCATTGCTCGTTGATTTTTTAGCTTGAATGGTTCTTATCCTAAGTAATTCTGTTCAACTTATAAAAACTTAACTAAAACTTAAAACTAAATAATTAAATGAAACTTAAATACTACTACTTGAAGATTATAGAGGAGATGTGGTGTCTCATTTTACTTTCAAAGAGACAAGAAACTCACTCCCGCATCTATAATTTCCTTTGTATTGCTTTTTTTCTAAAGTAAGGTTGAATCGTTAAGAAACTTTCATGACTGTTGACTACTTCTTTTTTATATATACATACTTATAGTCTACATGAATAAGAAAGGAAAATAAACTTCTATTTAAGGATAAATTTCCGTGATACTTAGTTTACTAATATTCGTAGCAAGATATATTGAAAGTTACAGCAGGATTAATGATATTATGTTCTGGTTCTCGATTATTACATTGTGGATATATGTCGATAAATAATGCAATGCTATATTTATATTTTATGGTTATATTGTATTGTTTATATAGCTATAGTTCACTGAGTAACTACAGAAGGGTTAATTGACGCACTAGCTGGTGTTACAATGATTTATAGGCGTTCAGAGGGAACAACCATGGGGATGAAGGATCTAAAATTATTATTATCCCCTTAGGATTTCATTAGATGCTTTCATATAGAAGGGGGGCAAGTCAGAACCCATTGTTAATGAGTCCGGGAGCTCATTCGATGTTGCGAATAGAAATTGGAAGGGTGACGGATAGTACGTATCTGGTACTGGTTCATTGGTATTCTTGAGGAAGAGGTTTCGGGCTATCCATAGAGGGTGTTCTTCCCATTTTTTGAGCCGAACTCTGCTGGCCAGTATCATGTAATGTAATAGCGGGGATATTTCAGATTTCTCATACAAGTATAAGTTATGGAAGTACTTTTTATTTGGGCGACGATACTTTGATAAACACTTACGCAGAATTTTTCGCTCAAAAATCTGGAGTTCTTTCGCTACTGTGGGAGAGATCCACAACCATGCTGGGAAACAGTAGCTAATGGCAGGTCTAATTAACGTTTTATACATTAACGTTTTGACTTTAGGATCAACTGACTTTGATGCTAGGAGAGAATTAAGCATATTAGCTGCTCCTTTAACTTTGTTCAGAACCTTCCTGGCGTGAGGATTACTTTTCCCTTTATTATTAAAGAGAAACCCTAAGTAATTGAGCTGGTCTTTAAGTGGAATTGTTTGCCCATTAACTTTAAGATTTATTCGTTTGCTTTCAGGTACGGCTTTAAAGTGTCCTCTGCCGCTTGCGTTGCGGAAGCAAGTTAAGGTACATTTGTTTGGATTTATTTGAAGGCCCCAATTGTATAAGTACCTGAGGATAGGTTCCAGGCGAGTGGCTAATTTAGAAAGAGCCTCAAAGGGTCTCGGATCATTATCGAAGATGATAATATCATCGGCGAAGAAGAGGCTGTGGATGATCTCCAGAGTCACTAGTGGGATCTCTGCATGGGCTTCTAAGTAATGAATTGCTGACGGTATATCGCTTATATAAAAGTTGAACAACTTTGGGCCAAGTATAGACCCCTGCGGCACCCCAGAAAGGACTGGAATAGGATCAGATTTGTTCGCGTTAATTTTAATTTGTAGTGTTCGATTTTTTAGAAAGCTCACTATTATACGCGTTAATGCTAAAGGGCAGTTTGCTTCTAATAGTTTAAAAATTAGTCCCTTGTGGGAAACCATATCGAACGCTTTTTTTAGATCTAATGCACACGCCACCGTGGTATTCTTGTTCCTGAGGTTACGTCGGATGGTATCCATTAGGGTCATTACTGCCATTTCCGCAGATCTTCCCTTTTCGAAACCGAACTGGTTATCCGGTATTAAACTTTCTGTAAATAAGGCGAATCTGTCCAGTATCACTTTTTCAAGAATTTTACCTAAGTTGGGGAGAAGCGAGATAGGGCGGAAGGAATCAATGTTAACGCATCTTTGCTGTTTGGGGATTGGGCAGAGCAAGGCTAGTTTCCACTGCGAGGGGAAGTAGCCAGAATTTATGCAGTTATTTATAATGATAGTCAGATGTCTAGCCAGACTAGGCGCGCATTTCCTAATGACATTATTGGGAATTTCATCTGTCCCTGCCGATTTTTTATTGTTTGTATGCAGTATAATACTTTCAGTTTCTCCTGTTGAGGCAAAAAATTGCCTTTGGTTTGAGTTTGCTGGATTCAATGCGTTGTTGACTTCGCTAAATATAGTGAGTGGGCTGTGTAGGCAGGTTTCGAGATTGGACATCCTGCCACTTGCCATTAAGTTCAGGGTTTCATTCGGTAATTCTCGCAGTTTATAAATGTCTGTGAAGTGATCTGAAAAAGCAGCAAGTTTGTCTTGGGTTGAAAAGATTTGCTCACCCTCTACACTAATAGGGTCTTTAGCAATATTAAAGGAAGAGTAGAACCTACCACTGATTTTTTTAATTTGTTTGAATATTTGGGGGCATGGTTTAAGTGCCTGCAGCTGAGATTTAAAGAAGAGGTTAGTTTCAACGTTGATGCGTTGTCTTATTATAACGTTAATACAGTTAATCTGGCTTTTAATCAGTTGGTAGTCGCTGTTTACTCGGTTATAGTTTGCATGAAAAATTCGCTTTATTCTCTGTAACATTTGTCTTCTTTTTTGTATAAGATATTGAGTTAGTGGAAGGAGGTGCCCATACTTAGAGTTGCTAAAAGGTTTTAGTGGTGCATGTAGATCTAGGCATTGTTTAATAGATGCACTTATTAGGTTAATATAGTCATCTGTTTCCTCTGTTGATAGGTTTCTGTTAGATGGGAAAGGATTTCCCACAAAATCATCAAGATTACCGTTAAAAACGTCCCAATTAACGTGAGAGTAGTCCCGCTTTGATGGAATCGGTACTAGTGGAAGTTGCAGGTTGTCAATTAGGATATCTAGAATCAGACCGAAGTGATCAGATGGTGCAGGAATCGTATTGCAAGTAATATTTGAGTGCGTGAGAGATATTATTTTAAATCGGATGATATTATAAAGTTATCGATATACGACGAACCTCGCGGGAAAGATGGCGAATCTGCATTGATGATCTTTATAGGACGTTCAACATTGTTAACTATCCACTGATATAGGTAATTCCCATTGTGGTTGTTCATTGAGTCTCCCCAGTATGTATGTCTTGCATTTAAGTCTCCACCTAGGATGAGAGAGTCATATTGCGTACTACGTTCTAGGACAGTGTTTAGGAATACAGGAAGTTGGTGCCCTATGCCACTCTTAATATATATGGCTCCTATTAGAATGTTCTTATTCGATTCAAATGGTAGGCGGACCTTAATAGAAGCAAACGTTCCGGATATCACTTCATTGCTGATGTGAATGCTACTGTCTAAAGCCAGAGTATTTTTTGCAAAAATGGCCGTACCACGTCCTGAGTCGTTACGAAAGACATTATAGTCTTTTATATTTATTCTATGGCGGTTCTGCAACCTAGTTTCGGTAATTAAGGCAATATCAGGTTGGTATATTCGAAATAATTCTTCCAATGCTACCCTTTTCTCATGCGAGATAAGTGAGTTAATGTTTAGATTCATTAGCTTAATCATTATTAGCTACATTTAGAGCGAAGCTAATTAGGGCTTCAGCTTTGCCTTCTAAGGGAAGGTTCTTGTATGTTCCCCAAAAAGCTTTGGCTTTCTGAATGAGAGAGAATAAGCTAATTCCTAGGAGCTCATGACAGTCCTTAAGAAGATGGGATAGTTCGTTAGATATTCCTCCAGGAGAAAAAGGGTTATGGTTCATCTGACTACTTTTCAGTATTTCGGAATAGGGAACACTAGGATTTATCAAGGAGGAGTGAAGTGTCGGTCCAAACATATGGTGTCTAAAAGGGTGTTTTTTCGCTTCTTCACGCTCCTTTTTGGCTTCCTCTAGCCTTTTAAGGTGTTGGAGTCTAACCGGACACTTCGAGTAATTCGCAGGGTGTCCATTGCTGTTGCACAACGTACATCGTGGTGGGGAGTTTTCCTTGATAGCTGGGTCTGATTTCCGAGGACAGTTTTCGTTGTCATGATCACCAGCGCATGCCACACATCTAGCTGCGTACGCACAATTGTTTGCAATGTGCCCAAATCTCTGACATTTGAAACATTGCGTGACGTTGCTCTTATGGGGCTTTTCCCAATAAACCCTCTGGTTTATAAGATATCTGATAGAAGTCAGGTTCTTCATGTCTTCCTCCTTGTCTAGGACTATTTTGTAAAATGACAGTTGAACATTGTTACGCCTAGACCAGGCCGTAGTGAGTCTATTAATATTTATGTGGTTGGGATTGATTTCAGGACGTAATTGTAGAATGTCATCTTTGATGTCATCTGGGGAGAAATGCCCGCTTGAGCCTCTGAGGATTAGGGTGTGTTTTCTTTCTTCCCTTGGAGTAAATGTGTGTCCCTCAGCAAGGGTTTTTTTATAGTGTTAAGGATTTTTTGGTGAGTAGCGAAATCATTCACAATGAGTTTATGCCTCCTCTCTGAAAAATGGGTAACACGGTATTTAGTGAGTGGGGCCTGGTCCATCATACGCTTGATTGTTTCCCCAGAAATATTATTTATAAAAATTGGGGGACACCATATATTCTTGGCTACAGCAGGAGTTGAGGTTAACTCTTCTGTATTTACATTAAGCGAATCAAACCTATTATTTGAAATTTGAAAGGCTGGGTTGCTTTTATCTGCAGAAGAAGTGTTATTTTTTTTACTCGTGACCATTCCACCTGTCGCCAGCCGAAATTGCTGGCAATCCGAATTAATAGCTGCTTGTGTTTCCTCGCTGAAATCCGGTAGTTGCATCTGTGTTGGGGTTACAGGCTTACTGCTAAGGGCACAACTCCTACTGGCATCTCCCTCGGAATAATCGTGTAGCCCGCTGCTCGATAGGTATTCAGTATGTTGGCGCTCATGGCGCGTCCAAGTCTCCATGGGGGAGATCTCCTCTGACTCCTTATTCCTAGAATTGGGCGGTAGAGACATCGCTATTTTCTGCTGGAGGGCTTTCTTTTTAACCCTAGCTGTTATAGGCTTCCCAACTGAAGTCCTTTTATAGCGTTGGCGCATTGCTGGCTTTATCCTTCCAGTGCTTCCAATACATTGGAACAGACGACAATCAGATTTCGCAGTTGAGAGGCACACGTGTGGCACTTAACCTCAATCTCACTAATCACTAATCTAGTGATATGTTTATATTTTCCTATCGAAAGGTGAATGCGTTTCGCGTAATAGATTTCCGCACGTAGATTTCTTCTCAAAGAAAATTCACTTTTCAAACTCGATCAAACTAAATGGTTCTTTAATCGGCGAGCCGGAGCGGCATGTAACACGTCTGTTCCCTCTCGTGGTTCCGTACGAACTCCATCAAAACCGAAAGGGATGCTGCTCCACTAAAACTTCTAAGAACGATTTCTTGTAAATGTATCACAGAATGCAGCTGCAGGAAAGCGGGTCTAAACTGCTCCAATTTATGCAAGATGTGTAGAGGCCAATCCTGCCAGAACCGATCACTATTGCACCTGGACGACGAGGAAGAAAACATCGGCCTACTCTCGTTGTCAGAGTTATTCATTCAATCTGGCCCTTTCAACTGCCCCTTAATAAAGACAATTGCGTTCGGATACAACTCCATCAACATATCGTTCACACTCGAATGCATAATACCACAACTTTTTACGCAACATTACTACATGGGCTGAAAAGTGCCGGGATTTTTCAATAGATGACACCACTAGAAAATGAACCTGACTCATTTCGAGAGGCTCATCTATCACTAGTTTATGTATAAAATTTCATGATATTGCGTCCTTTTGTTTACAAACTACAGTCGTTTGAGTAACGCTACTTTCGCCTTCGTAAAAAAATTGGAAAAACAGGAATATCGTATCTCGATCAAACATTATGTTTTGATTGGATAAACTTCTGAACAATCATTGCAATGGTTACAGAAATGTTATCTCACATCTGCTCCTTCGAGAACAACAGTTTATCGGTGGCTTAGTGAATTTAAAATGGTTCGTACAAGCACCAAAGACACACCTCGCTCTGGAAGGTCAAAAGCGGCTATACGAATGCGGAAATCGTAAAGCAAGTACATCGAATCATTTTGAATGATCGTAAAGTGAAATTGCGGGAGTTAGCTGAGGCCGTGGATATCTCAAAAGAACGGGCGGAATACATTTTGCACGATCTTTTGGAGACGAAAAAGCTATCGGCGCGATGGGTGCCGCGTTTGCTGACCGTCGATCAAAAACAGCAGTGCGATGATGATTCAACGGCCGGTTTGGCGGTGCTGTAGCGTAATCGAGCGGACTATTTCGACGTTTTGTGACGATGGATGAGACATGGGTCCATTAGCATACGTCTGAGTCCAATAGGCAGTCTGCAGAGTGGCTGGAAAATCACGAAAGCCGACCAAAGCGGCCAAAAAACTAACGCTCGGCCGGGGAGGTTATCATCTCCGTTTTTTTGGGATGCGCATGGCATAATCTTCATTGATTACGTGCAGAAGGGAACGACAGTCACAGGAGAGTTGTTGTTGTGGTACCAATGCTTCAAATACTGAAGTTCTTGCATTGGGGGTTTGGCAGCTCTTGGCCGTTGAAAAACGGGTCGTTCCGGTACGAAGAACCGGCTGCCACAGGAACGGTCACAGGAGAGTATTATTCAGCGTTATTGGATAAACTGGACGACGAATTAAAGAAAAAACGGAAAAAGAATTAGGTAACACTGATGAAGGAAGTACGTTACTTCCGAAACAATTGTATGCCTACAAAAAAAAAACACTTGCAGTATAAGGAAAAACCTAGACTTCTTTTTACCCCTTAAAACTGTTGTTGCACTAAATTTGAAAAAGTATTTTATGTTTTTTTTTTTTATTAAGGGAGTAACACTTTCTGTTGATTATGCAAGTCAAATTTATGGTGTATTTTGCAGGAAATTGAATCTTCTATAAGATATATTTTCAGAACTTTTATGCTATAACGCAGCAGTACAGAGTTTTTTGTATATAACTGCCAAAAATACCGAAAGATTCGCAAGGTTTTTGATTTTCGCTTTTTTGGTGGTGGTACAACTCCGTTGCTATTGAACGTAGAAAAAACCTTGCTATTTAAAATTTATAGTAAATTTTGTGCTCTACAAAAAGAGACTGTACATACCCGTATTTTGAGTTAAAATGTGACCCAAACTTGGATTTTTTCCTACCCCACTTGCCTATATTAAAAATTCAGAACTGGTGCACCTTTTGTAAGGTAAAAACTTTCTGCTCATTGGACTACTAGGTCTACTAGCCCAACACATTTCAGCCTTCACCATTAGAGAAGAAGTGGCCAGCGCGAGAAGGAATAATTACTGTAAGATCTAGATCGTGAAGGCATCATTGAACGCTATTACCCTCACAGGCAAATCGTAATTCCGTAACTCCATTCGTCCGTCCATCAATGTTGGCTTAACTTAATAGTTTCATAAACAGACAATCGCCTTTTTCCGAGAAGAAACCATTTTTGTGGGTGTGAACAATCGACGCCACGAAACTCCGCATTTTCCTTAAATAGATCATTAAAAAATTTGCGTCTCCATGTAATGCTATATAATCCTAACAAATAATTGATATGTATACTCGTTTCTGTGCAATTATTCACTACTACAGGGTGACGCAAAAGAAACGAAGGGGTTTGAATAGTCCATAATTCCTTTATTTTTGAATGAATCGCATTTCTTTTCTTTTTGTAGTACACTTCATAAATGGGGAATTTTGTTAATTTAAACGTGAAAAATAACATCGCGTAATTGGTGCCCATTTCCAGCTTCGCAAATTGCGCTCTTTCTAAACGTGTTCATTATTTTTTCAAGATTTCTGGATGTATCGCTCGAATTTCTTCTCGAATATTATTGTTTAGTTGGGGTATGGTCTGTGCCTTATTCCTATGCTATACACATACTCCAGACCATACTCCAACTAAAAAATAATATTCGAGAAGAAATTTTAGCGATACCTCCTGAAATCTTGAAAAAATTCATTGAAAATATTTTAGAAAGAGCGCGACTATGCAAAGCTGAGGATGGGCACCACCTACGCAATTTTTTTCACGTTTAAATTAACAAAATTCGCCATTTATGAAGTATACTAAGAAAAAAAAAAGGAAATTCGATTGATTCAAAAATAAAGGAACTATAGACTATTCAAACCCCTTTGTTTCTTTTGCGCCACCCTGTATAATCAAGTTGCGAGCCACTATACTTCTTGGAGATTGATTCACTTTTATTTTTTCTCCTTTTACTAACCATGCGTCTCATAAGCATGCACAGTTCCGTAGTTATATCAGCAACCAATATGGCAATTCGTTTCCTGAACCAGAACCAAGTATCTGTATGCGTCCTTATTGCTAATTTACGTATAGCACATCTACATGTTACGAGTATATGCGATGCCGGTTCTCGCATCCATTCTATTTTAACGTTTCTTTGCAGGATAAAGTATTACACTATAATACACCGCTAAGTAATCGGAGATAGTGTCCTCATGAGATTGTTCAGGAGTAATCCTATATAGGCTACAACAAACAAACAATATAGATTGTAGTAGAAGTGACGAAAGAAGCGGCATTCGATATGGATTATGCGCACCAGATGTTATGATGAGAAAGAGAGAGAGAAGAAGAAGTTGTTGGACATGATACTCAAGATACTCAAGGTAGAAGTGAAAGATGCTTTTACAGTATTTTAACCGCAGTGACAAGTTACATTTTATCACGTTTTCCTAAGTGGGTATTTGGAAATCGTATCGCTTAAATAAATCATTTAATTGTGCACTAATAACTCTCCGGTAGTTTTGTAGATCCCACGACAAATCCCGCATTTTGCGATAGTGTATAATTTGAATTCATGAATGACGACAAAAAGTTCTCTTAACGTGGGCCACTCGTGGACTTAAAGCTGGCGAACTTCGCCTATAGTACGTAAAGTCGTCATGTCTATGATATCATACAAGTGACTTGGAAGCAAAAGGTATGTTGGGAGCTTTTGCTTAACCAATTCGTGGTATCATTTCCTCTTCATAGTGTATTCTGGCAAAGGAGAGTGTAACTGTAGAGGAAACCATTGTACTACCAAGTAAATGTATTCAAATGCATTTTCCCTGATAATGGTGGAAGATACTTCTACTAATTATCATATTAACGTTAAACGTCAAGAGCGTGGTGCTCAAAGCCGTGGTTGCTTCTTATCTAAGATAATTTTATCTATAAGACCTATCGTGCACCCATATAAATCTGGTGGATGTTTTTCTACAACGATGACTGCACCTATCTCCTCTACACGTTTCTTCGATAAGCTTCACTAATGTTAGCCGAACATTCATATCTCACGCAATATGCTCTTTGTAGGAGAGAGAGTGTTAAAGCTGCTAGTAGAGCAATTCCAATTGAAGAACACATATTCCGTGCCGTACTTCTATTTGTCGATAGTGTAATATAGAGTCCAAGTCGAAGAAAAAAAAATCAGCAGAATATCTTTTCTAAAAGGCTCAAATATGAACAAACATAACACCAAACTTTTTCCTACACTGAACAACGGTTGTGCCCGGTAAGAGTGGAAGTAGATGTGTGCGGAATTGATACTGATTATTAAATAATAGATGTGGAGTGCAACAAATCCCAGTCTTATACAGATAGTATTCAATCTAAAGTGATAGTTAATCGAAAAAGTCAATAAAGTATTCAATAAATGTTAAACATTCTGACTATGGTGATTGTTGCATTGTTGGCTGGCAACTGTATGAAAATCTGGTGAAAAGAGTGGCCCTTGAGGTGAGTTTGTGATATTATCATGGGCAGGTGCTAGTCCGCACCGTTTTGTGCACTATAATCATGTATAGTATCACTCTCTATTCGCTATCTATAGTCTCATTTTCTTTGCGTTTTTCTTGCATAGTGTACTGTTTAAGTGTGAAATTTTATAGTTTACATAGTGTACAGTTGTCCTATTCAAATCTGGACTATGAAAATTATTATGTAACTTTTAAACTACCGAAATAGTCTCCTGCCTGTTTAATATCGATAAAATACTTGTTTTTCACTCGACTATTAAGCTTTTTTCGTTGTGCAATTACAGGCTGTTCTAAATGGTATGGGTGACATGTTTCGTTCGCAATAAATGTATCTGTTGCTTTCGGGAAAGGTACTTGTTTTTTAAACATGTTTTATCGAGAATAAAATGTATTTATGAAATGTATAACACCTATTCCGAAGTCCTGTAAAGGAGACGGCAACTGAATTATGGTCCTTTTGCCTCGAAACATTCGAAAGACAACAACAAGTCCATATTATGCGGTCGTCACTGAAAATTGATTTAAATTTCGTGTCACCCATTTGACTCGTCATCCGTGTCTTTCTTGCGATGAATGCATCTATCCAATAAATTTGCTTTAATCAGGTCGTCCCTATACGAGTATGGACGACATTAATTTAATTTATATCGTTGCAAACAATTAGAAGGTGGACGAACTTATCATAGTCGAATACGGGCGTGCATGGAGTTGTTCCATACCATATTGTGCAACGAGCGAAGATTCTCGTATCTATTCGCAACACTCGGTGTCTGTAATTTACCCGATTTCGTGATATCATGCGTTTGCATTTTTTTTTATCCGAATCGGAAAAATAAGTGATGATGATATTGGTGAAGACTGTTGTGTGGTCGAGAGGCTTCTTTTCTTAGCTTGAGGTCTTTCGTCTTATCTGGTGAGATAGTGTAAAAATGTTGCTATCTATTACACTATGTGACCGTCTTCATAAAGTATAGGATGTATGAAGAAGCATGGGAAGGTCGAAGTTTTGGTGGCTCATGTCCTCTTTTTCTGGTAGACTTTATCAATCCCACGAAAATATACGCTTCTCTCACTCTCCCTCTCTTTTATGTGTTTTTGATTACAGGCACCCTGAAAAATGTTGACTCAACGTGATTTAACAATGTATGTCGTTAATAAAAATTGTGTCTTTTAAAATCTCTTGTTTGTAATATGTCTTCTTTATTATTATTATTATTCATATTTTTATATTAAGTCAGTGAATGAAAAAGAGCTGATGCGATGTGAAATTAACTGCAATTAAAATTAACAATCAACTTCGGTGGAGTGTGGTAGTCCTTGATTTCATTCAAGTCGAGGACTGCGTACTGCGGGTCTGAATAAAGCTCTTTAAACGTACCTCATACAAACCAATTTTTGTACAAAATTATGCTAATGTGAGGATAAATTTCCTACAAAAATTTGTTTCAAGTTTTGCTAATAGTCCAGGTAAGATTAGGCTCCGTCCAATCAACTTGATATGACCTTCACATTTTTTTCGAGCAGAAATCGCATTGCTCAAATTACGCTCTCAACATCATCGGCAGCGATACAATCTGATTTGACAGTACCTGGGGCTTTCATCACATATTATTCATTAAATTCGTTCAATTTGTTTTCCTGTGAAAATTAAATCTTAAACGCTACCGGACATACGGCATTTAGAAAATATCGACTACCTTGATCTTGTCCAGAATAGTGCTTTATTTTGCATTTAGTAACTCTGGGAACAATATTCACTAGCCAGAGTGTAAAATCGGTGAATACCGTATACTATACTACTTTGCCATAACCCCTAGTGGGGCATAGCGGGTCAACTACTCCTGCGCGCCATTGTACTCTGTTCTGGGCAATGGGGCGCAACTCCCAAAAGACTTACCCACTGCCTGACACTCCTTAGCCACAGATCGACACCATGTGATTCGAGGACCCCCTCTTGGTCGGCCTTGGTTGGAAATGGGGTTCCATTTCATGGCATGCAAAGCAATGCATTTATCACTCTTCCACAATGTCTGACCTATCCGCTGCCATTTTCGCCTGCGTATCAATTCGTCGATTGGCATCTAACCCGTACGCCGACTTAGCTCTTAATTTGACATTGTTTCGGGCCAGAAAATTCTTAAAATTCCACGAAGACATGAGTTGACGAAAACTTCCAGCTTTCTGGTAACACTTTCGAACACTTTTCATGTACTGTTCCCATACAAAAGCACAGACAGTACCAGGGAGCGAAACAGGCTTAGCTTGGTCTTGATGCTGAGATAACTGTTTGGCCAGATTTTGGACAGCATGCCGTAGGCGCATTTAGCTTGGTTGATACGACGAGCGATGCCCTGCTCCGTACCACCATTTTCGGCAACAATGCTACCCAGGTAGACGAAGTTGTCCACCTTCTCCACAGGCTGCCCATTAATATTGATGGCAATAGGTGTCGAATTTCTTTTTCGCAATGGCGGACTAAGAACCCTGGTCTTTGTTGGTATTAATCCTTAGCCCAACCTTGCTTGCCTCCCTCTCGAGATCTAACGCCATTGCGGACAGATCCACGATTTTGTGGGAGAGTAGGCATATGTCGTCAGCGTAGTCAAGATGTCAAAGTCCATTGGATTCCTCTGTCTAGTTCGGATAGGGCGGCATGCAACACGTCGCCGATCACTATGAGAAATAGGATCGGTGAGAGGATGCACAAGCTTCTCAGGGATGCCTCTCCTACGCAAGGCCGCCCATATAGAATCCCGGTTCACACTTCTCGAAATCGATGAAAAGTAAGTGAAGCGGAGAATCGTACTCAACGCATTGCTCGATGATATTTCGCAAGGTGTTAATGTGATCGACACAGGATAATCCGGATCGAAAACCAGCCTGCTCTTCATCAATCGTGCTTTCTAAGTGGGCCTTTAGTCTTTCCAGGACAATTTTAGCTCAGCGGAAGTTTGATGATCAAACCTTCCTTCCACTCAGTGGCAAAGGGCTCTGTATTCCATGCTTTATCAACAAATAGGTGCAGCAAATCAGCAATTACGCTGGGCGCTGCTTGATAAAGTTCGGCAGGGATACCGTCGAGTCCGGCGGCCTTTCCTCGTGTTAGTGCATTAATTGCAGTGATTATTTCCTCTTTAGTCGGGGCAGTGGACCGTATACGCACATTTTGATGGTTAGCTAAATTACACGGTTCAAGACCGTGGCGAAGTGTTCTTTCCACTGCCTCATTTGAATTTCTTCCAAGATAAGTAGCTTTCCATCACTATCTTTCATCGGATGTTGGCAGGAGTTACGACCACCCATATACTCCCGGCGACCGGTAGCGCAGTGTGTTGAGGCATCAGTCTCATGTTTGACTACCGGCGTTTCGGGTTCGAATCCCGTCCATAACAACGTTCGTGGCCATGGATGTGCAGGAGGTGCATGCTGGCAACTGCATTCTCTGAAACCAATTTATTCCAACGAAACGTCAACTGGGCCACATGGAACAGTTGACGCGCTATGCCCCACAAGGGGTTAGGGCAATTGAGTATACTCCCTGATGACACTGTATACGGCGTTGAAGTTGTTACTTCTTGCGGCTTCTTCTGCTGAGGCTAAAAGAGAATTCGCCTAAACTTATCGCGTCGCACACTACGCTGAACTTCTCGAGCTTTCTGACGGTAAAGGAGTTCGATTGTCGTCTGATGCCGCAGCCAAACGAACCTTTAGTTCTTTTCTTTCAACAATCTGCTGCCATTAAGCGTCGGACATCCAGGGCTTATTCCGGCAATCCGCGTTGTGTCAAGGATAGTATCTGCGCTATCAATGTACGCATTTTTTATGGCATCCCAGTTTTCATTTATGTCACTATCTGGGTGACTAGTTATCTCAGCTGCTTTTTGCGCAAGATGGTTATTATCATTATATTGTTGTAAGACAGCTGGATTTTTTAATCGAGCGGTGTCGAACTTGCGGCGCCTGGGTCTTTCGTCGGTAGGACGGCGCACGATTGCAATACGCAATCGAACATTAGCGATCATGAGATAATAGTCTCTTCCCATCCCAATATTGGCACCCTTCTTGTTTCGCACGTCCAGGAGGCAACTCTTGAATCTTTTACTAATGGCAAAGTGGTCGATCTGATTTTGTGTTCTGCGCCGATCAACAGACGACCTGATTTTGTGGTTGTCCTTATGCTCAAACATAGTACCACCGATGAAGAGACTGTGAAGGTGACGCTGAACTCTACAAATCTTTCTTTCTTTGAATACCGTATAATGACGTCTAATTATTCCAGCTCGTCATATTTCACCTTACGACTCAATGAAGACGCTGTCTAGTTGGGTGGTGTGCAGTCGTGTTGTGATTTTGCAGATGATTCGCCACGACTGAATTTCTATGGGTTAATCTATAGTGGTGGTAGTAGTAGCTTACATTATATAATATGAGAACGATGGGTCCACGTTGATATTTTGGTCCTGCCGCAGGTGTGCGTCAGGATAAAAGGATTTGTTTATCGATGAGGGGCGATATATAGGCAAGATGGGTGTTGTATGACTAGGGGTGTTGAGACGAATACGTTAGACTGTTGCTGAAGGCATTTTGGGTCCTTCAGTAACGAAAAAGGACATGCTTTGCAAAGAAAGCCCGATCAGACGAGTATTTCCCCATGAAAACAGAGTGGTCATTCTGGGGTGGGCAACCCCAATTTATTTTTCTTTTTTTTACTTCAGATTCGGAATCAGCCACCCAAAATTACCTTGTAGTTCGAACCAGCCCGATCGGACGAGTATTTCCCCATGAAAACAGGGTTGGTTGTTGTTGGTCTTTCATCTGAAAACCGAAAACGCCACTTATCACGGTATAAATCATCTGGTCGCACAAAGTTACCTAATTTCACTACTCCTCGATCAAACGCGGCGTATCTTTGTGCGTATCATCTCCCGTTTCCAGGAGCCGCGATTTTCCAGGGAGAAAACGCGACGTATCATTGGGCGATCTAGGTGTCACACGTTTGCAGATGATAGAACGTGTTTGTATGGCCGGCTATTGCATTTAAATGCAATCTCGCCGCTCAACAAACTGTCCGCCGCGCTTTTTGGAGCTATGAGACTGCATTTAAAAGCAACCGCGGTGGCTGCCGCTGTTTGCCTATTTCTATTCTTTGGCTTTGCACTAAAAATTCAAATACTCGTGATAACCACTTTAAATTGGTTACGTTAAAAGATTCTTCCATCCCATTTTAATAATCAGTTATGCTTTCCGGTTTACTACCCAGATCATCGGTGGTACGAGTACATCACACTCTTTTAACAAGCAGGTTGTTTTTGTCGAATATTGATGAAGTCGCGTCATGTTAGCGTTATGGGAGTGCTGTATCATAAGATTATAAGATTATGTTGTTGTTGAGATTATATTATATTTCTCCAACAATAAGTTGAAAAGTTTAGCTTTTCCCATGAAAGCTCCTCACGAAATAAGCTGGAAATGGTACTATGGAGTAGATAAAAAGTTGAAGTTGTTTCCACGTGTTCTGTTGAGTTGTGTACTGACTATTGGTTATTCTGTACTGAATGTAACAAGTGCGTTGGTAACAAGTGCAGCTATTACCAATGCAGTGCGAGTAATATGCGAGTACCATACTCGTAACTTCTCGTATAGTTTGTATGGATCACCATGTGCTGCTACCTTTTTCTAGTGTAGTGTAGACTTAGTGTTTTTTCTTCTCACTGTTAATATAATGTACATACGAGTATATGTATGTATAGTACATAATTCTATTTTTCGGGTGCAATTCCATTTTTTATAAAGCTATGCACTGTTCGGGTTTTTTTCAATACAGATTTTTCGATCGCGTGAAAATATTCGGTTCATCGCACATGGCATGGAATATATGGGACTAGTAAAATACATACCTACATACTTACATATAAGTATGTGCTAGTGATAAGACATCGATAAGAAAACATGGATGTTTCAAAACAACGTTGTTCAATACAAAAACATCGATATTCTAATATGAAAACATCGATGCCTTTTACAACAACCATGGCCACGGCGGGATTTGAACCCGCGGAATCGGTATGGTAAGCCATACTACTGACGCCTCAACGCGCAGAGATTTCGACGGCATTTGATAGGGATGTTTAGCGGACGAGGAGGTTAGAGTGGCTGTTAACCACCCAGCGGAAAACACAAGTAGCGCTAAGTGTGCGCCGTTTTGATACCACATACCTCATAAGAGGAATTAAACCGTTATTATCGAAGCCCTTATGAAGTATTCGTCCTCAGATCCATCCCGTGGAGTTGAAGAAAACGTATTATCTCCGATACCCTTCGAGGAGATGTCGGATATATCTAGGAAGAAAGCGCTGCCCAATTGTTGCTAGAGCCGGGCAGTTGCGCAAGAAGTGGATCAGAGTCTCCTTCTCTTCTTCATTCCCGCAGCTCCAGCAGTATATGTTGTAAGGCAGGGGTCGGCAACCATCGGCCCGCGGGCCGTATGCAGCCCTCCATAACGTTTTGTGCGGCCCGCGAGGGAATAACCAATTATGTACTTTAAATTAGGATCTGTAAAACGCGAAGAAGAATGAATACGCACAAGTGCGATCTTGTTGATTTAAGAAATATATAAGTCCATGATAGAACTAAAAAAGAGATGATGCAGTTGCTTACAGTTATAATTCATAGCGTTAAATATCACTTGATGGAAAGTCTGGTCTGTCTACCGGTGCCTGCTGTCTCTTGCTAATGGGTGTATAAATCAACGTAAATATCATAAAAAGGAAGCAAGTCAGCTCATATGCTTAATGTTCGGTCTTTGTATGGTAGTAGGCAAGAGTCCAGCAAGAAATGTTGGGGCGTTGCTAAAGCGGTAACAGATGTCATCAAAAGCACGGAACAATGGACGCTCTTGACGCCAATCGGTTCAAGAAACTCCTGCAAGTGTAAAAATAAAATCGCAAACACTGCCACAACTGTCTGCTAAAAGGCAAAACTGAAATTCAGTTGCCAACAAGGCACCGAAAATGAGAATCGGAAACTTGGGCGTGCGAATCGACTTGTTGAGTCGAGTAGATTCAACCGTCGAAGCGACAAATTTCAATGTGTTCTTCAAAAGAATTTCGACCTGTTTTTTCAACTGGAACCTATGGACGCATCAGAATAAATGCTTCGGCATTGCCGAGTACGTTGCCTCGATTAAAACTGGTCATCTTAGTCGATTTATCGAAAAGAGCAGGTTGAATCAACAGATCGGCCCCGGGTTCTCTGAATGAATGAATGAATGAATATATGTAATTTAATCTAATCCACACTCCCTAGATAAGAATCAAAAGAGAATTTATGATTCAAAGATTTTCCATTTTACTCAATTTACGTGAAGTATACATACTGTAGGTTGCCATATTATTAGGGACAATACACACAATAATGTCTTTTCCAACTAAAAATATTTTCCTGAGTAAAAAAATTTGCTTTCATAATTTTATTTTATTTTATTTCTCTGCTGGTACCATTTTTAATATATTTGACAAGTTGTTTCCAAGTTCTAACACTAGAAGTCAGTGTCTTCTATTAAATTAAAATAGTACGGTAAGCGCGCATTTGGTTGTCGTTTGTTGACAAGTGCTGTGCAGTTACTTCGCCTAAAATAGTTTTAAATCATTTTTTCGGAAGTTTTTCTTTTCTGCAATAGTTAAAACGTGAGTAATATCTCGTATCGAATAACTTTTTTCAAACTTTATGAGAGAATTTCATTTTTGTGAGCCTTATTTATGGTAACCTCAAAACCGTTACTTTCTAGTATGGGTAAGACTTCAGACACATCTCCATGCAAATGTCGAGAAATTTAGACATTGTTATTACACTCTATACATTCTCAGCGGGAGATAGCAACTATATCGGGTGTTTCGAAGTCGGTCGTCAACAGAATTAAAATAAAAACGAATCAAAACAAGCCCCTGGAGGCAAACCGTGCTGGAAAATGTTACCAAAAAAGAGTCACCACTCCCCGTGCTGATAGAAAAATCATAGATGTCTGGACTGTGAATCGTAACCAAAGTGTGGCTTGTTTGACGACATTGATAAACAATGAGGGAATTGGAGTTTCCAAGAGAACAGACCAAAGGCGGTTGACTGAAGACAATCTGGTCGGTCGTCGCTCTATGTAAAAACTGCGGCACCTAGACACCATGAAGAAAAAGCGACTGCAATTGGCCAAACAACACCGGCATATCGATGTTGCAGAATGGAGTCGAGTAAAAACTCTTTTTTTTTTATACTCAATTACCCTAACCCCTTGTGGGGCATAGCGCGTCAACTGTTCCATGTGGCCCAGTTCACGTTTCGTTGGCATAAATTGGTTTCAGAGAATGCAGTTGCCAGCATGCACCTCCTGCACATCCATGGCCACGAACGTCGTCCTGGACGGGATTCCAACCCGAAACGGCGGTAGTCAAACATGAGACTGATGCCTCAACACACTGCGCTATGGGTCGCCCCATTATTATAATATTTTACAGGTATGCTTCTCCAATGAATCGACCTTCCAAATTTTGGCCGACAAAAGCTCATTTGCCCGACGACGCCCTGGTGAGCAATTCATTCCAGACTGCCTTGTAGGGAGGGTTAAGCACCTGGTTAGTGTTATGGTGTGGTCTGTTATCTCGACCAAGGGTATGGAGCGCCTCTACATCGTGGAGGAAACCATGAGGCAGGATCAATACAAGCGTGTCCTAGAATCTCGATTAGTCCCACAGCTCAAGGAATGGTTCCGTAATACAAAAACTGCATTTTTATGCACGATTCTCCTCCGTGCCATAAAGCAAGAAGTGTCACGACATTCCTGGCCGAAATAAATATAGCCGTGACCGGGAAACTCACCAGACATGAACCTTATAGAGAACATGTGACAGCTCACCAAACGGGCGATCGTCAAAGAAGTGATTACCTTATGTATTAATGTTCTTGCAAATGTACAAGTGCGAATCATTTTCAATTTAAATTGGAATTGTTTGTGACACTTGGTTTCATTCTGCACACCAACTTAGTATGCGTCTGTAGCTTAGCTCGGTAACGCACCGGGCATTTTTTGCTACTCGAAACACGGTCTCTGCGGTTCGCGCCCCGCAACGGGACCAACTATTTTTTATTCTCAAATTCCCTCTGAATTCATTTCTCCGAGCTTAGTGGTTTCGTATGGATAGTAGCACTCATCAGGTCTTGCATCTTTGCAGCTATCTATGATTACCACCAAACGCCAGTTAATTGAAACTCTTATCAGAGAATGGCATCACAACACCCAACTGGAGGAAAATGCAAAAGTCTGCATAAAGAGCATGCCTCGACGCATAGAGGCTGTAATTACAGCAAAGGGCGGCATCACTACATATTAAAATTATGTATTCAATAATGCAAAAATTACTTTCACGAAAAAAAAAATTAAACTATTTCGTCTACGTTAATTGTTATTTTTATAATCTTTATAACACAATCCTTTAAATATAAAGTACTTATGAGACCTAGAATCGATGATCAGCTCAAAAAATTAAGTTAAACTTGAAAATACACAAATATGAGAAGTGTTCCTAATAATTTGGCGACCCAGTGTATTTTTTTAAACCTAACTAATAAATTGTATTTTAAATTTTGCAAAATCGCAAAATTTTGTTCTAAAGCTCTTCTAAAGCCGCAAAACCGTATTATTGTAGATTGTGAAAATCGTACAAAACACCTACAATGGAACGTACTATCTGGCACCGCTGCCATATATCAAATATCGTTCGAATCAACATTGTACAAATGACTTGACTACGGTCATTTATTCGCGGATTTAGTAACGTCGGCCGGCGCTTTCCATATTTCCAATTTTCAACATTTTGTGAGCGTGGGCAACGCAATTTTAGTTTGCAATGAAATTTCGGTTTGCATTTCTGCGCACTGACATGACACTTGGATGAGTATCCTGAATAAAATTCCATTCGAATCAAGAATAAAACTATGTATAAATGAATAAAAGATTAGAGTTTGTTCCTTATACTGCGAGTGTATTTTTTATTATTGCAAACAATTGTTTCGGCATCCACGTGCTGCCTTCTTCAGTGCTAGCTCTAATCAATGTCCGATTAAACTCTTTGTTCACTAACGGGGGCACAAATTAATCGAAGCTATATGTAGCCCAATAAGCATTTTCGTTTTCTCATACGTCGATTAAATTACCAAGCCATAAAGTGTGGAACTTATCTCAGACCACAATTATGGCAAAATCAGCTGATTTTCTTGGCGCAATTCTACCACCCACAAATCTATTTTGTATTAGTACGGTCTCTCAGCATATTCATTTGCGGCTGAATTTGTTCCCAATTCTCTTCTATCGAATGAATTTCCAGGAACTCTGTTCTTTATGGCCGCTTTTATTGTTTTCATTTGAATTTGCAAAAGTGAACAGTTCTAGGCGTCAAAATCTCAGCATCCGGTATCAGGTGTTGGATTTTTGTTTAGGATAAATTTTCACCGCTCCCAAAGCAGTTTATGATTTTAGGTAAATTCTGAGCCCACCCATTGTAAACCTAATAATAGCTGCGTTGTTTTTTGTACAGAGCAGAGTAGAGCAGGATAAGCGGCATAAAAAAATGCTATAGGGATTAGAGCTGCGAAGACGAAAACGGGGCGTATATCCGCTGGGAATGTGTATTGGTTTAGTGTTAGGAAACTTAAATCCTTAGTACATATGCAATCGGACGAATTTTCTTTAGGCAGCAGAATCATTTTGTATGTTTACTATTCCATATAATTACACAAAACGAACATTTTATTGACAGGAAACGAATTTTCTGTGCTTCCCAAACTGTAAACTGCCCGAAAACTTCGACACTTGCGCCGCCTGCATTTCAAAATGCAGACTACTTAACAGAGTATTGCACTAACCTGATTGTGTAATTGTGTGGTCTTTACCTGTTCTGCTCTGCATGGCTGTTAAAAAAGCACCCCTTATGTTTCTATCTACTTGGTATCTTTTGGGAGTCAACACGCGAAAAAAATCCATATTTTGATTCCCACATCATCGGTGACACTTTGTCGCTAAACTATTTTGGTCAAATTCAGGTGGTTCAGGTATTGTATATGACGTCTCTACACTCTGTAATATGCGTTGCGTAGATGTTAATACGAGTATAGTCCGAAACAGACGAGAAGCCGAGCCAAATTACACTGTTGGTCAGTCATTTGTGTGCTTGTCGCCTTTATGCTCACAGCCCACAAGGTAATTTCTAGCTTCCAGTTTGGTATCTGTACCGTATACACAAGTTCGTGAGTAAAAAGGCGAGACTTCTCATTTGCACGACTTAATAATAGTCAAACAGAACTCTTCAACGCCAAATCACTATCCGCGTGTTATCGCTAATTGCATGTTCGGAACGATATGAAGTGAAATATAAATGTTGATGACTTTTTCAAGCTTGGAGAAAATTGTACTTTGTATCGCGTACATTAAGTGGATAAATAACAAGAAACCAATCTCAATCTCCTTCAATACCATTCTGAGAGGATCAACTTCTTAGCAAGGTTAGTATGTACGTGACTCATATCATATCGTCCGGTCTCGGTCAGTCGGATCTTCCTAAATGTGTCGAATAGATAGTACAAGTTCAAACGAAGAATCGGTTTCCAAATGCTTCTAAATTATCTGAATGCAAACATGATTCCAGTGATTCTATTCTATCAGATTCAGAGCCGGTATTCTCTTCTATTTCGAGCGAACAACTCACACTACCGCTTTATAAAGTCTGAGAGACAAATGTGATGTGAATAGGTTCAATGTGACTAACTACCTCATGTTGTCTACGCCGAACGCTGTTCTCGCATTCAAGAAACTAATTTCCATACAGTGTAAAGTTTGAAAAAAGAGTGCACTATTGCTAAATTATTACTAAAACAAAAAAAAACTGTTTTGCAAGTTCATTGCTTTTTGCAAGCTGTCCGGCGTCGATCGAAAATCTTTGAAATCTTATCATTCTCTGTCAGATACCTCGTAGGTATGTAACGATCAGTGTGTGCTTTTATTAACCTTCACCATAGATAACGCACGATGTTTCATTTCGTTCAGTGTCCATTAATGAAGTCATTGTGTAAAGTTGAAATAGAAACTGAAGATAGTTGTTTGGTTTGAAGAAGAGATAGGAATTAGACATGTAGTCTGGTGGTGATCTCTTTACTTCTTATATACGATATAGTGCAACCGTTTCCAATTTTGATATAAGATTGTAACATAAATAGCACTGCGTCTTGGTGTTTCAAGCAAAGCTAAAGAACTTCATGGTGTATGATTCACACAGTGAAAAATGAGTTTAATGGAAGTCGACTATGTCATATTTTAACTTTGGATTCTTTGGATAGTTGGCCTAATATTGCCCATAAAGTTAAAAGGTTCAATTTACTATAGGAAAATTGTAATATGCATGACAATTACTTCGTGCCATTGTGACGTGTATATTCGTACAGTGTAAATTAATAAACAAGTGTCACTGATAAAAAATTGCTATGTATGTATTCCGAAAATAAAAGCATCTTACTCAGCCTGGCGGTAAAAAGTCATTTAAATCTCAGTTATGTACTTCTAGTATTCATCATCTGATCCATTCTCATCAGGTTCAATTTAATTCTCTTTGTTTACAAACATGCAACTTAACGTAGTGGTATTCAACTTATTCGTTTTTTAATTCTTCTCAAATAAACTCCAGTTTCAACGGAGTATGTGTTTCCAAAATTAACCAAAACAACGTTATTATTATACTCAGTGCACCTATTTCACAACATAATTGTTCGAGACAATCGCCCAATAAGATCCAGAATGAATCGAATGGCCTGGATCAGTGACATAGCCAGGGGAGGGTCCAGGAGCCCGGACCCCTCCCGAAATTTTGTGGTTCGAAATAAAAATAAAACAATATGGAAGGATTACCCACAAGCCTCGTAAAAAGTACATGTTTTTAATCAGTAATTTAATCTATTGCGTCACGCAGTCAGTCAGAAATATCTCGATCTTCCCACACTCAGCTGGTGCACTAGAAAAAACTATTTCCTTGATTTTTTTTTTGGCCAGTGAGGAGTGAGGTCCGTAAGCTAAGTGACTAAATGGCCTATTGTGCTATGGCCTTAGGTCTTATAAACGGACCAAGCCTGTCGATTTAACTTGACCCTATTGATGAAGCGACTCCTCTACCATGCCCATGTCGTATGTCTAAAGATTGCTTTTCAGATAAGAGTGTTCAGGTAGATGGCCATGGAAATTCTGACCTTATTTGGGTTGAGCTGTAACAGGGGCGGTGGCGTCAACCTTTGAAGCGTTTCATAGTAGTACACAGTGATATCCCGTGAAAGGGCTCCGAACCACAGAATGGAGCTTATGAGGCTGTCCTTGCTTGGCTAGTTCGCCAGCCGGTTAATTTCAGAATATGCCGACGCGAGCAGCAACCCAGTATAAATATCCTTTTGTGAACACCCTTTAAAGCATGGTCTGGAAGCTATGCACTAAGAAAGGATATTAAGTGTCACGCTTGCGATAAGATTATTTTTTATGTACATATTGAATTTACTCTGTAGTGACAGAATCATGCTAGAGTTTTTGACCATGTTCAGCGGAAGTTCAACGTTTCATTTATAATTGCCATTCGCCTTAGGGCTCCTAAACATTCGCCTCTGTGCCACGGCGGCCAAAACCACTCTTCCTAAAATCAATTTGACTTACAATTTCCCTGACAAAACAGCAACCGGATTTTTCCGAGCATTTACTACTATAGTGAACTACTCCTTAGCCTTAGTTCTCTACACATATCCTTAACTTAAGATCTAAGAGCAACATTCCGTTGACGATAGTTCCTCAAAATGTATCTGATGAGTCAGCATTTCAAATCAGCAGGAACTATGAGTTTATTCTGAGGTCAAGTTTTAAAAAAGTTGATATCTGCTGATACATTATGAAACAATCATTCAGCGCTAAGTCCCAGCTCTATAGGCGAAAAGCTATATGCAACATTATGTTGTTATTACACTGCATTGGCTCGAAACGTCATCATCATCATCATCGTGGCACGACAGCCCGACGTCGGGCCTTGGCCACCTGGATCGTTGTCCTCCAATTATCTCGGTCATGTGACTGCGTCCTCCAATCTTGGAGGCCCAGTAGCTGCTCGGCGTCCACATAAACTGAGCTTTTCCAACGAGATCTCGGTCGTCCTCGCAGTCTCGCTCCGTCGACTCGTTTTGCGTTCATCAAAACTGAAACTTCTAGCTCATTGTACAGCTCATACAACTCATGGTTGTACCGGATGCGCCATTCATCTCGATCGCAAACGGCCCCGAAAATTCGCCGCAGAACCTTACGTTCAAATGTGTCTAGCATGTTTCCAGAGGCTTGAGTTAGGGTCCATGCTTCGCAGCCATAGCATAGCACTGGTCGTGTAATGGTTTTGTACACGCGGAGCTTCGTGTTTCTGTGCACATGCTTCGATTTCATTATGGGGAGAACCGAGAAAAAAGTCTTATTAGCTAACTGTATCCGTCGCTTGATTTCATCAGTTTCGTTGGCGTCCCTTGGCAAGTTGCAACCCAGGTATATGAAGTCGTTCAGGAACTCGATGTTGAGGTCCCCCACATTGATGCTTGATTGTGCAGGTGTCCTTGTCGTCGATTGCATCATTATTTTAGTTTTACCCTCGTTGATACGTAGTCCAACTTCTTTTAGAGCGAGAGCTTCTGCATACGCTCGATATGCAGAAGTTCTTCTGCGTCGGCCAATCTTCGGGACATGATGTTGATGTCGTCTTGATGAGTAGCGAATCGCTGTTGTCCATATTCAAAGCCCGAATAGCGTTTTCCAGTGCTAGGTTGAAGAGCGTCGGTGCCAGTCCATCGCCCTGTTTCAGACCAGTATTATGGATCCTGATCTGTGAGACGGAGTTGGTCATCGTCATCTTCGTCAGTCGCACTAATTTTGCCGGTACACCAAATTGCAGCATGATGTTGTAAGTACTCCACGATCGATACTATCGCATGCCTGCTTGAAGTCGACAAAGATTTGGTATACGTTTACGTTGTATTCCCAGCACCTCTGGAGTATCAGTTTGACCGTAAAGAGCTGGCCGGTTGTGGAGCGACAAGGTCTGAAACCGCTTTGATATTCGCCAATGACTCGTTCTGCGTACGGTTTTATTCTATTTTCCAGAATTTTCGTCAAAATTTTATAGGACCTACAAACTAGTGATATGCCCCTGTAATTCTCACACCGCAGTTTATCTCCCTTTTTGTGAATTGGACAGATGATGCTTCTGCGCCAATCGTCTGGAATCACCTCGTTCTCCCATATTCGCCGGAGTAATTGATGTATGGCATTAACTAGACCCGTTGCACCGAATTTTAGCAGTTCAGTTAGGATCTCGTCAGCGCCCGGCGCATTATTTTGTTTTAGTGACCGCAACGCGAGATCAACTTCCTCTACTGTCGGGGGTTGTATGGGTGGACCTAGATCAACAATATCGTCGAGGTAGGTTCAGGAGCTCACCAAAATAAGAGGCCCATCGTTTGTTAATGCCATCGGTGTCGCTGATGATGTTTCCATCCCTGTCCTTACAAAGGCTAGTCCTGGGTTGATAGCCGTTCTTAATTGTATTTACTAGTTTGTATGCTTGTCTGGTGTTCCTATTAGCTAAGTTTTCATTAATATTCAGCAAGGCTCGTCAAAGTATTTACGTTTCTTACGTCTAATTATTCTATTCGATATTCGCCGTAGCTCGTCATATTTTTCTCTTTTGGCTCTAGTTGCTCGTTTAATCCATTGTCTATAGGCCTCGTTTTTCGCGTCAAGTGAATTTTTGCATTCTTCGTCGAACCAGTCATTTGGCGCTCGCCGGGATTTATATCCCATGACCTTCTCTGCGACATCTTTGATGGTACCCTTGAGTTCTTCCCAGAACCCATGGACGGATGTTGTGTAGCATAGTGATAGTCTTTCCTCAAGGGCGGTAGTATACGCCACCGCCGTGACATCGCTCAGAAGCTTATCAACCGCAAAGAATTTGAGAGGGCTGATTCCCGATTGGTGCACTGAGGAAATTCTTCATCTGTAGGTCGTCTTCACCAAGTGATGATCTGAGTCGCAGTTTGCTCCTCGATAAGAGCGGACATCCATCACACTAGACGCCCATCTCCTGCAAATGAGGACGTGATCAATTTGGTTGACGGTATGTGCGTCTGGAGATTTTCAGGTCTACTTGTGAATGCGTCGATGCGAGAAACACGTTAGAGCTTACGACTAGATTCCTGCTGCAGGCGAAGTCGATAAGTCGCTGGCCGTTGTCGTTACATTTTTCATGAAGACTGTGGCCTCCAGTGGTCCCCCGGTGCCAACTTTCATTTCCGACTTTCGCGTTAAAGTCTCCCAGCAGCAATTTGACGTCGTTTGTTGGAAGTGAGTCGAAGAGAGTCTCAAGGCGGGCGTACAACTCGTCTTTTATTGCGTCTTCTTTAACTTCAGTGGGGGCATGCACATTGATGAGCCAGAAATTGAAGAATCGAGTCTTAATGCGAATCGCACATAGCCGTTCAGTAATGTGCGGCTTGAGGTAATTGTTTACTATAAATGCTACTCCAAACTCCTTGCGGCCCGATGGTTTGCCACTTGTAAAAATTATGTGCGATTTCTTGTCATTGATCTCGCTGCTAAGCCAATTTGCTTCCTGGACTGCAGTAATGGTCAGTTTGTACTTTTCGACCTGTTGAAGGAGGACCTTCTCGGCCCCCGGTTTATTCAGGGAGCGTACATTCCAGGATCGGAAAGTATAATCCTTTAGTCGTTTGCATGGTCGTCGTTGTTGATCCGTCCAATCTGAGGCTTTTGTTCCAGGTTTCTAGACATGGAGTGTTTTTTACAAGCACGAGTTGTCGGCACATCGCCGGGATGGCCTCGGAAGATAGCTGCTTCATATGGTTTAATAAACGTGCTGGAGTTCACACAACTATGTTGCAGGTCATTCTATCCTACTAAACCTGAGACGCTTAGGTGTTGGTCAGCCATTCAGGCTACAGCTATCTGCCTTTTTCCAAATGTCTTATCGCTAAGACTTGGCCGTCAGCGGTTTGAAACACTGCCGTTACCAGGGGGCGCCCACTTGGAGGACTATGGAAAAGGTCTTTTGCCTCTTTTGCACATAAAATACGCATACCAACAAAAACTAAGCTGTTGTAGCTCAGGCCAGAAGATGTGAGCGAGGTTTATGCGGTTTCTGATATACGATTTTTTGATATATTCCCATTTCGAACCACGATGCGTCGCCATTCGAAACAGAAATATACCAAAAAAATTTAAATTATTTCATCCTTTATCGATTGCATTTTCCGCTTACCTTAACAATCAATCAGCTGCTCAGTGTATTATCAGTGACATAACATTACATAGTTAAGTACTTTCGTTATTCAGCCGCTTTATCATTTATCGAAATTTTCAAGCAAGCTACCTTCTACAAAAAAAATTCTACTAGATAACTGAATGTTCAAATCTGATAAAGTTTATTTTTAGTTCTTGTATTAGTCTGGATGGCGCACCCGCTAGCACATTCGCCTTTTGTGGATTGCGCCCCTGGTTCAAAACTTACTAAAGGCTTTCGATAAAAGGGTTTACCGTCGGATATGTACCCACTCAGCTGTTTAAATGAGTATCCATTTGAGGTGAACACCTCCCAGTACATCGTCATCATCTAGTAAATGAGATGAACTCATCTCTACACGTCTAAACCTAGAATTATTTATTTTATTTATATATAGCTATAAAGATAAACTTTGCTTGAAACTGGAAACTGGTTGTTTGAAGTTAATCGGCATTTACGTATAACCAAATATGAAATGTTTGTAACTGAAGAGTAACCGTAACCGGCGTTTTTTTTTCTTTTCTTTTTAGAAATGGTAACAACTACGTACAACCAGGAATTTAATTAAAGAAAGAGAAAAGCACGCCAGCCAAGCTGAGCTGACACGATGAAGAAAATTACGGGATACAGTTCAGACTCTGAACAGAATAACAAACAAGATTTAAGTGTGTTAACGAAACCAATTGCAACAGGACTCACTGGCTTTCTGGAATCAAAACGTGCATATGACAACGGAACAGAAGAGGTAATTGGTCTATAATGTCCTATGTAATTTGTGCTCAAGCATCTTCTATTTCATAATTACCTTCTGTACTTGAAATTAAATGTGGCTGACTGATCAACGTAACATAAGGCGCGTTCTATTGTACTCCAGTTGAGGTTAATTTGGGTTAACAACACGCAATTGCAACAATGCGTTAACATAAGACAATTAACCTGGACAGCTCTACGGGTTAATAAACCTGCACTCAATAGATATCTCAAGAGATGGCGCTTGCATCGCCAAATTGCGAATTTATCATGGAAAATTAAAAATTTTCGTTGTTTTTGATACCAAGTTGATTAGTAAACATTTCGTAGATATTTTTCCGGATCTGATTCAAATATGAATAATCTCGCGACCACAGTCAAAAATGATGAAAAACTAAATTGACGAAAGGGGTCCATTGCACTTTGACACTTAAAGGGAGTAGTTAACCCGGTCTTTTTTTGCAAGGCGCTTAACCTTCACCCGAATCAACCCACACTGGAGTACAAAAGAACGCGCCTGTAGTCATAGGCACCATTAACATAAGTTCAGTAACGGTCCATTAAGTAAGTATTAAGAAGTAAGACTGTCTCTTAGTGTCACCACACCATACACTGTCGAACTCGAACATGGTACAAGTGGACCGGTTTTCTTCACGTTTATGTGAAGTGTGTGTGTGCCTTGAGCTATTCAGAGGACATTTGTACCTGGTTCGTGTTCGAGATCGACAGTGTGTGGTGACACTTGGCGAACTCTACTCTGAATCCTGGGGAACTCGACAAACGGTTTCGAAACCAGTCGAATGGAATAAATGTACATTCGTTCGCCAGGTGCCAGCTGCAATCTTTAAATATACATACATATTTGAATATTGTTCTTAATCTGTTGTGCTGGACTAGAACTGGCACTCGTGACTTACTGTCAGTCCGAATAATTTGCCCAGGTTGCCTCCATTTGTTTATAGTCAAGTGGTTGATTGAAACATTCCATCCCCACAAAATATCAGTTTCATATCTTTTGACCATCTTCAGATGCTCCATTATTTTGGGCTAGATGCCGGACATATGGATCCCTAAATCCCTCTGGTCAATCAACCTAACATTTTTTTACCTTCAAATCGATGAAAAAGATCCTCGATGCTCACAGCGAAAATTCGCTCCTTATGACGAATCCACTTAACCCATTTCCCTATCCCGGCAGATGCACTGTATCCACTCTACACAGCCTTGTTAGTGACTAGTGATGGGCATAATGACTCTTTTCACTGTGCCAGCACATAAGCTCTGACTCTTTCCAATGAGTCGTTCAAAAAGAGTCGTTCAAAAAGAGTCATGCAAAGAGTCTGAAACTTGGGTAATAACATATTCAATAAAAGTCGTAGATATGCGACCCCAACTTTTTTTTCTCTTTTTTGACCCCAGATTCGGAGTTGGCGACCCCTCCCCCCCCCCCCCCCATGCCCTTTAGTTCGAGCCGGCCCGATCGGACCACTATTTCCCATGAAAAGGGGGCTGCCAGCCTAGGATGGGCGACCCCATTTTTTTTTCTCTTTTTTGACCCCAGATTCGGACTAAGCGACCCCCTAATACCCTTTAGTTCGAGCCAGCCCGATCGGACCACTATTCCCCATGAAAACGGGGCAGCCAATCTGGGGCGGGCATACAAAATCAGCTCGCACAAAAAGATTCGTTCAAAAAGAGCGATACAAAATCGAACCGCACAAAAAAATTCGTTCAAAAAGAGCAATACAAAATCGAACCGCACAATTGACTCTTTTGACTCTTTTTGAACGTGTCGCTCTTTTTGAACGTGTCGCTTTTTTTGAACGTGTCGCTCTTTTTGAACGTGTCGCTCTTTTTGAACGTGTCGCTTTTTTTGAACGTGTCGCTTTTTTTGAACGTGTCGCTCTTTTTGAACGTGTCGCTCTTTTTGAACGAATCTTATTGTGCGGTACGATTTTGTATCGCTCTTTTTGAACGAATTTTACATAGAGAAAGGAGAAGAGGATAGGCAGGGAGAGGGCTGAGGAGCATCCAAATAGTGGGGATGGATGCTCCTCAGCCCGGATGGGGGACCTAAAGGGGGGTCAAAATGGTGTCAAAAATGCGAAATTCCTTATATTTTAGAAGTTATGGCCACAAAACAGTTTATTTAAAACTAGGGTATAGTAGTGGTGTAATTGCTTGAAACAGAATGATTTATGGGATAAACTAAATAGTGGTCGTGTGAACGGTCCACAACCCAAGGCAAAAGCAGTTCACTTTCCAGTCCACGCTCGATACAAGCATGAGATCGAAAGCGTGCCACAATGTCACGTATTGGCCCCGTCAGAACGCTGCTTTACACTGTAGCTGTAGTGGAAGTGGGCGCTATGGGTTTTTGTTTGGTTTCATCTAAAGTTGAGCTTGAGATGATGATCCGTAAGACGAATACTTTTGTTTTAGAATGTGATGATGTGATGAGAAACTTGGCTGTGCGGTGGGACGCGACGTAAGTAAATTATTTTTGATATGTTTGCATTTGCAGTCAGCATGGGTTGTTGCGTATATATTTAGAAGTATACACTGCGTGCATTTCATACTGCATAGAGATGAATATGAATGGATTTAGATGGGATTGCTTTGGTAGTTAATGATGGTGGTTTTGCTTTTAGATAGATACTGGGATGGGATATGAGTGAATGAATGTATTGTAGTACATTATATGTATTGAGAAATGAGCGTGGATTGTTAGATAAATGATTGTGGTTTTGCTTTTAGATAGATAAAATGGGATGGAATGTGAGTGAATGAATGTATTGTAGTATTTTACATTATATGTATTGAGAAATGAGCGTGGATTGGTTATGCGTTGGATAATATTTATGCGATGGGCTAGTTTGGGAATTAATTTTACAGTGAGTCATTCATAAATTGAACGACTCGAAGGCTATGTCGTTGTGCCGAATCTTTCGCTCATCCTGTTGAGTCGTTCAAAAAGAGTGACTCGTTACTGTGTTACACATCACTATTAGTGACATTAAAACGGCAATGACAACGAACGAAATAGCACCTTTCCTACGGCAGCCGGGTCTACGCACTGGAGCGACCCGTTTTTCAACGGCCAAGAGCTGCCAAAACCCCTTCAACACTCAATTGCCCCAACCCCTTGTGGGGCATAGCGCGTCAACTGTTCCATGTCGCCCAGTTGACGTTTCGTCAGCATAAACTGGTTTCGGAGAATGCAGTTGCACATCCATTGCCACGAACGTCGTCGTGAACGGGATTTGAACCCGAAAGAAGATCAAAACTTCCCGCAAATGACGAGAACTTGGCTCGAAAACAGACACTTAGATTCGCGAATCTTATTAAAAATGCGAACAACTTTTGCTAATGCGGGGAAGTCGATACGTTCACAGACGTCCAAACTCACTTTGTGACACTTTTGAACTACGTATTTTGACCAGCCCTCACCGATATAAAATAAAAACAGAGAGAGAGCTTCTCATGTACCCAGCAAACAATTTCGTATCATTTGGAAGATAAATTGACCAGATGATACGATGGCGATTCTTCCATACGATAAATTTATAGATTATTTGTCGCTTTTTCAAAAATTACAGGATATCCCTCAGGCGAAAGAACCGCGATAGGATTTCAATTCGCCAAGATGATATTTCGCCAATTCACAAAAAATTCAAAACGACGACTGTGTATTTGTCATTGTTTTAGGCTAGATAGCGCAACGGTTAGCAGTGTTGACTTGCAAGCACGGGAACCTGGTTCAAATCCTACAAATATCAGTTGCAATAAAGGATGAAACATAAATTATGAGAGTAGAAGAATATGTGGAATAAAAAAAGGATGAAAATTAATCTAATACAAAAAGCAATAATAATTTTTTTCTACACGACATTTTGTCAATTCGTCAATTTCTCCCAGTCGCGATTCACTTTCTTGTTGCCGACTCGTTTCGCCAAAGTTTCTCCCGGTAGTTTCGCTTTCGGTAACTATTTTCTCCTGAAGGGGCTGACTCCCGCGATAAATAAAATAAATCAATAACTGGCGCAACAGTCCAATTTGAACCACTCCCGCGATAAGATGGCGATATCCCCGGCGATAAATTTATCCTCCAAGGCGAATCGCATTCTTATTGCGGAAGATAAAAATAGTTTGCTGGATAACATAGACAGAGTCATAATTCAATAGAAATAATATTGACATAACTTGTATCTTGTTCATGATATCCATAATTTTGTGCGGGTGTGTTTTTAATTTCAGGTTCGACGTATTCTATCTAGAGAATGTGATATATTGTACGAATGCAAAGTGTGCCGGAATATATTTCGCAGTCTAACAAACTTCATAAGTCACAAAAGAGTATACTGTCGTACAGCATTCAGCAATCTGACAAATCAGTTCAATGTTAGCAACGGATATGCCGTAAGTTCCCTGATGGTATATACATATGTATATTCAAGTATATACAAAACTTTCATTTCCAATATCAGGATGTCTCAACAATCATACATGAGGAGCGGGACTTCATCAAGAATAGTACAACTAAGGATAATAAAAATAATGAAAATTCAAATAAGGATCTGAGTAGTATCATTGAGAGACTCCTGAAAAGGGAGCAATCCAATCGTTTGATGCAATTGAGCGATTTTTACGATCAAGTTAGCAATAAATTAACTCAGGACGAACTTTTACGCAAGAAACATGAACTTCAACTTGATCGTGTACCAAATAGTAGTGTAGCTGTCTACCAGACCGTTAAGAAAGAGAAAACCGATAATATCAAAAAGGAAGTGAACGAAATTAATGAGCTAGTTCACAATAAACGACCAATGATTGGATTAGATGGAAAAATTGTATTGAAAGTAAATACCAAAGTGGGTAGATGTGATAACGTAGAAACAAAATGCAAAGAAAACAATCAGAAATCTCAAAGCAATGAGATTATATCATGTGATATTTGTAAGTAATACATTGTCGAGAAGTTTCAATGAACGGCGATTGACGAGCATTATAATTTCGTTTCAGGTGGTTTGGAATTCACAACCGAAAAGACATTGAAACTTCATCTTCAAACAAAACATATCTCTGCAACATTTGTATATCAGTGCCCTTCATGTTCTCAGACATTTTTACAGCCCCACGCGGTATATCGACATTTGAGTAATGAACACAAGTAAGTTATTATTTTTTTCTCAAAAAAATGACATCAAAATCAAATGCATTTGTTCGTTTTTTTTTCTAGGAAGTCCATTCGTCGTATTCGTATGATGCGAGAGTCAATCTTAAAAAGACGCATTCGCATCGATGAGGTTCACACAAAAGCTCCAAGTCGAGAGCTGGCTCGTCTACAGACTGACAATGAAAAACGCGAAGCTGACAGTAAATCCTGGATGAACAAACCAAGTCTTTCCAGTACTTCTCCAATGTGTGTATATTGTGGCAAGACTTTTGAACGAAAAGCTGTACTTACTACACATCTTAATAACTGCCCGTTGAAAACCAAATGCCCGGGTCCACAAACCAGGCGATTGACCGAAATGGCCAATTCAAGCAACATAAATGAGGACAGTCTGTCTGGAATGCCATCAATGCTCAATGGCTATGACCTGAACGAACTTCGTGACATCAAAGAAATGGATTTAAATAACACGAACGATCATTCAAAACAAAACGGCGAAGTTCCATCGCAGGATGTTTCGCCAGTCAACAGGCGAAAACGTAAACGAACTAGTAAAGTTCTTCAGACAACGGACGCAAAATGTCACTCAACTGAATCACTTGACGATCTTTTTTGGAACATTGAATCGTCTGTTGAAAATATGTCTCTAAAAACGGTTTCATTGGACAATTCACCCTCATCTACACCTCCGCCGAAGCTTGATTCATCGAGCAAAGATTCAACACCAGAGAAAGATACTTCAACAAAAGTTGAACAACTGTCGGGGAAGAAGAGTGAGAAAAGTTTAGAATCCGCTTTAAAGAGTCACAAACAAGTGTCCTTTTATTGTAGAATTTGTGTAAAGAAATTCGACGTGTTGAGCAATCTGCGTCGGCACATTTCTATGTTTCATTATCGAAAACGAAAATTTGGCTGTAAATTATGTGATTATCGTGCATTTAGGAAGTATGACGTAATAAACCATTTGAGTTCAAATCACTCAATCACGGGCGAACGGGAGGAAGTGCTTCTCTATGTCGTTGTTAAGGAGTCGAAAGGCGATCGTACGGAAGAGAATATTGATGCCGATGTGATAATTGATGAGAACGGATCCTTTGGCGCTGAATTAGCTCCGAAGTTGGTTGAAAAGAGACGTCGTCGCGGTAAAATGAAGGAAGTGCCAAAATCTACCACTGAAAGTCCGCCAGTAGAAGTTGATGTAAGCGCTTTGCTCAAAGGTGAAAATAAGTTTGCTAGGACCCCGTCGAATCTCTCTCTGTCATCTAATGAGGAAGGATCGTCGTCATCGTCACTGTCAAAGCGACCCATCAGAAATCGGGTAAAACCAGTGAACAAAGATTTTGTATACGACTTATCTAATTTACTAAAGAAGGATATGGTGTTGTCGGAAAAGACGCAGCGAAGAAGAAATACACAAACTCTTGTAGACGATAACAGTCGTGATAGTGTCACTCCACCAACTCCCACTACTTTTGTAGAGACACAGCCACCGCGTCTGGAAGCGGAAGTTTGCACTAATCTGACCATTAACCCCAAAATAAAAGGAGCCGCTTTGGCCATGGCACAATCAGCAGTTGATTCTTTTTCGGCATGTTTTTACAAACCGCCGGAACTACCCTTGGAGCGACCGTCTATAATAACACGTATAGCACCCTCTGTTAATGGTGCCGAAGCGAAGACTACCGATTGGCCCTTACATAAACCACTCGAGATCCGTCGACCGTCAGAAGACAATATTCTTCATGCTCTTGGAAAGAGGCGACGGCTGGACGAGAGTTTTAAATCAAATCAAAAACCAAAAAGTGATTTATCAATCAATTTCAGCCTTAATGGGAATAGCGAAAAAACGAAGTTTTTAGCAGATCGTGAAGAAGTTAGCGAAAGCGACAAAATCATTGTGAAATTGTTTGCAAGCGAAAAGGAATTCAATGAACGACTTGTTTCCAATAGACTGGTGGACTCTGTTGCATCTGCAGTCGAATCAATAAAATTGCCGACACCATCGACACTCTTGACCAATGGCGATGAAGTTTCGTCACAATCTCAACCATCTGTTATAAAGTCGATAAGTCCTTCGCCAGGCACAAAACGTATTACACTTCTTCAACGTATGGCCGAAAATAAGAAAATGCGGGAGAGTACTCACAAATTTTCTTAAAACTTTGCAATCAAAAAGAAAAAAAAAATAACACATAAATGACATGTGAAATGTATATTTAGTTTTTATTTATAGTGAGATTTGCGTGAAACGACTTGTTTTGTTTGAATGGAGTACCCTTTACGTTTACTGTTAACATTTCATAGAATAACAATCACTTCCATTTGTTTTAGTCTAATTACTATTGAACTGTTTAGTAAAAAGAAAATATCGTCACTTAATTTAGATCGCACTAGATGTAAATGAGCTCGACTCTCCAGAAAATCATGCGAAATATTATAACTATGAATATTCTATTGCATAATATTATAATATCAAGTAAGTTACCTTTGTTTCAATTAATACGCTTTCTTGAAATAATTGGAATTTATCGAAAAAGTATGAAAGCCAGGGAATAAAAATAACTACTTTTTGCTCCGAGAACAGTATTTTATTTTATTCCGCCGCCCTTTCGTTGTCGATGAACCAAAGAACCCCGGTGACGAGCTCATAATTCCATCCCGTGGGTCGTAGGTAAGTAGGTCTTTTTTCAGCTTAATTGGATTCTAAAGCCACAGATGCATTTAAAAGAATAATTGTTCTCCGATAAATCATTTGTGTAACTCGCGATAGAGACCGATGCCAAAGAATATTAACCCATGAATTCATAAAACGACAAACCAAGCTCCGAAGTGGGCTAGGAACATGTGGCAAGTAGATAAATATCGGGTACCTAAAAAGGCCTAGTATGTTAGGGCGTCCATTATACCGGTTCCGCAGGTTTCGAATCTGCGCCGTGACCATGGTCGTTTGTGTTATTTTGCCCCTTAATCCAGTCAGAAGGGCTTTGGGGAAACAAATTGTGGTGGAAAATTTTTTTCTTTCATTTTTACGTTTTTTAGGGTGCTGAACTCGAATCCGGGACTTCCACCAAAATTTCTTTGCGAAACATGTTCAAAATCTCAAAAAACCTGCAAATGTTGTTACTTTTTTTGGTTTTTCGCTTATAAAGCCTAGTATTGTATTCACAGCGAAACGAAACGAAATGTCAAATCATATATAAATATTCTGATTATTTTGTTACATTTCGTCAACGAACATTTTCATTTCGCACTGTAGTACTCTGTTCATAATTTGAAAATTCAATACTTCCTACTAAATAATAGGTGGCTCTGAATGCGCCGAAATAAATTTAAAAGGACATAGTACCTTTTAAAACGACGAAAAGTTTGACATTGTTGATATGGTGACAGAACATTTAATTATTTCGAATTATTATCGCGACGATGGAAAAGAAGAAAGAAAGAAAACGTAATAATTTTTCGAGCGAACAGAAAAAAAGACTTGCAGAAATAGTCAAAAAATATGAGGCAATCTGGAGCCTTAAGAATCGAGACCATAGAAATGTCGACATCGTTCGAAAGAATTGTCTTCAGATTTCCAGAGAAATGGACAAATCTGGTAAGTTAAATATAAATAACACTACGGGTATTCAGGACTAATTTATATTTTATATTAATTTTACAGTAGAAGAATATAAACACGCTTGGAGATCATTGAAGGACTGTAACGGACGGTTTGGTGGGCATCCGAAGATGCCCGTGGGGGCGGAGCCTAAGGTAGCATATGACCGTGAAGGTCGGACCGTGCCATCTGGCGAAGAAAAAGGCCCCTCAACGAGCTAAGCAGCGGCCTATGCTTGCTGTAGCTCAGTTCGGGAGATGTGGGCGGGGTTTTCGCCGATCGTTGCCCCTGTCCTTTACGTATTAACAAAAATTCATAGGCCTGGGGAAGACAACACAAACAGGGGAGGTAAAAATATGGAATGAAAAAAAAAATAGTCGATAAGGATGGAATGGTTGGCGTACGGATCGGATGCCCACGCGGTCGAATCTAGGTCCGGGTGTAATGGGACCCTCGGCCTCTGGTTTCGTACCACCAGCAGATCACTACTCATCAGGTGCTGCTTCAATCTGCCGGTGGGAGCAGCACTACCAGACCATAATATGGTTCATTACAGGTGGTTCATTACAGGACAGCCAGCGTTATTTTAAAAAGAAGAGGTCCGAAAAACTCAAGTCTGGCAGCGGCTTAGAAGTCGAAAGCCTTCTCGAATACGACGTTGACTTGGTAGAAGATGATGCCAGTATTGAATTTTTAGATTCTTTGTCATTTTTAGAAACGACTTCATCCCAACGAACGTAAGTAGTAATTTAAGTTCACATCTTCAGATTTATATATGTAATCATTTGTAAGACTTTCTCAACTATAATAGAAGTTGACGACGAAGATGCTGGTGATGGTTCAAACAACAAACAGGAAACAACATATTCTTATGTAAGTACAGGTATTCATTATTTTTATTGATATTAATGCTCTGTTCCGTCATAGAAGGGCACACCACAAGCGAATAAGCGAAAAGAAGATACGTTTGAAGAAAAAACATCGAAAATTATTGCACTGATGACGGAAGTTGCACAAAGTGCTGGAGAAAATTTGAAATATTTCGGAATGTGGTCCAATCTGGACAGCCTTTGCCAGAAATTACCGGAAGAGACTGTGGTAGAATTAAATGTAAAATTCGTAGCCATGGCTGCAGAGGCATTTAAAAATAAAAACCAATAATTTCTATTTCAAAAATAGCATTTATTATTTCATTCTAATCCGCAAGATTGTTGCAGCCATGGTACAGCTCCTAAAGTCGAGTTAACATATATTTCAAGACTTTGTCTGATGAGATTCGCCATATTGCTGGGCCTGCCTTGGGAGAAATTGATATCGGCATTGAACATGGAATTTCCTGGAATATTTTGCCTCCAATCTCCTTCCACCAAATTACCTTCGTAGTCGACATAATCTGCATACTGTGATGGACAGTATGAACCGTGATTCCTTGAAATTAAAAAATTATGGAGGAAACAACATGCGCTAACAATTTTCGATGCTTTTCCAGGGGAGCAGTGCATAATACGCGCAAGACAGTAGAAACGTGAACACAATATTCCGAAAGCGTTTTCAATACAACGTCTGGCTCTGCTTAGTCTGTAGTTAAAGATTCGTTGTGCATCTGAAAGGGGAATGGTTCTTTTTGGCACATATGGCTTCATTATGCGTTTATGCAGTGGGAATGCATCATCTCCTACGAAGAAAAAAGGAAGCTTTTCTCCGTTTACTCTTGCATCAGCAGGAAAATTCAACCGCTCGTCGAAAATTGCTTTGCCTAATTTACCATTTGCTAAAATGGAAGCATCGCTTTCGCTTCCGTAAGCTCCCACATCAAGAAAAGTGAATCGGTAACGAGCATCGGCCACAGCAAGGAGTGCTATGCTATGGAATCCCTGTTAAATTGTTAGCATTAGCAAAAAATCGAAGCTGGTATCGAAAGAGAATCTGACCTTATAATTGTAGAACAGGCTTCCCGCATTGGATGGGCATTTGATGCTTACATGTTTCCCATCGATTGCTCCCAAGCAGTTTGGAAACTGCCACCTATTTTGGAAACCATTAGCAGCATCAACCATTTCTTCTTTCATTAATTTAGGGAATTGATCATTTAGTGCGGCAATTATAGCATCACACACATCTGTCAAGATGGTTCCAAAATGTTGTTTGCTTATTCTGTAAATAGATGCTACATGCCTTTGAAGCGTCCCACTTCCAAAATATCTGTTTAATTTAAAGAGCCATTTCAGTATTGAAATAATAGATCAAACGCATTATAAATTCTCACTCTAAAGTAGCGGCGAGTTTCTGCTTTGGTGTTATGGCATTGTCCGGGTGTGTCTCACGTTTGGCTAATAGGAATGGTTCAACTAAATTCAACAGCTCATCAAATGTTCTTGGATCAATTCAAAAGTTTTCTACAAAGCGTTTTTTACTTGATCGCATATCTGAAAACTAAAAACCTTTTTAAAATTGATTGTCATTGGCAATAGTAATTTATTATATTCAGGATTGTCGAACTCTTACATCAGTTGCAAACCGTCCTTTCACTGGCCGTTCCTTCAAATATGAATCCAATTTTGATCGTTTTTTACATTTTTTGCGATTCAACAGCATTAATGTACTCAAAGAATATGCCAAGGCAATAAATTTCTGTTTTTTCTCAATACCATTGTCACTGATTTTAGCAATTTTATGACAAATGCGAATAATTTAGCGGATGTCATTGGAAAATATTGATATTTGAGACATCTGGTGTTCAATGGCGGATTTTTTTTTCCGTTCCATTCCGTAGGAGAATTTTCGCTACATTTCGTTCCGTAGAACACAATACTAGGCTTAACTTGAAAACCGTTCATCCTAGCGAAAAAAATATATGGATAAATCGAAGAGCATAAAATTCTGCCTCGAATGAGCTACCTAAACGTCAAATTCGATCGATCGCAATCGACAGTTGAATAACGTCGATTTTTCTTAACTTTGCGGAAGACCCTGTGTAATAATGGATACCGGAGGACGAAGGTTGGTATGGCCGTGAAAGTCCGTCAGACACAAAGTGTCAAGGAACCACTCTCCGAGGACCACCTGTGACGTGCGCTGGCAGACCAGCACAGCTCTCGGGAGTAGTGGGTTGGGAAAAACACGGCAGTCACCGGCCTCCCCCATTATCAACAAAGAAAGATATCGCACGTTTGCCCGTTACTCAAAGAAAAGAACGCGAAATAACTTACCAAAGGAACAAGATACACAAAGAGAAAGCTAACTGTGACGACGAACGTCAAACTCCCAAAAATACGAAAAAAGACACAAAGTCCCGTGCAGGGACACAGGGCTGCATCAGCCAAACTACAAGGGCCGAAGATATAACGAAGACGGAAATACCGTCCAGGACAGATCCTTTACAAGCCAGATGAGCCTTTTGATCTTGAACGGCTCTATATGGGCCCGGCGCCGCCTTGCTCTCCCAACCATGGGTTCCTTGGGCCAATATTGTTGGAAACAACCCAAACTTGGCCACGTTGGGCGCCAAATATGTAATGGACGGTTTGGTGGGCATCCGGAGATGCCCGTGGGGACGGAGCCTAAGGTTGTATAGCTGACCGTGAAGGTCGGACTGTGCCATCTGGCGAAGAAAAGGGCTCCTTAATGAGCTAAACAGCGGCCTATGCTTGCTGTAACTGAGTTCGGGAGACGTGGGCGGGGTTTTCGCCGCTCGTTGCCCCTGCCCTTTACGTATTATTAAAAATTCATAGGCCTGGGGAAGACAACACAAACAGGTGAGGTAAAAATGGGGAATGATAAAAAAATGAGGCGATAAGGATGGAATGGTTGGCAGACGGCGCAAACCATTCCCTCGCGTTCGCATCAGAATCCAGGCGTAATGGGACCCTCTGGTTTCGTACTACCGACAGATCCTTACTCATCAGGTGCTGCCATAGATCTGCCGGTGGAAGCAGCACAACCAGACCAGAATACAGTTCATTACAAGATCCTAAGATGTATTCCTTCTAAGAAGCAATTTAATGACGATCTGAATCCAGGAGCCAGTAAACATCTCCACAGAGATTTTGTTTCGTCTAATTGCATGTTAAAAAGCTTGTCCGGTTGGGATACCTAATTATTAACAAACAAGGTGTCTCAGTTTGATTGGACAAGCTCTTTACCACGTTGTTTATCATGCAGTTCTCGGCAAAAATTTAAAAAAATTTTTTTTACAATTTTTGAACCATTATGTGCTGCAGCCATTTTATACTTTAAAAAAATCGCTAACCACACACGCTGTAACTTATCTTAGTTTCACCATACACTGTGGAACTCCAACTCGAACACGAACCTGGTACAAACACACAAACTTCACATAAACCTGAAGAAAACCGATCCACTTGTACCATGTTCGTGCTCGAATTGCAGTTCGACAGTGTATGGTGATACATACTTACGGCACGTAGAATGATGCAATAAGACCGCATGACAGTTATAATATTTCATCCTATTTTAAAATAACAAATTCAGCCCATAAAAGTAGGATAAACTATTTACTAGGTATTGCTGTTAAAAGCCAAAATTGTTGCTTTAACCTCTTAAAAATTTGAATTCTCGAATTTTTACCTACATAACATATTATTTTTTTACATTAAAACCATCTCTGTTCTACTGCGTTCAAATTGTGCTAACATTCATTCCTTCATTTCGAATAATTATGACCCTATAAAAGTAACGCCAAAGCATAGGAGAAACCGAAAAAGTCAAATTCTCGATCCATATCAGAGTGCTTTCAGAACCACAACCGATTATAAATTTTCAAATTTCGAGGATCGACGTAAGTGTGAAGCAAAGTAGTCGTTAATCAGGGAGGGGTTATAATTATTTGACGACTCAAGTGCGAAATGACTTAAAGCGAAACGACTTATATCGGGGTACCTGTATTTGATCCGGAAAGATATCTATTTGATTCGGAAAATTGTCTATTTGATCCGCGAATTTATCTATTTGATCCGGAAAACTGCCTATTGGATTCGGAAAATTATCTATTGGTTCCGGAAAATTGTCGATTTGTCCCGGAAATTTATCTATTTGTCTCGAAATTTTATCTGTTTGACTTGGAAATGCTATACATATTATAATAACCAGACTTCCCCTAGCATTATTTTTGGCAATAAAATTTAATTAATCCATTAAATTCATGTTGCGAACAGATTACACGAAAAAGACTAATCACTGCAAACAAAATAAAACTCACATTTGTTGGTGAAAATACTGCATAAATATTTATTTATTATAAAGATAATTCCAGTGTACATATCTAGTGTTTTACATAGGGAGCAATCATTCTTTGATTAGAGCATGGTTTCTCGAGAAAATTAACCAACCTAATGCTTATTTTAATATAAAATAAATAATTTACTTCTATGAGATTTGAAAACTGAAATTTTAAGTCAACTTCATTAAAAAATAACTAACTAAACCAAAAGTTCATAGATCGATAAAATAAAGTTTTGTTTCAGTTACCAATATGTACAATGCTTATCAATGTATCTCAGGTTGAAATGAAGAGATTCTCAGATAAGTACACTTATCACTTCTTCGGTTTTTCGCCCTCGACGTCCTGTAAAATAACAACGATATATTTGATTATATTAATCTAAGAGCCAACGACCAAAAAAGTCAAGTCATTTGTCCACAATTCTAATGCATACCAGCGAAAAGTACTTGATTAGATATATACCGGAGCTCGTTGCTAACAGGTATGACAACAATAACAAGGAAGGCCACATCCGCTGTTCCTATTTCATGCATCAAAGCCAACATCCTCTGTACCTGCCGAACCGCAGCCTGGTACAAGCAGGGAATGCCGAAGGGTCAATGCTGCTCTAACCTTGACAACCGTAGAAGATCCCATGGAGACTGAACCTATTCATTCAAGCTCCCATGGCGAATCCTGATACGAACTTAATTCCGATGATGAGACAACCCTCTAATCCAACCACTGGCGTTATACAAATTAATCTAAAATACATCATCCAAAAAATGCCTCGGATATTCTAGTAGCCAGCTTCATTAAAAAGACTTAGGGGTGGCTCTCATCCAAGAACCATGGGAGGTCAACGGAGTAATTAAAAGCCTAAGTACTACTCACTACTCATTTGTCCTAACCCCTAGTGGGGCATAGCGCGTCAACTACTCTATGTGGCTTA